>OX463780.1:23723283-24367450 GCA_949825025.1 Siphlonurus alternatus | reverse complement strand
TAAATTCTGGGAGCGTCTCTCCAGGGAGTTGAATTCTTTCTTCGAGTTGTTTCCACAGTAGCTCCTGGTAATTTGGCTCGGCAAATTCACGCATAAATTCACCTATAAAAATGTCCCAGTTGTAGAATCCGCCATGCAAATTCCACCAACAATTAGCATCACCCTTTAATGCTGATGGCATCTCAGAGATAAGTATGGCTTGAGGAACATAGGTGCTAGAACGAGCGTATAGTTCGAATGCACTGATAAATTCGGTTGGGGTGAGTTTATCTCTGCGGCCACTATATGTAGGCAACGGTAAGCGGAGACTTGGCATTTGCTGTGGCACCTGCCGTGATGTGGGCGCAGGGAATGTTCGGGGGTAGGTTTGGTAAGTAGGGGGTTGAACAACACATGCGGAAATACGCGGCTGGTAGCCTGATCCCTGCATTTGGTTGTTGAAAAGTGGGGGAGGAATGGTGCCTGACGCTGACTGAGCCAGCGGGCGTCCTTTTCCTCGTTGGTTTAATTGATTAAAATTTGCACCGAACTGATATGTTTCATTTGTTTGAAGAGGTGGCATTATTTTTGACTGAGACTGTACTTGCAGCACTGTTTGATTTAACCCCCTGGTCTCGACTTCCAATGCAGCTGAGATAAAATCATATGGTCGCTCAATTAAATTATCACAACGTACTGCTGAAGGAGACCGGAAGGGTTGATGAGACAGGGGTTGGAAGGGTGTTAAGGTATTACTGTTACGATACTGTAAGTTCAGGGGTGGGGGGTGGTGATTGTTTTCGGTTGGAGAATTAAATCGATTTGCTTGTTGTGAAGAAACAGGCGAATAATAATTATTTTGATTGTTATCAGTCGGTGACGCTTTTGTAGTAGTCTTGTATAGTTGACTATGGGGGTGGTTAGGTGGGTGTTCAGGGTGTCGGGTTAGGTTGTGCCGCTCTTGGCTGGCATAGCCTTGTGTGAGAACTGGTTGAGTATCTTCATGTCTATATGCTAGAGTGAACTCGGTTTCCACAGTTCCCTCAATAGCATTTCGTGTCTTGAAATATTCTTGGCGATAATTATAATTTTCACTGTCACATTGTTCTTCATTCACGGATTGCAAATTTAAATTAGCAAATCTGTCGTAAACTCGTTGACTTTGTAGGGGTTGGTAAGCAGCAGGGTTGTTTTGCAGAATGTCGATAGTTGAGGTGGTTGCTTGGTTTCCTCTCTCTCGATGTATCATTGCGCGATGCATTTCAGTATGCTCGAAGTGTAGGTTGTTCGTCGTGTAATGCGAACTGTCTCCAAATTCAGCTGGGTAAAGCACATATGGCGTCCTTGCTGATAGGTCACCAAAGTGCGTAGGAATCGCGTCAGGTCCGACATTGCGACCCCTACCGGCCTCCTCACGGGGCGGCCAACGGCTCGTTCTCCCACCCCCGCCCGCACGCGGTTGTGAGAAAAGTCCGTGCTCCGCGGAGACTGACTGACCCTCTTGGCTTATCCACAAGCCCCGACTCATTTCCGATGAATCGTGATGACACACCCTACTCGGTGGCCTCAGAGGTTGCTCCGCGTGCCGTTGTGGGGCTTGACCCTCCAAGTCTTGCCCCCTGGGTACTTCTTGCTCCCCCGGGAAGGTTGAAGCACCACTCTTTGTCGTCATCGCTGAAGGTTTTGTGAAACTCGTCTTGTCGACGCTGGGTCGAAAGTGGGAGGAGGAATAATGCCAGTATATGATAGCACCGACAAAAACTACCCCCACATCAAAACAATTTCCACTTAACACTGCTTTCACTTATTGTGTTCACTTAACTTGGTATTGAGAAGATAATCGTACATGAAGTTTCGGCGTAACGCTACTGTACACTCTTTCGAGTGTAAATGACACGCTCGGGCGAGCAGACCTGCGTGCGAGCACGACAAGGTTACCCTAATCCCGGACACGGCCACCAAGGGTGAAACGGACCCTAACTTCCTCCCCTCGTCGTAACTGATAGATGGGCCTCAAGTTGTCTAGGGGGCGAGAGGAGGAGAGCGTGGGTGGGTTCCCAATCTGGCAATTACTTTACCACTAGCTTAAATTCAACTAAGCGCACTTCTTCTTATTATCTTTATATTATTTTTATATAGGAATGGGTGCATATTATAAATTAAAAGATTATAATTTAATCAACAAACACTGACTCTATTTTATTGCATGTAAAACAAATAAACTGGGAAAAATACTCTATTGACAATATTAATATTATTATGATTTTATACTGTAGCTTAATTTAATAATTATGATAGAAGACAAATGTGATATAATTAATACTTAATTGATAGGACGTTGAATAATCTTGAAGTAAATCACGTAGCAGAAACACAATGAAGATCTAAACAGACAGCACCCGATTCTACCAGGTGATTTTGTTGATTACCAGCGGGTGGATAAGCAACAAACGCCACCTGTAGACAGAACTATGAAATTCACCGAACAAAGGAATGTGAGCCGTCGCGGGACCAGCAGCGTGGCGCCGCAGTGAATCAACCGCAAGGACTGACTTGACATTTTTGGGCACGAGCTTTTATAACCTCGGTGCCCTCGGTCAGCTGTGTCTATTGTTTACCTGGAATTTTAGTGTTGCCACCTTTTGAGTATTATTGCTGTTATGTCACTTCCCTAGTTTTGTGGAAAATTCTTCACACTTTCAATAAATCAATATTGACGTTAAATAATAGAAAACATAATAAATTGCATGTGACAAATTAGACAATACTATTATGCAGCTTTTTTACATAATTAGGTAAGCAAATTGTATGAATTACGGCTCGTTTTGCGAGCCGGCAATATACGATTTTACATTATTTATATTTACAAGAAAAACAACTTTTATGATTAACAGTATACTTCTATGCACACTTGAAATAATTATTTATAAAAATATATTAACTGTTTTACATGAAACGAAAAATTAACGATGAACTGTTATTTAATATGCACTGGTATGCATAGGAGGGAAGTTTAGTAAATATGAGATTGCACAACAAATATACGTAATAATGAGCTCATATATCATTTAAAAGAAAGTAAATAAAATTTACTATGAACAGTGCTAATAGGTTTAGTTGGGGAATTTTTACTTTTGTTATAATAATAAATTAAAGAAAATATTTTGTTTACGTTCACAATATGTGCATAGATTTGGCGGGAACAGGACAGCTGTTTATTTAATATGGTTGGTACCTCCCAATATTTATTGGGTGCACCAAAAATTTAAAAGCAAATTGAGAAGGTTAAAACTGAAGTAAAGCATTATAATTAAGACATAAAAAGTAGGGAAGTTACAGTTATAGGCTACATTGTTCATGTTTCACATATTTAAACTCCAAATTTTATCATTATCAGTAGAGACAATGAACACGACGATGTATACTTTTATTATTGATAGTTTTCAGTGATTTCAAGTGGTTGCTCATTTTATCAACGTATTGAACCTCAGCCATAATCCATAGTATACGTACAATGCTGGCTTGAAGCTACGCTGGTAAAGGACGTAGAGATTTCGGCCGTACTTGTCAAGTTTATTTTGATATCGCGCTCTATAATTAGACTCGATGTTGAATATATAATTTTAGACGCGTCATTGCTTCCCATTTACCCTTGACAAGGTGCCAGAAAATTATGTTGCCATTTTTCTTGAAAATTTGAGTTTAATATATGCGCGTGGTGATAAAAGTGATTTATAAGTTTTATTTTTGTAAACTCAAAGTTATTCATATATAACATTCATCATTCATCATAATTGTATCAAAATACACTTTTTAAGTATAATTTAATAATTTTGCTATTACATTTTTTATTTTTTATTATATTATATATAATACTGTAAACATGATTATAGATATATATACTTACATAATTATTAAAGTATTACTTGCTTGAAGGGTTTATAAAATAATAAAAAAATAAAATAAATTATATGAATATTAAATTTTAAAACCTTGCATATTCCCATAGAGAATAATTACATTCTCAATGATATCATAAATATATATATAGCTGCAGCAGCTATAGCAGCCGGAATAACGGATATGTATACCACTTTTTGAAATGTTCTTTTAAATTTTATTGCAAATAAGAACATATTATAGTTACTCATGTTTTTTTTTACAAGGATACACCCCTAAGAGCTTACAGCTCGCGGCGGGGTAATGGGTAGTGATAAAAGGATAGTGGCCACGGCCTGTTACGCGTCCAAGCATTCGCTGAGGTGAGACTGAGGGAACCGTGGAAAACCTCAGTTAGGACCTCCACTTTTTATCAATGGACCAAAGCGATGTCCAAAGCATGGGGAACCACACACAAGTGCATCCACAAGTGCATCACTGCACTGGGTGGAAAGCGAGATGAATTTACCCCACAGGGAGAAAGCATCGCGTGTTTTGCTGGACACGTCACCTATATTCAAGCACTAACCACGCTCGACGTTGCTTGGCTTCGGTAATCTAACGAATACCGGTTAATGCACTGCGCCACGCTCGACCTTTTTTGGCTTAATTTAAGGTAGAGATAATACGAATCAGCTGTTGACGTAGTCTCCTTGATTAACATGTAAACCTTCACAAATTCACAAAAATTCTGATTTTTTTTTTTTGAGAGGCAGATTTTAGTGCCTGAAATCCACACAAAAAATTTCAAAAAAATTAACAAGATTATTTTTTTAAATTAATTTTTTTTAATTTTCAGTATAGGGCTTTCCCATGGAGATACAAACTAAAGAATTAGGTATTATTTATTATATGGTATTATCTCCACCTTAATGTATGGTGCTATTATTTAATCACATCATGCAGTACTTAACTTTTGTTTCTTTGAATTTCTAATTTGTTAATTTAATATATTTTTTTTATTACAATATTTGTTAATTTCGGCCGCCATGCTCAATTCAGGCACATATATTTTTTGGTTTTTATAAAGCCAATTAACATAATTATTATAGTACTAAAAGAAAAAGCTGCCTGGGGGCATACATGACCAAAAATACCAACCAATCAATCAATCAATCAAATCGAAAAAGCTGCCTATATTAGTATCATGAGAGCTACACATAAACAACAATTTAATATTCTAAAAATAACTTGTGTTCTACAATAATGTAAATTAATTAATTAATTATAATAATGTAAAGTATTAGAAATGGCGAACTGCATGGTTATATAACAACACTAATATTGTTAAATAATAATATTGAATATTGTATATTGTAATATACTGTGTAATGTATATAAAACTTATACTCTTAATTAATTTGTTCGACAGTAGGACCTACAGAATTTCTGTCGTAAAAACTAAAAACTCCAGTTTTGCGTCGCGATTTATAATTTTGTGCGCGCTGGATGAAATGTGACAAATTATAATGACAAATAATTGCTGTCTTTATACCTGCGTAAAATAAATTGGCACTGTATACATGTATTTACTATGTAATGTTTTGCCATAATTACATCTATAATTATATAAATGTGAAGTTTGCTGCGAATATTTTTATAAGATTATGGAATTTTTTCCTTGGGAATTAGAAAGTCAGGGCCAAACTTAATCAAGTGACCATAAGACAAAAGATGTTTAGTTTGGCGCTTGCGTGTGGCTCTTGTTCCTGGGATATATCTGTAGCGTGCAACGCTCGGAGCCGAAACATTTGTCTGGCCAACGTGCTGAATTTAGCGCCCTAACTCTCGTCCGTCTACATGCGTCTCCGGCGGCGTTTTACTTCCTAGCACGTCATGCACGCCCACGGGACTTGTACTGTACCGTGATGCCGCGCTGCAGATGTCGCTAAGAATGCGCACATGGTTTTTGCTACGCATCGTCGTCTGTAAAAATCTAATATTTCTATAACAATTCTGAAAATAAAACACATTTTTGAAGTGTTCTTTGCCTTTAATGATATTTTAAGGTTAATTTATTATTTATATATCTGTGTCTCATATTGCTAATATTTAAAGATAAATTTATAATGCCATGTCTCTATGTTATGAATGTTTATTTGCATAACAAGATATATCATACAATTACCCTTAACTTGACCTGGCTTTTACATTTTTATAGTCGATTTGCTTCACTTCTTATACAGCTTATAAATTATTATATTTATAATACAGTCTGAATGTTTACTTCACCTTCACCTGTATTTAAAATTTTAAATAAAATCAATTGAATTGTTTTCAAAATATACACGTAAGTTTTTATACTATAAATAAAGCAGTAAACAGCAGGATGTATTAAGTAAAGAAAATATATAATAAATTTAATATTACTTTGACATAATCCTATTCAATATCGTTAATTATATTTTAGTAAAAATATGTAAGTAAATGAAAATGTTATTATATGACGTTATGAAAGGACATTATTGGACTTTGCCGAAACAAAAAGAGGCAAGGCCATTAAAACTGAAATTTCCTTGATTTTTTAAGGATTATTGTCACTAGTCTAAGGAGATGGCGAATCACTCTGAAAATTATAGTAAACCTTCCTTACATTACAACATGCACAACATAAATATATTCAGCGAAAAGAATGAAGCAAAAGTCGGTCTAGTTTTTGAGATATTCAGGATATAAATAGTGCGAATATCACTAGAAATTTGGCGGCCATTAGTCAAATCAAATCAGCATCTTTTTCAACTAAAAAAATTAATATTAAATATCTAAAAAATTGGACTGAATAATTACTTTTTTACTTCAAAAAGTGAACAGTCATTTGGTTCTCGTCATTTTGTTCTCTGTGTTCTGATCTATAAATTATATATTTTTTTACCATAAAAAATAATTACCATAGTGACAATAATCCTTAAACTGTTCTCGTACGTGCTCTCAAATATCTGAAAATAATCAGAGTTGCATAACTTTGCACCATTTCATTAATACAATACTCTTTTTATCTTTTTTAGTTTGATAATTTAAATTTATTGTTGCCTGTGCAGGTAGATATGCGAATACTTGTCGTGTATTCGAGTATCGTAGTATTTTTATTTTGCCTTTTTTTTCCCAAAAAAAAATCTGCCTTTTTAAGCGCCTTTTTTTCCGCCCTCTATAACCTATAATTTTCAGTCGGAAAACTGTTATGAAATTTCTTAATTTTTTATTACATGCATTGAGTTTTGAAACATAACATCCATGCAGCACTTATATATAAACTCTTACAAGCTTGGCAGTAGCTCGTAATTAGTATATAAGAGTTTTTTTCATTCTAAATAACATTGATTGAGATAAAAGTTTAATAAATTTAAATTAAATAGAGGAAATAGAGGGTTTAATAATTGAGGAATCGAATATGAATTTGCATAGTAATACGTGACATATATGAAAGCCTATATATATATATATATATAATATATATATATATATATATATATATATATATATATATATATATATATATATATATTTTTTTTTTATTATTATCACTGCAATATATTAGAAGAAGTAACAATTGTACAGTTTGTTTTGAATTTTGAAATGCCAGTAATATAGTACTATAATTTAAAGTAGTTAAATTGCTACTATCCTGAAAACAAGGTAGTGTGACATTTATGAGAACAAAGGACCTTATAAATAATAAGCCACTCAATCATTCAATAAAACTTCATTTTATTTGTGACCTTGGTGTGTGCAGGAGGAGCAAAGACGCGAGGAGGAACAAGTGGATATGGCGGACCTGGACAGTATCGGCGCGGGCGTCGAGCTGCACGTGTACGACCTGACCAAGGGACTGGCTTCGGTCATGTCCGGCATGCTACTCGGTGAGTACTCAGCACCACATGAATTGGAAAGCCAGGAGCAAAAATAAAATCAGAGAGGTTCTTTATTATTTAGGGGGGATTTTTGCTTTTATTAAGTTCAGTAGGGAAAAGTTAATTGCATTCACCCACAGCCCATTTGTGTTACAATAAGTCTAATTCGGGAGGGTTTGAAACGAAAAGTAGGAGTGAAGACGTGGTTGTGTTGGCCTCATTGGATCAAGCCTGTCATGCTGGTCTAGGTGTTTTTTTATAGAGACAACCTCTCTCGGTTGCTTGGTTCTCTCTGATGGTATTCTGTGTTACACTCCACTAAAATAAAAATGTGCGATTCGAACGTATAGTATTCAAACTATAAGTATAACAATAAAATATATTATCATGACATGGGCCGTTAGGGTACGTATATTAGTCGTTCGATGTAAGCTGCATGTGAAAGTAAAATGTAAGGTGTCCAATATAGTGTATACTGTATAATGAGATATGCGATTTATTTATTTATTTTATTTTTATTTATCAGTTTATTCGTTTATTGTAAATTTTGTATTATGTGCCTTTGGGTTTAGTTGATAGGACTCTTTAGTCCTGACTACGCCTTTCATAGAATAAAGTCCTTTTCATTATTTTTATTATTATTATAACGTGACTTTCTGGTGACCGTAAAGATCTAAAGATTGCAAAATTATTTTTTTCGACCATTATTATTATTACAGTTGTAAATCATTTTAAGTTGTTGGATGCTACTACTTGACTACACAGTTATACAATATGAAGTGCAAAACATAATATTATAATATGTACGTCTTCTTCTTGATTAGTTTTTGAGAATAGGCCAAATTTAGCCATGCACTCAAGCACTAATATTATATATAATATACACTTTTAATTGTGGAAGTGAGACGATCAACAAATTATATATTATTGATTTAACTCCATGTAGAATTGATGATTTTGATTTGCCTTTTTCATGCCTTGAAGCTGCAAGGATTATGTAGGCTGCAGACTAAAATAATAAATATAATAATGTAAAGGTACCGTCCTAATGCTTCATGAAACATTGCGATTTTTAGTTAAAGAAGTTGATAAGATTTCTAAAAATACAAGGTATATATATATATATATATATATATATATATATATATATATATATATATATATATATAGGTAAAAAAAAAACTTCGTATATAAATATAGTGTCTTAGCTTGAATTGCATAAATCGCACAAATATAAAATAAATTCATTAAGTTACTTGAATAACGTTCAGATAATTGATTGGATGAATTAACATGCATGATAATAGCATTAGATGGTGTCAACTGATCTGCATTCATCACCTTCAAGCATGAATATATACATATAGAAGCTCAAATGATGTAAAATACTGTAAATTATACGAAAAACATAAAGTATTCCAATATTCGAATTTTCTGTTTAAAAATAATTATTTCACGACGTATAGGAAACATCATGAAACATGCACATGTGAACATATCTTAAGATTTCCCAAGTAAGCTGGATGTTGCAAGTTAAGTACGACACACTGCAAGGGCTTAGAATATTTCTAAATGTTTCAGGCAAGCATCTGGAGGGCATCTGGCACACGGGCATCGTGGCTTACGGACGCGAGTACTTCTTTGGTGCAGGAGGTGTACAGAGTGTGAGACCGGTACGTTAATGTACTTGCATTGTAATTACTTACCTCAAGTGACTTGCATGAGACCTGCTGGCCTTGTATTGTATTGGCCCTGAGGCCCGTGTGAACGAAAACGAAACACAATAGCGCACGGCATTCTCGTTGAGATAAGACTTCAGCCTTGAATGTAGGCAACTTTTTATACTTCCCCATGCTACAAGTTGCATAAGTAAACGGCGGGTCATTGTTCAATAAATTTATATATTTATTAATATATGTTATTTCTTCTGCACCACTGGGTGCATAATGTTACTAAATAATAATTTATTTATTTATTTATTTAAATATATATTTTTGTATCTCGTTATTTTGTTTGTATGGATGCATGTAAAACCCGGTGAGTTTTGCTAAGAAGTTGTTATTAGCGGCACTAGAGCGCTCTGTGGTTCAGGACTTCTCACTTGACGAGATTAATTCTCAGTAGTGAGTAGTCCAGAAATACATCGCGGGGTTTGAGGCATCTCCATGGCAATCCTGTAGCAACAGGCCAGCAACTTTGCGGAGGATGATCCTCACGCCCGCTCGGATTTCTGATCGATGCTCCAGCACAAATAATACCTTTACAATATCCAGGGCTTCTTATTGTCATACAAACTAGCACATAGTTATTTTTTAGAGGACCTCAAATATTCGTGTAATAAATTTTTCGTTTTGACGCTCTTTATGCTTTATATTTTTAACAGTTTAAAATATTTTTAAGTTGCAGTAAAATAAATGCATGAATGTACGATGAGAGAGGGCTAAGAGGCGAGAGACGACGAAGATGCCTCACGCAGCAAGGCTATATTTGAACGCGTGCTAAGTTTAGCTTGGCAAGAACAAGGCAGGCAGGCAGAGCCAGCGCGAGCGAGCAGGCAAGCAAGCAGGGGGGGAGTACGGAGCGCCGATCTCGCTTGCCGCTGCGTCCCGGCTCGAACAACGATATCTCGTGCACCGCGTGAGTGAAAATTCGACTGCATTTTGTAGTTATTGCAACAGGTAATTTAAAATGAATAAGGAAGAGATTGGTACGTAAAATATGTAATTTTTGTATTGAAAATCGGTAGCATTTATATGATTTGAAGTAAGGGAACTGTGGACTATAGAACATAAATAATTATATATATAATATTATAATTATATATTATGTATATATAGATAGTGAATAAAAAAAAAATGAAGTCAGTTGAATTTTATATACTTTTTTTTTAACGTTTCATTGAAATAAATTGAGAAAATTGAAAGAGGTGTACTGTGTGTTTTTCGTGTGTTTTTCAATAAATTTCTTAATATTGGTATAAATTTAATTTTATTTAATATATTAAAATTAAAAGCCTTTTGGTTACTAAAACATGAGAATAGCTCTCGACTCGAATCTCGTACAACTTTGAGACACAGGTCGAGTCTTCATAAAAAATATTTATTTTTAATATAGTAATAGCATAGAGTGATATATATTCAATATATCACTCTATGGTAATAGATAAATATATAGCGTTTTTATGCGTCGATGTACGCGCGTGCGCTAATTATGAAATTATTGTCTATAAGCAATCTTAAATTAAAATTTAAAAGAGGAAAATGAATAAAATGATACTTAATTATTATATATATGCGAATCCAGTCTGTAAATTTTTTGTAGAAACTAAGCACTGATTTTGTGACGTATTGCTTCCCATCTTGATGATAGAGACGCATGAACTTTTGGAGTGGGGTTATTATATCACTTCTCATATTCTTCTTTATATATAATATATAGCTGAAACTTGTAGCATATACTGTACATATAATAATATTTATACATTTACATATGTTGATGCAGAAATATATATAGTACTTACAGTTAGTAATATATTCCATTGTTGTTTTTCAAATTACCTTTAATGCTTGTTTTTCTTTATTAATTATGTTGCAAACTTTTTCATTAAATTAATTGTACCACACTTAAAAAAAGTGTGACATTGCACTATTGAACTTCTGCTTCCTCATTGTCAATTGATGTTGTTTCAGTGTGGGACAGTTCTTGGTGAGCCTGATCGAGTCATCACTCTTGGAGACACCTTCATCCCTTACGAGGTCTTCCTAGACTACGTGCTGGGGCTTGGAGATAGCAATTTCAGGTACTAACAAGCACAACTGTGGTCGACAGGTGATATCTATAAAGTGTATCAATAATATTATATCATTAATCTTGTTTTATTTTCAGAGCTGATAAGTACGATCTCTTCAATCACAACTGTAACACATTCTCTGAGGAGGTCAGTGTCTTTCTCTGTGGTTCTGGAATCCCTAAGTATATTCTAGATCTTCCACAAGAAGTGTTGAACACGTAAGTCTCATAATCAATAATGACACTTTTAAATAAAGTATGCATGAAATTATTAAGACCATTTCATGTGAATGTAAGCTATATGCGCCATTTTTATTTATTTAATTATATTTTTAGTGTAGCTACTACAGTAACTAGCATGTAGTAGCTAGCGGTAATTAGGCAAACTGCAATTAATGTTTCACCTTTGCCACACAGCTAAATAAGGATTTTGAGGAAAAGTCTGGTGTCAGCAGCGTTTCTCTCGAGTTCTGTGCGATAAAGATGAAACATTACAATTTCTGCTTGATGTTATACTTACTATTTTGGTTCTTTCGTCCTCACTTTCATTTAATTTATTGTGTTATTAATTGCGTTATACTTTTTTTAACCTGATTTTAATGTTTGTGTCATGTCTCC
The DNA here is from genome assembly GCA_949825025.1 of Siphlonurus alternatus. Classification (NCBI taxonomy): domain Eukaryota; kingdom Metazoa; phylum Arthropoda; class Insecta; order Ephemeroptera; family Siphlonuridae; genus Siphlonurus; species Siphlonurus alternatus. The sequence goes on along the minus strand of OX463780.1, from coordinate 24,355,277 downwards.
AGCCCTCTTGGTGCAGCACTTCAGCCGCTGATTGACGGCATAACAAATCAACCCAGACGCCCATCTTCCATTGTCAACCCAGCTGCAGATCTTGGCATCTTGAGCTTCTTGGCTCCCCAGAATTTATCTGCAGTTCCTTCGAGACAGGAGAGTCCAAGAGAAGTTGAGCTTCATACAGAGGAACTTTGGTTAGTGTTAATTTTTTTTAAAAAGTTAATGTTTTTGATCATGATTATTACTTTTAATGAAATACACATTATGCTATAAGTGTAACAATAATGTTCTAAAAAACAACTGTCTTAGAATTGATATCTACAGATAAAAAATAGAGATTTAATAACCCTCTAAAAATTTTGAAATTGTAAAAAAAAATAATAAAAACATGTTTTCAATATAAGAAAGTTCTCCAATTTTATTTTATTTTTTGAAGCCGAACGAATCGAGTTACATTTGAAGAGCCTTGCAACGAGGATCGTCCTTTGAAAAAGGAGAAGAAAAAGAAACGCAAGAAGGACAAGGAAGGACGCGAGAGGCGCCGACAGTCACAAGACTCTCAGGACAGCAGGATGGCGGAGAGTGAGACATCATCACAGAACGGTGCAGGTGCAGCAGAGGAGGATGACGAGGGGCAGGCAGCAGCAGCAAGCCAGACAGCTCGAAGTCGAGAGGTGGAAAAGTCTGTGGCAGATCTAGAGGAGCAGGAGCGACAAGAGGACGAGGCTAAGAAGAAGCACCGAGAACCACCAATCATCTTCAAAGATGCTACTGACGTGAGTTCTCTATTTTCCCTTTATATATACATATATGAGAGGTCGCAGATCAAACAGGGTTAAAGACCATACATATTCATTACAGATTGTAGGTCATTATTAGTGAAATGAGGTAAGAAACTCACACCTTAACCTGCATTGGTCTTTAACCCCGTTTGATCTGCGGCCTCTCATATTTACATACATATATGTGAGAGCCCGCGGATCAAACAGTATTAAAGACCAATGCAGTTAAAGGTTAGTCTCCTGTCTCTTTTCACTGATAATAACCTGTAGTGAAAATGCTATTTAATCCTGTTTGATCCTGCGATATATAATATACTGTACATATATAAACTATTATAAAAAAAAATAAATTATATATAAACTTGAAACTGTTACTTCGTGCAAAAAGTTCCATACCATATTAATTTTGTATAATACAATTTGATGTTGTACTTTTACTGTATTTTAACTATCTTCAAGTGAAACGGTTTCAATATAATTTGTGCTTAAATTTATTCATTTGTAATGCATTCATGACTTTAAGAATTTATATACAGTATATGAGGTCTAATACTGGACATTACAAAAAACAAATAATAATAATAAATAAGACAAAATCAATTAAACATTAAAAGAAAAGAAGGCTATGATAATTTTTTTTAAAGGCAAAGGATAAAAATACAAAATTTAAGGGTAAGGTAACGCCACCAATGTTAAATTTTCCACTCTCATTTGTTCCTCCGAAAATATTTTAAAATATTCTCCTCTATGTCGTTCATTAGCTCTTAAAATATCGTCAATACAAATACGATCTAGTTTCCGAGTTACGTGTATTGAAACTAAACCCATTTATTGAACAAGCATACGCTGCATTTCAGTGACATTAGAAAAACTCTATAATCCAATTGTCCGATTTTTAAAAAAAAACTAGAAACAAACTTAATGCACTAGGACAAACCTTCACAGCAAAAAAAAAGACAATTATGAGAGTGGGAGCGACGTAAATTGATAATAACTGCACGATTTTTGACAGTCGCACGTCTCACACGCCCCTTTTAGGTCGGCCATTAAACAACTGACGAATGAAACAGGCTGACTAATGAACCAAAACAACGCTTATAATCCACTCACCTAAAGTAAAAACTTTCCAAAATTGTTTTATAGTAATGAAAAAAAAGTTTTATAAATAAAACAACCATTACAGTTATTATTTAACTCATTATTTATAAATAAATTGAATATAAAACTGCCGTGACTTGCGTGGTATCTTTAGAATGGGACAATTTGAATATTGATATAGAGGCGCTGCGATCGCGGCGCAACTCTGGCGTTCCCTTTCCCTTAAATAATTTTTTTGTGAATCTGTGCCGTGACCATGCACTTATTTTTTCTTTTATTTATTTATTTTTTTATACACACTATATTAAAAAATACTAGGTGAGGAGCTTTTTGTGTAATTCTTTGATTATAATTCCTGTTTTCAGTTGCAAGTAGAGTTTGATGCTTTGGTGGACCTAATTGCTGGAGTTCTCAACCCCGAGGAGCAACAGTCACTAGAAGAACTTCACCAGTACATGCTGGAGGATGAAGGTTCTTGGGCACTTGGTGACGGCTTTCTCAACTTTGTTGGTGAGTCTTTTCTCTTGTCTGACTTACGAGAAAGCAAACTAACTGACTGTCACTCACAGGACGTATTCTGCATGACAAGTCCCTGCGGCCAGAGGCCCGTGTGAGGATCCTGCATGTGCTGTCAGCCGCAGCACTGAAGGACGACGTCATTTTGCTGCTGCATCAGGATAGGCGTGAACATGTCCTTATGAACTACGCACAGGATGTTGACAGGCTCACCCTGGAAGAGCAACTTGCACTCTCCTTATTTGTAAGTATATAATTACACATGTATATAAAAAGATAAAAAAAAAAATTATATGGACTGCTCAGCAATATTTTTCATTTGTACCATGCAATGGGCTTTTGTTTTCTTTCATTTTTGACTATAATATATGTAATGTTATATCAAAGAATTAATATCTACTAGAAGACTTACCGCCGTGTTAAAGTTTCGTCTCTCCTATTTTAAAAGAAAAACCTGTTCGCGCTTATGAAGTGAGCTAACGATGACATGGACACTAGATGTCCCTTTTGCCTGAGGCTATACAGTTCGGCAGGGCTAGGGTTGACTTAACGTCACATGACTCCTATTAGTATTGTATTGGAAAGTCCGTGACGTCAATCAACCCTAGCACGGCCGGAGCACGGTCGTAAAAATTGAAGAGAGGGAGGGGAAGTTAGAGAAGGTTGAAGTAAGAAGGAGGGCTACTCAGCAGAACAATAGCAGATTTTACCGAGGCAATATTGTTATCACGATCGTATTGTGTATTTATTGTTGTCGTTGTCAACAGGGAATTCCTTTAAATATTTCTTTAACGAGTTGAAATAAAATCTTCTATTCGTTACCAAGCTCTCCTCTCGTCTAATTTCCTCTCATTTTGAACCATTTTAGAGGAAAAGATGAGAAAAAGACGAGATTACATATTTTTTCCTCTACTCTCTACTTGAACATAAAAATGTTAGAAATATTGTTGTCAGGGCACTTTAAAAAAACTAATGAAGTGCGGAAAATTATATTTCATAATTATTTTTATTGCTTTACTTTTCGATTGTACAAAACAATGTAAGCATTCATAATAAAAAAAAATAATCACAGTATCACATGACATTATATTGACTTAAATTAAAAGAAGCATGCGCTGTCGGGGTCCAACTAATAAACAGTTTTAATATTAATTTATTTATTTTTTAAAAAATAATTTTTAATTTTAATCAGTTTGAAATTGCTGAAGATTTACATTAAAATGAGAAATCATCCTTAAACCGGGCTTTTAGTTAACGTCAGGAAAATAAAATAAAACTATAATATTATACATACATACACACACATATAATATATATTATACATGTATGTATATATTATTATGATAGTACAAGAAGGTAGAATTGTATATGAATTTTTATTTTACGATAATACGTAACATTCGTAGGATATCTTTACTGAAAATATAAATTAATATAATTAATATAAAATGTTAGAAATGTTGACTCCATTTCATCCTCACATTCATCGAAGATGAAATAAGGTGTGCATTAGAGGTAAAAAGATTAGGTTTATTGTTACTGCATTGGTTGCAAATAGATTTGTAAATAAATTACAGTAGAAGAGAAAATATTATTAAATTTTTTACTATTTTATTTATCGATCGAGGAATCCCTAGTTGAAAAATTACGCTTCAACTTGTCCTGTAATATTTACCTGCAATAATTTTCGTCAATTTCGATCGGAAAAAAAAAAAAAAAAAAACATAAAATCTTGGTCCTTGAAATAAAATTTTAGTAATCAAGTTTAAAAGAAAAAGAAGAAAATTGTTGATTAATTACAACTGTGAAAATCTGATTTATTTATTATATTTCTGAATAAATATAATAAATAAATAAATAAATCAGATTTTCACAATGGCTACTTTTCAGCAAAAATATTGAAAAAATTCAAATTATTTCTACTGACTGTTCGACTTTATTTAAAATAACATTCTCTATTTTTAAATTGGCGAATCAATTTTATAAAGCATTGAAAAATTAAATTGTAAAATTAAAAAAATATCATGACTATATTAATATTGATTGAATGTTACAAAATGAACATAATTTATAATAAATATTATATATTAATATTTTTAAAGTGCTGCTACTGAACACGATAATGCACCTGCTTCAATTTAAAAGAATGACTTTAGTCATTATTATCCTCTGGCCATTCATCCCTAGCATACCTTCCACCCACTCCGGCCAGCTAGTTCTGCCTGTCACCTTCTTTTACTTCCCCTCTCTGCTCTGAACAAACTCGATCCGTCGATCGCGACTGTCGCGATACCTTGCGTCCATGTCTTAAAGCTTTGTGCTAAGATAAAGTGGACGAAAGCCGCCATAAGCGGTAAGTCTTCTAGTAGATATTAATTCTTTGGTTATATATTATTGTATTTGTGCCCATGAAAGAGGTAATAAAATAAATTAAAATATCCTTGCTACAGATGTCATTGTTTGCAGCATGTTTTGAATTCTGGAAGAGCTTAAAATTATTTAATACACCTAATGGTACATACATCTAAAAAAAATAAATTACATAAATCTAGTGCAATTTCTCTTTTTATCGGATTTAAGATTGATGATTAAAGCATAATAATTTTTCAAATTAACAATAAAATTAACTTAGACATACTTAATCCAATTAAACATTAAAAAATACTTTAATGTTATGAAGTTGAAAATTCTTGCTGGATGAATGTAATTATAATTTATACACGTTTTCTCTGTCAATAGATGGCCAATCTGTTTGAGAATGTGAGCAGCTCGGAGTGGCTGCTGTACATCTCTGAATGGCAGTACTGCAACAGTACCTTGAGTAACATCCGAGTAACCACCAAAGTTGCTGTCAACTCCCTTCTGTCTGACAACACCACCCTGCAAGACCGAGGTTCTGCAATCCTCCATAACCTGGCCTGCAAGGAGGTAAAATCAGTGGTCGGTATTTCGCCCTCCTACCGTCTCTACCTCATCGTTTTCCTCCCTGCAACAACCTTATTTGCTAACCAATACAAACCACAACCTTTTAAAAACATTTTTTTTTACTGCGTGCCATACAAAGTAAAAATAACATTTACACACATTTTAGATTTGTACAGGAGATTTTTGTTTGTTTGTGTGTTTGCAGAAAATGAACAAAAGCAAAAGCCTACGCAGAATATTGCCATGTGGCAGCGTTTCAAAGGTAGCAGGCGAAATTAATAAAAAATTAATATCTGTTATACTAGCTGTCATCATTTTTAATCATTGTAATTTATTAGTGCTACATAATGTTAGCATAATTATAACAATTACATAAAAACTAACTTGCTTGATTACCGCGATTATTAAAAAGCAGTAAAAAGCATGGATGTATGAAACTGAAAACACTTAATTTTTGTTTTGTTTTTGTTGTATTTTATTTAAATGCGTGCTTGTTTTAGGTAAACATATATATATAATATATATAATTGTTTTTTATAAAAGAATTAAGTACTATACTACATTTCATAAATGCATAATATATATATAATATACATATTGTAATAAATTATGTCTGCATATATATTTTACAAAGCTTCACTCCTCAATCAGAATGCCATAGAAAACAATGTTGCTTATTTATAAATTCTTAGCCTTTATCATAATTATATATTTAACACTATAATATAATATACTGTTTATTAATTGAACAAAAAAAATATCACACATTTAAAAAGAAAATACCAATATATTCCAACTTAACCTAAAATTTTTCTTGAGAAAAGAAAATTATGTAACTCTTAAACACTTTAATCTGCTGTTAAGCATTTATAGGTCACCACTGATTGCTGTATGGGTGTTGGCAGGTATTTGATGATGTGGCAGTGGAGTTGACGATGGCTCTGCTCCAATACTTCAACAGCAACCCTCCCGAGGAGTTCCTGTACCGCTGTATGAAGGCTCTACTCCGCTTCTGCCAGATCTCAGCACAAGATGTACCACAGCTAGTCCAAATGATTGGACCTGAGCCCTCAAAATTCCGTGGAGCATCTGACCGAGTAGACCAACTAATTGCAGAAATCAACAAGAAACTACGTTGATAAACTTGTTCATCTCATTAACCTACTATATAGCCTATACCTGTTGTCAATTTTTGTCTGTGAATTAATGTGAGATTATACCAAAATGTAACTACATAATTATATAGCTTTTAACATAATGCATAAAAATTTTGTACTGAAGAGTAAGAAAATTTAAAGAATTTTCATCTTAAAATTTAGATTGTATGTAGTAAAAATTTTGCATCATTTTGTTCATTTAAGTGTATTTTAATTTTCATAACTTAATTAAAGCTGATCGAAGTGTTGAATTAAAAATTTATTTTATATTAAATTTTCACATCAATTTGCAAATCTTTGCTTCTTTGTGATGGCATATTTTATAAAGATCAATTAAATAATTATAAATTTACTATAATATAATAATATATTAAAAAAAAAAAAAAAAAAACTAAGATGCAACAAATAATATTTTTTATTTCATTCAAAAAAATATGTTTTTAATGAAAAGTTCATAATCATACTATTTTATTTCCTGAAAGATGCTCAGAAATAATTGGCTTGACTTGCAAAAAAAGAAATCAATGATCTTTAGATTGTTCTGATATCATACTGAGCAAAATTCAGGTGGTGGTAATGGCTTTGTTACTTTTTTTATACATTAATTGTTTAAGTAAAATAAAAAAAAAAAAAATTGTAACATCATAGTTATACTTTGTTATCCTTGTGATTATTATAATCTGTAAAAACTTTTGTTATTCAATGGAAATAAATAAATTATTGAGTGTATAATATATAAAAAATAGTGTTATTTTTCCACGTAGACTATATATTTTGATTATACTATATCTTAAACTTAATATAGTTTATATAGTTATATTTAAATAAATAATAGTAATTGTTTTTTTAACTTTTTTTATATTATGTATATTTTATTATACATTGTCAAACATAACAAATATTTTAACATCATTTCTAAAAAGTAACAAATAATTAATTATATATGTAACACTTTTAAATTTTAAGTACTACTGTATTCATCAGAAATGTACGTTTGCCGAAGTGCTGCGTATTACAGTTCATAATATTCTATTATAAAACATATAATATGAAGTGCATTTAGTATTTTTTTAAAGAAAACATTATTTATTTTGATGCTTCATTTTCCTCTTGTATTAATTCTGGCTGACAAAAATAAAATCTGTGATGAAAAATCCTTGAAGGCCAAACCTAAACAATGAAACAAAAACCACACCATTCAGATTTGACTGTTATTTATACTTTTAGGAAGAAGTTTTCTATGAAAGTACATTACAGTGGTATGAAAAAATAGAGCTTCGAAAACCGTTTTGAATTAAGCTATCCATGGTAAACTCATACTGATAAAAGAGAAAAATAATATATTATAATGTACCAACTGGTATTTAATGTGAATTAAAAAATAAATACATAGAAAATATATATTTTTAGCAAAACAACAACAAAAAGTTAAATATTTTCATAGGAGCAATTAACTACAGGCATGACTGCATGTTTACTATAGCTGACACTTCAGCTCAGATAGACAAAAAAAAAAAATACAGGTATTTGAATTTTTTAAGCATATACCTATTTAATTTTAATAGCCATGATATCATAAAATAGTATCATTTATTTTCACACCTCATAATTGTATAACAATGGTGAGATAAGGTAAAATTCCAGTCAGCTGTTTTGTGGTGTAAATTTTAAAATGGAAAAAAGTAACATTGTTTAAAAATTATTAAAATTTTTGTTAAATAATTTTACCATCACGGAAACAATAGAATTTATTGTTACAAGCCTGCCTACTGTGAAATTGGAGACATTAAAGAATCATTGACATACTAGACTTAAATACAACACACCTATCAGTTTTACACCAGTCAAAGCATTAAAGCAATATTTTTAAGTGTTAATTTTTATTATCAGTTTTAAGTACAGGCAGATGCCAAAGTACTCTATTTAAACATCAGAGCAATTAAATTAAAAATTACAATTTCATTTAAATTACAGTATAAATAGAAAGACTTGAACAAGAAAAATTCTAATAAATAGAATTAAGTGGAAATAAATTGGAAGAAATACAATTTTAACTCCACCCATTGGTAGTTAAAATTTAATTTAATCTTTACGATTTTATTAAAGTGGGGCAAAATTATGTAGCATTTGAATCTGCAAATAACGTATTTCAGAGTGTGATTAAAGGAACAGTAGCTATGTAATGGAATACATTTTTACAACAGTAAACATAGATTATATTATATACTGTACTAAATCTTACAAAAATAGTTTACTCTACACAGCCAAAAACAGGACCAATATTACAATATCAGGCTTGAATTTAAAGAAAGGGAAATCTTGTATGGATAACTTGTATTGATTTTTGTTGAATCATGCAGTAAAAATTAAAAAAAAAAAATGCTCTCTATCTTCTTCTTCCCCCGAACAATGTAAAATCTGAATCCAAACCTGATATTTGCTGATCATGGTGGAATGCTATGCCAACTAATATATTGCGCTATGTAAGCTAATCAAGATAATCAATGGAAACAATCAATAAAAATACACTTGATAATTATATATAAATGTTGTAATGTTGTGTTAATGTTAAACATTGCAAAATTATTAAAAATGAGCAATAAGACAAAATACTTGTAGGATGAATTTATTTTTCAGCAAATTGTTGCTTTAGAATGTATTTCAACTAATAAATTTACAGGAGTGAAATATATGTGATCTGTTCTTTGAAGTAAAAACTTTTTTTTTTTTTCTTTCCTCTTTTTTTTTCTATTATTAAACACATTAATTTACTATCTTGCTACATGAATATTTTTATATATTTGCACAATATTATAAGTACTTTAAAATATAACACTTAATAAATATGCTATTTTTCTGTACAATTAATAAATATTTCTCATAATATTGCCACTCATTCAAAATAATTATACAGGCAAACTTGATTCAGAATAACTAACTAATTGTAAGTTTCAAACAGGTCTAGTTTAAAATATATTTATGCACATTTTTCAACTATTGGCTGTAATTTCAATCCGTTAACATTTCAAATACAATCAAATGGATAGTGATGCCATGCTGAAACAACTATCTGCATTTTTTTCATCTTATTCCTATAAACCTTAACTCTAAAAAGAGGAAGAAAAAATGCAGATAAGAGTTTTAATGTGACAACATTGGAACAAGTTACTAAGCATAAATATACCACTAAAATCGCAAATTCAGTCTTTTTATGTAAAAATGGAAGCTTGAAGGTGAACAGTTTATGCATGCCTCTGTCTGTATAGTATTTAATGTTTACGTAAGGATTATAAATTAAGAAATTTTAATTCTAATTTAAAGATTTGAAATATATGACCATATCAATGTAAAATGTATAGTACATGGAATTATTTATTAAGAATGGAAAAATGATTACCTATAATACCAAAATCTTGAGCATGTATTTAAATGTTACAGAATTATTAATGAAGATACATATATATACAGTATATATGATGCTGGAGCATTAATTAATTTCATCCTCATTACAAAGTCACTGCAGCAATTACTGTATTATTTTTTTGTGGAGCAATTACTATTATAGGGATAAACAGTAGAGTCAAGTTTTTGGTGCAATCTAGCTGAGAAAATGAGTATTCAAATGTTAATTTATTTATCATCAAATATTTGTATAAATATTACATATGTGTAATGTACACATTATTAAGTACAGACCATGAGAGAGAAGAGTAGAGGATAAAGGAGTACAGTAAAGAGAAGTCAACAGTATCAAAGATTAGCATGCAAATTATATCACATTATGAATCTATGTAGTAATATATATCATGTCTATAAAAATTTCAAAAGGTGCCCATGAAATAGGAATATTGGGCTACAAAGTAGAAAATCTTATTGTTATTAATTATATCACTGTATTCAGAATTGGCAGTCTATGACAAAAAATTATTGAGAGGGTTCTAGGTCAAATGTAACAATTATATACTGGAGGATGGCCTAACTTTTAAACCGTCCGTTTTTACTGCCAACTTTACGCCATGTTGAATCTCTGGTACGTCACAACGCTGATGTTGATATGCACATTTGATTGGCTAGCCTAAATATCAAAGGTGCCGCTTTAGCCGCCAGCGCTAAGCTGATCTTTAACATCCCCGCACAGACCGGCCTGTTGTGCAGCATATTTGGTGGACTTTCCTCGAAGGTTGACGAAAATTGTTGATATCGAGGTTTCTCAATTCAATGTCCTAGACTGTCCTCCCAGTAATATATGGTCATATGGGTATTAAAATCAATGTTATGTTCCTTCTTAATTTAAGAGTACTTCACTCTCTCTCTATAGCTTTTACAAAATATGAAAATAAATTGAAATTTTAAATGACATTTTTTTTTTTCAAATTAGCAAACTAATAATTTCTTACTGGCAAAATAGTATTGTGGTGTATATCTTTGCATATACATAGATATATTTTTTTCATTTTACTACAGTATGAAATGGTAATTAAGTTAAAAAATGTACCTATATATTTATCAGAATAAAAGTGATAACTATGTTGCTTAATAGGATTGTAATATATTATGCATAAGATTTTATCAAAGCAACAACAAACTCAATACTGCAGCAACTCCATACAGTATAGTACATATTGTTGTTTTTTAAGGTGAAAATAGTTTTTTAAGTTCTGTAATGTCAATATTAAGGCCACAACTAAAGGATTGATAATTTTCTTGTGATTATAATGTGAAAACTAAATATAGACTTTAGTGTTCGAAAAGTAGGCATGTCTAAAATCAATGTTAATACTGAATCAAGTTTGTCATACGTCGGTCACCTGTATGCTCGAGTGGAGGACGTGTTATAGATGGAAATTTGAAGAGCCTGGTTCAATCCTTCAAGTTGAGCAATACCAAGACCAGCTTCTTTTTCTGCACGACTCATAGACGCTGCAACCTCCTCCATCTAAAATACAAAATTGTTGAAAAACTACTGTATATATCCAACAACAATGCAGCTCATGATACAACTATAAAATGCAGCTACAGTATACTAATGTGGGCTCTATAATACAACAGTATGTTTTAGTGAACAGAACTGTGGACTCATTCAATTATGATACTCACATATCTTTTGTAGCTTTCCAATCGTAGATACTTTTGATGTTCTTCATAGAATTGTTTGCTCTGGTGCACAAGAAAAAATAATGCCACCAAAGACAGAGCCACAAGAGCTGAAGATAAGGCCCTTGGGCAGCCACGAAGATATATCATTATTAATAGTTTTAGGCATTATATATCTAACAAAACCAATTCAATAAGTATTACATATTTTAGTATTTATTCACATGAGATTACACTTACATTTCTTCATCAAGAAAAGGTTAAATTTTTAAGCTGATAGTGAAATTGTCTCCTCTCGTAGTTTTATGTTGAAATTCATCAGCTGATCTGCATCATCTGCTGATGTGACTGATGCAAGGATTTTGTATGTATGGATAGGTTATCTCTATACCAATAGCATTAGAGCTACTAAGGCAAATCTCCAACGTAAGATGGCGACCGAGCGCAACCATCTGCATTGTAAATGTATGGAAGTTCCCCAACGTAAGATGGCAGACATCCCATTGGTTACTGTTGTAACCGCCACCCACTTCCTCCTCACGACTGTGCCTCACCGACGGCAGTACCATCACCTATCCATACATACAAAATCCTTGGACTGATGTCAATGATGTGACGTTTACATAGCAGTAGGGCCAACGTAATAAATCTTCAACGAGGAACGAGGACAAAGGAACAAAAATTATAAAACTGCTTTTTTCTCTCTGTTTTGGACTGGACCAGGGGACCAGGGCAGTCTGCCCTGCATGACTGTCCACTGGACAAGGATCTTGTATAATTATAGTATAGAAAATCCTTGGGACTGGAGCATTATAGCGTACTAGAATTCCTATTTCAAGTTAATATTAACTCCAAATGAAATGAAATAATCTTTATTTTAGCTTTCGCTATTTAAATTCATAATAGTTCATGGTTACATATTAATTAATTGATTTTACAATATCACATAAAAATTTGTTTCATAATTTTTTATGCCTATATACAGAACGAACCAATATATTAAAACAGAAATAGCAAAATACCAATTAACATATAAGATAGTTTTACAAATAATTACTTACACAATGAATATATAATTAACTGCTATATAGGGAAATCTTTCCTTCACATATATAATACATAGCCTTTTAAACATTTTTTTAGTATGACATATTTTTATATTATCTGGTAGTTCATTGAACAATTTTTTCCCACAGTTATAAATTGATCCATATCTGATCTTTGTTTATTGACACATTTTCTGAAAAAATTGTTACATCCTCTTTGTATTATAAGTATGCATCTCACTATTTTTAACAATTTCACTTTTAAAATGCTTAGGAAATTTATCATGAATAATATCATAAAAAAATAACAGTACTTTTAATGCATATCTTTGTTTTACACTCATCAACCATTGCAGAGTTTCCAACAACAATATATTACCGGACTGAAGATATCCACATCCACATCCTCATCCACACTAGTGAAATGCAGGAAAGCAACATTAAAAAATATCACTAAATTTAGGGACAAACCAGAAGTTATCATCATCCACACTAGTGAAATGCAGGAAAGTAACTTTAAAAATGATAGAAAGAATAAATATAAAAATTAGAAACATTTTATAATGAGATTAAATATATAAATTTTTGTCCCGCGCCCAGCGCTGATCCCAAATACGAATTTTTTTTATAAATATATAATATATAGCTAGTTTTCATTGACATAATTATTACAACACCATATATCAAATTTAGATTGATCAACCACAGTAATTACACCGTAAAAAAAATAATGTGCATCCTCCTATTAAAACCATATATAAGTTTGATTTTTTTTACCGCCAATTCCAAATTGGAATTTCGTTCAATATTTAAATATAGGGTATAATTAGAATTTTACACAACATATATCAAATTTAGATTGATCAACCATGCAGTAATTACACCGTAAAAAAATTCTTTGATTCCTTTTGTATGCAGAACCAAAGTTTGATATTTTTTTTCCCACCAATTCCAAATAGGAATCTCGTTCAAAATTAAAATGTAGGGTTTAATTTGTATTTTACACAACATATATAAAATTTAGATAGATCAACCAGTAATTACGCCGTAAAAAAAAATAACGTGCATAATTTTCTATTAAAACCATAAGTTTGAATTTTTTCCCGCCAATTCCAAATAGGAATTTCGTTCAAAATTAAAATATAGGGTTTAAATAGTATTTTACACAACATATATAAAATTTAGATAGATCAACCAGTAATTACGCCGTAAAAAAAATAATGTGCATAATTTCCTATTAAAACCATAAGTTTGAATTTTTTTCCCGCCAATTCCAAATAGGAATTTCGTTCAAAATTAAAATGTAGGGTTTAATTAGTATTTTACACAACATATATAAAATTTAGATAGATCAACCAGTAATTACGCAGTAAAAAAAAATAATGTGCATAATTTCCTATTAAAACCATAAGTTTGAATTTTTTCCCGCCAATTCCAAATAGGAATTTCGTTCAAAATTAAAATGTAGGGTTTAAATAGTATTTTACACAACATATATAAAATTTAGATAGATCAACCAGTAATTACGCCGTAAAAAAAAAATAACGTGCATAATTTTCTATTAAAACCATAAGTTTGAATTTTTTTCCCGCCAATTCCAAATAGGAATTTCGTTCAAAATTAAAATGTAGGGTTTAATTAGTATTTTACACAACATATATAAAATTTAGATAGATCAACCAGTAATTACGCCGAAAAAAAAATAATGTGCATAATTTCCTATTAAAACCATAAGTTTGAATTTTTTTCCCGCCAATTCCAAATAGGAATTTCGTTCAAAATTAAAATGTAGGTTTTAATTAGTATTTTACACAACATATATAAAATTTAGATAGATCAACCAGTAATTACGCCGTAAAAAAAAAAATGTGCATAATTTCCTATTAAAACCATAAGTTTTAATTTTTTTCGCGCCAATTCCAAATATGAATTTCGTTCAAAATTAAAATGTAGGGTTTAATTAGTATTTTACACAACATATATAAAATTTAGATAGAACAACCAGTAATTACGCCGTAAAAAAAAAAATGTGCCTAATTTCCTATTAAAACCATAAGTTTGAATTTTTTTCCCGCCAATTCCAAATAGGAATTTCGTTCAAAATTAAAATGTAGGGTTTAATTAGTATTTTACACAACATATATAAAATTTAGATAGATCAAACAGTAATTACGCCGTAAAAAAAAATAATGTGCATAATTTCCTATTAAAACCATACGTTTGAATTTTTTCCCGCCAATTCCAAATAGGAATTTCGTTCAAAATTAAAATATAGGGTTTAAATAGTATTTTACACAACATATATAAAATTTAGATAGATCAACCAGTAATTACGCCGTAAAAAAAAATAACGTGCATAATTTTCTATTAAAACCATAAAATAAGTTTCAATTTTTTCCCGCCAATTCCAAATATGAATTTCGTTCAAAATTAAAATGTAGGGTTTAATTAGTATTTTACACAACATATATAAAATTTAGATAGAACAACCAGTAATTACGCCGTAAAAAAAAAAATGTGCATAATTTCCTATTAAAACCAGAAGTTTGAATTTTTTCCCGCCAATTCCAAATAGGAATTTCGTTCAAAATTAAAATGTAGGGTTTAATTAGTATTTTACACAACATATATAAAATTTAGATAGATCAAACAGTAATTACGCCGTAAAAAAAAATAATGTGCATAATTTTCTATTAAAGCCATAAGTTTGAATTTTTTTCCCGCCAATTCCAAATAGGAATTTCGTTCAAAATTAAAATGTAGGTTTTAATTAGTATTTTACACAACATATATAAAATTTAGATAGATCAACCAGTAATTACGCCGTAAAAAAAATAATGTGCATAATTTCCTATTAAAACCATAAGTTTTAATTTTTTTCCCGCCAATTCCAAATAGGAATTTCGTTCAAAATTAAAATATAGGGTTTAAATAGTATTTACACAACATATATAAAATTTAGATAGATCAACCAGTAATTACGCCGTAAAAAAAATAATGTGCATAATTTCCTATTAAAACCAAAAGTTTGAATTTTTTCCCGCCAATTCCAAATAGGAATTACGTTCAAAATTAAAATATAGGGTTAAATTAGTATTTTACACAACATATATAAAATTTAGATAGAGCAGCCAGTAATTACACCGTAAAAAAATAATGTGCATAATTTCCTATTAAAACCAAAAGTTTGAATTTTTTTCCCGCCAATTACAAATAGGAATTTCGTTCAAAATTAAAATATAGGGTTTAAATAGTATTTTACACAACATATATAAAATTTAGATAGATCAACCAGTAATTACGCCGAAAAAAAAATAATGTGCATAATTTCCTATTAAAACCATAAGTTTGAATTTTTTTCCCGCCAATTCCAAATAGGAATTTCGTTCAAAATTAAAATGTAGGTTTTAATTAGTATTTTACACAACATATATAAAATTTAGATAGATCAACCAGTAATTACGCCGTAAAAAAAATAATGTTCATAATTTCCTATTAAAACCATAAGTTTTAATTTTTTTCCCGCCAATTCCAAATAGGAATTTCGTTCAAAATTAAAATATAGGGTTTAAATAGTATTTACACAACATATATAAAATTTAGATAGATCAACCAGTAATTACGCCGTAAAAAAAATAATGTGCATAATTTCCTATTAAAACCAAAAGTTTGAATTTTTTTCCCGCCAATTCCAAATAGGAATTTCGTTCAAAATTAAAATTTAGGGTTTAAATAGTATTTTACACAACATATATAAAATTTAGATAGATCAACCAGTAATTACGCCGTAAAAAAAAATAATGTGCATAATTTTCTATTAAAACCATAAATTTGAATTTTTTTCCCGCCAATTCCAAATAGGAATTTCGTTCAAAATTAAAATATAGGGTTTAATTTGGATTTAACACAACATATATAAAATTTAGATAGATCAACCAGTAATTACACCGTAAAAAATATTGTGCATAATTACCTATTAAAACCATAAGTTTAAAATTTTTTTCCCGCCAATTCCAAATAGGAATTTCGTTCAAAATTAAAATATAGGGTTTAATTAGTATTTAACACAACATATTTAAAATTTAGATAGATCAACCAGTAATTACACCGTAAAAAAAAATAATGTGCATAATTTCCTATTAAAACCATAAGTTTGATTTTTCCCCCTCAATCCCAAATAGGGATTTCGTTCAAAATTAACATTTATGGTTTCATTAGTATTTTACACAACCTATATGTAATTTGACGTATTAATTGAAAATGATGTTTTAATTAAAATAATCAAATTAAATTATAAAAAATTTGCTTTAACAAGTTATCAAAAATGGGTGAAAAATATATTTAATATATAACATTCCATGTAAAAAAAATCTCCACAATATCTAGAGAGAGATCGGCACACGCTAAAAAAAATTATTTCATTAAAGCGCACTGGTGGCCTGACATAGAGCGAAGGTCATATTTAACTCGTCTGCTTAAATCTCAAGCGAACAGGCTTAAATACAAATATTAGTGCTCGGCTCTGTTTCACCGAAGACAAGTTCACTTCGTATTTGATATAGAAATAAGATTTTTTTTTATCTAAATTCACACCTAATTAAAGTTTATAATTTTTTAGGTTGACATTTACAACAAACAAAAAAATAATAATTATTAAATTATGAATCTCATATAGCAGTTTTATAAGAACTACAGTATAAAAGTAACAGACGCAGGAAGCAAGAAAGGTCAAGTGTGAGCTGCGCTTGCTGTTTTACAACCCCGGTTATGCGAGAGAAGATGAGGGATGGTTATAAATGTAATAGATTCCAAAACAATGAAATTGTGACTCTCATAAACCGTACTATCTATTCTTTAATTAGGAATAAAATATATATATATATATATATATATATATATATATATATATATATATATATATATATATATATATATATTTATATATATATATATATATATATATATATATATATTTATATATATATATGTATATATTTATTTCCCTCTTATATTCGGAGCAAAAAATTTGACTGAAATTGCATGCAGTTATTGCAGTTTATTGAAATATTCAATTCCAGTCATTTTTAAAATCCAATTGTTTCTATTATTTCTTTTCTTTTTTTTTCCTTATAGCAATTATTATAGAATATGAATTATATTATAATATATATATTTATATATATATATTCAAATACTTATATCATCTTATAAACTAACATTCTTTTCGCGGTACTAGACCATGGAGAAGTGAGGGAGAGTTTGCATATTAGTATTTATAATAATTTTTTAATCTCTAATTTATGGCGAAATTAATTTTTTTCATGATATTCAAAACGGTATGTTGCTCTATTTCACACATAATTGTATTTTAACATTCTTTTCATTGCTGGTCACTTTTTCACCTATTTTTGTTTTTTTTTTATTTTTGTTTTTTTATTATAGCAAAAATTCAATTGATCGATTATTATATAATGAAAAAGTGGTTCCGAAGATCCGGTTTCGAATCCTCTTTTAAAGGAAGCGGTTCCGTTTGGATCCGGAATCGGATTTCCACGAATTTTAGCGTTTCTTCACAGGATCCTGGTTCCGGATCCAGTTTCACTCCCTGAAATTATATATATATATATATATGAAATGTGTATTCTTTATTAAGCAAGTTGATTTCACATTGGAATATCTTCCAAACATTTTTTTTTCACTTTGATTTTATTCTCCTATATTCTTATCTTTAGATTCTGCCTGTTAGCACCATTACTGTGTGCTTTTAAACTAAACCGTGTTTCAGAAGCAACCAGAAATGGTGAGCCATTCCTACCACGGCAAGGTCATAGCAGTAAAAATGGGAAGGGTTTTTTTTTTTAGTTATTTTTTTATTTTATCTTTTTTTTTTGTTTTTGTTTTTTTGTTTTTTGTTTTTTTTGGTCATTTTTTTATGTTTTTCAGGAACCTATTGTCACATATTTGCCCACATCCCAAGTTTGTTTATGTACATCCTTTTCAATTTATTTACATAAGAGATGCAACGTTAAAGCAATCTCCTATTTATAATCCGAATGCATTTTTCTTTTTCAATAGTTATGTATATATTTCGTCAATATAAATAAAAGACACAGTAGCCAGTATGTCACAACTCCTCGAAATGACATTAATCTTGATGAGGCAATGAATGAGATATTCACAAGGTATAGTACGTTGCCTAAAAATTTTTTTGGATCACTTCAAGGATTTTGAAAATTATGATTTCTGGATAGGTTACCCCTATACCAATAGCATCATAGTTACTGAGGCAAATCACCAACGGAAGGTAGTGGCCAAACGCAACAATCTGCATTGTAAACTGTTTTGAAGTTCCCCACAACGTTAGATTACGCTTATCCTATTGTTTACTGATGTAGTCACCACCCGCTTCCTCCTTACTACTGTTCCTCAGAAACGGCAGTACCATCACCTATCCAGAGGTTGAATACAAAATACTTGAATCATTTATTTTCATTTTTAATAAAAAAAATCATGTGCTAGAACTAACAGTAATTTTCTACGTTCCATTACTTTTAAAAATATTTAAGTACAAAGTTAAAAAATTATTCATTTACAATAGAGTTACATTGTAAATTTGGGTTCTCAAAACTTCAACTATCAGTATGTATTTGCAATGTAAATAAATTCTACAGTGTATACATTTAGAAGCGTTTCTCTACAATATCAATTAACTTGAAAGAAGACATCAGGACTTATAAAACCAAATGCACGCAGCGCAGTCTTTTCTTCTAAATTCATCACCGTTGTCAACTGCTGAAAGTGCTGAAGCAAGTTAAATTTTGACAATTTGGGCTCCATGTAAAATTGTGCATTCCCTCTTCATCAAAAATATAGTAGCTTTCACATAATAGGAATGAATTATTTAAATTCTACAGAAATTCTTTTCCTATTCTATTTGTAACAGTCACAATATCTCTAAACATCAATTATGTTCAAAGCTTAAAATTTTTCACATGAAATTATGAAACTAAACTTAATTCGATAAGTGACGACATCAATTATAAAGAAAATACTATAAGTAATATGTACATTTGAGATGCGATTCTCTACGATATTAATCAACTTTAAAGAAGACATCAGGACTTATAAAACCAAAAGCACGCAGCGCAGTCTCTTTCTTAAAACCTTATCACCATTGTCATCTGCTGAAGCATGCTACATTTTGACAATCTGGGCTCCATGTATACCCAGTGACCACATGGACATCCCGGGGACCTTGCGAACATCCCCGCAAGATCCCCCAACATCCCTGAACGTTTTACGTGCTAGTTTTCAAAACCCTTTAACTTTAAACATGTTTTTCGTGTTCTAAAAAAGGTTTTAGCTACACTTCGAAAATAATTTTCTAGGTTTTTTAATATTTTTATGAAAGTCTCTCAGAACATCCACTGGGGATGCAACACGGCTGTCCCTTGAACATCCCCGGGGGACTTTGAAAGGACCCTTTAGTCAATGTTTTCATTAAAATCATAATATGTGCTGTTCATTATTATGTACTGATTTTAAAAATATACAAATATAGTTAATATTATTTAAAATATTATATGAAAATATTAATATTTAAAATAAGACGTGAAATTTTACTTAATATTAAAGTGCGTAATTTGCACTGAAAAATAATTTTTTTTAATAAAATATCCTCGTAGAAAAAAATATATATGAAAAATAAACAAGGTCCCATCAAAGTCCCCCGGGGATTTTAGAGGGACGCTTGAACGTCCCACAAAAGTCCTCGGAGGGACCTTTAAAAATTTCTAAAAAATTAAAAATATTTTTTTTTCAATGTCGAAGTCTGTTAACAATTAGAGATGCATTTGAGCGTTGCAATTTATAATTAATTAATGTATAAACATGTTTTTATTAAAATTATAAAATTTTATTTTAATTTATTTTTAAAAAATTTAAATCTCAATATATTAAATGTTGTATTAAATAATAACAATCTCCCAATGTACCAGTTTGCTTAAAAAAATAAAAAAACGCAACTTCGCTCGTAATATTAAAATATTATACAACACCCAAAACTTTACAATTTATATACCCAAATAAACCATACTTTAGTAACGAAGAGCAATATCCAAGTTGTCTACGACGTCGTCTATCAACCAAAAGGTCCAAGTTCGATTCCCGACGCACCCAAATTTTTTATTTGGTAATCTTGTAGTCCTCATTCTAAAAGCCCCTAAACTTCTTTAATATAAATTTTAAGATGAATTAATATATAATTGGCAAGTGAAAATTAGGGAACATCCCCGAGGGATGTCCACAAGACGTCCGCAGGGACGTCCTTTTTTGATGGACATGGGGGATGTCCTTGGGGACGTCCAACGGGGACCTTAGAGGGATGTCCCAGGGGCGTCCCGGGGACGTCCATGTGGTCACTGGGTAATGGAGCATTCCCTCTTCATCAAAAGGGTAGCAGATTTTACATAGGAATGCAGAATGTATAATGTACAGAGATTCTCTGCCTATTCTAATTGTGATAGTCAAAAATAATTCTAAACATCAATTATGTACAAAACTTAAAATTTTTCACTTGAAATTGTGAAATTAAACGTAAAACGATAAATAGCAACATCAATTATAAAGAAAATACTATAAGTAATATGTACATTTGAGATGCGATTTTCTACAATATTAATCAACTTGAAAGAAGCCATCAGGACTTATAAAACCAAATGCATGCAGCGCAGCATTTTTCTTCAAACTTCATCACCATTGTCATCTGCTGAAGCATGCTAAATTTTGACAATTTTGGCTCCATGTAAAATAGAGCATTCCCTCTTCATCAAAAGTGTAGCAGCTTTGAAATAGGAATGCAGTGTATGCTTTAATGTACAGAGATGCTCTGCTTGTTGTTACAAATATATATATATTATATATATATATATATACAGAGTGTTCCACAATTCGTGTCCCAAATGTAACTCGTATAATGGAATTGCAAAAGTGCTCGTAGAAACTTCAAATTTCGTACAGTGGTAGTAGAGTGTCCTTTGTTTTGTGTTCTGGCAGTGAAAATTTTTTCCCACCCTTATTTCACCCCTTCTGGGGGGTGCGTTCCCGTTCTTTATCAAAACCTTATGGGCTTACAATGTTAATGAAAATGAAAAAGAAAAATTTTCGAATTTCAGTCTGAAAATTTCCAACTAGGGGTTTTCGAGTATGAGAAAAACAGTGATGACCTTATTTTTTTTCTGCCATTGACCTTTCACCCCTCGCAGGGGTCAATGTTGACCCCTAGAATGACTTTTTTTTTAATTCTCCGAATTTGTTGAAATTGATATGATTTTATGGGTTTTCGACGATGAAAAAACCCATGAAAACACTTGCGAGTTGATAAAATTGACCCTTGACCCTCGCAGGGGTCAGTAGTGACCCCTAGAATGACCTTTTTAAAATTCTCCGTTTTCAATGAAATTGATATGCCTCTATGGGCTGTCGAGGATGACAAAACCCATGGAAATACTTGCAAATTAATAAAATTGAACCTTGACCCCTTGTAAGGGTCAGTGGTGTACCCTAGTTAAAATTTTCCGAATTAGTTGAAATTGATATACCTCTATGGGTTATCGAGGATGAGAAAGCTAATGAAAACACTTGCGAGTAAATTAAAAAAATTATTGACCTCGCAGGGGTCACTGCATGGTGAGCCTTGAAATTAATTTTTCCACATTCTCTCAATTTCATTGAATTTGATATGCATCTATCGTTTATTGATAATGGAAAAACCCATGAAAACATTTGCAAATTCATCAAATTTTTTGTTGACCTCGCAGGGGTCACTGGTGACCCTTGAAATTAATTTTTCCGAATTTTCTCAATTTCATCGAATTTTATATGCCTCTATGGGTTGTTGAGACACATAAAATTAATGAAGATATTTTCAAGTTGGTTTACTTAATTCATTAATGACCCCGCAAGGGTCACTGGTGGCCTCTAGATTTTGAATAAATTTTGAATTACTGTTTTATTAATATCATTATTAAAACAATTTAAGTGGACCAGTCAAAATTGGAGAATACTGAGTCAGCCACTGTCACATGGGGTTCGATTAATTTTTTGCTAAATTTTCAGTGGTATATGACTCCAGTTGGAAAGTTGAAATTTGGCACACAGAAAGCCAAGGGTTGTAAGTTTCAAGGATATTTTTGTTGATTATTATTATTATTATTATTATTATTTTTTTTTAAATTTTCTCTCAACTGTTTGGCAGGTGGATTCACGATTTGCATTTATTCCTTGTGGGATTTCCATGTTAAATTAAGTTGATCTGATAGATTTTCTTGCCGATCTCCACCAAACCACCAAAATTCGTATTTAAAGGTTTCAGAGTATGCGAGGTCAACAATAAATTTGATGAATTTGCAAATGTTTTCATGGGTTTTTCCATTCTCAATAACCGATAGATGCATATCAAATTCAATGAAATTGAGAGAATGTGGAAAAATTAATTTCAAGGCTCACCATGCAGTGACCCCTGCTAGGTCAATAATTATTTTAATTAACTCGCAAGTGTTTTCATTAGCTTTCTCATCCTCGATAACCCATAGAGGTATATCAATTTCAACTAATTCGGAAAATTTTAACTAGGTTACACCACTGACCCTTACAAGGGGTCAAGGGTCAATTTTATTAATTCGCAAGTATTTTCATGGGTTTTGTCATCCTCGACAACCCATAGAGGCATATCAATTTCAACAAATTCAGAGAATTTTAAAAATATCCTTCCATGGGTCACCACTGACCCCTACGAGGGTTAAGGGTCAATTTTATCAATTCGCAGATATTTTCATGGGTTTTGTCAACCTCGACAACCCATTGAGGCATATCAATTTCAACTAATTCGGAGAATTTTAAAAATATCCTATCAAGGGTCACCACTGACTCCTACGAGAGTCAAGGGTCAATTTTATCAATTCGTAAGTATTTTCATGGGTTTTGTCAACCTCGAAACCCATAGAGGCATATCAATTTCATTGAAAACGGAGAATTTTAAAAAGGTCATTCTAGGGGTCACTACTGACCCCTGCAAGGGTCAAGGGTCAATTTTATTAATTCGCAAGTGTTTTCATGGGTTTTTTCATCGTCGATAACCCATAAAATCATACCAATTTCAACAAATTCGGAGAATTAAAAAAAAAGTCATTCTAGGGGTCAACATTGACCCCTGCGAGGGGTGAAGGGTCAATGGCAGCAAAAAAATAAGGTCACCACTGTTTTTCTCATACTCGAAAACCCCTAGTTGGAAATTTTCAGACTGAAGTTCGAAAATTTTTCTTTTTCATTTTCATTAACATTGTAAGCCCATAAGGTTTTGATAAAGAACGGGAACGCACCCCCCAGAAGGGGTGAAATAAGGGTGGGAAAAAATTTTCACTGCCAGAACACAAAACAAAGGACCCTCTACTATTACTGTACGAAATTTGAATGTCTACGAGCACTTTTGCAATTCCATTTTACGAGTTACATTTGGGACACGAATTGTGGAACACTCTGTATATATATATATATATATATATATATATATATATATATATATATATATATATATATATATATATATATATATATATTTATTATGTATAACTTGTAAATGAAGGTGATATTACTCATTCAGGATCACTCCGGTTCTACCTACTTAATTTAAAAGGTTAAAAAAGGAAATAAGGGCGTGTATAAGGCAAGTATTAATAATATTTATAACAAGAAAAAGAAAGCGTCATTCATAGGAAAAACTGGTCTGAAAATACGGGATCACGAAATAGAGTTTCTGAAAACTACATGTTCATTCTGCGCACTACATTTTTTTTTAAAAAAAAGGTGAAATCAGAATATAAAAAATGGGTCATGAGTTACTTTTTTTCCAGACGCGTTCTAGCCAATCTTAATGACTTGGTGCAAGCTCATAACGTTACATATAATTTTTATATATATTTATAGGCTAATAATATCAAATAGATTTTTTCGGAATTTTTCCATGTGATAATACGGGCAAAAATTTAATTTCTTTGTGTCTTTCATTTATTTTTAGAGACATAAATAAATATTTAATAAATTATTTATATATATATGTGTTGGTGAGTGGGTATTCAATTTTGATTGCAAAAAGGTCTACACAGAAAAACGAATAAAAATGATAAAGTAATATGTTAAGTATCACAAAAATTTTAAAAGAAAAAGAATAAACTTTCTTAATAATTCTCACTGTTTTATGATATAAATTATTCTGCCATATACATCCACCTTGTTTCTAAAAAACAATTTTTAAAAACAGTTAAACCACTTTGGATGATGTCGGGAGGAGTTCCAAAAAAAAAAACATTTTGCTTTATAGATGGTTTTATCTCTCTGATTGCTATTTGTCAGTCTTGTGGCATGATTAATTATTTATTTTCCTTTTTGGTGGGGTTCTGCATGAAGGGCAATAAAAATCTTCAGATGCTGGGATAAGGTCGATTTGACTACGTTTCAAATGGAACTTTTGATTGCATTGTCGATCCTTTGCATCTATATTTTATTGCATCAGGATCATTGCATTTTGTTCCTAATGATCATAGCACCTTCCCATGTTATGAAGGAAAAACTCAGCTAACGCAACAAAATATGAAATCGTTCTCTTGTATGGAGCAGGTGCAGTTTCATGTATAAGATTTGTTATACGTTGCATATATTTTTGTTGATGCATTAATGACTGCATTCTGCATTCTCGCTACCCAGTGACCACATGGACGTCCCTGGGACGTCCGGGGGACATCCTTCTAAGGTCCTCGTCGGACGTCCCCAAGGACATCCCCCATGTCCATCAAAAAAGGATGTCCCCAGGGACGTCCCTGGGACATCCCTGGGGATTTTTGGGGGATACTCTTAATATCTCTTTTGAGGTTTATTGTATAATCTCTAAATCGCCTATAAAAATAAATAATAACAACGTCCCCCAAAGATCCCCTGGGGATGTTCGGAGGACCTTCGTCTATTTATGCACGTTTTTTGTCAGTATATAAATGTGAATTAAATGCTGCTACAAAAAATTAAGGTCATTTTAATTCTGATCATAGCCATAATAAACAGAACATAGAAAGCAGGCGCTTTTCAAAAAGAAGCACGAATAAATTACAAAGAACCGCATGCATGCATTGCAATGATATGGCTGGAGATTACATACATCTAACTATATTTTGCAATGAACATTACCTTGAAAAATACAAGAAAAAAACATTTCATCCCTATTATTAAAATATATCTTTAGGGTATGACTCGACAATTTAAATTTCTAGCACTTTTTTGAGTTCATATTATTTTTTATAAAAAGCAATACAGCAAATTTGTTTTATATTTTCTTTATTTTGGGAAAAAGCATTGTATGAAATTTGATAATTGCATAAGTAAAAATACAATTAATTCAAGAAGTTAAATAAACAATACAAAAAATTTAACAGACCTCTTTTTCATAGAGTATTATAGTAAAATGTTATTATAGTATATATATATAACTATAATTAAGGAACTTTTTATAATGAGGATACCAATTTTTAAAATTTTAAATCCGTCCTCAGGAGGCCGGCAGATAATTTAAGTTGGAGTTTGTTTACTTTACTTATACTTACACTCCAGTTTTTTTTTTCTCTTTTTTTTCTAAGAAGTTTACACATTAAAGATTCAGGAAATGAATTTCTATAACATTACTTGAACACAAAATCATTGCATATTCAAAATTAAGAGATTGAGTTTTTAAAAAGACAACTTCTAGCAAAATATTAATGAACTTTGAATACACCAAGGTTAAATATGTGTATTATGTACTATGAGTTTAAACATTAAGGATAAAATTATAGTTTCCCTAATTGTGAAACAAAACTATTTTCTAACCAAAAAAGTGTTGCTGGTGGAGAACAAGGGTGGATCCAGCCTCCTTCTTCTCCCCTCCCCTTAGTCCCAAGATAGGAGGTCCTCGACTCCTTCGATAATATATATATATATATATATATATATATATATATATATATATATATATATAAAAGGAGACTACCCGGCCTTCCTTCACCCAGGCCGAGCTGTTTGCTGGATCCATCCTCGGATACAAAACAGAGATAGTGTGCAACTTAACAACAGTTTTTTTATAGTTTCAACTCACCAACTCACAATAATATGATCATAAATATAAAATTATGATACAAAACATACCCCAAGAAAACTATAACTTCCAGGAATGAAAAATATATATTAAAAATGTATTGTTCATTATGTACAAGGTGATTCAGTGTGAAACAATTGAAAAAAATATGAAATTCTAGAAAAAGGCTTACAATTATAACCTGTACTCATTATTTAGTTAATAATTAATGTAAAGTAAAAAGAAATTTGCACAATTGCTCCAAAAAGCAGCTTTATATATGACGCCATGTGCAGAAGCACAATATATAGAGTAATAGGAGTATTATCATTGTTAATACATTTTAAATTTAATTGCTTTTTAAGAAACTACATACTTTTCTCTAAAAAATTTCAGGTATTTTCAATTTTATTATTATATATTATGATAACATAGTCTTTTAAAATTAAGAAATGTCTGTCACTTTATTCATTAATTTTAATAAAGAAAAGAAAGCATACAATTAATTATGATTGAAGATTAAGGAGACCCAACCCAAGTACTTAGTTTTATACAGCATTAAAATTTATGATTAAAAAAAAATAAAAAATCTATCATAAAATTCTTTGTAAAGATTAATAAAAGTGAACCTACTGCAATAAAATGCATAAAAATTTAAGATAATTATATGATGATTAAAAAGTGCATTGCAAACAATATCCATAAAAAATTAGTAAAGTATATACAATGGCTACGTTTGTTTATTCCAAAGCCAGAACTCTGAGATCCTGTAGCTGATATTTGCACCCCGCTTCTCATGACGTCACACATATTGAGAGATCTCAGCTGAAAATCGGACGTCCGCTACCAATTTTTAAGCCACCCCTGGCGCATGCACAATTGCGTTTGCTAATCCCCAGAACTTTGGCGGGAAATATTGAGGGGCGGAGCTAGAAGTCAGATGTCTTGGGTGGGGAACAAAAAAACGTAACCATTGTTTAAACAAAATTGATTCAATGCAAATTTCGAATAAACATTTTCATTTTTTATATTAATACAAACTATAAGAAACATTTAATTTTTTAATACTTTTAGCTGCAAAAATCATGACTAACATCTAATTCACTATCACTAATATTCTGGTAGCTAGCATATAATACTGCTTGCTCGAAAAAAATAGTTATCAGACCTTGTCATTTCAGGACACATGATAGAAATTACGTATGGACTCTCATGGTTGAGGTGCACTGTCACTCGGATAAGCTTGAAAGTTCTGTTTCATCGTCTTCGTCTTCTATAGGATCTGGTTGTTTGCTGTGAACAGTTTTATTTAATAAAATATAAATTGAAAATCTATCTGATGAGCAACCTAAACTGTATATTTTTGTCAAAATTGAATTGAAGGATTTGAATCATAAATTGATTGAGAAGAAAATTTAAGTATGCCTCGCGAAAAGGTTTCAGATGAACCAAAAAAAAAACATTGCAGCTACAATACAGTACTTTTAGCTTGTTTTCTGACATGACATAATTGAACCGAGTTAAGGACACAAACAATTAAAAAAAAATGCATTTGATCTTTGTAATACTTTCTCAACTAAGAATTCTTCATTATGTTTCAACATAGCGTACTAGAATTAGAAGGCCACGGCTCGACCGCGCCCACTTTTCAATAGCCGTCCTACTGAGCAGCAGGTTTGTGTGTAATCAAATGGGAGAGGGCTTCACTTTGGCCTCCTAATTCTAGTACGCTCTAGTTTCAACCTCATTTCTACTGTGTCTTTACCTCTGACTCAGAAAAGTGTCTCTAAATTTAATAAGTTCATGAATATTCTGGCTTCTTCTAAATTTTACTTCAACATGCACGTAAATATTTGAAATGACTGACCTGCATTTCTTTTCCTTTCGATCATTTGATTTTCTAAGCCAATCCTTGATTGCCATCTCTACATCAGCCTTCAGACATTTCGGCTCTCTGCCAACGTTCACCGTCCCTATAGAAAAAACATGGTTTTATTAATTTATATTTCATTACAACAGCAAAAAGTAAACTTACTGAAAATTAAAAGTGGAATTTTATACTGGTCCAGGGCAATTTTGTTTTTACTTCTTTTTGTAAATCGTGTCTTCCTTGCCAGGTCCATGGAAAATATGGTGCGCAGAAGGATACGAGTACTACCGCGAACATCTCCCTTTCCTTTACCTTCTTCCTTGAGTAAGTTTGCCAGAGCTTGTTTCTAAAAAGAGGAAAAAATTAGGTCACTTATACGGGTAAGTAAATCACAAATCAGCTGTTCTATTACATCCATTTGAATAACATGTCAACCTTGGCAAATTCACAAAATTCTGAAAAAAAAATTGAAACAGATTTTATTACCAAAAAGCCATAGAAAAAATTCTAAGACAATTATTCGAGCTATTTTTTTATTTTTTTATTTAAATTGAGTTTTTAGTTTGGCTCTCCACGGGAAAGCCCCATGCTGAAAATTAAATAATTAATTAAAAAAACATGCCTCAAATAATTGTCTTATAATTTTCCCAATGGCTTTTAGGTACTAAATTCTGTCTCTTAAACTTTTTAAGAATTGTTGTTAATTTGCTAAGGTTTACATATTAATATGTTAATCAAATGGGTCTAAAAAAACAGCTGATTTCTGTTAACTTACACATACATATTAAACCAAGGTTTAAATAGTAAATTTTGCTTAATTTTTTTTATCATAAATCATAATAACTCATCATAAATTATAATATTTGGGCAAAGTGACAAAAAATATTACAATACAAATATGGACGTAGGCGGCTGTTCGCCAAGAAACAAGAACGAGAGCAAGTGTCAACTACGCATCTTTCTCTGTCTCTCTTCCTCCCAAAAGCATGTGAAGCATGCCGTTATTTGTTTCAATGGTAACTGCATTAAACAAAATTATGCATGGATCATTCAAGGTTTTGAGAACCATTGAAAGTTAAAACAACACTCACCAAATCTTCGAAAGTTCTCTCCTCATCAAATTTCTTGTCAAAGTCTTTTAAGTCATCAAGGGTATTAAGAGGAAAACAGCTCATGTGTGCCAACTGACTTTCTTTCTGTTTATTTTTTATCTGATTTTTTTGTTTCTTCCACTCCCTCTCCTCTTCATGATAGGCTACGACCTTGGTCATGGATTTTATCATAAACGACCTGAATTCTAAATATGGAGAAACAAGATGAAAAATGTTTATAAATATTAATAGGATTGCCAATGAACTATTTGTAAATATAACATTGGGGACCTTCTTGTACTGAAGAGAACTTATAAGGTGTCTTAAACATGGGCCCAATGCAGAACGTTGTGAAAGAATATATTTTGGCATAAAGGTTTTTAAAAGAGGCATACATCGACTGATCTTGCAACAAACATGAAAGTCTAATATGAAGACACTTTATAAGTTACCTTTGGCATTAGAAATTTATTGACATTTGATTATTTGTGCCTAGAGGTCTACAGTCTGTAATTTACCTTGCTCCTCTATTACTTTGTCCTTTTTCCCAAGGTCGACTACAATACGAGGATCTGAAAAGATACATAGATTCCACATATTATAGTTATAAGTCATACTACAAGTTTGAATAGTATAATACTCTTTTTCTATAGATCTTTATATACCTAGTTTAGTAAATCAGTCAATAGAGTATCAACCTCGAAATTTTTAATTCCAAAAATGGATAAAGGGTGCGAAGTTATGTCACTCATTCTTTTCAGATTTTTTGAAAACCAGATAGGATTTTGAAAAAGTTTTGGTAAGGGTAGGTTTAAACCCACTCCTATTTCAGTTTTTTTATTAAGAAAGCAGACTAGAGGAATAACTTTCTTTGCACTTTCTTTAATTTGTAAAATATAATTTCCGGATTCTAAAATGCATGAAAAAATTCAGAATAGCATGAAATTGTACCCTCCATCCATTTCTGCAATTTTTATTTTATTTTATTATTTTTATTTTTAGATTTTGAGGATTTAATAATATAAGATTGCTGAGCAACATAACGTCAACATTCTAAAGCAAGTGAACTAACATTTATCAAATTTCCGGCAAGAAAAAATTTAAGCATAAATGGTCTCCTTTTTGTATGTCTATTATTACTTAAGAAAACATCTATTTAAGAATGCAGATTTTAATTTTGGGTTGTACACCTTGCAAATTAAAGGAGCATATTCACATAGTGATGTCCCAGCAATAAACTTTAAAAGCAAGGAACACTCATGCTTTACAGGTGTATAGCAAAAGAAGTTTAAAAAAAATCAGCTTGTTGCTTTCTTTGCTATTCAAAAATGAAAGAACAGTCATTGATTGCACTCGCATACATAAGCTCCGTTTGTATTTATGCAATCAGAAAGAATTTTTTTTTATTAAAATCGATTCCTTCTGATTGCTTATTTTTTACGATCAGATCTATTTTTTCAGACCCTTATTTTTTTTTTTTTTTGAATAAATTTTTACACGATTGCTCACCTGATTCGTCTTTTAAGTCTCGGACAGATGAAATGCTGGTAGGACGTTTAGAAGATATTTGAGGCATTGACAAATCAGATGATTGCATTTCCTTTAATAAATTTCTTGTTGCTCTATCAGGAGTTACTGAATCAGGGGACCTCATCTCCTGACTACGTTTCATGCTGTCAGCAATTCTTCGTGAATTATCATCATGAAATGAATCATGTAAATATTCACTTGGAACATTTTTTCGATACAGATCATCTCTGTTTCCGTAAGATCTTTGTTGTTCAAAACTATTTTCATATTGAGTTTTAGAATAACTTGGTTGTGAAGGAGAAAAGCCAGACTCGATATTAAAATAATTTTGAGACGAGCTGCTAGATGATAGATTCCTGTGGTATTGTAGCTTGTGTGGTGAAAGATTTTTCAGTGTAGATGGATTTGCATACTTTAACGGAGATAATGGATGATACCTCATGGCTGGTGATTCACTGAATGCCATAGCTGGAGATGGAGGGTATCTCAAGGCAGATGATCCACTGAATGTCATGGCAGGAGATTGAGTGTATCCCAAGGCATGTGATTCACTGAGTGTCATGGCCCGAGGTGGTATCATGGCTGGAGAAGGATTTTTTCGGTACGGCGGTTTGCCTCTACTTGGAGACATTGCTTCATTTCCATCGAGTTCTTGCCGACGCCGATTGGAACTTGCTGAACTAGCTGCTTCTTCATCAATATCTATTAAAACATGCTGTCCTAGGCTATCCACATCAGCCACTGAGTCTGTTTTCCTTTTTCCGGTTTCATCTTGAACAATAACTTTTGAAATACTGGAATGACTTTTTTTTTTGTTTTTTTTCAAAGTCTCCTTCAGCATTTGTTCTTCAGGTGCTATTGGAAGGCTTTTTAACTTGGAAAGTGGCGTGTCCTCATCTGAAGTATCTGTATTGTAGACATCATTATATCTTAATCTCTTTGAGACGGTCTTCTGGTTCAACACTTTTTTGGTCTTCGAGCTTCCTGCGACGTCTTCCTCAAACAAAGTGTCGAAATCTCTGTAGCAAGCAGGAGTAACTCCAACTCGCTGCCCTCTGCCCAACGTCTCGGCGTCTGTTGTTTCGAGTTGATCTGCTTTTCCTGAAGGTCTCTTCAAGTTACTCTTTTTTGATTTTTTCATGGCATCTTCAAGTGTAACTGAAACAAAATTATTTCAGAGAGACTGAGCAAAAATGGGTTAACAGTTATTAATGCCTTTTCATCAAAATGTTTTACAATATTTTTCTTAATAATTTAAACAGGGAGAGGAAATATTTAATAACTTGTCTGCCAAAAGCAGAAGGTAAGTTATTGTTGCTAAATAAATATTAATTTGTATTTTAAGCAGTTGTCAAGTAAGATTTTTTTTTCATACATTCAAAACTGACGTTGAAAAGAAAAAAATATATAACGGAGTTTCAACCTTATAACTTAACTCATAACTGTTATAGCAGAAATGGATGCGAGGGTGCAAGATTATGCTATTTTTTTTCTAATTCATAAAAATACAGAATGATCCATCACTTCAAAATAAAAAACAAAAATATTGAAAAGGAACTGGTTTAAATATCTATATAAATTCATAAATAAAATATGAACTTGAACAAATCTAGTCATTATGTCCTAGTCTCTAAAAACTCTGAAGAAAAAAATAGAGTAGCATAACTTTCCATCTTCTATTCATTTCTGGCTTTTTTTCTTCTTATTTTTATTAGTATTCTTCTCAAACATTAATATTTAACTATCAATGAAAACTGAAAATCAATGACAAATTAAAAGGTGGTGAAAAAAAATACCATGAAGTCTGCGGACATAAAAAGTTCAAACAGAAATCTCGAGCTGTAATGCTTAATAAGTCTACCTGCAGGAAAATTTTCCTAGCATATTTGACTGCAGAAACTTTATTTTTTAACGATGAAAAATATTTTCTTTATAACTAATTATAATCATCTTCTTTGACCCTGTATATCATATATAATATGGTCACGCAAATGTTTAAAAAGCTTAGACATGTACAGACATTTACGATTTAGCGTCACAGTCTTTCTCCTTAATTTTAAGGGTGATACTAGGACTAAAAAAATACAGATGATACCATATGGAAAGGTAATATTGATTAGTTGCTTGATGAAGTCCCATTTCTTTAACATGTTAACCTTGGCAGACACAAAACTTCTAAATTGTTCTGAAATTTTATTATTATTAATATTACAATTTGAGCCACAGAAAAATTTCAAAACCTTTCTAGGATCCAATTATTTTGAATAAATTTGATACTTTGGCTTTACATGACAAATAATTTTATTTTTAAAACATATCCATCAAAAAATTGTTTTAAACAAATTTGTGGCTTTGAGGCACTAAAATCTGTCTCAGAAAAAAAGTTCTAATTTTTGTGAGTCTGCTAAAGTTAGCATGTAAATTAAATTGGACTACAGCTGATCCGTGTTACCTTCCTTTTAATGTGCCTTAAAATACAAGGACTTCTATTTCAATATGCAATAAAAAAAATCATAAACTTACGGTTCCGTGCCAACACCTTTCCTCTCTCCTCAGGCCAAGTAGAAGATGGTTCACGTCTTTTTCTAATAGCTGCATTTACCTTGATGGTGTCCTCGGTGTCTGGGTAAAAGCAACGACTTCCACGCTCATTTACCCAGATTGTTGGCACAGGCCGTGTGTGCTTCTGGGGTGACGAAAATTCGTAGACCGAATACATCTGTTTTGAAAGAAGGTTGTTTTAATTAGAAAATTGCAATAAGCCGCTGTCTCAAAATTAGTACTAGCTGCAAGAAAATACACATAATAATAATGGGAAAATTTATTATCAATACAGGTATACAAACTTTCACGGCCTTAAAACCAAAAGTAGTTAAAGTAGTTAAAAACCATGCACAAAAACCATGACCTAAATGTGTAAAAAAAGTGCAGTGAAATACTTTTGTAACTGCAGAAAAATCTGAAGGAAAAGAAACAGACAGCAAGTATATTGCAACAAAAGTCTCTATTACCATAATGCACCTCATCACCAAAATTTTTAGCATTTCTGCTGTAGAAAGTTTAAATGTAGAGAACTATGCTACATTGTTGAATTAAATATCAGCAATAAGGCATCGGGTAACATTGGAAATGGGTAACATCATAGAAACTTTCATAAATTTATTTAAATATGTTAAGGAAGAAAGGGAAAAAGAAAAAGAAATATAAATTTTTTGATGTTTTACTAATTAATAAACATAGTGAAAAGTAATCACCTTTTCGATTATTAAATTATATTTACTCAATTCTATGGGATCTTTTCAACACTGGAGAGACAAAAAAGTAATTTCTCACCTTTCTTTTAAATTCTTGTCGTTGAGAAATAGGTCATTATCTACACGGAATGAAGGAGTGAGAAAATGGCATATTCATTTTCCCTGAGGGGGAGCTTCATGCATTTACTGACAATAGTCTCCACTGGCCAAGGCTGCAGGGCAGACAAAGATCTTGCCTTGAAAATTCCTATTCTTGAAGATTTCAAAGGCTGGGTGTACAAATCTGACATATATTCAAATTTCCTCCCAATAACTACGCTGGTATTGTCCATTGATTTAGCAAAATTTTCAATGACAATAATTGAACCGTCATTTAATGTGCAACAGTTGTCAGGTACATTCAGGGTAAGTGTGAATTGTGATTCTTTTTTTAGGCGTTGATATTGGGGGTTCATGCACAGGTTTGGCAAAGGTCCATCTTGATGATTTCTTTCCATTATTACTAATCCAGGTTCTTGAGCTTTCTTGCACTCTAATATTTCAAGCATCTCCTCGTAACGCTTGACATACTGTTGCAATGGGCATCGCCCAGGATGTACTTTTTTTCTCATCTTGCCCAAGTCGTTTTCAAACCTAAATGCACTATATGCATCTAATGATCCAAACTTCTTAACATCATCTGTAACATGTGGCAAAGCATGGATATTGTATGATACAAATTGTCTTCCATACAGTACCACAAAACTTTCCACAAAATGTGTAAGAAGTTGTTTAGCAAATGCAATATTTCTTTCGGCTGTGTATCCACACAGAATTCGTGTAGCCACGTGAAGGGTCATGTAATGAGTATACTTGTCTCTATTATTTCTATCTTGCAGCATTGGGCGAAGGATCACAGGACCAAGGTACAGAAGAATTAGTCGGTGTTCAGTGGCCTTAAACTTCTCAAAATATTTCAATTCTCTAGGCTTTCTGGCAAATTCCATTGGAATAAATGGTATGAATGAAGTTATGACTTGAGATATTGTGGTTAAGATTTGAGTTGATAATCTTACATGGGAACGACGAAATAGAAATTCAAGAGTCTTTTTGTTGGCACCAATGTAGAAAAGATGCATGCCATCATACGGAATGTTTCTGATCATGTCAAAATGTGGAATTCTTTCCAAAATTGAATGACCATGATGATGTTCTGGTTGTAATTGTCGACGAAAACTGTCATCTGTTCTAAGTTCTGAGTTTGTCCCAGGAAAACAAACTACTGATCCCACTTTTTCTCCACTAATGATGCATGTGTGACAACTTGCTTCACCAGTATGGCCTTTTGTCATGGTAATGAAACATTTTGCAGGCACATCACAGATCATTGCCAATAGCCGAACTGTTAACATTCTTCCATGAAATGGAAATCCATTCACCACCAACGGGATCAGTTCTTCAACGAAATCCTCTAAAAAGAGGTTTGAGTCCTCAGGTTTTGCATCTCCATGATATAATCCAATTGGAAATATTTTAGAGCCTGGCAATGACACAACGTCACACAGTATTGGGTAAAATTGGCTGCGACTGCTCCCTGATAAGTTAAGGCCATCAATACCGACGTGGAGATTTATTTCTTTAATGTCATCGTTCTTTAGGTGAGTTTCCTTTAATGCTCGTAATATGCCATTGTAGATACCAAAGTGGTAGTATTTACCAGGTGGCACATCTTTTAATTCAACAGCCTGCCGAGGAGTTTTTACCAATGTTCGCTTTGTTATTGGTAAATTAGCATGGCATGGATGCTTTCTTAAAATCATTAACAAAGCTTCAGCTGGTTGTTCAGGAACAGTATTGGACACAACCCATTCAGCTATTTCTTGCCTGAAATTTTCTTCTTGTTCATCATCTGAACTCTCATGCTCCGAGGAGTGACTTGAATCCCCAGGACTGCTGGGAGGTTCACTAAATGGAATTTGCTCATCTGACTCTTGAGAGACATTACTTGGTGATGTTGACGACCGTTCACTACCTGCGGTCTGATTATCAGTGCCTGCAGTTCCACTAGCTTCATCCCTTGCATCACTTTCGTTCCTTCCAGCACCTTCATCGAAGTCGGAAGAGGACGAGTTAGTTTCACCAGTTGCGGATACGTTTGCTCTGTTCTCGCGTGCTTCTTGCAGAAGTCTCTCTCGGGTCTCTGCTAATCGTCGAGCATACTGCCTGGGTCCTAAATCCGCAAGTCTTTTTTTTCTCTCCTTCGGCATTTTTATTTTGCATAAAATTCTTACTTCTTTTGCTGTATATGGAGGAAAATAATTGTTTATAGAAAAACAAGAGAAATTCGATTATCATTGAGGTAACGGGTGGAGACACAAAATAGTAATATTTAAAGGTGAACCAAAGTGAATGCTTTTATTGCATATTCGGGTACCTTTGAATTATTTTGATATCCCTGTAGCTCAATGTTTTCGGTAAATTCCTAGTTAACTTACAATTAATTATTTAATAAAAAGTTTGAGTTCTGCGACAGTTGGGCTCGATTCAAGCCGGCACAGGCTTGCAGCACTCAGTGGCCAATAATAAGCAAACAATCGCGAAGTGTAAGAACGCCTTCGTGAGAGCTTGTCAAAACACTCGGAGAGGGAGAGAAAAAAAAATCAATATTTGGAATATTTATTGAATTACTTTCTTACGTGCTCTTTTATAAAGTTGCATGTATAAATTATACTTCATTAGATTATAAATGATAATATGTGGAGAGATATTTCTTCATTCTCCGAGCGTTACGACAAG
Organism: Siphlonurus alternatus; assembly: GCA_949825025.1. NCBI lineage: Eukaryota > Metazoa > Arthropoda > Insecta > Ephemeroptera > Siphlonuridae > Siphlonurus > Siphlonurus alternatus. The sequence continues at coordinate 24,317,993 of OX463780.1, read as the reverse complement.
CTTTTACAAAGACGTTCCTACACTTCGCGATTGTCTTGCTTATTATTGGCCACTGAGTGTTGCAAGCCCACGGTGGCTTGAATCAATCCCAACTGTTGCAGAACTCAAACTTTTTATGAAATAAGTAATTGTAAATTAATTAGGCAATTACCGAAAATATTGAGCCACAGGGATATCAAAATAATTTATAGGTACCCGAATGTGTAAAAAAAAGCATTCACTTTGATACACCTGTAAGAAACATGGGACTTTTGTTTAATTATACATGCATGCATGAAAATATAAACAAATGCATAATAAATAATTGAATACATAAATAAAAAAATTAGTAAATAAATAAGAAGCAAATTAAGAAAAGCAAGGTGATAATTTTGCAGAGCCGTAGTCGGACACTTTAATGTTTTAACTTTATATTGTCCCACGGACGCATTCACTTATTTTTTTTTTATGTGGAGAGCAGAGGAAGGAGCAGAGCTATACGGATTTGCTGGGTCAAGTCTAGTAGTAAATAGCACATATCACACTGTTATACACAAGTGGCAAGTAGCAATCACTTATCTATGGCTAAACTGTCCAGTTTGTTTATACATAAAAAAGAAAGCATGCCTGGTTGAACGGTAACTCAAATTAAATATAATTATTTATAGGTGATATTTTTTGTGTACGTTTAACGAATCAGATTGTAACAATTCTTAATTGTTTCAATATTTGCAAATTGTTCATATAATCAAGAAAGAGTTGGAAAACATTGCAGAAGAACTCATATATTTCTGTCTTAAAGGGACAGGAGACCATAAAAATAAGTATCTTTTATTTAAAAGGTACCCACTAACTGAGTATGAATGCATGTCGCATGGTGACGAGTGCCTCAGGGTAAACACCCAAAGAGTAACTAAAGTGTGGATTGCTGACGTCAGCAATCATGAATGGCAACACAGCTGCCTCTTTTCTATGGAACTTGGTCCCCCCTCCTCCCGCCCGGCAATGCTCACTGCGATATTGCCTGTGCAATTGCCTTGCGGCTGTCTATATTTATTTAGCAAAATCATGATCCCTTTGATTTTCTTGCGGTTTTAAATGTCTGCCGTAGCCAGCCGTAGCGACATCCGAATATGTGAAAGCTCCTTTTGACACAAGAAGACAAAAGCAAAGTAAGCATAGGGAATGTAACAACAATTATATTGAAAAAAATCAAAGAAAGAAACTTTTGAAAAATAACACAAGAATTTAATTTTTTTTTTTTTTTTTTTTTTTTGCTTTTTCCCGCAAACCTGTGGTCAACTTATTCAGGGTAAACACCCAAAGAGTAACTAAAGTGTGGATTGCTGACGTCAGCAATCATGAATGGCAACACAGCTGCCTCTTTTCTATGGAACTTGGTCCCCCCTCCTCCCGCCCGGCAATGCTCACTGCGATATTGCCTGTGCAATTGCCTTGCGGCTGTCTATATTTATTTAGCAAAATCATGATCCCTTTGATTTTCTTGCGGTTTTAAATGTCTGCCGTAGCCAGCCGTAGCGACATCCGAATATGTGAAAGCTCCTTTTGACACAAGAAGACAAAAGCAAAGTAAGCATAGGGAATGTAACAACAATTATATTGAAAATAATCAAAGAAAGAAACTTTTGAAAAATAACACAAGAATTTAATTTTTTTGTTTTTGTTTTTTTTTTTTTTTTTTTTTTTTTGCTTTTTCCCGCAAACCTGTGGTCAACTTATTACATTTCACACACTGCATTATAAGGTCTAGTAATTATTTGGAATAAAAAGGTGACAGTTTTAGTGTATTCTTCATACACTACTTCTACATCACGGTGTTTAATGCGTATTCGTTTAGGACGGCAAATGTTATTCTTATGTGGCGTCGTCAACGAATATGCATGTAACACAGTCATGTAAATGTAGTCACTGTTGTGCTAAGACAGTCTTAGTTAGGCTCAGTTTAGGTTAAGTGGTATAACTTGAAGAACCCCCATTATGAAGTTTAAATTTAAGGAACATGAATTGCCATTTTTTTTTTTTTTTTTTTTTTTACAAAGAAATTACAATTAATAAAATTGGATAAAATTTCAATATCACAGCCATTAGTTTGCCTGCTCACCTTATTATTAAAATTTTGGAATTCTATGTCGATGAACTCCTTGCTGGGAATTTCTACCGAGGATTCACGCAGAAAAAAATCACCTGTAAAAATGCAGGGAGTCAGTAATGACAGTAACAAAAAACACAAGAAACATACTGTAGCAAGGTCTATATTAATATTATTTTCTTTCTCATAACATATCATTTCACAGTGTTGGGAAGGTTAGCTACAGTATTTAGCGTGGTGTAGAATTAAACTCAATTTTTTTAACACTGACATTAAACCTTTCAGCACCTGAAAACTTATTTGTAATTATTTTAATTACTACCCAGCTATTAGACCTGTCTTTTATTAGGGCATGATACTTAATTGTATGATGCCCCTAATGGGTGTTCATACAGTGGTGAACCATCAGAATTTAGAAATGCGCACAGTAAGAATTAAGAATGTACAATTTGCATCACATTTTTTTTGTAGCTCAATCGATGGAGGTCAAAAAATGCACCGATGAATTTTATGAGATTTTTATTCGTACTGCATCATGGCTAAAATAGAGATGTAAAGAGGTCACGTGACCTGGAGGCGGCGCCCGTGTCGCCTGTAACGTCACTGAACTGTCTGGTCAAGGAAAAGATCATCTATTTAACGCTTGTAAGCAATAAATTAATTGTTGCTTGTTTCCATAGCAACGTGGTTGTTTACAAGCGTTATAAAGTCAATCGTTTGTTTGACCGAATAGTTCAATGACGTCATAGGCGATACGGGCGCCGCCTCCAGGTCACGTGACGAATATGCATGTAACACAGTCATGTAAATGTAGTCACTGTTGTGCTAAGACAGTCTTAGTTAGGCTCAGTTTAGGTTAAGTGGTATAACTTGAAGAACCCCCATTATGAAGTTTAAATTTAAGGAACATGAATTGCCATTTTTTTTTTTTTTTTTTTTTTTTACAAAGAAATTACAATTAATAAAATTGGATAAAATTTCAATTTAACAGCCATTAGTTTGCCTGCTCACCTTATTATTAAAATTTTGGAATTCTATGTCGATGAACTCCTTGCTGGGAATTTCTACCGAGGATTCACGCAGAAAAAAATCACCTGTAAAAATGCAGGGAGTCAGTAATGACAGTAACAAAAAACACAAGAAACATACTGTAGCAAGGTCTATATTAATATTATTTTCTTTCTCATAACATATCATTTCACAGTGTTGGGAAGGTTAGCTACAGTATTTAGCGTGGTGTAGAATTAAACTCAATTTTTTTAACACTGACATTAAACCTTTCAGCACCTGAAAACTTATTTGTAATTATTTTAATTACTACCCAGCTATTAGACCTGTCTTTTATTAGGGCATGATACTTAATTGTATGATGCCCCTAATGGGTGTTCATACAGTGGTGAACCATCAGAATTTAGAAATGCGCACAGTAAGAATTAAGAATGTACAGTTTGCATCACATATTTTTAGTAGCTCAATCGATAGAGGTCGAAAAATGCACCTGTGAATTTTATGAGATTTTTATTCGTACTGCATCATGGCTAAAATAGAGATGTAAAGAGGTCACGTGACCTGGAGGCGGCGCCCGTGTCGCCTATAACGTCACTGAACTGTCTGGTCAAGGAAAAGATCATCTATTTAACGCTATTAAGCAATAAATTAATTGTTGCTTGTTTCCATAGCAACGTGGTTGTTTACAAGCGTTATAAAGTCAATCGTTTGTTTGACCGAATAGTTCAATGCCGTCATAGGCGATACGGGCGCCGCCTCCAGGTCACGTGACCTCTTTACATCTCTCTTTTTAGCCATGATAAATGACGAATAAAAATCTCATAAAATTCATAGGTGCATTTTTCGACCTCTTTCGATTGAGCTACTAAAAAATTGTGATGCAAATTGGGCATTGTAAGTGTATAATATATATGTAATTTACAATTTGTTATAATGATATGGAACATCATATGATTGGAGTTTGTGACATTAAAGGCAGTACCTGGATCTTATTCAAACTGTTCTTAATCCATGTTCACTATATTTATTTTAAATTCTATTATCATATATTTTTATTGTCTCATCATGAAAACAATTTAAAAAATATTTTCATTAATGCAGCAATCTCGCTAGTTGTACTATAGTGCAGGAGGAAGTAGAGGAGTAGTGGGGGTCAGTTAACAGCGGCTGATTGGTCGTGATAGTCACGTGACCTATAAAGTCAAACGGCTCAGCATCGCTATGTTAACTACTATGTACATACAAATTAACAAAAATAACTATTTTCCCTCTCGCTAGCGTTAAACTGTTTTTATTAAGTATCTCGATTAGTTTAGATTAAAAATAGGTCATTGGAAATTGTTAGATTTAACATGGACATTATAGGCATTTCCCCCACTCTAATGTTGTTTAACTTTGGCCTTTTGGAAGCAGCCCCTTCACCCCCCCCCCCTGAACTATTTTTCTGCATCCGCGCCTGCTGCATCATGTACCGGAACCGTTATATAGTTAAGATACCGGAACACTTTCTACACACCCAACAGACCTAATGTGCTTGTATGGTCTTTCAAGGGCGGAGTTTACGTCTACTGTGCTTTGGTTTTCACAGAAAAGCTACTAAATAATTACCAGATACTTCGTCACTTTTATTCCGAGTTAACGATAAGGCAAACCTATTTTCCTGGGTACCATGATTTTACGTAATAAATATTAAGCTTTAACTGTATAACCCCCACCAAAAGTCCAACTAATTGAGGCATTCTCGTGCAGGCGGCAAGCAATCACACTCACCCTCAGAAGCAGGAACATTGGGAACCATATTAGGTGGTGCGGATGCAGGTGATGTAGTGGTGCTCGTCACCCTGGCACACCAGGAGGTCACACACTCCCAGCATAAAGCGAGCTTTGTACTTATGCAGCCGCAGTCCATCCGCCTCCTGGCAAACACAAATCTTACAATCAGCTATATGCATACATCACTTTTATGAACATTTAGGTCTGCCTTTTTGAGCAAGAACAATTGTAAATTTAAAACAAAAATAGAGAGGTTTAATTTAAAATAAAAGTCCCCCCTTCCCCCCCCCCTTTCTGATTTCTTCATCAAAAAATTAATAAACTTGTATTTGAAAACCATGTACATAATCAGATTTACAGTCAATACCATTAGAATGTTTGTGCTGCTAGAACCAAATTTATCAACGACTGTGCCAAAGGAAATCTTGTGTGACTATAATAACTATACTCTAATCGGAAAGATTATAATAATAGTCCTGTTTGTAAACCCTGCTCGGTGTACACTTTCTACACCTACACCCAATCGACCTTTTATCGCATGTACATCATAATTAAGGTCGATTGGGTGTAGAAAGTGCAATGTACACCGAGCAGGGCTTACAAACAGGCCTAATATGTACGACTGTAAACACCTTTTCTGAAGGCAAGGATCATTGAATGCATACTTGCACTATTCAATGGTGGCTACAGTCAATTGCTATGTTCGTATATACACAATCAGACCTATTGATCTTCTTACTTCCACCAAAATTGCAAATTTACATTTACCAAACAATGTTAAATATGGAAAGATTCAGAATATATTCAATATATAATATTAATCTTATTGTATATATATATCAACAAATTCCTATTCAACACTGTTTGATGCATGCAGAACGGAGCCTCAGCATCAGCTTGCAAATGCAGCAAGAGTAAATTTATTACAGTTTTGTGTCGTATTATGCATACATACAGTATGTATAAATATATACAATCAGATGATATTCAATTATATGTAAAGGGACAGGGGACCCTAAAAATAAGTATTTTTTATTTACAAGTTCCCCACTAACTAAGTATGAATACATGCCGCACGGTGGCGAGTGCCTCAGGGTAAACGCCCAGCGAGTAACTAGAGTGTAGATTGCTGACGTCACCAATCACGAAAGGAAACACAGCTGCCTCTTTTCCATGGAACTCACTCCCCCTCCTCCCGCCCAGCCATACTCAGTGCGATGTTGTCTGTGCAATTGCCCTGCGGCTATCTATATATTTATTTAATTTTTATAAATTCGATGGATGGTCCGAAAACGGAAATTTACTCATTACTCGCATTCATGATTGCATTGTCCCATGTCCCTTTCAGACTTTCCTTTTTTTACCTGTATAAATGCAGTACACAGCATATACAAAGATTCATCTCATTATATTATACATAAACATTAACACACAAATTAACTGCAGTATGCCTCTACAGTATAATTATGAAACTATAAGCTGCACAGACAAAGAGTCGAAGCATCCTGCGGAATTTTTAGCCTCGTTTAGAAAAGCTGTGTTTACTTCTTGTATGATGTCTTCTGAGAGGGTATCAGTGGAAGGGTTATGCTATAAAGAGAAACGGAGACAACTAGTGCTCCCTTCTGTGGTCTCGTACAATAACCATTGATTACAAAGGAATATAAGCATACTTGCCGTATGTATATATACTTTGAGGGGAAACAATCGGAAGAAACATACCCAAATATTCTGCTCAGTGCTTCCGTCTTTTTTGTCTGTGCGAGCTGTGTGTGTGTGCATACCAAGTGTTAGGTGTTTACAACAATAATTGCAAACAAAATGTTATATGTAATTATGCATATGGTAAATCTTTTTTTTAAATAATTTTTGTGAAAAGAGTCTTTACATAACCGAAAACTCCCAAGACATTCATCGAAGGTATTGAAGTTGCCATTTATACATGCCATGGAGAGAAGGATTTGTTAACAATTTTATTATTTAACTTTTTTCAGTTTTCAGAATCCTAAGCAGGCCGGAATATGAGAAATTCCTTTCTGGTGAGGGTATGCCATGCATACAAAAATCGGGGCTCCAATACACTGTGTTTATTATGCATATTTTATGTATATTTTAATTCCCATGTCCAACACAACCATTGCAGTGTACGGTGTACGTACACGAAAGTAATTAAAAAATAATATGAATATTTGAGTATGATTATAGATACATAAAAAATTATCATAACCTCTTCTTCAACATATATATAATGTATACAGTACATCAATTAAGAAGCACAGCAATACATACATTTTATGAAGCATGCATGGCTAGCTGCTACCATGCCCGCCCTGCATGCATTTTGGCAAATCAAAATGTAACTTATTCGTGCTTACCTTCTAAAACGCTATCACTTTTTCTTGCATTAAATTCGACGAGGAGTTCATTTATTTTTATTTACAGTAGTAATAATGCTGTTAAATACTATAACTTTATATAAATTTAATATGGTAGAAAACACTTTTTACACTTCACTGACACTGCTCGCCATTTTGGTTTGCTTCAATCCCTTGATTCTGTTAACTTCCGGTTCACATTTTCAAACACACGATATCAGCCAATCACAGTGATGGAATTGGCAGAATTATAAAAAGGGCGCGATTTCTTTTGAAAAGTTTTTTAACCATTATCAGAAATTATCGCACATGCACGTACCATGCATGACACGTGAGTCGATCAATCTTCATAATTTTTTTTAAATAAAACAAACAACAAACATGTCATGTCAGTGATATAATTTAAAGATTTATACATTATTATTATAATTCACATTCTACATTTTGTGCTTATATTATATAATATTTATATATTCAGGCGCGCATCCAGAAAAAAAATTGGGATGGAGGGGCTGCAGCCCCCCCAGCCCCCCCCCCTTGATCCGCGCCTGTATAAATTGCATAAAATAATAAAATAAATAACCAACTTAATATTAATTAAAGATGTTTGGCTTCTACGTACATTAAATGAAAAAAAAAAAAACAAAAATGAATTTATCAGCTGCGAATCCAGAAAAAAAAAATCAATAAAAAGCTGCCTAAATAACTAAGGAGACAAATATTAAAAAAGATTGAGTGGGGGAAATGCCTTGTATACTGCAATGCACATATCAAATATATTAAGTTAACTCCAAATTAATTTTCAGGGAAATGAGCCCTCCCCCCCCCCCCCCCCCCGGATCCATGCCTGGCATGGCATATTATACATTATAATGTACATTCCTTGAGTGACTGCATAAATTTAAAATTTGCTAGTATTATATAATATTATATATATATATTATACAGTACATTAATGATATAATAAATACATATATAATTAATATATATTAGTATGCAATTATGCATGGTTTTTTAGCTAATACACGTGTACACGTGTATATATTTACATATATATATATATATATATTTACATATATATATATATATATATATATATATATATATATATATATATATATATATATATATATATATAATATGGGTACAATAATTAATAGATCCATCTCTCATCCCCCGGGGGCACGGATCCAGAACCAAATGTACCGCGTCTTGCATGGGGGAGGGGGACAATCTTACAAAAATGTGGGTAGGTGAAACGCCTATGTATTGCCCATAATTAATCAATTTAAAATTTCAGGGAGGGGGGGTTGGGGGTTTGGGCGTCCCAGCACCTCTATAGTTGGATCTTGCAGCTCCTGCCTCTCCGGCCTTTACGCCCTTTTTTCTCTTATACTTATCTCTGATCACTCCTTCCTAATCCCTCGACTGCGTTGATAATGAGCAGCGAATCCGAAAATACATAATTTTTCCTAATAATTTTAAAGATATTTGCAAATATTGTTATTATTTAATAGATTAATTTTATCATTAAAAAAGTATGATATAATGCTTTTTTTTTCGTATTGCGAATATTTTGAACGTCCATATAAGGGATATATTCGGGATGTTTAACATCCCTAAAAAGGATGCTGTAGGGATTTTCAGAAGTCCCCCTAACGTCTGCGGGGGACTTTGGCGGGATCTTGCTGAACAATTATATATAATGATTTGTTTTTGCTAATTTGCTAAAAAATGTTATAGTAACGTGTTTAGTTTCTGTGAGTAAAGCGTTATAGTATTAATTTATAATTTCTTGATTTATTTTCATAAACATATATTTTTTTTCTCCTTTCCAATAAATTATATTAATTAATTATGTATCATTGGGATTAGTTCTTAATTAAGAAAAATATAGGTATATTTCCTAGTAAAAACATTGTTTCTGATGTCCCTCTAAAGTCCCCAGGGGATGTTCAAGGGGACGTCCCTTTTGCGTCCTTGTGGGATGTTCTCATGGACGTTCATATAAAAATTAGAAATATCAAGAAATTCTTTTTGGAATGTGGCTTCAAGCTGTTTCTTATGATGAAAGCTATATTTAAAGTTTAAAACTTTAAAAAATAAACACGTTAAATGTACAAGGATATTAGGGGGATCTTTTGGGGATGTTCACAACATCCTCGGGATGTCCATGTGGTCACTGGGTACATGTGTTGCAAATTCTATACACACTTCCCTGCTAACTTGTGCTTGGAGAAGTTCATGCATAATCCAACGTCTTGCATGCTTCATGTCTGCCTGGTTAAATCTAAGATTCGAGCCAGAGCAAATAATATGACTCCAAATCACCACATGAATTCCACAATCAACGCTTGATCCTTGCTGAACGATGTCTTTGGGGAAATAAATTTTCCAATCTCTTTTCCAATTGATAAGACATGAAAATATAAGAAGATGAGCATGATATAGAATTTTTTTTACATGTTTCAGGTATTGAATTCCATGTGCTTTGTAATTTTCTTTATCAAAGAGTGAATCAATGCATGTTATGTATTTATTTTGAATATCAACAACAAAAAGAATCCAGTGACCCCCATTTGCATTAACAGGAATTATACCCTACATTTCAATTTTGAACGAAATCCCTATATGGGATTGGCGGGAAAAAATTTTTAAACTTATGGTTTTAATAGGAAATTATGTACATTATTTTTTTTACGGTGTAATTACTGGTTGATCTATCTAAATTTTATATATGTTGTGTTAAATCCAAATTAAACCCTATATTTTAATTTTGAACGAAATTCCTATTTGGAATTGGCGGGAAAAAAATTTTAACTAATGGTTTTAATAGGAAATTATGCACATTATTTTTTTTACGGTGTAATTACTGGTTGATCTATCTTAATTTTATATATGTTGTGTTAAATCCTAATTAAACCCTATATTTTAATTTTGAACGAAATTCCTATTTGGAATTGGCAGGAAAAAATTTTAAAACTTATGGTTTTAATAGAAAATTATGTACATTATTTTTTTTACGGTGTAATTACTGGTTGATCTATCTAAATTTTATATATGTTGTGTTAAATCCAAATTAAACCCTATATTATAATTTTGATCGAAATTCCTATTTGGAATTGGCGGGAAAAAAATTTAAACTAATGGTTTTAATAGGAAATTATGCACATTATTTTTTTTACGGTGTAATTACTGGTTGATCTATCTAAATTTTATATATGTTGTGTTAAATCCTAATTAAACCCTATATTTTAATTTTGAACGAAATTCCTATTTGGAATTGGCGGGAAAAAAATTTTAACTTATGGTTTTAATAGAAAATTATGTACATTATTTTTTTAACGGTGTAATTACTGGTTGATCTATCTAAATTTTATATATGTTGTGTAAAATACTAATAAAACCCTATATTTTAATTTTGAACGAAATTCCTATTTGGAATTGGCGGGAAAAAAATTTTAAACTCATGGTTTTAATAGGAAATTATGTACATTATTTTTTTTACGGTGTAATTACTGGTTGATCTATCTAAATTTTATATATGTTGTGTTAAATCCAAATTAAACCCTATATTTTAATTTTGAACGAAATTCCTATTTGGAATTGGCGGGAAAAAAATTTTAAACTTATGGTTTTAATAGGAAATTATGCACAATATTTTTTTACGGTGTAATTACTGGTTGATCTATCTAAATTTTATATATGTTGTGTTAAATCCAAATTAAACCCTATATTTTAATTTTCAACGAAATTCCTATTTGGAATTGGCGGGAAAAAAAATTTAAACTAATGGTTTTAATAGGAAATTATGCACATTATTTTTTTTACGGTGTAATTACTGGTTGATCTATCTTAATTTTATATATGTTGTGTTAAATCCTAATTAAACCCTATATTTTAATTTTGAACGAAATTCCTATTTGGAATTGGCGGGAAAAAAAATTAAACTTATGGTTTTAATAGAAAATTATGTACATTATTTTTTTTACGGTGTAATTACTGGTTGATCTATCTAAATTTTATATATGTTGTGTTAAATCCTAATTAAACCCTATATTTTAATTTCGAACGAAATTTTTAATGGAATTGGCGGGAAAAAAATTTAAACTTATGGTTTTAATAGAAAATTATGTACATTATTTTTTTAACGGTGTAATTACTGGTTGATCTATCTAAATTTTATATATGTTGTGTAAAATACTAATAAAACCCTATATTTTAATTTTGAACGAAATTCCTATTTGGAATTGGCAGGAAAAAATTTTTAAACTTATGGTTTTAATAGAAAATTATGTACATTATTTTTTTTACGGTGTAATTACTGGTTGATCTATCTAAATTTTATATATGTTGTGTTAAATCCAAATTAAACCCTATATTATAATTTTGATCGAAATTCCTATTTGGAATTGGCGGGAAAAAAATTTAAACTAATGGTTTTAATAGGAAATTATGCACATTATTTTTTTTACGGTGTAATTACTGGTTGATCTATCTTAATTTTATATATGTTGTGTTAAATCCTAATTAAACCCTATATTTTAATTTTGAACGAAATTCCTATTTGGAATTGGCAGGAAAAAATTTTTAAACTTATGGTTTTAATAGAAAATTATGTACATTATTTTTTTTACGGTGTAATTACTGGTTGATCTATCTAAATTTTATATATGTTGTGTTAAATCCTAATTAAACCCTATGTTTTAATTTTGAACGAAATTCCTATTTGGAATTAGCGGGAAAAAAATTTAAACTTTTGGTGTTAATTGGAAATGAGGCACATTATTTTTTTTACGGTGTAATTACTGGTTGATCTATCTAAATTTTATATATGTTGTGTTAAATCCAAATTAAACCCTATATTTTAATTTTGAACGAAATTCCTATTTGGAATTGGCGGGAAAAAAATTTTAAACTTATGGTTTTAATAGGAAATTATGCACAATATTTTTTTACGGTGTAATTACTGGTTGATCTATCTAAATTTTATATATGTTGTGTTAAATCCAAATTAAACCCTATATTTTAATTTTGAACGAAATTCCTATCTGGAATTGTCGGGAAAAAAATTTTAAACTTATGGTTTTAATAGGAAATTATGCACAAAATTTTTTTACGGTGTAATTACTGGTTGATCTATCTAAATTTTATATATGTTGTGTTAAATACTAATTAAACCCTATATTTTAATTTGTAACGAAATTCCTATTTGGAATTGGCGGGAAAAAAATTTTAAACTCATGGTTTTAATAGGAAATTATGTACATTATTTTTTTTACGGTGTAATTACTGGTTGATCTATCTAAATTTTATATATGTTGTGTTAAATCCAAATTAAACCCTATATTTTAATTTTGAACGAAATTCCTATTTGGAATTGGCAGGAAAAAATTTTTAAACTTATGGTTTTAATAGAAAATTATGTACATTATTTTTTTTACGGTGTAATTACTGGTTGATCTATCTAAATTTTATATATGTTGTGTTAAATCCTAATTAAACCCTATGTTTTAATTTTGAACGAAATTCCTATTTGGAATTAGCGGGAAAAAAATTTAAACTTTTGGTGTTAATTGGAAATGAGGCACATTATTTTTTTTACGGTGTAATTACTGGTTGATCTATCTAAATTTTATATATGTTGTGTTAAATCCAAATTAAACCCTATATTTTAATTTTGAACGAAATTCCTATCTGGAATTGTCGGGAAAAAAATTTTAAACTTATGGTTTTAATAGGAAATTATGCACAAAATTTTTTTACGGTGTAATTACTGGTTGATCTATCTAAATTTTATATATGTTGTGTTAAATCCAAATTAAACCCTATATTATAATTTTGATCGAAATTCCTATTTGGAATTGGCGGGAAAAAAATTTAAACTAATGGTTTTAATAGGAAATTATGCACATTATTTTTTTTACGGTGTAATTACTGGTTGATCTATCTAAATTTTATATATGTTGTGTTAAATCCTAATTAAACCCTATGTTTTAATTTTGAACGAAATTCCTATTTGGAATTAGCGGGAAAAAAATTTAAACTTTTGGTGTTAATTGGAAATGAGGCACATTATTTTTTTTACGGTGTAATTACTGGTTGATCTATCTAAATTTTATATATGTTGTGTTAAATCCAAATTAAACCCTATATTTTAATTTTGAACGAAATTCCTATTTGGAATTGGCGGAAAAAAAATTTTAAACTTATGGTTTTAATAGGAAATTATGCACAATATTTTTTTACGGTGTAATTATTGGTTGATCTATCTAAATTTTATATATGTTGTGTTAAATCCAAATTAAACCCTATATTTTAATTTTGAACGAAATTCCTATCTGGAATTGTCGGGAAAAAAATTTTAAACTTATGGTTTTAATAGGAAATTATGCACAAAATTTTTTTACGGTGTAATTACTGGTTGATCTATCTAAATTTTATATATGTTGTGTTAAATCCAAATTAAACCCTATATTATAATTTTGATCGAAATTCCTATTTGGAATTGGCGGGAAAAAAATTTAAACTAATGGTTTTAATAGGAAATTATGCACATTATTTTTTTTACGGTGTAATTACTGGTTGATCTATCTAAATTTTATATATGTTGTGTTAAATCCTAATTAAACCCTATATTTTAATTTTGAACGAAATTCCTATTTGGAATTGGCGGGAAAAAAATTTTAAACTCATGGTTTTAATAGGAAATTATGTACATTATTTTTTTTACGGTGTAATTACTGGTTGATCTATCTAAATTTTATATATGTTGTGTTAAATCCAAATTAAACCCTATATTTTAATTTGTAACGAAATTCCTATTTGGAATTGGCGGGAAAAAATTTTAAACTCATGGTTTTAATAGGAAATTATGTACATTATTTTTTTTACGGTGTAATTACTGGTTGATCTATCTAAATTTTATATATGTTGTGTTAAATCCAAATTAAACCCTATATTTTAATTTTGAACGAAATTCCTATTTGGAATTGGCGGGAAAAAAATTTTAAACTTATGGTTTTAATAGGAAATTATGCACAATATTTTTTACGGTGTAATTACTGGTTGATCTATCTAAATTTTATATATGTTGTGTTAAATCCAAATTAAACCCTATATTTTAATTTTGAACGAAATTCCTATTTGGAATTGGCGGGAAAAAAATTTAAACTAATGGTTTTAATAGGAAATTATGCACATTATTTTTTTTACGGTGTAATTACTGGTTGATCTATCTTAATTTTATATATGTTGTGTTAAATCCTAATTAAACCCTATATTTTAATTTTGAACGAAATTCCTATTTGGAATTGGCAGGAAAAAATTTTTAAACTTATGGTTTTAATAGAAAATTATGTACATTATTTTTTTTACGGTGTAATTACTGGTTGATCTATCTAAATTTTATATATGTTGTGTTAAATCCAAATTAAACCCTATATTATAATTTTGATCGAAATTCCTATTTGGAATTGGCGGGAAAAAAATTTAAACTAATGGTTTTAATAGGAAATTATGCACATTATTTTTTTTACGGTGTAATTACTGGTTGATCTATCTAAATTTTATATATGTTGTGTTAAATCCTAATTAAACCCTATATTTTAATTTTGAACGAAATTCCTATTTGGAATTGGCGGGAAAAAAATTTTAACTTATGGTTTTAATAGAAAATTATGTACATTATTTTTTTAACGGTGTAATTACTGGTTGATCTATCTAAATTTTATATATGTTGTGTAAAATACTAATAAAACCCTATATTTTAATTTTGAACGAAATTCCTATTTGGAATTGGCGGGAAAAAAATTTTAAACTCATGGTTTTAATAGGAAATTATGTACATTATTTTTTTTACGGTGTAATTACTGGTTGATCTATCTAAATTTTATATATGTTGTGTTAAATCCAAATTAAACCCTATATTTTAATTTTGAACGAAATTCCTAGTTGGAATTGGCGGGAAAAAAATTTTAAACTTATGGTTTTAATAGGAAATTATGCACAATATTTTTTTACGGTGTAATTACTGGTTGATCTATCTAAATTTTATATATGTTGTGTTAAATCCAAATTAAACCCTATATTTTAATTTTCAACGAAATTCCTATTTGGAATTGGCGGGAAAAAAAATTTAAACTAATGGTTTTAATAGGAAATTATGCACATTATTTTTTTTACGGTGTAATTACTGGTTGATCTATCTAAATTTTATATATGTTGTGTTAAATCCAAATTAAACCCTATATTATAATTTTGATCGAAATTCCTATTTGGAATTGGCGGGAAAAAAATTTAAACTAATGGTTTTAATAGGAAATTATGCACATTATTTTTTTTACGGTGTAATTACTGGTTGATCTATCTAAATTTTATATATGTTGTGTTAAATCCTAATTAAACCCTATATTATAATTTTGATCGAAATTCCTATTTGGAATTGGCGGGAAAAAAATTCAAACTTATGGTTTTAATAGGAAATTATGCACATTATTTTTTTTACGGTGTAATTACTGGTTGATCTATCTAAATTTTATATATGTTGTGTTAAATCCTAATTAAACCCTATATTTTAATTTTGAACGAAATTCCTATTTGGAATTGGCGGGAAAAAAATTTTAAACTCATGGTTTTAATAGGAAATTATGTACATTATTTTTTTTACGGTGTAATTACTGGTTGATCTATCTAAATTTTATATATGTTGTGTTAAATCCAAATTAAACCCTATATTTAAATTTGTAACGAAATTCCTATTTGGAATTGGCGGGAAAAAAATTTTAAACTCATGGTTTTAATAGGAAATTATGTACATTATTTTTTTTACGGTGTAATTACTGGTTGATCTATCTAAATTTTATATATGTTGTGTTAAATCCAAATTAAACCCTATATTTTAATTTTGAACGAAATTCCTATTTGGAATTGGCGGGAAAAAAATTTTAAACTTATGGTTTTAATAGGAAATTATGCACAATATTTTTTACGGTGTAATTACTGGTTGATCTATCTAAATTTTATATATGTTGTGTTAAATCCAAATTAAACCCTATATTTTAATTTTGAACGAAATTCCTATTTGGAATTGGCGGGAAAAAAATTTTAACTAATGGTTTTAATAGGAAATTATGCACATTATTTTTTTTACGGTGTAATTACTGGTTGATCTATCTTAATTTTATATATGTTGTGTTAAATCCTAATTAAACCCTATATTTTAATTTTGAACGAAATTCCTATTTGGAATTGGCAGGAAAAAATTTTAAAACTTATGGTTTTAATAGGAAATTATGTACATTATTTTTTTTACGGTGTAATTACTGGTTGATCTATCTAAATTTTATATATGTTGTGTTAAATCCAAATTAAACCCTATATTATAATTTTGATCGAAATTCCTATTTGGAATTGGCGGGAAAAAAATTTAAACTAATGGTTTTAATAGGAAATTATGCACATTATTTTTTTTACGGTGTAATTACTGGTTGATCTATCTAAATTTTATATATGTTGTGTTAAATCCTAATTAAACCCTATATTTTAATTTTGAACGAAATTCCTATTTGGAATTGGCGGGAAAAAAATTTTAACTTATGGTTTTAATAGAAAATTATGTACATTATTTTTTTAACGGTGTAATTACTGGTTGATCTATCTAAATTTTATATATGTTGTGTAAAATACTAATAAAACCCTATATTTTAATTTTGAACGAAATTCCTATTTGGAATTGGCGGGAAAAAAATTTTAAACTCATGGTTTTAATAGGAAATTATGTACATTATTTTTTTTACGGTGTAATTACTGGTTGATCTATCTAAATTTTATATATGTTGTGTTAAATCCAAATTAAACCCTATATTTTAATTTTGAACGAAATTCCTATTTGGAATTGGCGGGAAAAAAATTTTAAACTTATGGTTTTAATAGGAAATTATGCACAATATTTTTTTACGGTGTAATTACTGGTTGATCTATCTAAATTTTATATATGTTGTGTTAAATCCAAATTAAACCCTATATTTTAATTTTCAACGAAATTCCTATTTGGAATTGGCGGGAAAAAAAATTTAAACTAATGGTTTTAATAGGA
Organism: Siphlonurus alternatus; assembly: GCA_949825025.1. Classification (NCBI taxonomy): domain Eukaryota; kingdom Metazoa; phylum Arthropoda; class Insecta; order Ephemeroptera; family Siphlonuridae; genus Siphlonurus; species Siphlonurus alternatus. The sequence continues at coordinate 24,300,652 of OX463780.1, read as the reverse complement.
AATTATGCACATTATTTTTTTTACGGTGTAATTACTGGTTGATCTATCTTAATTTTATATATGTTGTGTTAAATCCTAATTAAACCCTATATTTTAATTTTGAACGAAATTCCTATTTGGAATTGGCGGGAAAAAAAATTAAACTTATGGTTTTAATAGAAAATTATGTACATTATTTTTTTTACGGTGTAATTACTGGTTGATCTATCTAAATTTTATATATGTTGTGTTAAATCCTAATTAAACCCTATATTTTAATTTCGAACGAAATTTTTAATGGAATTGGCGGGAAAAAAATTTAAACTTATGGTTTTAATAGAAAATTATGTACATTATTTTTTTAACGGTGTAATTACTGGTTGATCTATCTAAATTTTATATATGTTGTGTAAAATACTAATAAAACCCTATATTTTAATTTTGAACGAAATTCCTATTTGGAATTGGCAGGAAAAAATTTTTAAACTTATGGTTTTAATAGAAAATTATGTACATTATTTTTTTTACGGTGTAATTACTGGTTGATCTATCTAAATTTTATATATGTTGTGTTAAATCCAAATTAAACCCTATATTATAATTTTGATCGAAATTCCTATTTGGAATTGGCGGGAAAAAAATTTAAACTAATGGTTTTAATAGGAAATTATGCACATTATTTTTTTTACGGTGTAATTACTGGTTGATCTATCTAAATTTTATATATGTTGTGTTAAATCCTAATTAAACCCTATATTTTAATTTTGAACGAAATTCCTATTTGGAATTGGCGGGAAAAAAATTTTAACTTATGGTTTTAATAGAAAATTATGTACATTATTTTTTTAACGGTGTAATTACTGGTTGATCTATCTAAATTTTATATATGTTGTGTAAAATACTAATAAAACCCTATATTTTAATTTTGAACGAAATTCCTATTTGGAATTGGCGGGAAAAAAATTTTAAACTCATGGTTTTAATAGGAAATTATGTACATTATTTTTTTTACGGTGTAATTACTGGTTGATCTATCTAAATTTTATATATGTTGTGTTAAATCCAAATTAAACCTTATATTTTAATTTTGAACGAAATTCCTATTTGGAATTGGCGGGAAAAAAATTTTAAACTTATGGTTTTAATAGGAAATTATGCACAATATTTTTTTACGGTGTAATTACTGGTTGATCTATCTAAATTTTATATATGTTGTGTTAAATCCAAATTAAACCCTATATTTTAATTTTCAACGAAATTCCTATTTGGAATTGGCGGGAAAAAAAATTTAAACTAATGGTTTTAATAGGAAATTATGCACATTATTTTTTTTACGGTGTAATTACTGGTTGATCTATCTTAATTTTATATATGTTGTGTTAAATCCTAATTAAACCCTATATTTTAATTTTGAACGAAATTCCTATTTGGAATTGGCGGGAAAAAAATTTAAACTTATGGTTTTAATAGAAAATTATGTACATTATTTTTTTTACGGTGTAATTACTGGTTGATCTATCTAAATTTTATATATGTTGTGTTAAATCCTAATTAAACCCTAGGTTTTAATTTTGAACGAAATTCCTATTTGGAATTGGCGGGAAAAAAATTTAAACTTTTGGTGTTAATTGGAAATGAGGCACATTATTTTTTTTACGGTGTAATTACTGGTTGATCTATCTAAATTTTATATATGTTGTGTTAAATCCAAATTAAACCCTATATTTTAATTTTGAACGAAATTCCTATTTGGAATTGGCGGGAAAAAAATTTTAAACTTATGGTTTTAATAGGAAATTATGCACAATATTTTTTTACGGTGTAATTACTGATTGATCTATCTAAATTTTATATATGTTGTGTTAAATCCAAATTAAACCCTAAATTTTAATTTTGATCGAAATTCCTATTTGGAATTGGCGGGAAAAAAATTTAAACTAATGGTTTTAATAGGAAATTATGCACATTATTTTTTTTACGGTGTAATTACTGGTTGATCTATCTAAATTTTATATATGTTGTGTTAAATCCTAATTAAACCCTATATTTTAATTTTGAACGAAATTCCTATTTGGAATTGGCGGGAAAAAAATTTTAACTTATGGTTTTAATAGAAAATTATGTACATTATTTTTTTAACGGTGTAATTACTGGTTGATCTATCTAAATTTTATATATGTTGTGTAAAATACTAATAAAACCCTATATTTTAATTTTGAACGAAATTCCTATTTGGAATTGGCGGGAAAAAAATTTTAAACTTATGGTTTTAATAGGAAATTATGTACATTATTTTTTTTACGGTGTAATTACTGGTTGATCTATCTAAATTTTATATATGTTGTGTTAAATCCAAATTAAACCCTATTTTTTAATTTTGAACGAAATTCCTATTTGGAATTGGCGGGAAAAAATTTTAAACTTATGGTTTTAATAGGAAATTATGCACAATATTTTTTTACGGTGTAATTACTGGTTGATCTATCTAAATTTTATATATGTTGTGTTAAATCCAAATTAAACCCTATATTTTAATTTTGAACGAAATTCCTATTTGGAATTGGCGGGAAAAAAATTTAAACTTATGGTTTTAATAGAAAATTATGTACATTATTTTTTTAACGGTGTAATTACTGGTTGATCTATCTAAATTTTATATATGTTGTGTAAAATACTAATAAAACCCTATATTTTAATTTTGAACGAAATTCCTATTTGGAATTGGCGGGAAAAAAATTTTAAACTTATGGTTTTAATAGGAAATTATGTACATTATTTTTTTTACGGTGTAATTACTGGTTGATCTATCTAAATTTTATATATGTTGTGTTAAATACTAATTCAAACTTATATTTTAATTTTGAACGAAATTCCTATTTGGAATTGGCGGGAAAAAAATTTAAACTTATGGTTTTAATAGGAAATTATGTACATTATTTTTTTTACGGTGTAATTACTGGTTGATCTATCTAAATTTTATATATGTTGTGTTAAATACTAATTAAACCCTATATTTTAATTTTGAACGAAATTCCTATTTGGAATTGGCGGGAAAAAAATTCAAACCTTTGATCTTTATAAAAATTGTTGCAAATTATATATTTTCCAGTGTAATTTTACTGGATGCCCCATATGAAATTATTGTATGTCGTTCAAAATAGGCCTGGGACCATTTCATTTTAATTTAAAAGAAAATCGAAGAAAAATTTAATCAGGAATGGCGGGATAATTAAAATATTAACTTTGCATGGTGTTCCATTAGAAATTTTGCAAAGTGTTTTTTGCGAAGATTTATCATTGTACTAAGTTATTAGAGCGATGTCCTTCTAATATCTTCTTATTTAACACAAGAAAGCTTATTGTTCACCTCCTTAATGTTTATATAGGGATTTTTTGTTTTACATGTTGGTACTGCAGTGTGGATGAGGATGTGGATGTGGATAACTTCAGTCCGGTCAATATATTATAGTATGAGTTCTCTTTTATTACCCGTTTATTACAACCCAATATAATTTTCATCGCTCTGTTTTGAAGTCTTTGTAATAATTTGATATTTCTTTTGCTCGTATTAAAAAACAAAGATGCACAGTATTCAAAATGAGGAGCAATTATAGTTTTATATACCAAATTTTTACACCAAACGCTCAGGAATCCCGAGATTCTACTTAAATACCCAATTTTCATGATTCCAGGACGCTATATATATAATATAATTTATATGACTGGATACGTGTATACACGTACCCCGGCTATATACTGCAGCTGCATGAGCATACTGAGGACGAGGCCAAGATTACTATGTAGAGGGACCTTGGGACGAGGCCGGTATAAGGCAGGTATAAGGTACGGATCGACCGGCCGTCGACGAAAGTACATTAATTAATTTATTCATTTTATTTTTATTCATTCACATTAAATAACCCGTTAAATAAACACCACATGCATTTGGTACACATTTTTTGTAACTATAATATAAATTATACATCGTCATAAAATGTACTAATTTTTTTACAATTAACAATTAATTAATTACATGAAAAGGAGAAAAATATTATTGACATTATTATTTATGTATAATATAAACAAAATTACATAATAATGTATTTCATTTTTTGATTTACAAAAAATTATTTATTTTTTATTTTTTTAATTTAGACATATTATAATTATTACAAAAAAGAATTTTCACTATTATTAATATTATTTTATTGATGTAGTTTTTCTTGTTAATTTAATCGCCGAGTAATATTTTTTGTAATCAAGTATAGCTATAAACAATATATTGTTTCTTAAAAACTGGTACACGTACTTTCTATCTTTTTTTTTAAATTATCTGGAAATTTAATATATATATATATATATGTTAGCACCCAAAGCCGAATTCGGGCAAAAGCCGAAAAAAATGCCCACATCTAGTTTTGCGCATCACGAAATGAGCCAAAGCCGAAGTAAGGTTTTTTTTCGGCTTTGGCGCATTTCATTTTGAACAAAACTAGATCTGCTCAAATCGAAATGCTCCAAAGCCGATATGAGATTTTACTTCGGCTTTGGTGCATTTCATTTTGAGCAAAACTAGTTCTGCGCATCGCGGTTTGAGCAAAAGTCGAAATGATGTTTTATTTCGGGTTTGGAGCAAAATTTTGAGCACATCTAGTTTTGCGCAAAATAAAGATGATTTTAATGACGAGATGATGATTTTAATTTTAATGATATTAATTTTAAATTTTTAAAAAGAAAAATAAAAAACTAAGACTAAACTTATAATAATTATTAGTATTGTGACCTAATATCTTTCAAGCGCTGTTTAAAAATAAATTAATTAGGGAAAAAATAATAACTTTAAAATGTAATCATAACAGTATACGTACGTACATACCTTATAAAAAATATTGTAAAATCTGTTGATTTTATAAAACACTCCACCATTTCTGTCACTTAATTACTATTTGATGATGTTTTTGTTAAATTAATAAATTTTTTGTTTTAAGAACTGCAGCTCAAATAAAATAGACATATATTATACGCCACACGTTTTAAAGTATTCTTTAGATTCACTCGCTCTCACCATAGAAATATTGTCATGCACGCACTCGTAAATTTCATAGTTCTATTTCTACGAACATTGTATAGAAGCACAGGCTTATACAACCCTGGTAGCAGCAACAATACAATATGCATACGGCAATCAAATGGGGTTAAACTTCATTGCAGAGGTAAAGGCTACTTTCTTATCTCGTTGTACCGATAACAACCTGTATTGCATGATAGCCTAATTCTAAGACATAGAACTATGAAATTTACAAGTGCGTGCATGACAAAATATTTCTAATGGTGAGAGCGAGTGAATCTATAAATGAATACTTTAAAACGTGTGGCGTATAATATATATATGTCTATTTTATTTGAGCTGCAGTTCTTAAAACAAAAAAATTATTAATTTAACAAAAATATCATCAAATAGTAATTAAGTGACAGAAATGGTTGAGTGCTTTATAAAATCAACAGATTCTACAATATTTTTTATAAGGTATATATGTACGTACGTATATACTGTATGATTACATTTGATTATGATTAGTTTTTTTTTTTCTTTTTAAAAAATTAAAATAAATATCATTAAAATTAAAATCATCATCTCGTCATTAAAATCATCTTTATTTTGCGCAAAACTAGATGTGCTCAAAATTTTGCTCCAAACCCGAAATAAAATTTCATTTCGACTTTTGCTCAAACCGCGATGCGCAGAACTAGTTTTGCTCAAAATGAAATGCGCCAAAGCCGAAGTAAAATCTCATATCGGCTTTGGCGCATTTCGATTTGAGCAGATCTAGTTTTGTTCAAAATGAAATGCGCCAAAGCCGAAAAAAAACCTTACTTCGGCTTTGGCTCATTTCGTGATGCGCAAAACTAGATGTGGGCATTTTTTTCGGCTTTTGCCCGAATTCGGCTTTGGGTGCTAACATATATATATATATATATATGTTAGCACCCAAAGCCGAATATATATATATACGTATACGTTACTATACGTACGTACGTACGTACAACACAGAGCTCAAATAAAAATTTAATAGTCTCTTTTAGTTTGCTCATATATATTATATGCTCCATATTTTTGTGTGAAGAATTGTTTGTCTATAGTATTATATGTCTCAGTCACAAAAACTTTGTAAATTTGAAATAATTAAATGATAATTATATCTTTTATTAACATATAATATATAATTACAAAAAAAAATAAAAAAAATACAAATGCATGGGAAATTTAAAATATTAAGTTGGTCCGATTTTTCTTAATTTTTACAATTAATATAACTCTCACACAGCTTTCGCTTAAATCATTAATATATGCTTCTAACTATTTTTTTACATATAAATATAAAATTCTGAGACCGAGGGTAATTGCATATAATGCAGACGATCGAGGTTCGAGGTCGACGAGAACTACGAGAATAACATAAGAAAAAACAAAACAAAAAATGATAGAGTTACACCTGAGAGGTTCCGAGGTTCCAAAACTGCGCTGTGATTGCATATAGTTCAAGAAGGTCCGCGGCGACCGCGGCTTTTTGTGACATTTTTCCTCCACGGCCGCGATTAAAGTTTGGTTTCTCCTATCTTATTTTTCAATAAACAATATAAGAATACTCATATAATTACAGGGGTTTTGGGCCCCTCAGGCTTCTATCTGAAACGCACTGGTAAGAGATTGAAACTACTTTCATCACTGCTTGAAAATCATATATATAACAATGTATGTATATATATATATATATATATATATATATATATATATATATATATATCATAAATGTATTATATATTTTCTTTTCGTTGCTCAATAAACATTTGATGTTATAAGATATACGCGTGTAAGCCAGAGTTAATTCATATATTATATTATCCATATATATTATATATATATATATATACTATAGTAACAGTAGACCGCTAACATTTTTAGCTTATAGTAGCTAAGTATCTAAAAGACATTAATGATATGCTGAGATTGATAATATTATTATATTTACATGTATAAATTCCTCTTTTACATGGATTATAAATAATTATTGATATTATAATTATTATTTATAAGTAATATAAAAACGTGTTTCAATGAATTAATGTGCGCATGAAAACATAGATAGGTTCAACAATGAATTAATTATTTATGAAACGAACAAATACCTATTTTTGTATTTTATTATAATTATAATAACCATTATTGGAATTTTAATTCAGTTGGTTTTAAAATAATTTTTCCTCTCTTGAGTCAAATTAAAAATGGAGAACTTTTTATTTCATCCTGTGTATATAGAGAAGAAAAAGTCTGCTCAACTTGTCAGTGCTCAATCTCAGGAAATTAAAGATATGTTACGTAAGCGACGGGAAGAAGATTTGGCCATAAAGCGTGCTCTGATACAGGCAAGAAGACACAAAGTGATTCCAGCTCCAGCAGACATTGAGGAGGAACTTCATAATGATGTGAACCAAATTAGAAAAGAGATTAGCCTTGATGAAGTATCAATCGACCACTCTACAAATATAAAACAAGAAACTTCTCCTTTAAAATCAGATTTGAAAAATGTTGGACAGCTGATTGAATCAGAGAAACTGGATTTAAAAGACGAAGAAAATGGTGAAAGCTGGAATATAAAATTTTTAGAAGAAAATTTAAAACAAAATGATTACAAATTTTATCTAGAAGAAGATAAAATAAGAAAGAAAAGATCACGTAAATGGCTAAAATATAGGAAAAATATTTTTGATAATGCAAGCTCTGTATATTTAGAGTCAAAGAACTTAAAAGATTTTATTCGAATAAGAAAAGAAGAGGATTTGGCAAAAAAGCGAGCTAAAGTTAACGCACGACGTCAAACTCTAACTTTAGCAAAAAATAAACATCAGCATGGAATTTGGATGAGCAGAAATTCATTTAAACAAGAAGATCAAACCCAACGAGCGTACGAAGACAGGCAATTTCCAGAAATTGAAGAAGGTCCACTTGATGATATTGAAGATGATTATTTGAGTGATGTTCATTCGTCGTCAGATAAAGATGCAGATCTAAATATTTATAATTCTTCAGAAGACGAGGAGGAAAATTACGATGATGATAAATATTATCATACTAATAATAAAATTAATAATAAAACATTATCTCATAAAAAAGAACTTTGTCAATGTAAAAAAAATGTTTGCCGTCATCCTAATCTTTCATTAAAATCTGGTGAAACTTATAACTTTAGTGAAATGGAAAAAGAAATATGCAATGCATATATTGCTTTGAAGACTTGTGAAAATATTATTGTACCTGATATATCAATGAAGATGCATGCACAGAGGGACTCGATTCAAAGACAACGACAGTCACGAAGGTCAAGTTTGGCAGAGTTGCGACGGCGGCGCTCGGAGACGGCCCAGAGTCTGCGACGACAGATGCGCTCGGTGGAGGTGATGACTCGGCAGGTGCGAGAACATGAGGCGCAGGAGAAGCGAACCGTCGCCGGGGTTATCAAGAAGAACCGACCCAGCGTAAAAGCCGGTACCAACCCCAAACCCTCGCGGTGGACTCTGGAGCGTGCTAACTTGGAACGAGAGTTCGAGATAAGACTCCAGCAGGAAAAAATAATGTTGATGCAGAAATTAATATATAAGTAATAAATAAAAAAAAAACTTTTAATGTTATATTAGCTAAATTATTAAATTTGTTCTAATTTAAAATATTCGAAAAAATTAACTAAATTTTAATGTTATTCTAACAAAATTTAAATTTAACATATCATACATTTAAAATAAATACAACCTGCCATTTTTAATATTTTGTTTTATTTTTTTAATTTTTATGTAATTTATTTTATTTATATACATTTTATTAATTTTTATTACATATGCAAATATATACCATTATAATGTATATACTATAAAATTATAAACTTTATATTAGTGACACAAATTACTTCAGTTCAACAAGACAAGGTACTTTAAAAGCCCTTCGTTACGCAGTTACTGATGCGACAAAATGGAATGTGGTATTGCATGGTTTAATAACTAATCTTAAAAATTATAATATACGAAATGAAAACAATGAAATAAAATCAGCTTTAACTTCCGTTTTAATTAATTCGTGGCATAATTTCTTAAACTCAAATTAAATTTAATTATCAAGAACGCCGTGCAAAGCGGTACTAACAGGTACTTTCAGTTTTGTATTTTTCGGCTCTTGCTGAAATTTGAAATATCTTAATTATAGCACTGCAGAATTAAATTATAATACACTGTATATCATACTATAATTTAAGTATTAATGTCATTAAAATATCTTATTTTAAATTTAATGAATTATTTTAATTTTATTTGTACAAGTACGCAATATGTGGAACTTAAAAAAGATTTAAGAAAAGACAACAATTAATTATGCTGATGTCGTCATGGTCAAATTTAGCTTAGGTGCTGATGGTACCCAGTAAGATGGGCACACTATGGTTTCTCTTATATTGTTGTGAAGCGACGACGGAGAGAGAAAAGAGGGCGGAGCAGCAAGCAGAAGAAATGAGGAGTATTCTTGCCACTTGTTTGTTTCCATCGTGATTGCCAACTTTTTTTCCCTCTCGTCCCTAAAGCTCCACAGGAGAGAGGGTTAAAGAAAAGTAGTGGAGTTGTACGTAAGATAGGAGGTTGAAAGCACATAAGCAAGCATATGAGCTACCAGTTAGATATGGTGGGGGTATATTCTAAACATAGTAGCCCAAGGCTTTCAAGTCATGTGGTCCAAGTTGAAAGATTAGGCTCCAACAACGACCAACTACTAACCCTTGGTGTAGCGGAGAGAGCGGTCATCCAACTTAGAGTGCAACTACAAGAAAATGCAGAGACCTCCCTTCTGGCGCATCCCAAAGAACAAGATAGACCCCGATGAAGATTTGAGCAACTACACGTATCACGCTCCCGCGGTATGTACAAAAAATAAAAACAAGAAGAAAAGATTTGTTTTAACTGTAAACTTTTTAGTCCATTACTTAGTGTGGTATATATCTATAATACTATAGCATGTCGAGTTTTAAGTACTTTAGTTATTTTAAACATCTAAACCATTTCAGACTCGAGTGAAGATAACGTTCACCTTAACAGTTTTTTCTCCTTCTTGTATATATACGTAATTTAATGGCTTATTTCATTGCTTTGCTTATAATTAAAAAAAAAGTTGTTCTACAAGAATGCTAATTTTAGTAATTTAATTGCAACAAAATAATCGGGAAATAAGTAAGAGCTTTAACATTATGTATAACATCACGTTCATTAGTAAACAAATATATAATTTGGATTACGCCGACATTACACGTTTTATAATTATGTTACATTCCCAACTACATCCAAGTCAATAAAACACGATAGTAATTTGTGTATATATAAATATTTAAAAACTGCCCTTCTATTTTCAGAAAGTTCGTATTTGTAATTACGTAATGTGACTTGCTTATCAGTAAATAAAGAAAAAAAAAACAGACGAAAGGATGTTGCAAAAAGTTTCTATATAGTTGCTTTTACTATCTCAAGTATTACACATTTACATGCAGAGTGAGATATTAATATAATAGGTTTTCATACAGACTCATATATTATAATATTTCTTATAATTTATAATCAAACATTGTGCCTTCTTGACTCACAAATCAACTCTGAGACTGCGTTGCTTTCTTCTAATACATTATATTAAAAATATAATATTATGGCAATGATCTAATATTAAAATCATAATGTTAATTTTACTATAAAATATTATTTTTTCTATCAATGATAATTAAGTAAATCTGACATTTGAATTTTGAACTTCTTTATAAAATTGATTATAATTCACATTCCTGCCGATCAGTAATAGCTGGAATAAGTGATATATATATTTTTATAATCATATTTTAACTCAAGAAAATTTGCTGAGAGGTATTTTGTATAGCTTTTGAAAAAAATGATGTAGACGGAGACATCATTTTTTAATTTTTTAAAATTTAAAAATGATATTTAAATTTTAAATATACCAAATATTCGAACAACAATGTCAGAATTCTCTCACTCTCGACTGTTACTCCCGGAAGGAATCAAAAATAAATTTTACTGTATCATATTGAATGTAGAAAATTCAGTTTACATAATACGAACTATATTTTCATTATTTTGTAACAAATCAAAACAATTCAAATGTGCTTGGTGTTCTGTATTAACGCCGGCTAACTTATGTAGTATTATACTACGGTATAAATAGTCCCATGGGCCAGACCACGAACAGTGACGTCAACCAATTGCTCTCGTAACGAACATCGCGTGCTGTAAGCGCAATTAATGAGTCATAAACAAACTTTATATACCGCCTACAAATATAGGGCAAGAAATTGCAAAATAAATTAACAAAAACAAGAAGAAATATACATGTAAGTATGAAGAATAAAAGTTATGGTTAATAATAATTTAAGCAAGTGGTATATGGTATAGCCGTATAAAAATCTAGCTGTGTTGGAAGTGTGGATCTTATTAACGTCATGATGATAAAAAAAAAAGCATACTCTTACCGTGCAGAAAAAATTGACATATTGTTTTAATTTTACAAGTTATACATGACATCATGCTGTGAATTAATTTGCTTAAGATTTTAAATTAGTTTTTAAAGCTTAAAATTTACTTGTCATTAAATTAATATTAAATATATTAACTATAGTCTGCTTTGCATCTTTTTACAGTGCTTATAGAGAAATTATAAGAGTAAAATAATCAACGTTCTCATAAAAAACTACGATGAAAGTAAAATTCACTTTAAAATTTACACACAACATGCTTGAATTAACTTTAATTTATATTGACGCCCTGTGTATATTGTCAGATTACAGCAAAGTTTAAATATAAATTTTATCATGTGATTTAATGTGACGACGTCAAGACCTGCCCATTGTGTGTGGGCGCACAAAGTTATGCAATTTGCCACACCGGCCTGCTGAAAGAGTTACATACAGTCACGGCGCTAGCTGGCAAAGCAGATCAAGCCTGCATGAGTATCGCTACGGAAACCTTTATTTCCAAGTTCTCCTCGAGGTTTTACGAGGCAGACGCGTGGGATGATTAAAATGCTGCGTCCAAGAGAGCGTTTATCTACACAACTTGCGAGAGGAGAGTTGAAAATAGCATAGTAGTATCAGTAATGCCCTTGTACCATGAAGCATATGCACGAGTACTGTTCTACACATGCTCAGCTAAGATTGAGAAAATATAATGTGGTGTAACTGAAACTTAAAAAGCATGGTAATAAACAGACTGTGGTTTTGTGCAACTACCGTAATGCATCACTTTTAGTTATTTTAATGCTTTTATCTTGCGAAATACAAAGTAGTTAACATACAAATTTAATCTCTGTGGGGACTATGAAGCATTTATTCTTTTACTCTAGCATATTATACATTATAATATATTATGCTTAACAATAGAGCATGGTGACAAGGACATAGTACAAGTCCATTGATAAAATAAGGGATGAATATTCAAAGTAGCCGATTATAAAATAATAAAATATCAAGCTGTTTTATTATTGATGGGTTATATTTTTTCCCCATTACTATACTTTTTTAACTACTACTCAACTCATATATATGATTATTATTCAATCATTGAATGAAACAAAAACTATATAAAATACTTTTCATACATAAATCATGCTCTATTATTACATCTTTATAATATAATAAATTTATAAATAACAGTACTTTTTCTTCAGCTGCATAAATGTTTCAAGAGCAATAAATTATAAAATAAAAAAATCAAGTAGAACTCATACAGAAATTACGTTTATTATTTTGTTTCATTCAAAGAGTTAATAAAAAACATCGAACACAGTGTTAAAATAATTTATATGTATACATTAAGTTGAAAATGTTTATTTAGAGATTACACAATATGGTCGATAGCTTTGATCAGATTTAATATATTATGCATATACCAAACTTAAAGTAAATATGTATACATAGATGAGACGCCCACATCCTGTTTATTAGACAATGGTGGGCCAACAGGCAGCAGCCAGGTCGAGAAGCAAGCTTAATAATAACTGAAATATATAGTCAGCATTGGCGGCGTGGCGAACGACGCTGCTGCTGCTCCTCTCGCCTCTGCTGGTCTATTATGAAGTTGGCTCGCATCACACTAACCAACAACTAAAGTGAGCTGCTAGTCTGCAGTAGGAAAGCTATTATTTGTCTGGAGAGTCTTCTTTCAAGGTGACCGACACCCAATATAATGTTACAAAATAGAACGTTAAAATAATGTGTACTGGTCAGTTAATGAGAAATTTCAAACCTTTTAATACTAATGTTTTAATTCAAGTAATGAATAAAAAAAAGACGAAGCAAAATGAAAAATATGAAAATATTAGTAAAATCATACAAAGGAAATTACGTAATAATATTTTTTTGTGTGTGAATGACAAAAAAAATATATACATAAATGGTAATACGTGCATGTGACCTTAATAGGTCTGTCTTTAAATATGGTGAAAATTACTTAATAATTTTATTCATAGTAGGAAAAAAATCGTTTTCTACAAAACAATTATAATATATTGATATTTTTGTCAGGTACTCACTTATTTGTCTCTTTAAATTTGAGCAATTATTAAAGAATAAAATTCGTTTAGTTATCAGCATGCATGTACTTAATTCATGATTTTTTTTATATGCAAAAGAATAGCATAACAGCAGTTTAGTACATTTCAAAATGAAGTGCTGTGACAATTAAGTTACAATTAAATATCCTGCGGTAAATTCTTGTGATAATTTTTAAGGACACACATGCATGACTTTTGATGCACTGTAATTTGTCATTTTTATGAATAATTTATGTCAGTGGCATCAATAGATCAATACGTGTTTTTTAAGTGCATGTGTTGAATTCTCATCCGAATTGGTACAATCTGATATAATATATGAAAAATGCTGAAAAAATATGCAGAAAGTGGCAGTCCTCCTTCATTTCTACAGAAAATTCTAACTATTATACTCAACTTCGTAAGACCATTTTCATTTTTTTTTTTTTTTTTCCACGCTTGCTTATATTTTGTACACAAGGTTCGTGATATATATCGATAGCTGAACGAATTGGCGTTCTCAAAAATAAATAAATAAAAAAGTCACGAGACAAAATGTAATCAAAATGCTTAAAAAACCTGAAAAGATACACGTGACAGGTGTCTCCACCTAGAATCCCAAGGGACAACCTCGTTGTGGTTTCTGGGCATGTGGCCAAATTATTTCCATATACCCGAGATTGCTGCTGTATTGAAAGGCATCTTCTACTTTCCTCCGCGCATCAGCACGAGCATTTAGTCCACATACCGTCACAAAGGTCCTCACAAAACGCATTCCGACATTTCTAACTTAATTGCAGCTCCTCGATTCTCCACATTCGATTACTGCTGCAGCAAGTTGTTTATATCTCCAGGCTGCGATTAAATAACGAAATATAAATAAATGTAAATAAGATAAGAAACCATGCAAGCCTTTTAAGAGTGAAAGAGACTTAATTGGTGTTCTTCACTATAGTAAATGTCACTCGTGCAAGAATTTAATTATCATTTCTAAATGTTGGATTTTTAAGAGTAAAATTACTTTTAATATTTTTTAATATATTATAGTATGATTTTTTGTACATATATAATTATACATGGTATACATATATCCCCCCCCCCCACACACACACAAAGGAATTTAATACATTGCATTTACAAAACAGCATTTACATTTCATATATATTTATTTTTTATTTATATTTATAATATTTATACTTATTTGTATATATAAATTTACCTAAATCAATCGTTATCAATGCAGTGATAGTAAAATTCATGATTATTGGCAATAAGTCACTCACTTGCATGGTCACATCCACAGTATAAGTTTTGTGGGGTGGGTAGAGGGGATGGGCAAATCAGCAAGGGCGGAGTGAAATGCGAGCGCTGGACCTCTCGCGCGTAACGCCGGCCGCTAATTTTGGCTCACTGGTGTCTGCGCTCACACCGCCCGCTGGCCGGACGCTCTGCAGCCACCACCGATTCATGTACATACAACCGCAGTCCAACTGATGAGTAAACTAATTAACGTGGAGCGGCGTCGGAGCAGAACTGTACCTAACTATTTACTTTGAGCATTAGTAACTCTAGAAGTTGTGTATAAAAATGAAAGTGTAATTTTACCTTATAACAGAATATAAAACAAGACAATACAAAAGAATTCAGCTTTTAGAACAACTAAAAAATTATTTAACTCAAGTGATTATACTGTTTATATTAGACATTTAATTAATGTTTATTGACTTCTGCAATATCAAAGGAAATATTATTATTATATTGGAAGACCATAAAATTTAATGTTGCATGCCTGATTTATATTTTAACGTATTTTTATGAAGTAAAAAAAGTAATGTAATTAATATAATAAATGCCATGTCATGCAGTTTAGAGGCTAGCATTCACGCTACCGCAGCCTTTTATCACTCACTTGTCAGTGTTCAAAGAGCTGCATATATTATACTTAAAAGGCAAATAACAAGTTTCAATGAGTTGATAATTGGTGAATTTATATACTTACATTATTTACGTAATTGTATGACAAACACGTACATTATTTTTATAAGCAATCAAAGTATGTAGTAACTATAACATCTCTATATACAAGTCGATTTAAATAATTATATGTTATTAATCAGTGCGTATATTTTCAATGCTAGAAGACCCAATCGCTCTGGTCTGCAGACTACTTCAGGAATAAAACAATGCTAAGATCGAGGCAGACTGCAGCTAATAAATTAAAGATGAGCTGGACTGAGATGATCTTTGTATATAATATTATATATAATTAATTAATATGTTCAATTAATTTTAATTCTAATTTACGATGCTTAAAGTTGTTTTTCTGTACATACAATATACGTACAATGTTGTAATATTTTTACTCAAAGATCTCGGAGCTAGTGATTATGCAGTAAAAGATTACGGATGGCATGCATTCATTATTTAAATGAATTAAGCTATTTGTAAGAAATGATTAATTAGTTGAAGTATTTATGCAGATGAGATGTTTCAACCAAAACACCGTGTTAGTCTGCATCGCTTGCAGAGTGGAGAGTGACGAATTCGTGGCCTAGAATCTTCACTGTTTGTCCTCATGTTCGCCAGCATATTGCATCATTGGCCGAGTGGCCCACCTTGCCTGAGTTCCCTGCTGGCAATAACACAGCTTTGGCCAACAAGATTAGCAAAACCCTATTACCCTTGCTCACTTGCAATTGCAACATTCTTTTTATTTTGCCTGTAAAATAAATGTAAATAATGTACATGTTAATTGTGTTTAATAGAAACAACACGTTACAATTATGCATTTTTTTATACTGTAACAACTTTAATACCTATTGTGACATATTTTTAAAACATTAAACCAGCTGAATTCATAACTTTTATTTTTAATGTACTTGGCAAAGTTTTTAAAAAATAAGCTAACAAAATGTAAATAAAAAAAAACTTGTTTTGTTCAGGCTAAGAGATTTTTTCATGTATTATTTTTCATATGCAATATATATAAGACTCAAAAAATTTAAAAATATATTTTTAAAAAGGTAGACCGAGATTGGTTGAACTAAAAGGAAAAAGTGATGGGGAAAGAGCCAATAGGAACACAAGCAAGATGCAGCGATGCAGTTATTGAGGGCGCGTTTTTAGTACAAGTGCATTTTAGTATTATGGTGATTGCTATACTGAAGAGTGCGTACATGCAGTGTATTTGTAAAGTATAGAGGTAGAGAGGTAGCATTAAGCTACTGTTGCCTTGACGGAGAAGTACGCTTAGAGTTTTGTGTGTGAGAGAAAGAGAGATCTAGAAATAGCCGTCAGCAAAACAAGTCGCGGGGCTCGCGGAACGACTAACGAACGAACGCATTGCACGGACACTACGACGTCGCTCTATCCATTAGTAGTGTGTTTGGTCAGTGAGGAAGTCATATAACATTTTAGGGCCAGTTAAGGCCATACCCCAAAACCAACCAATATGTCGAATATACGAAGATTTTCTAACCCTAGTTTACCTCAAAAAGTCAAAGTGACTTTAGTGCGAGATGGATTTAATCAACCTTGGGGATTTCGTCTCGCCGGTGGATCTGATCTTGGATTGCCGCTGACCATTCAAAGGGTGAGAAGAAACCTTTGTTAATTTTCTACACTTTTAAAATCTAAATTAAAGCCTGAATAAATTCCCCAACAATTAATAAAGAACATTAAGAAAGAATCAGAAAATTCTTAGAATCTCATCTTGCTTAGAGGCTGCCTTAAATCGTGAATCATCAAATTTATTTGCACATGCTGTAGTCAACAATTTACGTGAACTGAATTTTCTTACTGCTACTTGATGTATATATCTGACATTTTTAAAGTTATATATAGGGTTAGTTAAATTTGTGTAAAAAAAAAAATAAAAAAATGTTACAAAAAGTTGTGCAAATATTTTCTTCGTTATCATCAGTAACGCTAATATTTAAATATACAACAGTTAGCAGCATTCATATAAATTTAATGCAAACAAAATACATAGTAAACAAAAGGTACATGAAATGGGAAGTAGCATAAAAGATATTAATTGAACAATTTAAGTTATAATAATACGAGAATAATGAGGATGAGGACTTGGAGATAAACAATGAATAAATCCAATTTCTACTTAAGATATTTTCTCTAAACAAATAATAATCTTATGCCTGCATGCTGCAAAAATTCGCTTGAGATACTGTCAATTATATTATAGTTATTTATATACGGCAATATACACAACGTTGAGGTATCGCCAAGTTATCTTATATAGTCAGAAAACTCAGAAAGAACTCAAAACAATCTAACGACTTACCTGCGTGTAATAAAACTGAAATGTATTCTTTAAAACGTTTCAATAAAAAGTAGGTGTGTTCACTTTCATTATTATTATTTGCTATTATTTAATGTACTCGATGAATAATGCACTAACTTTTTGATAGTTTCATGACTCCTGTTGCTTGACAAGTTGCTTACTTTACAGGGTCAAGGTGAAACGTAGCGATAGTCGTGACGAAACGAATATAATATTAATTAATAAATATTTTTATTATTAAATTATAATGCGGATATGAATTATATTATAGTTAAAAAAAAAACAATGTTTGATAAAAAGTTGTTAATAGATTTTACTTGCATTTTATTTTCTAAATTTATACATGACACACATGACTTATAAGTGAACATCATGAGATCGATAAACATGTCATATTTATTGTCAATTAACTAACAATCTGTTCATAAAACCCTGAATAGTATAACATAATTTTATTAAATTGTATAATGGACAACATGCATGAAAAAAATTTATTGCAGAAATGAATAGAGGGTACCAAATTATGCTACTCTGAATTTTTTTCATTTTTTTTTTTTTTTTTTTAAACCCATCAGAACTATTTTTAAATAATTATTGAAAGTACGGCCACGCCCCTCTGTAGGCGTCAATAGGAATAGGCGTCCAGTCTCTATCCTTTTTATTAAAGATTCAGGGGTGCCCACTTAAATCACAGAAATTTCAATAATTCTTTAAAAATAGTTTCGGGACTCAAGAAAATCTGAAAAAATTCAGAATAGCATAATTTGGTACCTTCTATTCATTTCTGCAATAAAATTTTTTCATGTGTGTTATCCATTATATTATACAATTATATTTCTAATTTTCTAATGAATTGACCAAAGAATTTTAAAGCTGTTCACCTATTCATGATTTACGAACACAAGAGAAATTTTTTGTCATGTGGGGCTGTGACAATTTTCTTCGACTGTCACAGATCAATGTACGTAAGAAATTAATATATTTAAAAAGTTAGCCCCCGGAGAGGATCGAACTCTCGACCCCTGGTTTACAAGACCAGTGCTCTGGCCACTGAGCTACGGAGGCACTTGAAGGAACCATGCCAAGTTTGCATTTATATTGACAGCAGTCGCGGCCTGTTGCACACCACAGGAAGTTGTGAGAGTTGCGTCACGTGCGACATCAAGAACAAACCCCCTTTTTTATCTTTTTTTTTTTCCCCCTACTTTTAATCTTTTGCTTTGCTGGGTTGATCTTTGAATTCTTTGAAAACAAAGTACATTGTCAATTGTCATCAAACATCATTACAATATTGCAGAGAAGACAATAATTTAACGCTCTGCTTGATGGAATTGTTATTTTTACATAATTATGTAGTATATAATACAGCTAGGTAGAACATTTCATTAAAAAATTATTTCCTACGAATGAGTTTTATTCCTAAAAAAAATATATAATTTTATATTTTTTTTATTCGTATTCAGAACTGCAATAGTGCAGATTCGTACAGAATTTGTATAGTAATTAAAGCTTTTATAAGATGATATAGTGTGATTCAAAATTTACGTTTCTATTATAGCTGTCATTAATTTACATAATTACAGCGGGAAAATAATATAAGCTTATTATTTGGTTTAGAATTTAGATTTCTCACACGTCAGTGTGTCAATTTTGTTACTCTGATACATAGAAATAAATATAAATACCATTATAGCAATAATTAATAAAAGCAATACAAATATTTAAGAATAAAATGAAAGATTTTTAAGCTTCACATGCATGCATGGCGTGGAGGATTTTATTTCTAATTTATTTATTTCCATTATACAATATACAAAACATCCATTTAGTTTATTTATCAGTTATTGCAGTAAATATAGCTATAGATATTAATACTTTTGTAGGAAATTTAATTGATAAAACTGGCGACTTGATCACTAAATTTGACCTATAGATATTTTATTGATTTTTCTCGGAATGTTACATTAAGTAGAAAAGTAAATCAAATAATAACAAATAATGCATACTAATAATAGCAATAATTATTAGAAGAATTGACCTATCTCTCAATTATATATTAGTATAGTTACAAAATAGCTTTTACATTTTTGGTAAAATTAATCTCATAGCTTTATTTTTTTAATTTTTGCAACTGTTTTATGTTTTCCTCGGTTGTATTGTACTCCATAAGATACTTGAATAGTAATTAAAATATTAAAATGGGGATATTATGTTTTGTAGATAAGAATTTTAGTAGAAGGACTCAAATATTTTTCAATTCTTGCCAGATAGCTAATTTTACTTCATTTTTTTTTCTTAAATATGTGATACATGTGATTTAAAATAAAGATATGGGTCAATAAATAATATTCCCGGCTACTTAAATTCATGCACAAATTCCAAGGGTTCACCATCAATTACAATATTATTTTTATTCTCATCATTCAGTATTTTATTTTTTACTGTGGAGAACTTTATTACATTAAATTTTAGCTTTAATAACAAAGCTTTTTTCATTTCAATAAAAGGCATATATATAAGTCGCTTAAAGTTATATAAAAGGATTTAGACAAACGTGAAAGTGGCATTATAAGCTTGATCTACTTCGATCATTTGCTATATTGCATGAGTACACTTGTCTTCATTACTGTGAGTTTTTGCGAACCTTGCAATGACGAGCTTGATTTTGTTTGCAGGCTTTGGCGGGCACTCCGGCCGAGGGGGAGTTGCGTCCCGGGGACGTGATCACCAAGATCGGCGACCACGATGCACGCCACCTGACCCACCAAGATGCTCAGAACCTCTTCAAGAACGCCGGAAACAACATCGCCGTGGTCGTGCAGCGGTAAGAAACTGTGTAGAGGTAGTGTAGGGCAAATGAATGAACGAAAATACACCAGAATTCGTCATATTAATTAAATAACCGTTCATCGCTTTAGTAAACTCGTCGCCATGGAAAATTTCCACTTTCAGCCTTGTTAATCACCATGCCCTGTGTTATTCTTATGGGGGCATGGTATATGCTTTCTTATTAACAAGGCCTCAAGAGGAAATTTTCTAAGGCGGCAATTGTACATATAGAACAACATTGAGAATTCCTGTAATTATCGTACAACTATTTCGTTCCTTTCGATGAAAGAAACTTGTGACTATCATTCAAATATATAAATTTCTGCGAATTTATCTAATTTTCCGCCTTGGTTACAAGCAGAAGTGTTTTCATTTCCTAGTTTTCTATATAGTTCCACGAAAAATTTAATTTTAGCTAAGTAATTTAATAAAATTATTTTCATATATTTCCTAAATATTACATTAAATTATCTCAGTGGTAAATATAAATTTCACTGAAGAAACTTAAAAAGCATTTAAAAAAAAACAAAAAAAAAAACAAGGTTAATGTAAGAATTAAAACAAAAATTAAAGGCAATGAACGAGCTTTTGTTTATGTTTCAAATATTTTTTTGAGAAAGAACGCATTAATTGTATTATTTTTATTTTTAGTCGTTATTAGTTGCCCCCGAAGTTTCATTAATAGGACCCTGATTTTTTTTTATTATATATATAATTGAATTATTAATCACTATGTATGTAGCAAAGAAGGTCAACAAAGAGAACTGCCAGGAATTCCTCAGGAATCTGGAAACGTTCCAACTGGGGATCTAACTTGATCCTAATAATCCTTTAATGGTGGCGCCTGCATAGAAAGCTAAACAAATGGGAGGTTTGAACTGAATTGTGAACGATAATATTTTAAATAAGTTCTCTTCTTGCTGAATAAAGAAAATAATAATAATAATAATATAAAACTTTTAGTTATAAAATGTATTTCTCTCAATATGCGCGTATTTAAAATTAATTTTCTTTGCAAGTCCCACAAAATAAAAAATTTACCACATACTGATATACTTGCACTCAATCACCTCTGTTTCTTTTTTTTAAGACAAAAATTCTTACTTTAATAAAAGGCGCCAATTAAAATTTAATTTCATATCGGTTATGTCAAAACATGCAAGTTGTATTGCTTTTTTTTCTAAGAACTTAAAACCAATTAAATTAAAAATCAAACTATAAATCACTTAAAATAAAAGAAATCTGACAAAATTTCAAGTAACAAGTTGTATTAACATTGTAATTCAAATTATCCATCCAAATAAATTTACCACTAATATTTCAATAATATATGTTTTAATAAGACAAATTGTTATTTCACAGAGGTGGTGCGCCGAAGCCATCATCAACTCCGATGTCACCACCATTGCCTGCTCCTATAGCCTCGCTACCAAAACCACCAATTGCTGGAGGAGTGGCAACTCCGTTTGCAGCAGCGTTGGCCCAGCGTGCAGCGAATCCCGCCCCGATGTCTCCGCCAGCCCCCTCGGCTCCTGCATTGTCACCTCCTCAACCCGCTCCTGTGTACAACTCGGCCCCAGCTCCGGCCCTACAACAGATGCCATCGTACGCCCCACTTCAGGTGCAGACCGCAGGTCCCACTCCCTCGCTGCCCGAGTTCACCAGCCCTGTGCTGCCTGAGTTCATCACTCACAGTCCCGTACTGCCGGCACGTGGGCCAAACAGCCTCAACTCGCTGCTCTCGCCCAACTCGTTCAACAGCCCACCACTGCCTAACAATAACAACTACTCAAAGGTAGAATCTAATGCTTATTAATACCATGCATGCAAAATCATATATAGTATGTCAATGGTTCTCAAAGATAATATATATAATACAATGTAAAGCTATATATCAACAGTATTAACACAATCCAGGACGAACAGACGTTTATTGGTGTTGTCCCTTAACTTTAATATTTCCAACATAATAACTTTTAAATCGATCAATGTTAAATCTTTTGAGAGCACTATTACTTTAAATTTAATTGCGACGTGAGGCTGATTTAATTTATTAACTATTAATTTATTAACGTTAAAACCAGATGAATAACGAACAACTTTCCTTATGGAGGAAGGAAGGGAGAGGGGAGGGGGGTGCAAATGTTAAGAAAATGTTACCGAGATAAATAAATATAAAAATTGTACTGTCTTGCATTTTAGCACGACAACTTTTTATATACCGGAACGTAAACTATAATAGTAGTGGCAGTAATATCGATTAGTATAATCAAAATTTCTATATACGACCTTGTGTATAACTTGTCAAAATCAGGAACTAAATAGGGGTTGAATCGATAATTATTTCTCTACTATGTATTTTTCGGGTCAAATTTCTAATTTTAAATTATATCCACGACAAAATTTAAACGTGATTTGAGATAAATTATGTTTTCAAAAGTATTAATCCTTTTTTATGATTTGACAAGTTTGCAAAGCTTTATATTGGTGACGTTTTCTCAATAGCTGTTGTTTGTGCAGACTCTGCTGAGCCCGGTGCAAAACCTGCCGGTGACTGTGTTCCCGCCACCATTGCCCGGCTTTACACCCAACTCGGGCCTGCCGCGCCGCCCACTCACCCCAACGCCCTACCACCACGAGTGCGTTGATGACCCGGAGTGCATCGACCAGCAGGTAAAGAGTCTCGATCACAAATCACTTGAGAGAGTGACTGGGCACTTTTCTGACGTATTTCATGGCAAGCTACGCCACTTGATATGTATAAACATATAGTTGAAATGCTTTTCATACAGTATATATACTATATAGTTATTTAATCTGGAAGAACACGCATAAAAATTAACATATTCACTCGCTCTTATTTTCCATTGATGTTACGTTACGTCACTTAACGTCTCAGATATGCAGAGAATTATTTCTACAAAATTCTATTAAGTGACAGTAATATAATTACCAAGCGATATTCATGAATAGAGAACATGTAATTATCAACTTAGACCTTACTTGATCACATCCAATATAAAATTGTCATCTATAATATTAATGGCAAAAAGCCACTAAGTATATAAGCATGGGTGGCATATTGATTAAACTGAACTGTATGTTTTCAAATCAAGTACAAACTTGTTACAGTATGCAGTGCAGAGAGAATTTAAGTGGATATATTATATTTTATATTGAATTATATATATTTATTTTTCTCGTCGATTCGAGGGAAGGTCGATTCTATAGAATAGACACAATCAATGAAATGTCAAGTTTAGTTTTATTTTGTAGACATCGATCGACTAAAGTTTTAAATTATTCAGTTATTGACCACAGCTGAAGCGGCTGAAGTAGTAACAATAAAACGTCATTTGTTATTAATGAATTAAGTATAACAATTTCGAACAACAAATTATCATTTGTATTAAAGCTGTGACGGTTAAAAAACAAAACAAAAAGAAAGAAAGAAAGAACGAAAAGGAAAGGAAATAATGGAAAAAGAAAATTACGCGAGTTTTAATATTGTTAATTAAAGATATGCACAATTCTCAGTTTCATACGAATATAGTCGATTTTATCTATGTATCCAAACAAAATTAAATTCAGTTAAATAAATAAAAAAAAAATGTAACATCCTAAATATATGCAACCAGTTGCGCTGATATGCATAGAAATTGCCTATGATGCTAGGCGTAATGCTACATCTATTTTCAAACGTGATCATCATTTCTGTATGTCTCTCACATTATTTCTTTCTCTAGAACTTACATAAATAGGTTGCTTTGATTGTAATTTGCTTTGCGAAGTTTTTAATTGGATAGATACATAAAAAAATAGCAACAGAGCCTCTAGTGTAACATCATTTTTTTCCCCCTTTTTTTTTATTTACAACGCTCGTGATTAATTTCCAAAATGTTTGTTTTCAACAGCTGAGTCAGGCTCTCGTGACTACAGACAATGACGCTAAATCACGTGCTCCTTGGGAGGTGAGAATCAAAATCAATGACGTCAAACTCACATTGTCAACACTCTACTAACGAAATAACTTCAAAGTGTTGACTAACAACAATTCAGGCGGGGAATAATTTTTGTTTAGTGTTTCATTAAAACCCCTTTTTTTTTTCGTGTCAAAATAGGTTAGCAATTCCGTCAGGTTATGATACGTTAAGTAGCCAGCAGATGGCTTGAGTGTGAAATACGTCGCCTCCAGAAGTGAAGATGTGTGGGTGCCAAAGGGACCAGAATACTCTTGGGTGTACCCTCTGGCACCGCGCCACTTCTGAGCAGCACCAGCAGGCCGCTCTTGACACTCCTCCTTCTGCGCCAGCCAGGTACTCTCGAGGACAATAAATTCGCAACTTGGACTTACGCTTTCGTATATTCATGATATAAATTTTCCATCACTTAGAATTTATTCCCGTGTTCAAATACTTCCAGTATCAATTAATATTGTTGTAAGCATATTACACTTTTGAAAATTCAATGTCATTGTACTGCTTACCAAATGTTATTTAATTATTACTGTGTGAAATGTGTGCAAGGCAATCTCTTATCTTACATACATTATATATATACACACACACATATATATATATATATATATATATATATATATATATATATATATATATATATATATATATATTACTTATTTTACGTCCCTCCTTAACTGCCGTGGTCGTCGATTTAATAAAATAAATGTTCACACTCCTAGCCATGCAGCTGTCAAAGTATTTTGATATTGTTTTTAATGACAGAAATAATAGGATTCAATGACAAAATAATTATTGTTGCTGTATTTTTATAAATAGGGCGTTTATTTCATAGTTTAGACTTTTATTAGCGTATTAAATGTAGCATTTTCTAGGGAGGGCGCACGTATAATAATTTTGGTATAGCATACACGGTTTTTCATTTAACTGGAAAGATCTTTCCACACGCTTATGTCATTTCTGCGAGAATATTATTTTGATGACATGGGACGATGCCAAAAGGTTATTCAACTCTAAGTCCAGACTTCAGCTGTTGTTGTCGGTGAGGAAGGGGACGCCAATAAACACGGGCAGCTCTCCACTCTGCTCGCCACAAATTATGCATTACGGCTACTTCTTCTTTAGTGTCACGCTTTTTGCAGCCTTTGCAGTTCATCAACCTTTCAATTTGGCATCACCCACAGTCTATAAATTATTTAGTTTTTTTTTTTAGTTATTTTAAGTTTAAATAACAAACATAAAAAATCAATATCATAAAATTGTTAAACATTCATACAATTTTATTTTTACTAAAAAAAAATCTCATTCTCAGATTCTCAGACAGTTTAATATATATATATATATATATATATATATATATATATATATATATATATAGCTAAGTTTGTAATATTGGGTTTCGTTTTTAACCAAACTATTAAAACATTATGAAATTTCTAAAAGAAAATGGGTCAACCTCGTATTTTAGTCTAGGGAACTAGCGAACTAAAAATAATAAGCACAGTAAAAAAATAGTAAAAAAAAAAAAAACACTTGACAATTTAATTTTTGTTTTATTATTATTATGTAAGCGCTAAAAGCCTGTAGCCACAAATTAAAATAGACAAAGCCATTGCTTTTCATTCACATATCATTCAATTTAACAAGATACAATATTATGCAATTACGCATATTTATTTTTTAAATACGTATTTGGGGGAAAAACTTTAAAGTAGAGTACCCACTAGAAAAAAAAAAAAAAAGTCAGTATTTTCTAAAAATAATTTAAGTCATCCTCCACATCGAACAGAAATCCAAAAAAATAATCCAGAAAAAATCCAAAGTCAGAGTGAGTGAACGCGTTATACATGCATGGAGCTTTATATAATACCTGACACAGACCTTTGAATACCTTACCTTGACAAAATAGAAAATACTGAGTTAGAACCGAGCTCACACAGGGAAAAAATTAAAAAATATTGAAAATTACTTGAATCTATTTTCCCGTAAAAAATAAATAAATAAATAAAAATATGCAATTTTAATTCTCTTTTAATTTTTTTTTTTTTTTTTTAGGTTTTTGGTTAACGCTGGGTTATGTTAATTAAGTGATGCGTGCACTCTGGAATTTTTTCTGGGAAATATATTTTATTTCTGTTCGATATGGAGGACAGATTGAACTATTTTTTAGAAAACACTAACTCAATTTTTTCCTTGTAGGTACTCTACTTAAATTTAAACTGGGAATACTTAAGGAATAAAAATTTATATTATTTTAGATTTTGTGCTATACGATGTCACCATACGTCGTATATTATACAACACAAGACATGCTTTATTGCTTTCATTGCAGCATGTAACATACTATAGGTTTACAATTTTAGAAGACGCGATAAGTGATGATCACTTCATATATCACTTCATAAGTTTCAAAAATACACTATAAAATATATAAATATAATTTATGTGATTTAAAAAATATTCATTCTGAGCTCTTACAATTTTCCATTCATTGTAACATTCGGAGAGAAATTAGTAATGCTACAGAGAGAGAACACAAAGTTATTTTACTACGTAAGAAAAAGCGCAAGTTGAAATGAGATATAGTTGACAGCGCCACTAAAATAGCACTCGGTGTAACCACTACAAAAAGTCTACAACAGACAACAGATGAAACGTTGACATGCCTACTTTAACAAGTTGGCATCACAGAAAACACTTAAAAGCAATTGCAAAATTTCACTTTTTTATACATACATATTTAATGTAATCAGCGCATAATTAAATATTTATTATATAACTTATTATGTAACAGTATTTTCATTCTGTTTATTATTATTATTATATAATAATTATAAAAGAGGTGATGTACACATTAGGAACGTAAGTCTTACTTTAGTTTTGGCTATGGTTAATATATTATGCAACAAACTCCTAAAGGCAGCAGCTACAGGACGCTTGCTTATATACTCGATGGTCTGGTTTAAAAAGTATCTTGTCCTCATGAGATGCGCGTAGTTATTTTTGGTACCGTGCTTGCAAACATATAAGTTTAAAGGGTGGAGAAGGGAGGAAGTAGGAGCAGGCTGAACCAAAAAGCTCCAGCGAAGCGAGAGCAAGTCAGTGCAAAGTGGCCAGTAACCAGTCAGACCTATCTTTTAGCAGGGCGCGCACCTAAAAATTTTTTTCAGAATAAAGCCATGGCTGGATTAACGAGAAGATATTCCAGTGATCCGTATTATGGAATCAATAATAATCATCATACAATTACGTCAAATGAAGCAGATTCTTCATTATGGGTGAGCATGTATATATTTATCTTATTTAATTTATAATTAGCACTCTATATGCTATTTTGACAACTGTCAAAATGATAAATGAACGCAGCTAAGAAAAAAAAGTTGATTTTTTTTTATTCATAATTATATCATATTATTTTTTAACGAAGTGTTGAATGTAAAGAAAAATTAGATAATTTATTATTACATATACCCTATTGAATTTTTAATAATTCATTTGAAGCATTTAATTTATCAATTAATTTTAGAGGTGATTAGATGTGATATAAAAGAATGAATTCATATTATAAATTTTTTCTCAACCCATGAAATACACTAATTTAAAAAAAAAAATCCTACACTTCCTACGTCTTTATTTTTGTTCGGATGTTCTGTTTTCGTTTCTTGGTTTAGTTTATCACATTATTGGCAAGAAGTGCCCTTAGTTATGCTAAATTTAAACCTATTTGATGATTTTATTTTGATTTGTGATTTGTCTGACAAATAAAGTGAATTTAATCTTGAATTCTTCGAGTTAGTTGTTTAAATTACAGCACCTTAATTTTATTCGAAACAGAATTTTGGCCGTCATTTAGTTGAATGTTGAGAGACTAGCTATAACAGAACAAGAAAACCGAAATTCGATTAATATATTAATTTTCTTTCAGTTTTCGTGACTGCATGTATGTAACAATATATATAGAATTCATATTTTTTGCGACATTGCTATTTATTTTCTTGTCCTCTTCTTTTCCTTTCGTAGTTGTAATCAGCGTAAATTACAATAATAGAATAATTAATACTATTGCAATTAATAATTAATGTTATTGAAAATTTTGGCTGATTATTATTAGGGTCTTACGCAATGTTTAAAACAATTGCGCGGCCAGGTGTGCGACATTCAACAGAACTCTGACGCCAGGAGGACTCATAATATATGTTGGCCAAATCATCCTCTCAGAAATCTTTTAAGAGGAAGGCGGGGGAGAGGGGGGGGGGGGGGGTAAAATTTTAGTTTCAAAATTTCCTTATAGATCTTTAAGGTGCATTGTAAATACAATGTATTGCAATAAAATGCTATGTAATATATAGAATTGTAGTGAGACAAGTTAAGGGTAAGGTAACGCCACCAAAATGTTAAAAAAAATCCCTCACACAAAAATTCTGAAAAAATTTAAAATGTTCTCCTCTACACCCGCTATCAGTAGCTAAAATATCAGGTATACAAATTCGATCTAGTTTTTGAGTTATGAATTTTTAAAGTTGACTACTTTAACATGGAGAAATGGAAATCCCATGTTAAATTAGTCAACTTTAAAAATTCATAACTCAAAAACTAGATCGAATTTGTACACCTGATATTTTAGCTACTGATAGGGGGTGTAGAGGAGAACATTTTAAATTTTTTTCAGAATTTTTGTGTGAGGGACTTTTTTTAACATTGGTGGCGTTACCTTACCTTTAAAGTCATTTTTTGGGCTACGATCGACTCTTATAAAAATCAGATGCAATGATAATTTTGCAATGTATATTTTCTATATTCTCGCATTAATTGCATATTAATAATTGAATATTGAATGGGGAATTCACGTATACTCTCTTTTAGTAAACTTAAAGCGATTAGATTTGTGCGGTAATTTTAACTGGGCCTGGCTCTGTTACAATTTTGTCAAAACTGTTACATAGCCATGCTGTGTGAGGCTCCTGTTGGGCAATGCCATGCAGTCACCTCGATCCTCCGTAAGGTGCCACATATTTTTATATTCTCATGTTTAAATCATTATCTAATAAAATACTAAATAAATATAAGATTACTTTGGCATTTAGATGTGTGTTGGGTATATATGACTATCCTATTTATATATTTTTAAAATTTAAAACTTTGCAACCAGGTTTATATCGGGAGTTTCAAGCTCTCTGGAAAGTTTTAGAATTTCAATGTTCATATTTTGGCCTGAATCCAGTGGTGTGGCAAAGGAGATTGGGGATAGCTGCCCTATGGGAGTATTACCGCCAACCCCAATTGGTCATGAAAAAAAGACAAGGGCAGTTTGTCCGTCTCCTCCCACCCTGGCCCATGAATGGTGAAAAACTACTTAAAGCTAATTAGATGAATTTGATCAATTAAAAAATTATTCGATCATTCCAGCTGGATTTAACAATTATAGGTTTCAGACAATTAAAACCAAGAAAGAAATTTTATATTTTTCTACATATGCCATGGACAGCTGTCAACTGCAAGTTTTTATGTTCGTGACATTTTTTAATTGAAGATTGTTAAGTGAAAGTTATTATTATGTTACTCTTCTATTACACTATAACTATTTATTGTCATTATTATTTTTTATTGTCAATTTCAACAACAAAAATACCAATTAATTTTAATTTGTGATAAAAAAAAAATGCAGCTTTTAATTGTCATCATATATATAATAGTTTATATACATAATTATTTAAAATTATTATTATTTTTAAATTTGAATCCTCCTATTATTTTAAAAATCCTTAAATAGAACAACTCGTTTTTCTTAACATCATTGATTGACACATCAATAAAGTTAAAATATTTTAGTCAAGGTCGTGCACGTACGGTTCTCGTAAGCAGACAATGAACGAGGGCGGATTGTTTAGATGAGACTTCAGTTAGAGATCAGGTGTAAGCCTCCAGTCGTTGGGTATTTGGCGCCATGGAAGGGCTGCCGTAACTCTAGTAGCTCTGCTCGTATGTGGGCTAGCAGCACGAACGCCCCTCGAACGTTGGTTTCGCCGTCACTGCCGCAGTTTCCCCGCCGGTCCTTATGCTGACCAGAAATAGAAGCACGGATAGCCACGCATATGAAGCTAGGCGCCCTCTCGCACGCCGTCTCTCCAATGCAATCTCTGCCATCTCTTCTCCATTGGCTGCCGCTATGGTCATCTTCACGCGAACTTTCCAAGCAGTGCATGTCATGAAGATTATGAATTATTATAAAACATGTTGCAGTTTCTTGTTTCAAAATTTTAAAAATAAATGTCACTAATTTTTCAAACTTAATTTTCTGTTAATTCTTCTGTTTTTTTTTTTTTTTTTTTTTTTTTTTACTATTAGAAGATATTTGTGATTTCTAAGTTAAATATATAGATATATATATATATATACTACATATATATATTTTTTAAATAAAAGGTTTTAATTTTTAAAATAAAATTGATGTAGGTCAGTAGGTCGTTTAAATTGAGCTCAAAAATGCACTTTATTGAAGGAGGAAAACTTATGATTAGATTAAAGCAAGATGATTGACTTGATTTCTTAATTTAGCACGTTAATTTTAAAATGCAATATTTCGTATTAGAGGCTCTGTGGAGATCAATTAATACGAGGTAAGTCGTTAAGACTTGCCGTTAAATAAGGCAAACCATTTAAATTTGTTGGCTATGCTGTGAAATCTTGCCTTTTAGTTAGACAACTTGTTCACCATAAAAATAAAAATATTTCTTTTTCTTAGAAGAGGGTACGATTTAAGCATATAGTATAATAAACACCATATAATTCATTGTGAAGGCAAATAAGATAAATCTGGCACGATTACTTTTTTTCTTGCAGCAACTAAACAACGTTTCAAATATATGTACATCACTATGCAAAGTCTTGTACTGTTGGCTTTATCCTCTGGGATAATCTGGGATAATGTATCTTCTTACTTTTTACCCTGCAGTTCAATTATTTTCACAACTTTTGGCTAATTTTGCAAAGAAGCTTCAAAGAGTTCAAAGCCTGTAGAGTAAAAATTGTCTCAGTAACCGAGTCAGTTAGTTTCCATGCAGGAGAAAATATGTACAGCGGTTCTTATAAAGATGCATTATGCACGTACTAGAAATGTATTGGTTGACAAGAATAACATCAAATATTAATAATATGCATTATGCATATTACTACTTTGATAAATTGCTAGACACCGTCCCTCTTGAGGGACCTAGCATATAATAGAGCAAAATATATGGAGACTCTTTGTATTGGGTGCATCTGTCCACATTCTCCTATCTCATCACCTTATGGTGAAAATACTCCCCCATTAGACTTAAACTCTTGTGTAAACTTTCTGTTCACTTACTGACTCATCATTTGATTTTTTTTTTTTTTTTTTAGCCGTACCGCACGACGCCTCTGGTGCTGCCTGGAGCAAAGACAAAGCGCGAGGTGCCCATCACGTCGTACCTGAGGCACCACCCCAACCCCTCAGTGCGCGCCCCTCCGCACCACTTCGACCCTCAAATCGACGTACTCATGAAGCAGAAGGTACGCACACAACGATGCAGCCCTTGTAAATTGTAAAATTATCGTCCTGGCAGGGGAGTTTGTACAAATTTTTGATGGAATTTCGCTATATGTTTTTTTACACTGCTATGACGATACTTATATTATGAAAGACATCATTATGTAAAATCAGTACCATCATTTTGTAATTTAAAGCCATAATATTAAATAAAATTCCGTAAAAAATGAAAGGCCAAAATAAATATTTTCAATTAACAATTTGCCGTGGCCAATCAGGTGGCAGATACGGTGATGGAGCGTGTAGCTGGCCCAGATGCAGCCAATAAGAAGGTAGCGTGCAGATTTACCAGGAAGTTTTGTGACCTATTTCCAATAAGTGACCTCTGAATAACAATTAATTAAATTACTAATGTTTAGCCTTGAAAGATGATTTGATTGATTTTAGCATAAATTAATCAAGCACAAAATATCATATTTTTTCTACTACGTGTAATAATTATTATTATTGGATTCATTAAAAAAATTATAGCTTAACTTAAATTAATATATAACTATTACACAAATTACACAATCCTTACGTATATTTTAAATGGAAATAGTCTTTGATATATATTATATGATATTACACTCATGCACGAGAAATAATTCAATTATTACATTTATTACAGAGTAATAGTTATATGTTAAATTGCGGCAAGTACAGCAATGTTATTTAAGTATCCTGGCTCATTTAAACTCATTCTACGTTACAATAAGTTTTGAACCATCGTAATATTTTCTGCTAGATACATTTTCATTTTCATTGTGGAGCAGGCGCACTAAAATCATCATTCATGGCAACTGAATTTACTTAATGTTTAATTATGTTTCTATCCCATCTTACAGCAAGGAGTGAAAAGTATGTGTGTTCCAGATTTATACATGTTTAATCCCTTTATCCCTTTTTTTCTTATACTTCCATGTCTTGTCACGTTTAAATTTTGGTCTCAATATTGAATGGAGACTGAAATAAACCGGATATACCTCGGCCAATACATTATAATACAAACATACCTATTTTTTTTTAATAAATAGATTACCGATCTCAAAAAAATAAAATAAAAATAGTGATTAATAAAAAAAATACTGCAGAAATGAATAGATGGTGCAAACTTCAAAGTTCTGGTGATTTTTTTTCAGATTTGTTAGAGCCCAGGAATTATTTTTAAAATTTATTGAAAGTCTATTTTATGATGTCCCGAAGCGGCAAGTCCTATCCTTTTCTTAGGGAGTGCCGCCTCCTGACGTTATAAAATGAACTTTCAATCATTTTGAAAAATAGTTCCCAGGCTCTAAAAAAATTTAAAAAAAAAAATTAAAGTATAACTTTGCACCCTCTATCCATTTCTTCAACAAAAAATTTTGAGGTCAGTATTCCATTTTAACAAAACTTTCCATGGACACATTCAAATTTGTGTTGTTTTACTCCAAGCATGAACTTAAAATAAATAAAATCAATAATATTACACATTCTCTAAGAGAAAATGTTATTAAAAAGTTTTAAAATTTGCATTTGTGTGAAAATATGAGTGATAATATTGCGTCCGTTTTTCCTAAAAATGATTTGATGGACTACATAAAAAAAAATCTCTGCATTAAAGAATAGCGATCACTTGAAAATTGGATTTTCCCGACATCCATGAAATCATATACATCAAAAAAAGAATGCACACGTGCGTGGTACATCTGTTATTTTTTTTAATTATGTCCTGAAAAACTAATAGTATGGGAACATTTTTTTTTATCCTCTCTATTCATTAATGCATTAAAAAATTCATCCTGTACGTGTTTTTCATTTAAAAGTTATTCGGTATCCATTCATTATTTTTAACATTTTTTGATTGGCATTTATATTAATGAAAACAAAAATTGATTACACAAATAATCTAACAGTTGAATTTTTGTTCTTCAGGTGGTGCATCAGTTCAACTCGCCAATTGGACTGTACTCTGATCAGAACATTGCAGAAACTGTACAGTCACAGAGCGGAGTAACACCGTAAGTATATTTTAGATTGTGAAAAACTCATCATGTATTTATTATAAATAATCAACATTTCACTACAAAATTTATAGGACAACTAAATAATGTATTTATCATACAATTTAATTTATTTATAATTACAAATTACTTATACTCACACACACGTACGTACGTCTAAAGCAGGCACGACCTTCGAGTTCGATTCGGAACACTTCCGACACCTACACGAAGGTCTACTACTCTAACAAGGCAAGTTCGTCTCTCAAGCAAGCAGCGAAACAGAGACACGTATAGCTTGGATTATCTATTATTATTTACTAGCACACTTAACATAATATAATAGTAAATAACAATATAATGAATATATAAATAGTATACTATTAAAAAAAACACAAACACATACATACATAATATTTTTTAAATTACAAAAGTTTAGAAATAAAGGTGCTTTTTAATATACTATAGTATATCAAATATTGAAAAAGTATGCCCTTTTTATATCATTAATATTTAAAAAAATCAAAACATGAAACATTCCACTTTTTTAGCACGTTAATCAAACCTTTTGCAAACTGTTTAAATAGTATTAAAAACATGGAGTTCCCACATTTATTGGTTAAATGAATTTCAAAATATTTTTATATTTTTTATACTAATTTTAAAAGCTCTCTTATTAAATATTAATACATGAAAAAAATGTATGAATATTTTGCCATTGCATATTAATAATATTATAGTATACTCTATTAAAAATTGGATGTATCTTTCTAAACTTTTGCTAAGTTTATAGACAGAATTCTTCACATTCTTTTATTTTGTGCATTTCTTGCCTGTTTGAAAGGTTGATCATAATCTTTTTTATGCTTTGAAACTTGAAAGTTATGTCTCTGTTCAGTGTTTGATTTATTTTTTATTTTAAATCACGCTTGATAATTTTTATAAGAATAAAATTCATTGCAATTCTCGTTAAAGGTGCACGCTGAACCATTAAATGTGACCTTTAAACTGTTTTTCCTGCAAATCGCATTTGAAAAATGATTATGAATCCTACCTCTATCTATATATTTTTTATAATGATGCAATTAAGCTACTTCTGATTTAGTTTAATTTTTAAATTATATTTTAATTTAAGTTCTGCTGTTAAATCATCATCGAGTCTACATTTTCTTTTTTTATGCAGCTAGAAAAGGGTACTTATAATGTACATTACAACTTAAGTTAAGACAACTTGCAAGACGTTTCCGTAAGGCAGTTTTTTTTTTTTTTTTTGCAGATTTTGAGGTGTATATGTTGGCATCAAATCCCCTCCCCCTCCCCCCCCCCCCAAAATGCGCACACGGCCGCCTAGATGTGCCCCTAGCAATTTGAGCAAATCCTGAAATTAACAAATATTTCGGGCTTTGCTCATTTAAATTTGCTCATTTCTAGAAGTGATTGAATCGGAAAAAAAAAAAAAAAAAAAAGCCCGACGAGACATTTTATGTCAGTCCGTGAGTAAATAAAATGAACAATTCTGGGTTAATTGGCGCCACTTCACGACAGCAGGCAAAAAAAAAAACGAAAAACAACTTACTATAATATACACCGAAAGACAACTTATTATTCTGTGAAGTGTGAACTATACAAGTGCACTTCATAGAATTATTCAATTTATTTACTCACAGCCCGAAATAAAATGCCTCGTCGGGCTTGCTTTTTCCGATTCAATCACTTCTATAGAAATGATAAAATTTAAATAAGCAAAGCCCGAAATATTTGTTAATTTCGGGCTTTGCTCAAATCGCTATAGGGGCACATCTATAGGTGTGCGTATTTTTTCGGGCTTTGCCCGAATTCGCAGGCTTTGATGCCAACTTATATTATAACGTGTCACCAAACTGCCTGGCTTATTACATATATATAATGTAAGATTTTATTTCAATTGATAAAAATTTATTGTTACTTCAAAATTAAATAAATACGTATTTTATTCTATAGATATTTGGTATCATTAACTGCATTATGAGACGCAGAAAATACAGCCCATTAAAAAAATTATAAATTTAAATAATCTTAGGAAATCGCTAGACATTATGAATTAATGATTATGAGACCACCATGCAGATGCAAAAAGAGACAATATCACTTTCTGATTACATCTACTTTCTTATCTCTAAACGTTGAAAATATAAGTTTGTGTTGCATCTGACGGTCTGATATATTATAATATATATTATTATACTGTATTATGTTTATTTTATCTATTCTTATTGTCTTTTTTATTTACAAGTTTTAATGATTAATATATTAAAAAAATATATATACAATTGAAAAAGGGAGAGCCCCGACACTGTAAATTTATACATTAATTTGTAGAGATTATAAAATAGTGTAATATATAAAATGCAAATTATTAATACAGAAAAAAGCTTCTAGATGTATGCGTTTAGTGCTCTAAGTAATTTTATATAAATATATATTAAATATCAATGCATTCCCATGATATATATATGATTCGGCAATGCATGGCTTCTTAATTAAGAGAAAAAAAAATGACTGCATCATATATTATTTAAGATATATATACCAATACTATTATTATATCTTTAGCTTTTATGCCTAAAAAGATCACAACTGCACTCCTAATATTAGTATTTTCATTGATCTATCCTTCCTTAAACAAAAACAACAAATCCAACAACAACCAATTCCTAAAAAACAATTTCCTCCTCCTCGTCATTTTTAAAATGCATGGTTAATTGTGTGTTTTTAACTTATACCCTGCATAATAAATCTTGCCTGTATTCATGCATCCTGTTGCTGCCGAGATAAACTAACTGAACCATATTTCTTTGAAAATCACTCATCCTAACCCTCGGCACGCGCCTCCGCGCTCTTTTATCTGCCCCATTTGATGGCCCGCGCTCCGCTCCGCACCCCTTCCGTCAACAGCTACAAGGGTAGGAAGACGCTCTACTACGACCCTGCAAAGTCAGAGACCTACAAGGCACTCCAGGATTCCGAGCTAGGAGGAACAATGATGGAAATACCCGAGCCGATTCAACCCAAAGTATTCACACCTCACAAACACATCCAGCCACCTCTCAACCAAATGCAAAGGGTGAGTTTTATATATAAAAAAATATTTTAGAATCTTTTTCTATGATATACAGAGGTTGACAGCAATACTTGTAATTTAAATTAATTTTTACACTCTTTAATTATAAATCTATTAAAAAATATACATAAAATTATAATTATATATAGCTTTTAATATAATGTTATAGTGCGAATTAAGTTCGTTCTATCAGAGAATAATTAAAGGTTGAAGAACAAATTTAATATATACATATATTTCATATATGTATAATATCCTTCCGTATATGCATGCGAACATATCTAAAAGCTGATACTGTTTCTCTTAAAAAATTTGTTAAATTAACATTATAATGAAATTTATTAAGACTTTCTTTTTAATTTCAGCCCCAGGCACCAAGGTCTCCTCAGCCAAATCACGTAAGGACAACAAGCTTCTTCTTTTATTCTTTTTTCAATTATATTGATCCCTCAGAGTAAAGATAGAGAACTCTCCACTGGGGGGTTTGGGGGGCGTAGGCCCCCAATAGCTCGCCGCAGGCGCGATTTTTTTAAAGGACACGCCCCCTTTTTAGGGTAAAATTATGAAAAAAATACTAATATTATAGAGAATGTATGGCCTGATGCATATTTTTTTTAAATTTTATATTTTTTTCACCCCACTTTTTTAATTTCTTTTCAATACGTGCATTGACGTAATATAAAAAAAGATTTGAGTAAATAATTTGAGTTATTTAAAGTAATAATTCATCTTATAACCACTTTTATATTATTTTTATTAGTTTCGTGATTATATAATTATATAGCAATATTTTTTTTATTATATATTAGTATACTGTATACTGTAATTCGGATATTTTTTGGAAGAAAATTATAGTTCTAACAGTAACGAGCTCTCTACCCAATCTAAACAAAGTTTATAATATTAATTTTTTTTTTCTTTTATATAATATGGTTTTAGATTTTATCATTATTCTCGACTGTATGACGCGCACAACTGAAATAAAATTTAATTCAGTTAATTGTATTATACAGTTCATTTCAAAGTCATTTCTGGAAACGCACAGTGTACATTGCACACGTGTCATTTTGTCTGCACCTTGGAGCAATGATTACGTAAATGAAAGTGCAACACACGTGAGAGCGTTTTAATTACAATATAGTAGTATGCATGCATTGCAGTTTGTATATAAGGGAAGTGCTTAATTATATTTGTAAGAAAAATTGACATTTAAATCGCACTTTCTGACTAAATAAATCTGAAACTTACTTATAAGTTGTTAATTTTAAAGAAAAGACAACTTAATATCCTCTAAATTTCCCATTTTTTATTGAACTTTTTTTAAATTTTCTATAATTTTTCCTTTTTTATTCTTACTCGATATATCCTCAAGCGGAGTTTAAACCCCCCTGGCTACGCCACTAAGTTTTTTTTCTGTATATTATTATGAGAAGAATAGTATTTTACAATTTTTTGTGTGCAGGTGAACCAATTGGGAGATGACAAGATCCACCAGAGCTACACTTTCCGTCGTTTGATGAATGAAGTACTTGGTGAAAGCGAATTTTAACTCAGCACTACAAAATTAATTTAAATAATTAAGTTTTACTCTTAATTATCAACTGTGCAGTTTTTAATGTTTCAAAATAAAAACTAAATCAAAGGGTAAAATTAAAGGTGCAGGATAAATTTAATCAAATACTGCGCATTGTAAATCTGCACAAAGCTTATATTTTTAAAAAAAAAAATTGTTTTACGAATTGCTCTTTATTTATTATTATGTGTATAGTTATGTGTATTATTTATCTCTGTGTATGTAAAGAAAAAAATGTAAAAAAAAAAGTTATACAAATTAACTGATTTCTTTAAACACAATAAGTTGCAATAAGTTTAATACAGAAAATTTAATTTTAATTTATAATGTGTAGTTAAATGACAAGTGTTCTTGGTTTCTGGCTGTCTTTGTGTAAAAAAATATGCTCTATATAATCTGTATGATACCCACACCTTTCTGTTGCTCTTTAAAATATACTGTTTTGAGTCAATTTAAAATAAAATCCTACCTGGTAAAAAAAAAAAAAAAAATAATACAACTATGTATGAAAATATCCTTAACTTTAAAAAAGCAATTAAACAATTAGATAACATTTTTAAATATTAATTTTTTTATTTATTATTATGATACACCTGAGAGAAAAGATATAAATGACCATGACAGAAAAAAATATATATTATATAACATTTAAAAAAATATAGCTCTTTTGACTGTACCACATTATAGAAGCAGCCTAACTTGTAAGTTAAAAATATAACAAACAAACAGATCTGGCAAGATTATAAAAAAACAGCATGAAACATAGTCTTCCAGCATTGTTTTCCTTAGGAGTATTGCTCATTGAGGGCACGTCCAATCACCAGCCTGCGAACCTCGCTAGTGCCAGCTCCAATCTCATAGAGCTTCGCGTCACGCAGGTAGCGACCAGTAGGATAGTCGTTGATGTAGCCATTACCTCCTACAGAGACAGCAGATTGTAATGCTGGTGGTACACAAAAAGTAGAAAGGGGTGATATGTAGGTGCAAATTGATGCTATCAGTGCTCCAGTAATTTAAACTTTGGGAAGATGCAACATTATTGATTTTCTATATCATTACTGTATTTTAATTTAATTTGAACAAAAACAAAAGACAAAATTCTGTGCATTGAAATAACATTAAATACTTTCTAGGGTGTATTATAAAAAAAGAAAGCCAATGCTACCGGCAAGTAGTTAACACAGAAATAAATTTTCAGTAGAAAATTTAAAAAGTTATACAAACACAAAGAATAGTTTAGAGAGAGCTAGAGTATACACAATCGTAAATTGAAGCGGAAAGCTTTTACTTACCAAGACACTGAATGGCATCGAGGGCAACTTTGGTGGCCATCTCTGCAGTGTAGAGGATGACGGCTGCACAGTCTTTGCGGCTGACACTGCCTTGGTCTGCAGCTCGTGCCACGTTGTAGAGGTAGCAACGCGAGGCGGCCAAAACGGTGCTCATGTCTGCAATCTTGCCCTGCAGCAGCTGGAACTCCCCTATACGCTGGCCAAACTGACGTCGCTGGTGCACATACTCAAATGCAGTGTCGCAGCACGCTTGCATGATCCCCAGGGGACCGCCTGTGAGCACCAGTCTCTCCAGGTCAAGACCACTGAATAAGACGTAGATGCCTTTGTTCTCCGCACCGAGCATGTTGGCAGCTGTAACAAGGTGCACTAGCCTCAGTTTCGTAATCAATGGTAACAGCCACTATATAGCAAGAGTGAAATGATAAAATATACTGTATCTTGTTAGCTCATCTAGAATTACATTATAATCAGTACAGTATATATTACTTGCACAATTTGTGTACAAGGTACAGTCCTGTACCGTACTTCAGGAATTCTAACATGTCAAGATCAAAGATCAGTACATTGATACTCTCTAAACAGCCTGAGTACTACAATATATCAAGCAAGGTGCTTATGAAGGTGGTGTACCTGGCACTTTGCAGTCCTCAAAGATGAGCTCACAGGTGTTGGAGCCTCTGATTCCCAGCTTGTCAAGCTTCTTGCCTGTGCTAAATCCCGGCATCCCACGTTCCACAATGAATGCAGTGATACCATGCTGGGGCTTTTTGGCTTTAGGGTCAGTCCTGGCATACACCTATATAAAATATTACATTTTTAGGAAATTTATGAACAAACTTTAATATTAAATTTACCCTAAGGATTGAAGTATTTTACTATGGACAACAGATCACTTTGGTAGGTTTACAATATATGTATTACTGTAAACTGTAATTAGTTTTGTGCTGTGTGCAATAAAAGTATTTTTCTCTCTCACCACAAGAACATCTGCATCAGGTCCATTAGTAATCCAGAACTTGTTGCCATTGAGTACATAATGATCTCCCTTTTTCTCTGCCTTCAGTTTCATAGACACCACATCTGATCCAGATCCAGGCTCAGACATAGCCAGGGCACCCATATGCTCACCCGAGCACAGCTGAGAGAAAAAAACACATGATAACTGTCTTGATCCTAAAATTATTTTTTGTTATATTCATACAGTATACAGTGAAGTACTCTATACAAAACATCATTGATTTAATCACATACTTTTGGAAGGTACTTCATTTTCTGTTCTTCGGTACCATTACGATGGATTTGGTTTACACAGAGATTTGAGTGGGCACCGTAACTTAAAGCAATTCCTCCAGCTGCACGGGATATTTCTTCCATAATAATACAGTGATCCAAGTAAGACCCGTCAGAGCCCCCATATTTGCTTGAAATTGTAATTCCTAGTGTACCCAAATCACCAAGCTTCTTCCAGAATTCCTATATAGTTGAAAACAATTAAACAAGTTAAAATATCAGAGAGATATATCTCAATGTAAAAAAATAAAAAAAAAATATCAAGGTCAAAACAATTGACCTACGACCTACCCTTAGTTCAGGAAACGTGTTGGTCCTATCTATTTCGGCTGCTTTAGGTGCCAATTCTTTCTGTGCGAAATTAAAGACCGTCTGCCTCAACTAAAAATTAACAAAATATAGTTATTAACAATGGGGTCTAATATTCATAACGGGGGTGCATAATCAGAGACAAAATGGATAAATTAAAAACTTAATTAATAAAAGCAACAAATATATATTTAATAGAATCGTTTTATGTACGTACCTGTTGCTGTTCTTCGGTAAGCCCAAAAATTTTGTCATCTATTGGATAATACTGCGAACTTAAACGATTTTGGATGTATGGAATCGAGCGAATGACATTCTTGCTGGATGATAGTAAAACAGTTTGACGAGCAAGATTTAAAGCAGCCATCCTTGGTGTTTTAATTTGCTAGCAGAAAGCTACCAGCTGCTGACCACTCTGACCAGCTGTTGTTTATTGCTTTCAGTTCGTCAATTGTTTTATTTATTTTTAGCGCAATCTCTCTAAAAATTTTCTAAAAAAATCTACACAAATACTTTTAAATATTTAAATTAATTATGCTTCAATATATTATATGTTCCCATGATACAACTATGATATGTTCCCGTGACTGACATGACTGTACACAGTGTAAAATTATGTTAATTAAGTTTAGTTTTTAATTTATTTTAAAGCTTTAAGTTTCTTACAATTTATTATTATGTCCTCATGTGTTCAATAAATTTAAGAAATTAAATAAATAATTAAAATAAAAAACAATTCTAAAAAAATTATGAAGGGTTATTTAAAAGAGGGAAACCGCTTCAGCTTTTATATATTTTTTAAATATAATGTAAAAAAATAATTGTACCCCAAAAAATTTCATCGCCATGGCATATATCCGCCGCCTCTATTTGTTCCAGCTAGTTTGACGGTTGACATACAAAACCGGAAGAAATAGATGGCGGATGTTAATGAAATTTTTTATGCTATGATTATCATTATTATTTTTTTTTACATTATTTATAAAAACATAAAAACTGAAGCAGTTCCCCTCCTTTAAGGATAAAAAGAGTACCACCGATAATATATAAGTAATATGCAATGTCTAATAATGTCTTTATTATAGTCCTCTAGCTGAAATTATGACAGAATTCCTATATTAATTATATATTGCCAATGTTAAAACCCCCCTATTATACCCAGCACACACACACACACACAAAAAGTAAATAAATAT
Organism: Siphlonurus alternatus; assembly: GCA_949825025.1. Lineage (NCBI taxonomy): Eukaryota > Metazoa > Arthropoda > Insecta > Ephemeroptera > Siphlonuridae > Siphlonurus > Siphlonurus alternatus. The sequence continues at coordinate 24,257,652 of OX463780.1, read as the reverse complement.
TAATTGCACATACACACTTTTTCATTCTGCAGCTATAGCTGTGTTAATTATCACTGTTGTCAACTTTCCCTATGTGTGGAAAAGGTAAATTGACACTCTAACTCCAGTTTGGCTCTCATATCATTTAGATGTATTATTATGGCTCATATATATATAACACTGCATGATGTGGTAACGGAAAAATGTACTTATTACTCCATTAATTGGTAAGTGAAAACAAAAATATCCTAACTTCATTGGGAGTAAATGATATTTTTACATGCGCACATACATACCAATTAAAATGTCACATTAACCTCCTTTTACTTACCAAAATGGAGTTAATATATTTTTGTTTTCACTTAACAATGGAGTTATAAGTATATTTTTCCGCTACCACATTGTTAATAAAATATACGGATTATATGCATTTTAAACAGTATGATTCGAATTTTTATTGACATTTTATTTTAATAAAATGTAAGGTTTGAAAATAAAAAATTTATATTAAATTTGGCACAGCTAATTTAAATAATTAAGGATTATGTGAATGGATAATTTTATTTATATTCGTAAAATGTATATATAGGAACATAATTAAATCAGGACCATATTATGTATAATTGATAAATTGTGCTTCATACTTTATTGCTATCAAATACAACATTTGCATAATAGTACATACAAAGGTACCAAGTCAACAATTAAAACACGGGCTCAGTCAAAAGAAAATATAGAAAAACTATGTTAATAGAGTAATTAATAAACTTAAAAGTGACTAAAACAAATCATTTTTCAATATTCAAAAGATGAACTTATAAGTAGTGGCACATAAACACAAGTTTTGGCAAATTTTTATTTTGTCATTTTTGTTTTTATAAATGATGCATCTTTTTGTTAAAAAAAAAATGAACTCGTTATAGATATCTGTGTGTGCATGATGTGCAAATGACTATGCATGTAGGATCTAATATTTTGTTATTAAAAGAGGATGGCAGAATGGCACATAGCTAAGATAAAGTGACAATAATATGAAAAATATTTAATACCATAAATTTTGAATCCCAATAATAGTAACAAAATGATTTATATTCATATAAATGATAATTTATAAAAATTATTAACAAATAGCACTACTTTTTAATTATTCTTCACTATGCCTGTCACACCAAGATAAGGCAAAACTGTCATGATATTTATATATTATGCAAATTACTCAAAAATTGAGAAAGTGGCAAACAGGTAAGAACTATATACTGTATTATATATAGGCCTCAAATGGCCTAATAATAAAACTTGACAAATGACACACTGTGTTGATTATCGAAAGCAATATAACTTTTACTTTTAATTAATATTTAATTTATTATTTTGGTATTTTCAATGTATTTAAAAATTAATTAACATCATAATCATGAGAGGAAAACTACTTTAACTGTTGTAGCTTTTATTAAACTCCTGATTTAGATTACTATAAAAAAGATTAGTAATAAGTTTATAAAATTTATAAATTGCAATAATTTTTGTTTAAAATAATGTACATGTTTAGACAGTCAGAATATGTTATTCCTACTCAAAATTTGCTGGCGCACAGGCTCCTGTAGAGAAATTGATGTTGTACAAATTTTGCAATTTTTCAGGAGATGGGTAGCCACCATGGTATAACTATAATAGATAGGTTCGTCAGTCTTGAAAAACTGGTGTGATCTGCGCAAACGGTCACGTACAGAGTTCATTTTAAATTCCTAGGTAAGCCACCATACGGAGCAGTTCACATTTTTATTTACTTCTCCTTTCCAAATTCTGTCTTCATTTTTTGGTGTACAGTTCTGAAATGACCAAAACCGACCGATTCTATTTAGTTTAATATTTAGAAGGCAAGTACTTTAATTTTTATGCAATTTATCAGTAAATATTTTCCCTCCAAACTGGGTGTAGCAGTGATTGAATAGTCGGCTTCTCACAAGCTGCGCAGTATATGTTTTATACATCGTTGTGCATCACGCACCATGATCTGAAGAAATAGTGGTATCGCCCATTCGCTCTGTACGTGATGTCACATTTTATCCTGGGAGATATGCAATCCCGCAGCAACATGCGCATGGGAGGGGCCTGGGTAGCCACCACAAAGAAAATTAAGTTTACCTCGATTGTTTGACAACACTTTGAAACTAAGCAGGGTGATAGATCTTTCTATCACAGAGATGTTCACCTCAAGAGAGCTGAATTCCAGACTCTGACTTGTTGGCCTGTAGCTCCGAGAGATTTTTTTTTTTTTTTTTAAATTTGAGTGAGGTAATTAATAGAGAAGAGAAGAGATAGATTCTCTAGCTAATTAAGTAAGCCTCTATAGATTGTGAGGCAACATTCAGAAAGAGAGTAGGAGCAACATTTAGACTGTATACTGTGGTGTGTATGTACATCATAAATTTATTTACACTTACTGTACTTGCATTTTAAATTTATCTTATTTGAGTCTGTTAAACCACAAGCTTAAGGTTTCTATATATTTCTCATTTGAATTTTAAATTTTCAATCGAGTAAGACAAGTAATTGACACAGTGAGATGCAAACTAGTAAATTAATGTTTCTTGTCAGGCATACAGATAATATTTAAGACAGTTTTGATCTGTCAGTATAATTGTCTGATTTTGCATCTGACTGTTTCAATTTTTCATAACATTTTTAATACTATAATTTAAATATTTGAATAAGCTATTGACTAACTCTATTCACACAATATTGTTTTTTGCTAATTACAACATTTTAGAAAACTTTTACTGGCCTTAGATAAAAAAGGAAATAGTTTAAATTTTATACAGTAATTTGAGACTGCAGTACAAAATCTGATTTCACACACAGTAATTATTTGTTTCAAATCAGTCTGAAGGACTTTAAAATGAAATTGCATTGTTTTCCTTGCAATTTAATAAAATTACTATTTATTTTTATGACACAGCCTCATTTAATTTTTTTTTAAAGATTTTTTCTTAAAGATTATGTAATTATTATAATAATATTAATATTCCACACTCTTTACTTAATTTATAGTAATGTTATAATTACTAGTTCCCTCTAAATCTCCTCTAATTATATCATATTAAATATAAGTTTATACTGTATTGTATTATCTCTCATAATACGTTAAAATTTCGTTTGTCACTTGACAGTAAAAATAACAATTTCAAGTGCTTGGTGAACAATAGTTACACAACAAAATGCAGTAATAAATCACCACAATTCACCTGCACTCGTATTATCAAGTCAGGTACATTAGCACTCACACATATATTTTGATTACATTTATTTCTTTTATGAGGCATACACATTGTAGTGTAGTATAAATAATTTAATCAATGGAATGCAATTGCTTTAATTAATGTGTAAAAATAAATAATGAATGTTTTTATTACTCGAAACCCAAAATTTAGTTTCGTTTAACAATTAAGGGTTGAATGGATTCATTATAATTTTAACGGTTTATTTGCTGCTACACAACTAACCACACAAAATTTAATTGTTATGGTGCCTTTATATTGAACTTAATTAAAATTTTCACTAATACTATATTAAATTTACCAGTAAATTAATTTAATTTGAAATTATTTTAGTCAATTGTAATTATTTTAGAATATATAGTAAAAATATTGTAAAAGAATCATTTCCATAAGCATCAATATGCATAATAGAACTCAAATTCTCTTCAATTTATTTTATTTCACTAACTCCCTTCATAAATGTGACTAATAAATCTGGATAATTTATCTATCTATTTATTATATACTGTAGCAACATTTCATTAAAGACTTTATCTCGTAAATATTTATGTAGTAATAATTATTTTAAATTTAATAACAACTTTGTATTGAAAGTTTGTAGTGGAATATTTTTAAAGCGTGTTAGTTGAGAGTAATTCGTTTCTTCTTTATTTATCTCTTTATGGCAGGTTGGAGGAGATAAAAAAATGCAATGAACAAAATAAAAACTGTCTGATTTTATTCCTCCAAACAGAATAAATTAAGACGTGAAGTTAATGAAAGTTTTATTTTTTGGTGTTCTTTACACTCTCAGATTCTGAAGCAAAATTTGATAGTAAATAGTAAAGTAAAAATTTTAGCAAACTATAATATACGGTATGTATTTTATTACAACAAATATTTTAAAACCAAGCAAGTTTAGTTGTAATATTTGGGACTTTCACTTACATTAATAGCAATAATTTGAAATTATTTTTATTATTTATTATTATTATTTATTTATTATTATTTTACTATTAATATTTTAATGATTTTTTTATTTAATATTTTTATCTAATAATTTAGTGACTATTTCCTGTTCCTATGTATGCTGTTGATTTCAACTTCATCTCAATCAGGGTTCTCCGTACAGCATGCCACATATTTGAGACCGTAGATTAATATTGGGTACATACGAGGCTTCAGGCATCGGCAAGTTTGTCATCGGGCTTGAGAATTTCCCACTCAGGAACCACTCGTCAATGGCGGCTCGTTCGTAGGTAAAGCCATCTGGGAGGAAATTTATATATTAAATGTAGTCAGGTTGAAATGACAGAATAAAATACAGTACTTTTTTTTTTTTTTTTTAAAGGCCAACATTTATTTTATTAAAACTTAAGCAAAATTTATCTTTCTTTTTTTATAAAATAAAATATAATTTAATAGAATTTACAATGAATATACTCAGCAAAAATGAATTAATAAATTAGGCTTCAAAAGTGATACAGTTTGTGTCATGCTAGTTATGTATTATGTACTTAAAACCGAGTCTAAAACATAATTACAGTTGTATGATGTGTAATTTGCAATGTATTTAAAGGGGTACCAAAGTGAATACTTTTTTTACATGTTCGGGCAGCTATGAATTACTCTGATATTTTCGTACAATGCTTAGTTATTTTACAATTAATTATTTAGTTTGAAAAGTGAGTTTGATAACCGTTGGTTAATTCAAGTTGGTGCGCTCCAGCAGTAGCCGCTGATACGACGAGAATCTCCCGCGAATCGGGGGAACCTCCTCCCGCCCCCTTCTTGTCGTATCACCGACCGCTGCGGCCGCGGGCATGCTTGAATCAACCGACGGTTTTCAAACTCACTTTTCAAACTAAATAATTAATTGTAAAATAACTAGGCGTCGTACGTAAATATTGAGCCACAGGGATATTAGAATAATTTGTAGCTGCCCGAACATGTAAAAAAAGTATTCACTTTGGTACCCCTTTAAAAATATGTAACTTATTTTCAATTTGTTCAAAAGGACATTTATCATGTTTTTGTCACTGACCTGCACACAACACTGGCTCTCTGAGCAGCTCCTGGGTGATGGGACACAACAGCTCGTGTGGCATGCTGGAAGCCAACGCTTCTTCCGACTTCCTCTCTTCCTCTTCTTTATGCAGCCAGAACAGCTGACGAGATAGCTCCGAGATGTGTGCCGTGTCATCTGCCATCAACTTGCTTAGTTAGCTAAATCTACTAATATCCATCCAATTGCACAAGGCACTAAACTGATATTGGCAATGCTTATATTTAATGACAATAGAAATATGTTTTATATTTTTATAATTTATATGCATGGTTTATCATTTTTTTTTTTTTTTTCTACCAGATATATCCAATACTGGCAGCTATATTGGCAAATATTATTTTGACATTTAGACCAGCATTGGATTCATATTGCTCAGATAGAAAATTAATATTGGATTGTTATTAGTAAAGATATTCATAATTTTTTTTTAAAAGATACATCTTAAATCACAAGTTGTGAATGTACTAAATTGTTTTTTTAGGTCAGGATCATCCTATATCGTCCCTAGTCCGGAATAATGAGCTATCTGCTTACCATGATTTCGTTTCAATAATTAGCTGTCTGCTTTTTCAAGTGAGCACAATTACGAGCTGTAAATCAGTACATATAAAATAAAGTTCAAAATTGGGCTCAACTGAAATAGCAGATCATCGTAGGCAGAAAGCTCATTATTCCAGACGAGGGATGATATAATACAGTATGAAACTTTTCTAAGCTACTAATAATTACTACTAACCAAGTCCCAGTGTGTTTGCAAGTTCTGAGGCAGAAATCTGCTTCAACTGCTCTCCTGTCAGCTTCTGGATCCTGGTGGGAGGAATCTCGGGCAGGTCCAGCCACACAAGCCAGCGAGAGATGTCACGAGTAGTCCAGTCAATGAGCTGTTTAATATTGAAGTATTTAAATTTTAGAAAATTTTAAGTGTACAATAACAGTACTCTGATATTTTGTTATGAATGTTACTTTGAAACTTTAGAGGTAAGATTAAATTTGCAAAGAGCAGTATCACAAAGAAATTTATTCTGAAGGTCATGCATATTACACCTAACATAATTTGACATCTTTGACACAAATGTAAAGATTGCTTACCTTACGCCGATGTTCTCTGAGTCTCTCCTCAGCCAGGCTACGTATCATGATGTTCTTAGGTAACTCCCACACAATCACCGTCTTGTCGAGCGAGCCTGTGACACAGAATACACACTGGTTTACAATGTTCACTCAGAGGGGTGACAGCAGCTTACCAGTGGCCAAAAGAACACCATCCCCTGAGAAGGAGCAGCAGGTGACTATGCTTGAGTGAGTTTCCAGCACAAAGAGGCACTCCCCTTGGTACTGCAATGAGAGATGTGACAGTGAGACACTGAGAGCATGAAGGGACACAAGGAATAGCCTTTACATTTAAGATACCGGTAGATATTCACATTACTTAAATGTATAATCTCTATAGAAAACTATAGTTGGGTTCACAATCAGCATCAAATTTTCTAGACGCCGCGTCAAAAGCCTCTGATTGGTCAAAAAACTGACGTGCGCATGTGTGTGATTTTTAGAAACTTGGAATTGCAAGCTTTTGGCGCCTCTGACGCGCGTCTAGAAAATTTGGCGCTGATTGTGAACCCGGCTTAAGATGTTTTTTTAACTCCAATAAAGGAATTAACATACAATTTTACAAAGGCATGAACACCTTTGTCCAAGTCACAAAAATAAACGTGGACTATAAAAAGGTTAAAAAAATACATTCAAATTTTCACAGTTTACAAATGCAAATGAGTGTTTTATCGAACTGTTTGTTGTTTGACAAAACAAGTGTTACTCACCACATTCCACACCCTTGTGGTCTTGTCCGATGCTGCTGAAGCAAGCAGCTGGCCGTTGGGAGCAAACCTCACGGAGGTAACATTTCCTCCGTGGCCCTCGAGGCAGCGGGACTGAGTTGCTGTAGACTGACCAGGAGTGGAGGAGACCTCAACCTTCCACAGCTTTACCACTGAGTCGTTGCCACCAGATGCAAGCAGGTAACGTTCCCCTGGAAACATGATTGAAGAACATGATTGTGAAGCTCATGCAGTGAAAATTTTCCAATTGATTAAATCATTGCATTTTGGGGCATTTCTTACATATTAATTATGTAAGCCTCCAGTACATTTTTTAAGATAACAGTTCATGTATATCTTTTAAAGCCGATAACAATGGAGTAAAATTACATAATTTAAAAAAAATGTCAGAAAATTTAAAACACTTTGGTGGGTCAACACGGGAAGATTTGAAATTACTATAAATCACTGCCAAAGTTCTGTAAGTTGAAAAACTTACTATAAAATCATTAATACATTTTGGTGGATGTTAATAACTGGAGGTTTCGCAAAGTAGTTTAAATGGTTTAAATGGTGGCAAGCGAGCCTCGCTTTGCGCCAGCATCACAGCTGGCATAATACAAGAGAAAAGTTAGAGATTTGAAGGTTGAGCATAGTGGTCTAATGGGCAAGGCGCTAGCACACTCAATGCTCGAGATGTGGGTTCAAGTCCCACATCGGCGAAAACTTTTTTAAAATTTCTGACAAATTTCGTTCTTGCCTTGGCGGTTTAATAAGGGAAGGTTTCAAATTAATGCGCATCTTTGCCCCTGATGCTATCGTAGCCAAGTCCATATTTTGGTATTTCCTTCGTCAGCTAAGGAAGTTCAAGAGCAGCACAAGAGAAATAATATATGAATATTTGGTACAGTACTAGCATAAGCTTGCTTTTCACATCCTATACTTATAATTTTAGTATACATTATATCCTTAAAAATAAGAATGTTAAATATTAAAAAAATTAAAAAAAAATAATAATAATAATATCAAAGGGAGAAAAAATGGCGATGTGGCAATCATACAGAAATAATGGTGTTCTTACCTTTAATGACTCCCTCTGATGGTGAGAAGTCACAGCTCTGGGTACCAAGGTCGTGTGCAGACTTGATCACAGCTAGGCTACGTAAGGACTGCAGGGACCAGATTCTTACTGCCCCCACCAAGTCTCCTGTGGCCAGCACTTGGCTGTCAGGACTGAAGGCAGCAGCCGCAACCGCCTCGGTGTGCTCAGCAAGCTCCCTGCCGTAACAGGGCAGTTATTATGTCATATAAATACAGTATTAAAAAATTTCATAATATTTTATAAAACTTTTTACATTTTAATTGACAACCTTGTTGTTTTTTTTGTTTTGTTTTTTTTTGTTTTTTTTGTTTTTTTTTTTTTGTTTTTTGTTTTTTCATTGCATATTTGAATAGAGCACCCTGTTATGCATTGTAAATTTCTTTCAGATTTTTTTTAACTCTATAACACCCTTAAAAATTGAGGGGAAAGACTCTGTGATATCATAGTCAAACAACATCTTTTCCTATGCTTGCGTGTTAAATATTTGCATGACTTAAGCCACATTCACAATGGGGAATTCTCTTACAACTCGAATTTTAATTTAACTACTATATTATGATAGGGTACATATTAACAATAAGTTTGACTCAAGTTTCAACTTTTTTAACTCAAATTTGGTGACTCTGAAGGGATTATTAGAATAGGGGCAAAGTATGCAACCCGCGCACAAACCTGAAAACTGTGACGTATAAACTCCCTAGTTAACACACAACAACTGTCTGATATCATAGTTTGAGCGTCAAGGAGTGATTGGCTATAAATTTTAGTAACATGATCGAAATCAGCGTGTTTTTCTACCCTAGTATCAATAGTTTTGTTCCTAATATCAGTTTACTTTAAGAGTGATAATCGAAAATATAAATTTATTGCAGGAAAATTTCGCCAGCTAGGCAGTTTCTACGTCACGTTTTGGCACTAAATTCAAAAGAAGGAAGATTTTTAAAAAATTCCCATGTCTCCAATTTTGAAAATTGAAACTTTTTTGTTTTGGGACATTTACTTTCAAGGCATAAAGCATCCGAAAAAAAATTAAAATAAATGTAGGAGAATTCCCCATTGGCGTCAAATTTTTCTAGACGTGTGTCAGAAGCGTCTGAAGCTTGCAATTCCAAGCTTCTAAAAATCACGCGCATGCGCGCGTCAGTTTTTTTACCAATCAGAGGCTTTTGACGCTGCGTCTAGAAAAATTTGACGCCAATTGTGAACCCGGCTTAAGATGTCACAGCGTCATTCCCTACAATTTTAAGGGTGTTAAGAGTACTCTAAAAAATCTATGATACATAACTCAAGATCCTCTTTCCAAATACAATAAAAATTTTCATGCAGGTTGTCCATTCAGTTATATGGTAGCCTTTGAGCCTTTTACAGACAAGATCATACAAAAGTATAGAAGTTGTGTAGACTTACGCATGAACATCACCACTCGGAACGTTCCACACAGTTGCCTTCTCATCGTCCCCGCCAGTTACCACCCAACGTCCGTTGGGGGAGAAACGACAAGTTCGAACACTAGCACCACTGCTTTGTAGTGAGGGATTGGACCGGCGCCCGTCCTGAGCAAATTGGGCCAAATCAAACATTACGACACTCAAGAGCTTGATTACATCAGATTCAAATTCAAAAATGATAAAAAAGTATCAAAGGAACTTAATTGAAGTTAATTCACACATTCATAACATATTGATACCTATTTGAACATATCTATGGAAAAGGTCCTCCAAGGAAACAATAGATTTTTGAGTAGAAACATAATGTGTGTATATATATATATATATATATATATATATATATATATATATATATATATATATATATATATATATATATATATAATATAATTGGATACAACCGGGACAAATTTTAAAATTATTTGGACGTAAATATTCACCTCTGAATACCAGAGTGCTGCAGTGCCATCTAGGGAACAGGACAATAACAAGCTGCCATCAGGTGAGAATTCCACCTGGTTCACAGAGTATCTGTGAGCTTCGATTGGCGAGTGTGAAACTTCCTTGAATCTGAAGTTATCATGTTGCCACATCTTCAGCACCTTGTCCCTATGGCCATAAATAATAAAGTTATTTTTTGTTTGCTTGTTACTCTATTGATTATACATACATAATCAATAGATTATATTTTTATTATTTTTTACTCTTAGGGGGAAAAAAAAAAGAGAGAAAAGAACTTGCTGAAAATTGAGAATTCAAACCTACAGTACTTTTGAAAGGCCCTCAAGTGTCACACAAAGGAATCCTGTACTCACCCAGTAGCGGCTGCCAGGAGGAAAGGGGAGCCTGCTGAGAAGTGACAGCCATTGACTGCAGCCCCACAGTCGAGGCGCTGCAACAGCTTGGCCTCTCCCACCTCCTCTTCCTCCACTTGCTTGACAAGACGACCCTCACTACCCCCTACACAGCTACCTCCAACCTGATACAGTGAAGTTGTCATCAGTGCATGTAAAGAAAATTATACTATACTGTATAAGACAATTTTTGAGCTTACTATTAATTAGTTATTTTGTTTTAGATTATAAAATATTTTACAGTACAGTACCATTTCTATTTTTAGTAATTCACTAAAAAAATTAATTTAAAGTACCAGGTCTGCATAATTTCTATATCATGCAATCAGTCCAATTATGCTGAAAACTTAATAAAACATTTTTTAATAATTTCTCACTCATTTTTCAATTCATAAAGAAATTTATAAAATAAAACAAGTACTGTATCACTAAATAAGAAAAAGAACTACAATATAAGTAAACAAACAATATTACCTTGTCCAAACAATTTCTATGGAAAGGAACCAATTCCGAGTCAAGGCTTAATTTTTCTGTTAAATCCCATATTTTGACTGATTTATCATTGGAACCTAAAACAAAGAAATATCAATAGAAACTACATACATCTCTGTAGAAATATCAAGGAATACTTATACAGTAATCAATTGTGTTTCACACCTGAGGCAAGCAGTGAACCGTCTCTGGAGAAGGCACACGAGGTGATGTAACGATTGTGTCCCTCGAGGATCTTGATGCACTTGCCAGACGTCTGCAGACACAAATATCAGCACGAGGTCTAACGTAAGAGGCTGACCACCTCAACTCACCTCCCACACACGCAGGGTCTTGTCTAGACTGCCAGATGCCAGCAAGCCTCCAGAGGGAGAGAAGCGGACGCACAGCACTGTTGATGAGTGGCCAGCGAGACTTGCGATGGCTTCCAGCTGCACACCAACCTTGCAGCCCTTGACCATCCACAGACGAACCATATGGTCATGTCCACATGTGGCAAGCAGGAACTTGCTCTTTAGGCCATTCTCTGTTAATACAATGGTTTTAATTAACTTGTCTACATATAATAATTATATAATAATTTTGTGAAGGAAGAACATAAATTATGAAAGTTGGAGTTTTATAAATTACGGTACAGTATGTAAGTATACAGTATATCTTTTAGTTTTTATTTTTATTTTCAATAAACTTGTCATACAGAAAAATGACAATATACTGTAGTACATTAAAACAAATTATAAGCACTCACAACAGTGCAATTTTTTAAATTATTGTCTCCTTTTTGTAATAAATGTATAAGACCATTTTATTTTATTTTTCTTGTGTTTTATGTTAAAATATTATCTCAACCATAAATTGTTCAAAGCAACCAAAACCATCCAACCAGAACATCTTACTATTAGGCTGAGGTACTGGGCAGAAGTCCGCCCCGGTGACCCCAAGGTCATGAGCTGCATCCTTTGCTGCCAGCTGGTTGCCCTCCATGTCCCAGAGCTCAAGCACCCCCTGCGAGCACCCCGAGGCCAGCAGTGCAGAGTCAGGGGACGCGCTCAGAGCCTGAACTGTCTCCTCATGACCGCGTATTGTCCTACATTGTTGCACAAGTTAGTAAATTTGCTTGTAAGGGCGTAGCAGATTTTCTTTCCAACTTATTCTTTTACTTTGATCTCTGTGCCAAAAAGATATCACTTTTAACTTTAAAATTAATTTTCATCACGCAAATTGATGTTTATTTATTTATTCAAATTCAAATAAAAATTTGAATTTATTTAATTAATTTACTCAGGAAAAAAAATAAAAAAGGGCAGTAATGTTAAAAATATAATCATAATGGTGGGTTATAATTGAGAAATTGGCATACCTGACTAGAGAACGATGTGCAAGGTTCCAGATGCAGATGGTGCCATCATCTCCCGCGGTTACCAGCTGGGTTGAGTCTGGAGTGAACCGGCAAACTCTCACTGCATTACCATTTGGTTGTACAAACGTGTGAATGCGGCAGCCCGTCTGAAGATGTACAACAAAATCTTTAGTTGAAATGTTAACAAGCTGAAGTGGGGCGAAAAGAATTAATTAAGAGTAAAATAATGTAGAGATAACCCCACCCACATCCCTTAATAAAAAAAAAAAAAAAAAAATAGAAAGAAAGAAAGAGAAACTAGTTACAAGTATTACCACCATACATGTAACAAATTTATTTGTAGTCACAAATAGCCTCAAACTCATATATAATAGTGTTCAATATACCGGTAGTACTGCATTTTTAAATCTTAGATACCGTAGTCAATGAAGATAAGTTGTCATACTCCATCCAATGCCCTTTGTATCAAAGCCTGCGCACTATAATATCGATCTCGATTGTTTTTTGAAATAGTAGTCCTAGATTTTCAATTTCCCATTGAGTTACATGCTATTTTCACCCCGAAATTTTCATGGAAGGAGTGATTCTAAAATTTTGAAACTTTACACGCAGCAAGATAAGGGGTTTAGAAATTATGCCTGGGGTGTGAAAATATCAAGAAAAATTTATTTCTATTGGATTTAATTTGAATTTTACAATACTACATGGCAAATGGGGTGGACTACTATTTTGTTTCGCGCGCTTCGCAGTGCGCAGGCCTTGATACAGTCGGCATTCCTCCATCAGATGACCGTATTTGAAATTATCAATGTTTCTCTTTACTGTGCTTTTTCCATCATTGGTATGCATAACGGTACTACAGTATAAATCCAATTACAAGCGTTCAGAAGATAAGAATATTCTCGATTGAGAATCGAACCAGAGATCTCTTCATATCATGTGCAACGCTCTAGACCACTGAGCTAGCTACTAGAGAATATACACAATATAGGCAACTTCTCAGCTTTTACTTGTACTGTATTTATAATATGCTTTTTCAACATTCAGCTGCATTTAAGGTTCAGGAACATGAACCTTAAATATTGTTAGCATAACAGTCATTATAGTCCTTCCCTGGAGTAAATACATCTCGTTTTCCACCCAGTGCAGTGATGCTTTTGTGTGTGGTTCCCCAGGCTTTGGACATCGCTTTGGTCCATAATTGAGAAAAAGTAGAGGTGTCCGTCCTGACTGAGGTTTTCCAGGGTTCCTTCCAGTCTCACCTCAGCGAATGCTGGGGCACGTAACATGTTGTGGCCACCATCCTTTCCCTATACTTTATCCCTACCCATTACCCCACACGAGCTGTAAGCTCTTAAGGATGTATCTGTGTAAAAAAAAAAAGCCTTGTACATAGTTACAGTATCTGACTTGCATTCTCTGAGGCGATGACTAACGTAATGCCTGTACATATACTTCAAAACAAACTTTCAGGACCATAAATATTAAGAATGTTAAAATGTAATGATTTTATTAGACTGTATGCATACTGTCATACGTACTGTACCTGTAGGAGGGAAGAAAAAAACTAGCAGTTATAACTCACCCTGATATTCCATAGAACAGTACTTCCATCAATTGAGGAAGTTGCCAGCATAGTTCCTTGAGGAGAAAATCTTGCATCTGTGACTCCATAAGTGTGATTGCCGATGGGAGAAAAGTTGGACCCCGTGTAGCCACTACCTGGTATCCATTCCCATGTACGGACAGTCTTGTCACTGAGGGATAGCAATAAGACATAAATATTGGTGCTATATGAGTTCATTAATGTATGATATGTGAATACCACCGTGTCCATACTGCTTGTGTACTGTACGTACGTACTGTACGTGTACATACAGTACACAATGCATCATATATGTATGATACTATGCAGTCTATGCATACAATTAAACTCTAAGATATCGGTGAAATAATACAGTACCTGGATCCTGATGCAAGGGTGAAATTTCTACCAAAGTCGCAACATGTTACATCACTGGTGTGAGCGATCAGTGTCTGTAGTGAAGAAGAAATGTTAGATGCCATGGCAGAGAATGGTATGGTCTTGATGTTTTAAGTCTCGTCTTCAACACACACACTCACTGTTCCTTTATCGCATGATATATAAAACTTAATAAATATCGATTTAATGAAAATAAACTTTCTTATAACAACGAAACACATCGATTTTTTAATGTATTATAAATAATTCAGCGATATCTTATCACGCGATTGTTGGGATGTGCGATGTAAATTTTTAACAGCTGATTAGTGATTAGGGAACAAGGATCTTGTATGTATGGATAGGCTATGGCCCTATGGCGCTGTCTCGGTGAAGCTCGGTCGTGAGGAGGAAGTGGGTGGTAACGGTCACGTGATAGTCACGTGACGCTAATGTTTTGATATTGTTGTCCGCCATGTTGGGATGGAGAAAAAATTGCAATTTTTTACTATTTTCTCCATATTTTATGTGATATTATACGAAAATGTGAAGCTAAATAAGCGTTAATGACAAGAACTTGTTGTGCACCTGGTTGCAAGAATGCTGCTAAGCGGAAATCCCTGCAAAATGAAGGAGAAACGCCAGTCTCGATACACGGGTATGTACAGTACTGTATCTCTGTATCATACACATATTATGCATATGATACTGTAACTGATAATGTATGATAAGAACTGTTGTTTGTTAATTGTTTAATTAAATGCCATACGACTGTACGTTAATTATATTATATATTGGTAATATTGGTAATTATATGATTAAATATTCGAAGAATTTCATTGCACTGTTTAAACATTTTGAACAATTTTCTTACAGTTAATCATTTAATTTTAATATGCATATATTATAAAAAGAATAAAAATTAACACAAATTTCATTTCAAATTTAAAAAAAAAAAGAAAAAAAAATAAGCATGGGGTCTGTACGTAAGTGTAAATTTAGTTTTAATACTTTTAATTGAAACTAATGAAATACGAAAATATATACTGTAATATATGAACACCCAATGTTGTGTCAATAAGAGAAAAGATTTATTTTTTAAGAAGCCGCAAATTGCGCAAGTTGGGAAGATAAAATTCAAACTTCAAACAGTGAAAATCAAAAAATTAAAATACCTGAACCCTTTTTTGGATCCTCTTTAAAAAATATAAAAGTATCTGGGTGTCCAGATCCTTTTATTTTTTTTAGGGGATCGGGATATTCGGATTTGGTCCATTTATATTTTTAAGGTGATCGGGATACCCGGATCTGGTCCATTTATTTTTTTAACAGGATAATGAGCGGATCCGGATACGGGATCCAGTCCCTGTCTTAAAGTACACTCCATTCAGATAAAAATGTCTGATCCGGCTATACTTTAACATAGCTGGATGGGATATTTTTATTCAAATGGAGTGTACTATTTAATTAAGTCTACCAGGAAGTCTATGCTTAATTTTGCCTAAATACTAATCATGCTTTTCTACACAGAAAAGGCAAGCGAGGAAGCCAAACACATCATTGTCGCACCGACAAAACTCTATTGACGTTCCTTCTTTGGACCCGTTGCTTCAGTCAACAAGTACGACACATTTTTGGTGTACAGCACTCTATGTAATGAGTAAGAATTTTAATAAAGAGAAAATACTATCTATTTTTTTACTCAAGAAATAAGCATTTTTTGGCTTTGTCTTTTATATTTTATACGGCTATAATATGCAAATTTTGCAAATATATTATAAATAAATATATGTAATATAAATTTATATATAATATATACATTACTGCATAATATATAAGATGCAGCTAAGTTTTTTTTA
The DNA here is from genome assembly GCA_949825025.1 of Siphlonurus alternatus. NCBI lineage: Eukaryota > Metazoa > Arthropoda > Insecta > Ephemeroptera > Siphlonuridae > Siphlonurus > Siphlonurus alternatus. The sequence goes on along the minus strand of OX463780.1, from coordinate 24,241,453 downwards.
CAATATAGTTGCCAGCAAGGGTAGACAATGATTAAACATTAAAAAGTGTCTTCATGGACTTCACTTTAAGCCGGTATTATAATACACGATGATAATACAATTTTTTCCTTGCAAGAAAATTTCATCTCCATACAAACAAATGGAGTGGAAGTTTTCTTGTAAGGAGAAATTGTATACAATAACTAGAAAAATTGTATCGTGTAATACCGGCTTAAAATGAATTTTTCATGCAGTATATATACATATGGCCTGGGCAGATAAATTTAACAATATTGAGTCACTAAACTTTGCCGGGGAGTCCTGCGTGCAAGCCAATTTTTAAAAGAATTAAAAGCCATTTGGAAAAAAATAAAAGATTTTGATCAAGAATATATATAGTGCATGCTGACTGTTGGCATATGCACATAAAAAGATTTTGTGGAAAGATTTTATAATGACATCAATAAATTATATGATACTGTATATATTGTTAATTATTATAATTCTTCACCTCTTTTTATTCCATGTTTGTTAATAATTTTATTCTAAAACATATATAATGGGGAGCATTCACAAACACTTTAACCCCCACTTTGGCCTCAATTTTTATCCCTGCTTGTGGTTCTAAAAATAATAGACATAGACAAACATACAAAATAACAATATTCAATTATTACAATACAAAATTATACAAATAAAATTATTGACATTCTTTGCCTTGCATGAGCTTAAGGGTAAGGTAACGCCACCAATGTTAAAAAAAATCCCTCTCACAAAAATTCTGAAAAAAATTTAAAATGTTCTCCTCTACACCCCCTATCAGTAGCTAAAATATCAGGTATACAAATACGATCTAGTTTTTGAGTTATTAATTTTTAAAGTTGACCAATTTAACATGGGAGTTTCATTTCTCCATGTTAAAGTAGTCAACTTTAAAAATTTATAACTCAAAAACTAGATCGTATTTGTATACCTGATATTTTAGGTACTGATAGGGGGTATAGAGGAGAACATTTTAAATTTTTTTCAGAATTTTTGTGAGAGGGATTTTTTTTAACATTGGTGGCGTTACCTTACCCTTAATGGAGTAATATTTTCTTTTTAATTAGGTAGTCAAACAATTGTTTCTTAAACACATGCAGGTATACTTTCATTTTTTTTTTTTTTTTTTTAATAATCTGGAAGTTTATACAACACTGCATGGCATGAGCTAAGATAAAAACATAGTCTCTCTAAGTTTAATTGCTCATGAATGTCCTCCAGACTTTTTATGTAATAGATTAAACTGCTAGCTAGCTGTCTATTATAGTATTGCGTCCAGTCACATCTTTGTTGTTTTTTTAAATAAGTACCCCTACGATAATAATACATCAGGCCTGATGCCGATAATAATTTCTTTTAAAGTAGAGTGAGCGATTTAATTTTTTTTAAATATTTTATTTTCTAAAAATAGTTCAACTCACCCTCTATAATATTGAGAAATGAAAACCAAAAAATTCCATCTCAAATAGCTTCACCTAAAAACATTCCCAAAGTTGGTGTTTCGGAGGCCTTTAACAAGCATCCTTATTATGGAACAGAAAACAGCTTTTTACTCTAACTTCGTCTGAACTATGGTACCAATTAAAAAATACGTGCGTAATCTATTATGAATTCTTTATTGGATTTTCAAATAAATTTTTTTTTTACGGAGCCGTTTTTCCGAAAAAAAATATTGAAATTTTTGCGGGTTAATTCCCATAAGGATTTTCAAGTTTTTTTTTTCCGGAAAAACGGCTCCGTAAAAAAAAAAATTATTTGAAAATCCATTAAAGAATTCATCATTGATTACGTACATATTTTTTAATTGGGTTCCATAGTTCAGACGAAGTTGGAGTAAAAAGCTGGTTTTCTGTTCCATATATATAAGAATGCATGTTAAAGCAGGCCTCCGAAACAGCAACTTTGGGATTTTTTTGTGGTGAAGCTATTTGAGATGGAATTTTTTGGTTTTCATTTCTCAATAGAAGGCATCAGGTTAAACTATTTATAGAAAATAAAATATTCCAAAAAATGAAATATATCGCTTATTCGAACTTTAATATACATAATCATAAAAAAAAAATACAAATATATATACTTGGGAAATTCAGTATATATATTATTCAGTTTTTCCCTTATTTTTTTATAGCTCTGACCTGCTTTGGCTTGAATCATGCTTCTAATTCTTTTCTTTTGACGTATAAGATCGAATACGATCTCTGCATGATCTCGCGAGCTCTCTACTGTTTCACTTTTTTTACGCTATTCAAAACTTTGAAAATATGCCGCCGGTTGATTGCGCTCGGTCACCATCTTACGTTGGAGATTTGCCTCAGCCGCTCTAATGCTATTGGTATAGGGATAGCCTATCCATACATACATGATCCTAGTTAGGGAATATGACACGCAGTGTTGCCAACGTAGCTAAAACATTCTTAAATTTATAATAATTAAAATAAATATTAATTAATGCTATAATTATTATTTATATAATTATATTCTCCATTATTATAGTACACAAAAATAACATGATGAAAATATGGAATAATAAAATATAATGCTTATAAAATATAAATGCTATATTTATAATTTTATAAGCAATGATAGCAATGGACAAAAAAAAACATACATGATTTTTTTTTTTTTACTGCAGAAATGAATAGAGGGCACCAAATTATGCTACTCTGAATTTTTTCAGATTTTTTTGAAACACGGAACTATTTTTAAATAATTATTGAAAGTTCTGTAAGTTAAGTAGGCACCCCTGAATCCTGAATAAAAAGAATAGGACCCAGACGCCTATTGACGCCTCCAGGGGGCGTGGCCGCACAATATGCACAAAGATTTGGTTAATTTAATTAATGACATATGGGTTTTAATTAATAAATTAAATAATTCCACTCTCAAAATTGGGGAAAATATAAAAAAAAAGGAAAGCGCTGTATGGAAACTATATGGAAAATCAATGTTATAAAAAGGGGCATTCACAAAGCCTTAAGGCCACATTTAATTAAGGCTCAATAATTTAAGACCAGAAACTTTGGGTCTAAAAAACACGTCTAAAATAAAGCTTTAAATTATGGAGCCTTAAATGTGCCATGGCCTTAGTGAATTCCCCTTAAAGCTTAATAAAGTGATCTAGCTATTTTTTTTAAAAAAAAAAGATTTTCATCTTGAAAGTTTTAGTTTTTTAGTAATCAACCTCGTAAATTTCAAAACTGGTGTACTATTTTTTTGAAGTTTGACTCACCCTTAATAACAAACGATTCCTATTCTGACAGTGCCATCGCGCGTGTTGCACGTGAATTTTTACTCGAGAAACATTTTGTGAATTTATTTGTCAATTTTTGGGCAAAGTTACGTTTTTTGCATTTAGAGGTGGGCTTTTCTACCCCTAAATATTAAAAAATATATATTTGCATTAATTGTTCGATTGAAAAAAAAATGTTTAAAGGGGGGAAGGTAAAAATTTACCGCGTGCCATGCAACACGATATGGCACTGTTAGAATTTTACTGTCGTATCTTTCATTTTTATCAGTGTTAAAGGGTCGTTTTTAATTAAGGGTGAGTCAGGGACAAAAAAAAATAATATCAATTTTAAAATCTAGCTGTGCTGGGGTCGGTTACTAAAAAACTGAAATTTTCAAGATGAAATCATAAAATTCTTTTTAAAAATATAACTTTTAAGTTTTAACATTGATTGTAATCCGCATAGAGCGTTTTTCGATCTTGTTCAATTTCCTCCATTTGGGGGATGAAATTATTTAAATGAAATTAAAACCACAATAAAAGAAATAAAAAGTGACAGATACACGAAATATGGAACAGTCTATAAATAAATTATTATACTTTAATCTGTTATATAAAATAAAAAATATAAATAAGATCGAGTACAAATTAGATTTAAAAGAACTGTATAACATAATTATATATAATATATAATGAATCAATTAAATGATAATACATGGTTAGTTTATCAGAGCAACCTGTTCGCCATGGGTTCATGGCACCAAGGCGATTAGACAGATAGATCACTGTGGTGATGAGATAGACCAACTCCATTTTGGTGCTGAACAAGTTGCCTAACCTCAGGGCGATATATGATAATCAGGATGGACAACTTTAGTTCTATCATGGGAAGGCCACATCATCTTGGTTTGATGTTGACGAGTGCAAGAAAACAAATAATATTATACTCTTTTGGTATATAATATTGTATTCGTACATAATAGGTATTTATATTTAGTATTCTTAATAGATACTCGTTAAAATATTTATTTCTAAAATTTATTACCATAAAAAAGTAATATATATTTCTTTATATATATATATATATATATATATATATATATATATATATATATATATATATATATATATATATATATATATATATATTTGCGTCGTATTTGCAAAAATAATTGCATGCATGGTAAAAGGTCATATTTTTATTATTCAAAATAAACATTTGCTTAAAAAAAATACTTGACTCTTTTATCCTTGTAGGTATGTATTGTTAACAATGTTAACATGTTCAATGACAAGCAAAAAATTAAGATTTTTATTTTATTTATTATTATTATTATTTATTGCTATAAAAAACTTCTACGCAGTAAAGACGTATAAAATATTATTTACGATTATATGCAGAGGTGGATGCTAGAAGAGTCAATGAGATATTCTTGACGTCATTTGCTGCATTTTTTTTTTTTTTTTTATCTATGAGAAATCCCGCGTAGATCAATTAAGTATTAACATTCAAGCAGACGTTATAGAGATAGTGATATTACATTTAAACAAAAAAAAAAAAAAAAAAAAAAAAGAGTTGGGATTTTCAAGGAGCTTTACTGCAGTAAAAAATGAAGGTTATAGTGGTTTTATAAAAAAAATGAATGGGGGCCGGGAAAAAAGAAAAAAACGAAACAAAAAGCACAACAAAAACTATTATCTAGATTGTAATCTTTATATTATTTATACATTATTTATTAGTTTACAAACATTTCTTATATAGATTTTATGTTTCATTATATGAGATGGAATTTACAATGAGTCATGATCAAAAAGATTTTGTAATTTAATAGAAATAATCTTTTTTTAATCTGTTAATTCAAAAAAAGTAAAAAAATATATAACAAATTATATTGTTATAATATGTGACATATTACAAGAATTTTACAGTAAACCCCATGCATCAAGGGTTTGGAAAACTCATAATCGGGGAATGCTAGTTTTACAAAGGTAAATTTCTGACAAGATGGCAAAATATCAAAGTGTGGCTATACTTAAACAAGCGAACAAACAAACATCAAATTAATTTACACAATAAGTCAAAATAAAGGGAAGACTATTTATACATTTATAGTATAATAGATTATGCAAGATGTATATATACATCTATAATAATAATAATAGGTGAATATAAACTAATACCATAATATATATATATATTATATATAATTATGTAATATGTGTATATATTATATATATATATATACATATATATTATATATATATATACATATATATATAACATATATATATACATATATACATATATATATATATATATATATATATATATATATATGTGTGTGTGTGTACTTGCTTACCTTGTAAGTGCAGTCAGCATTTGATATTAGTTATTGTAGCTGGAAGTGGTAACTTTTATAATGCAATCATAGATAAATCATAATAGTCGCATTATATACTAGGCTATTTAATAACTTATATTTAAAAAAAATATTGAAGAAGATATTAATATACTGATTTTTATTATTATAAAATAATTATAATATATTATAATAATACTTTACCACATGCATGATTAGATTAATCTTATAATATAGCAGGAGTATGGTCACAAACTTTTTAAGACCACATTTCATTCTCAATTTATAGTCTTGATAATTTGAGAACTAAAATAATGATTAAAATCATGCACGACTTCAAAAATTTATTCTAAATGTGGTCTTCAAGCTTTAATTGTGAATCCCCCCTGGAGCATAACGTATAAACTGTTACACTTGCAACTCTCATGACACATGGATTTCGATTCATATAGTATTTTGTTGGTAAATTTTCATTTCAATTTGTAATTGTAAGATTAATTTTACATGACTAAATTTAAACGTTGTTAAGTATAAGTAAAGGATTATATTAACACATAAATATATATATATATGCCTTCGATAAATTGTGTGTATGTATGTATATATATATATATATAATATTATATTAATGGCATTAGCGGTGGTTAAAAATTATAAATTTCAATTACGTGTGGGTTGATATTAGAACATCATTATAGTTTGACGTCACACAGGCTTTTAAAACGGTTCCTCTTTTGCACTTTTAACTTCGCTATAATATATTTATATGTATAGTGATTAGGTTGCTTTTGTGGCCGTTTCTATTTGCACCACAAGCATTACAGGCTCGTCCATAATGTTTTTCACGTTTTTAATTATTGCTAAATACTATCGTATTTTCAACCTATGAAAGATTTAATAAAATAAAATATAGTGCGTATTAATATAAAATATTCAATTATTAAATGCATTTTGCGTTTGATTAAAAAGGTATGGAACTAGATATTTTTATTAAAATATGGTTCAAAAAACGTATTCGTGTTTTTTTTTCCAGCAAATAATCGTGAATTGAAAGAGAATAATTGTCAGTTTTACATACAAAGTATACAAACATCGTTATAAAATAATACACACGCAATGTTAATATGATAATAAAATAAATTATTTAAATATTATTTTAATTAGGAACTAATTCAGCTACAAAATATTCGAATATTCAAGATTATTTGCACAGGTCCTGTAAGTTTCATATTTTTTTAAGAATGATATAATTAAATTGCATACATAATTAACATAGTTACTTGCAGTTGGAAATAATTATTGTTTACTATCGCATATTTTATAGTATAATAGTGCAGTAAATAATGACAGTTAAAAACCATGTGCATGACTATGCATGTATTCTGTAATTTCCTTTATAGAAATCTTTTTGCAAATTTTTATTTTTTAAAGACTTTTAGCTAATTTAAAAAATATATACGATATATAGCATATTATGATGATACTAATTGCATACGAAAATATTGCTGTACGGGTTTCTTTGAATAGCATTAATTGCAGTGACCATGGTTTTAAAGTAAATATATTATATCTGTATAATTTATCATTACCTAATCTTTACTATTGAAGTTAAATATTTAATATTATGTATTATGTTTTAAATGTGTGAAGTTTCAATCATGAATTTAATGTTTTAAAGTATTTGCTTTTCTAAATTAAGTTAACCATGCAAACATCTCATTGTCAGTTGTATCGAATAGTGTCGTAAACTGGAAAACCAATAATAATATATAGTATACGTAATACAAACATATTGCAATTTTTTTTTAATATATATACCAAGTACAGTACATAGTCTTCCTTCTAGGCCATCAAAGAAAGTTCCATTTGTTTCTTTAGTAAGTTAAATAATAAGTAATAGCAAGATAAAGGCAAGTCTTGGATAAAGGTATATATATTTACTGTTTTAAAAGCTTATATATAATAATATTATAATGGAAATTGAATAGCAACGTATATAGCACTTTCATATCACTCATGATATAAAATAAAAATTACCTTCGCTTTTCAATGATAATTGACTTGTCCCCATTATAGGTGATTGTCATTTTAAGATACTACCAATAAATCATAACATATATGTCACAAGAAAATATAAGATAATTTTATATATACAAAAGGTGTTAGGAAAATAATATGACTTTTAATATATTTATACGTTTAAAAGCATTTTCTATTGCGTTTAAAAAAATTGAATTAAAATAATTTTCCCAATTTGATACTGAAAGTAGGTCAAATTTAATCGCAAAGATCTATATATATATATAAAGATATATACAAATTTTGTATTAATGATATAATGAAACATTTATCAAGGCATGAGATGACTATAATCAAGTTTTAAAAGTTAAAATTATTCTTCTTCTAAAATAAAAAATCGTCACGAATTCATCAGCAAAAGTGTATATTTAAATTATTTAATGTATAACATTATAATAATATATATGTGAACAACGTTACAATTTTGTGAAAAATTATCTACAGTAATGTAATAACCTTATATAGAATCAGCTTAGTACTATTACTTACAAGTTAGTACGTACAACACCAATATAATCAGCGAATTTGATTCAGTAGATTCGGGTGTGACCTTCAATAACTCGATTTGTCACTTTTTGAGTTTTAAGTTCCTCGTCTGCTATGTAAAAACAAATAAAGCTAGCGAAGGTCGAATAAAAAAAAAAAAAGTGCCTTGTTACTATAAGAATACATTTTATTTTTTTTTTTTTATGCTGACGTAATTTCAGAAGCTAGAAAAAAATTTAAAAATATATATATTATAGAATTTTGCACATCTCACGTACGTGTATTTAGTAATAGTCCAGTGGCATCAAGGTTTTACGTCATAAAAGTAAGAACGAGGAACACAAAGAAAAGGAGATAATCACAACGTAGTCCGTGCAAGACGCAAGTCACGGTATGCTAGCTATTATAATATATTAGGTGCAGCCATGAGAGATATACTCAATTTAATTTGAGATTAACACCGTAACACCGGACGTAGCCGAAAGTGTATTAACTGAGAGAGAGGTCAGAAATTAATTGTTTAATGTAAAATAATCATGATACGTGCTTTTAGCTATATTGTATACGTGTTATTTGTAGTCTATTGAATTTTATCTATTGTTTTCATTGAAAAGTGAAAAATAATACCACCCGCTTCAAAAGATCTTTTGATTCAGCTTTTGATTCTGTCTGATTTGTTTACTCTTTTTTTTTTGTCTTTCCATTTTAATCATGACAAGTTATGTCATGCATGTAATAATTATTGTTGGTTTTAAAAAAGTGATAGTGAAATTTAAAAATATATATTATATATAATATATATATATATATATATATATATATATATATACATGCAAAGTTATCAATTAGACGGGATATATCAAACAAAATTTAAAATAAAGTTATTATTAACCAAAATAAAGAACTGGTATTGTTTAAAATTGGTCAAAAAGACTCGATCGGTTTTCTAATTTTACCATGATGCCCTTTTTGGATTCAATATTCATTCAAGAATATATTTATATTTTGTGTTTCTATGTCATTGCCCCCCCCCCCTCAATATATATATATATATATATATATATATATATATATATATATATATATATATATATATATATATATATATATATATATATATAAATAAGAAAGAGTTTGAATAATGGACAATTTGCATGACATTATTTTTTATTACAGAAATGGATAGAGGGTACCAAATTATGCTACTCTGAATTTTTTCAGATTTGTTTGACAGCGGGAACTATTTTTAAAAAATTATTGAAAGTCAGTTTTATGACGTCACGGGCGTTTAGCGCCTATCCTTTTCTTAAGGACAGACTCCTCGTGACGTCATAAAATCGACTTTCAATAATTTTTTAAAAATAGTTCCCGGTCTCTAAAAAATCTGAAAAAATTCAGAGTAACATAACTTTGCACCCTCTATCCATTTCTGCAATAAAAAAATGTCATGCAAATTGTCCATTATAATAGAATAACTTATCAATTTAATATTGTAATTAATTTATTTATTTTTTCATGTGACACATTAACACTATTTTGGTGAACTTAATTTTATTCAAAATTTTATTGACACTACCGTCATTCATATTTATGATCTGAGTTCCATTTATATATTATGTGCAATTAATTTAAATTAGAACAATAAACAATTATATAATTTATTAATAAGTTTAAAGTTACCATTTTTATGAGAAATAGATCACAACATATTTATGAAATAATTTGCATGGGAAAATTTCGTAATTTTCTTCTATTAAACAAACAATAGGAGTTGAATTTGATTAAATATTGATTCTTATGGAATATAAAATAAATATTACGTAATGAAGATACTATAATTATATGAGCATCATATAGCATTTAATATACACAACAAAGGTGCGCACTTCAGCGACAACATCAGGCACTGTTATCAGTTTTTAGTTCCATCACCTTGATAGTTTTTTCAAAGGTTACGTGCTTATCCCACGACAATTTCTCAGTAAATAAAATTTTAAAAGAAAACTTTAGGACATGTATAACATATACTTTGGAAACAAAAAAAAAAATCTTTATGTAGTAGAAAATTATTTATGAAATTGGCTTATGAAAGAGAAACACGACAGAGAAGAAACGAACACGCGTATTGTCAACAAGACTGTCAATTTAATTCTGTATGATGTTCCCCATAATATGGAAGTTCATATTATCTTAGCTTCTTGTTCGTACATTTTTTAATTTTCAAATTGTCATTATTAAATAAAATTATAATATTAAAGCATGTCACTGACACTAAAGCACTTCCGCGGTAAGAAAAAGTTAATTAATTTACCAATATATATAAGGTCAAGTTGAAATATTAAGATGATACAGTAATAGTGAAGATCAAAGTCCATGATATCTTTCGTTTTTGCGAGAATAAAGTACGTACGTCCTCTCACGCCCAGTTGATACCTGTTATCAGTAAAGCTGTTTGGCAGGTGGCAGGTGTCGCCCTCTCACATCACGCAATTCAGCATCACGCCACCCCTACATGACGTAAATATATGATGGACTTGGCTCTCAAGTATCGAATGATTCATTAATCTTGAATATTGTCAGAAATCAATAATAAAAAAAAAAAAAAAAACGTGTGTGTTTTTTGGCTCATCATGCAGGTGTTTTGAGAATGTAAACACGTAATGAGGATTAATTTGAAAAATTGCATATAGTAAATTGAAGTAACCTATAGTTTTAAATTAATTTAACCAACATTAAGTTAAAGGCAAACATTTTATATTGAATTACAGGATTACAGTTCAAATTATAAATAATAATAAAAAAAAAAAATGCTTGAATTTTTATCAGAATAATTTTCATGCATTCTAAATACTTTTTAGCAGATATAGGTTCATTATTTTGCAACTGAATCTTCATAATACTCATAATAATAATTTAATAATATAATATATTTCTTTTACTAAAGCTGGTGTCGTGAGTCAATTTCAATTTATTTCAATTTAAAAAGGCGATAAAATATATTTTTACACGATTTTATAAAAAAAAACTAACTATATGTCTTATATCTTCTTAAAATATATAACATAATTATAATTATCTATAACATGTAGCAAAAGTATTATTTTTCAAAAGTTAATGCATCCAGGGCAAAACTAATTTAATTATTTTTCAATTAAATAATAATGATGTAAATTTGCAAAATAAAATGTGGACATGAGTTCATTTACTTAAAGTGCTAGTAATACATAAAAAATTGAATTATAACCCCCATATAAATCAATTGTGTCAAATTATCACGATTTCTAGTTGCTTTAAGACGCCTCAGAGATTCATTTTTGATATAAAACTGTTAAAAAATTTACATTTTGCGTATTTCAACTCAATATTGTCTTTTATGGAATTTAAATAGGGCAAACTAATCAATGTTTTAATGTCACGTGCAGAATTTATATTGCAAAAAAGTTATTATTAGAGCTTACATAGACTTTTCATTTCCCTGCATAAAATGTGATTAATTAGTTTTACTTTGTAATTATGATACTTTATTAACGCAATAATCAAACTGGAAATTCCACTCTTATCAATAGGCAATGATTCGCACGGACACCCACTGCAGACGCGGTAATATAACATAAATATTAATATATGCAATGAACTGTCTCAATTTTACACATTATATGCAAGAATGCAGCTATAGGAAGAACATTTATTTCTATTCCTTGTTTATCTACGATGAAACATGTATTGCTTGTAATTTTTTTTTATAAACACTGCAACATGTAGTACAATCGATCATCATGCAGTGTTGAGTCAATAGTTATAATATATGTATATATAATATTCTAACATCAGATTAAATAAGTAATCTTGATCAAATGTTTTGCGTGAACGTTTTTGATACGTATGTAGAGTACACTATTTTCAAAGTAATTTTTGAGACCATTTTAAGAGTAAAAAATGACAGTATGTAATAATATAACAAGAATGGTATGGATGCAATAAAAAATGGCTACAATGAGTTCAAACTGTTCAAAGTCTATATCACAATTTTTAATATGATTGTATACATTTTTAAACGAATGTTAAAGTGACTGGACTGAAATTAGGCTTATTTTCCCGCACTATGATATCATGATTATTAATGTTTAAATCCTCAAAGTCCACGAGATTTTTTTTTTTTATTATTATTTTATTATTACTGCATGCTATTTAAAGTTTCTCCACGACAAAACCAGAACTTCTAGCATTAAAATCTCCAAACGAACCGATTTTTTTAAATTAATTTTTTAGTTTGGCTCCTCCATGGGAAAGCCCTATGCTGAAAATTTAAAAAAATCGGCTCGTTAAATGTTTTTGAAACTTTTTCTATGGCTTTTAGGCACTAATATCTGCCTCTCAAAAAAATTTCAGAATTTTTGTCAATTTGCTAAGGTTTACATGTTAATCAAATGGAGCTACGTCGAACAGCTGACCGCCGTTATCTCTACCTTAAAGCATATTTTAAACTAAATTAATATTTAAATTATACTACAGGTATAATAATATATAGATGAGAAAGGGGCTATAATTGCCGGCCATATTTATGATATTTGCAAATGGTTAAATTAAATATTACTGTCAATGTGTAGATATAAAAAATTAATTATGAAAATGCCAAAAAAATAAAACAATAAACATATTGTGTTCACCAAGATCATGCATAACTGCGTGTTCTCTTTTAAATTACAAAATTGTTAAATACGCTTTATATATATTTGTCAAAATTTGATTAATATTATTAATACGCTTAATAAATTTCTCATCGTGTATCTGTTGATAAGAGTGATAAGACTATAATTAATTATAATTCAAAATTTCGTAAAAAAAAATCTTAACTGCAGTTATGCATTGACTCGATCATTACAATTATTTTATTTAATGAAGTAGATTTGCTCTTTAATAGACAATAATGGTTGCATTTTTTTATTTCATAATTAGAAAATATGCATTAAATTAAGCTTTTCTGAATTTTTTCAGATTTTTTGGAGTGCGGGAACTAATTTTAAAAAAATATTTAAAATGTCTGAATTTGGGTGATACACCTGATGGGACAACCGTGACGTCATCGACAGCCAATCACAGCAGCCGTGACATCATCAACAGCCAATCACAGCACGACAAATGACGTCACGGTTGTCCCATCAGGTGTACCACCCAAATTCAGGTATTTTAAATATTTTTTTTAAAATTAGTTCCCGCACTCCAAAAAATCCGAAAATTTTCAGAAAAGCATAATTTTAGGCATATTTTCTAATTATGAAATAAAAAAATGCAACCATTATTGTCTATTCTGCCGAGTGACATGAATGAAACACATCGGAGAGCGAGTAAAGTCGTCTTCACTTATCTTCAGTCTGACGTCACGTGACCCTCCCATTAGTATTGTATTTGAGGACAAAGAAAAAGGTTCATGACGTCAAACCAAAGATATGTGGAGATGACTTTCAGGAGGCACGTGTTGCGTCTCACGTGGACTCGAGGTCCTTGATGGTGCACGGCACCAATCACTGTGCCCATTACGCTTCCGTTCCACGACAGACACCATGCAGTACAGTGTGAACAATTTTACCATAACAAATTTATGCTAATATTAATAAATAATTTTACTTCATTTAAATTTCTATGCCAAATGATTTGAATAATGTTATAATCATATTTTGTAACTATGGCGTTTTTAATTTAATTATAATATTGTGTAGATAATATAACAATACAACACTTTAAAAATGCATACGTCTTTAAAAAATGCTTCATTTTTTTAAGTGTGCTTTGAGGTCATTTTTATTCGTCGTAGTCAAAGAGGTAAACCTAATTAAACCTTTGTCCCCTCCCTTCTCACGTTAGTCGAATATAAAGAAAAAAATGCGTGGTAGATCTCTTAATTGTAGCCATATAATTGTAGCCTTTCCTACCCATCGGCAACCCCCTAGCTATAAACCTGTGTTTTTTTCGATAATTTTAAAATTTACCTTGTACCTTTGCATACTATGTCACTAACTGTATAATATACAATATACAGTAATATATTGAAAATTAACAGCAGAAAGTTGCGTGACTCAATTTTGTATTACATGAAAAATTATTGATTGTAAAAAAATATGTAATATTATACAAATAATTATTAAATGAATATTTTATCTCTTGTAGGTATGTCTTTATTTTTTATTTATTTATTTATTTATTTATTTATTTATTTATTTATTTATTTATTTATTTATTTATTTATTTTAATTGCAATGAAATGAAATGAAAAATTATTTATTTATTTATTTATTAATATCTTAAAAACATAATGTTAGACCAGATTCAAGTTCATGATGATAATCAAAATTTATAAAGTAGCATGGAGCTAAAGTATAGCTTTACAGATAAATTTCAAACATTTTTTAACTTATAAAATACGAATGACAATCAACTTAAATTTTATGCATGAATTGGTTTAAAATTATTTGAACGTTTGATTATTCGGGATTGTCTGTACTGATAGTAGGACAATTGTGACGAGCTTGGTGACGTATCTTGATGTATCTACATATAAAAGGTCACCACCAGGAAACTCGAGCAAAACCGCCTTAGGACTCGCCCCATACTTCGCACTTCCTAAGGTCATCAATGAATACATTAGAAGTTTGCAACCTATCCTAAATTAGTAAAGTTAGAAAGTTCTTTCTTTTCCTTTCTTTTTGAAACATCTGCTTAGAAAGTAAAAGTTTATATAATTATATATTTATAATGATTAAAAATATTTTTGACTATTTTTGATTAATACTAAATCCGAAGAAAAGAAAGGAAGTTGCATTAACACTCACTTTTGAGTGAACGCCTTTTATTTACGCAAGTCTCTAACTATAATAATAATAAAATACACCTCATGGAATGCGGTTCACGCATAAAATCCCTCCTCTTGCCATGTGTGTTTCTGTGTCACTAACCAGTAAGTTCACATGAACCCCGCCACAAAAGCGACTACCATAATATTATAGTGTGTACTGTAAAATAAAATAATTATAGTATAAATATATAAATACTATAAATATTATTTTTATTTTAGGAGCGGGAACACAAAATATCTTAATGTTAATTAATAAAAATATTAATTATTTTTAATATACCAGCTAATGAAATTTAATACAGTATAATACATGTAAGATTTTTAATTCAGTATGAAATGGAATTATGCAAGAGGTTATATATATAAGGTTAAAATATACAAAACTTACTTACGGGTTTTACCCATGCATATATTATTATGGTATAATAATAATGCATAAATTTTTACTTGTACCGGCGGTACGTACTTTTGTTATTAATAATATGCATAAATCTTAATGTACCCCTCGAAACCGTATATACGAATTTTACTCCTGCCTCACTTCACTCACTTGCTGGAGCTGCAGCGTCAAAATACAGATAGATGCAGATCATGCAGATTTGGGAGCTATAGTATTTAAGAAGCGAGCACCCTGTCTATACTCGTATTTGAAAAGAGTTTTGGTTCACATAAAATTATATACAAAATGGTGTAGAAAATTTTATAGCGAAATTACACCTTAACAATGAGTACTTAATTACACTATTTATAAATGAAACAAAACTTTGACTTCAGCTGATATATCTTCAGATGATATAATATCTACACTCTACAGTATATTTTGACCAGAATCCACCAATATTTAGCATAGCATTTATCACATGAGCGCTCCCCGTGGCAACGCCTAATATAATACAAACAATAAAGCAAGAGTATAGTTCGTGCTGACCAGCGGTATACTTGAAATTGGATAAATTTGAGAAAGGTCAGTTCTGTTTTATTTCATAAATTATTGGGAAAAAATTCAATTGTTTTCATAAAGGTTGATACATATATAATTATATATATTGATGGGCGAGTCGCCTCGTCAACTTGATGGTCTCTTTTCTCTCTATCTCGGACACAACAGGTCGCGCTGCTGCCGATGTGATACGATCTGCATGTGAGATGTGATATTCTTCTAAGCATAACATATTATATTAATGTTAAGAATTTAAAAGTACCTTACGGCTCCCGTCGGTACTTATATATTAGAATTGTTACTAATTTTAAATAAAGTAACACCACAAAAAAAGACGCAAAAGGCCCCATTCTTAAACGACGCGTTAACTCTGAATTTCAGAGTTAACATGTCTTCAGACGCGTTAACATGGAATTTTTCCTGAAGAACCTATGTGTGATAGAATTTTTTTGAATTTCGGCTCAATATGGAGGACCCCTTGAATTATTTAAAAATGCCAACTTATTTTTTCTTTCTTTTTTTGTGGTGCTATCTCTTCTTTAAAAATCCATATGTTATACAGTCATGCATTTAATTTGCATATTTGTTTATGGTATCCATTTAATTCGATATAGGCAGTACAATTATAATTAAATATTAATATGATTCAATGAATGGGTGACAGTGAATAATATTATTGTGTTATTACCTGCTCATTTAAACAATGTACTAGTAGACCTCGCGGCACCACGAAAACTTTTGACTCCTGCCTCATTTGCTGGAGCTCTTTTTAGTAAGTATCTACAGCTCTTTACAACAAAAATAGATGCAGATTTGTGATTTTAGCAGACGTACACCCAGTCTATAGTCATCCACAAAACGTTCGAGTTCACTACCTCATCCACAGGGTGCCTGGCATAGCCTAGTCCAATCAGAGCAAAAGTAAAGTTCGTATCATGGTGTCTCGAGGTGCATGTACGTGCAAGTACATGCAGGTATATAATGTATATTATAGGTTACTGTATAGTGGGTAGTGGCAAAAATTAGAAATGGAAACATTTCTATTATTTTTCTATAATACTAATAGTTTTTCTCTATAGACTTCGATCGTCATTCAGACTGAGTCAATAGAAAATACAATAATGTAATATTACACGTGTGTGCACGTCTGCATGTGCATAATATATAATTATTATAATATATTCTAATATAGAATATACTTTCATCTCACTTCAGAGAATAAGCAGGTGATGATTCAAGCAGTGGGAAATCTCAAGCTCACTGCTAAGGTAAATACATGACTTCGTAACGTGGTCTTAAAGAGGAAAATAATGTTATTATGAAATAAATTATTCTGCATGAAAATTGTACATCAATAGACAGACAATACGCATGTCATATAATTAGTAGATAATTTTTTCGAGCAAAGCCGATTCATATAATTAAATCATTGGTATCAAATTTTTAACTTTTGCCGGTGTACGGTGTAATACTTCTGTAGTATGCTGTTATGATCGCGATAAGTTTGTGCACGTCACGATCACCTATACTACACTTCACGACGTTTCTAGATTCAAACGCTCTCTTCCTCAGGTGATCTGATAAGTGTTAGTGACGTGTCACGAACACCTAGTCATGATCATGCATGATAACATCATATTACAGAAAGGAGTATACTAGCTGGCAAAGGAAAAGATGCAATAGAGCTAAAGATTTAATATGTTATAATTTAATCTTTTATAATCCAATCATGTAAATTCTATTTTTTTTTTCTGTAAAGTTTTTTGTGTTTCTGATCCCATAAAAAATGCAATTTTAACAATGAGCTGCCTCACATCTTGACTTAATACACAGTTATTGTTTTCTCATTTAATTAGAAACAAAAATAATTATACAAAAGGTGATTTCAGTAGTCATTTTTTTCAAGAGGTAATATAACTTATTCCCCATTAAAAGACGGCCACTTATTTAGGCCGGAGTATACATGCAGTTATATACATTCGGACACATGACCATTGACCATTATCTAAAATATTGGGGAATATAAAATGAATTAACGATTCTCCAGCTATTATTGCAATGCCGCTATCCGAATGTATTTATATAGAGCTATGGACCGTCTGTGGTCCACTTCCAGTGACAGACAGCAGCAGCAGCGTGTCCCGAGGCTTGAGAACAACTCTCGCTAACCGGGCTACATCATGTGGATAATAATTTTCCAAACAAACCAATGAGCCAGCTTGCTGAACGTCGCTGGTATATATGAACTCGGAAATACTTTCCCTTTACTCTTATCACATTATTATTATATAATTTAAATTAATATGAAATTGAATTTATATATTGGCCGGCTCACATTATTTTTAATCTTACTATCATATATTATAATATATGTATATACAATTGTACAGTATTTTTTAAAAAAAAATATCATGAAATGCACTAAAAAGAAAGGATATCCAATCCATGCAATCGCTAAGGGATTGGTATGTAATATTGCCATTATTTATGTCGCCACCAAAAGTTAAAGTTAGTGTGTATTGAAATAATTACTGCAATTCTTATTTTGTTATCATGCCTGCTAGCCTGCTTCTTTTGCAAGAGCTGCAGACATGCGTTGAATCATTTGATTACATAAAACGTTAAATTGCGCCCCAGTATTAGCGTTATAGGCAGGAAAACGAAGCTCATATTCATATAACATGGGGATTTAGGAAATTTGAAAATTATAATTATAACCGCAATAACTATTAAATAATTTGAACTGTTTACCATTTTTGATGATAAAATGTTAATATATTTTCAAAATAATAAATTCTAGAAGCACGTAAGGAAAACGTATCCAAATTCAGATGATTTTGATCCGTCTTGGTCTTCAAGAATAACCCTGGCTGAATATTCGAGTGCTAAATATTTATACTTGAAAATTACGCAATATTTTCCAAATATTTTTTCCATATAGTGACCTGTATAAATATAAGTAATATTAACAGTTTTCTCTTATAAAATCGTTTTCATAGAATTTCTGATTTTCACTATTCTCGTTTCGTAACTATATAATTTTATTATACGAGTGTTTTGTAAACATCTCTAATTTTTTATTCAGTTACAAGCAACATGGAACTCCCATCACTATATATATAAAATATATAAGAAATTGCAGTTATACTAATTATAATATGTAATGTTACACGTGCGTGCGACCTGTCCCACACAATGTTATAGGACACCAAAAAAATTTCACCAAAACTTTCTTCACTTTCTTCTATCCATAACAAGTTTTTTTTTAACGAAAAGAAAAAAAAAAAAAAAAAGAAAAAAAAAAAGAAAGAGAAAGAAAGAAAGAAAAATGTAACTAGAAAAAAATGCAAATATTCTTATTTATACGTTTGTAAATTTGGCATTCTATTTATTTAGAGAGCAAATTAATCTGATCGATCTTAGGTTAAAAGATTTCATTTGACCTGAAATAATAAATAGAAAGATAATTTCTTTAAACATATTATTATTATAAAGTTTTCTCTCTCTCTCTCTCTCTCTCTCTCTCTCTCTCTCTCTCTCTCTCTCTCTCTCTCTCTCTCACTTGATGAAATGGAAATCGTAAGGTTCAGCAGGAAGTTAAAGCCAAGGTCTTGAGTTCAATCTCCGATGACTGTAGACCATGTTTTCCTCGTTCTCAGCATGTAGAAAGTGTAAAGTTTATACAAAATCAAGAAGCATCACCAACTGTAGATTAATCTAGTTACATCAATGATATAGGAATGAATGAATGAATGGAAAATTAAAACAATACAATTTATTTTAATAACTGACTTCTCATACTTCACGAGTGTTTTTTCCTATATATTATAAGAATAATACATATAATTACCGTATTAAAAAAAAACTTGGCCTAATAGCGGCGTTTTTTGAAAAAAATATATATAAAAATTAATATGTTATAACAACCAAAAATAGCAAATGTTTACAGTAGAAGAAGTGAAAAGGAAACAGTTATAGCTCGGACAGCAGCTCCTTTACTGTTTACATTCAAAAGAAGAGAAACAGCTGAAATTTTCGTACATGTACGGACCTGCCCCACAGGACACTTGACAGTTAATTGATTTCCCTTTAGCTCAGACAGGGTCTTTCTATTGTAAATAAAGTTTAAATACGAAATTTATAACACGAATGAAGCTTATATATATTATGAACAGACAAATCACATTCTATTTAGCTCATACGCTGAATCGACATGCCTGATTTTGTATTTGATGCAATCTTAATTAAATCCCTAATACTAGTATAGGGATCTTGAATGCAGCTAGTAATCTTAGAAAATATAATTATGTCCAGGCGCGGATCCAGGGGGTGGCTGGGGGGGGGGGGGCTGCAGCCCCTCCCGAAATTTTGGATTTAACATGGGCAATAGAGGCATTTCCCTCACTCCAATTTTTTTTTTTAACATTGGCCTTATGGAGACAGCCCCTCCCGAAATTTGGTCCTGGATCCGCGCCTGATTATGTATTAACAGAATTCAATACTTCGGAAACAAAAAATAATGCATATTATAATACATGCATCATTAATTTTATTACACATAACATATTACATGCATACCCTACATAATCCTACAATTGCATATAATGACAGCAAATAATAATATATAGTATGTTTGAATTACATGAAAAATACAATTTCTTAGAATTTTAGTCATCTCCATAAGAAAGTGATGGTTAACATTTTATTACATAAAACATTATACTTTTATTACTTTTGAATTCCAAGAAAATCATTTTTCATATATATACATACACCTTAGCTTTCAATTCATATTTTATATCATCTCATTTTGTTTCGTTGAGTGTATATAGTGTATAAATATATGTAATATATATTGTATAATATAATATGTAGCACTTTTCACTGCATACAACCATAAGTGAGTGAAACATACATAAAATACAAACAAGACATATTAAATATTCTAACAAAATATATAAAAATACTTAAGTCTTAGAAAAAAAGAACTGAAAGAGTCGCGAACTCAGCGAACTGCATAATATACTATACAAATATTATATATAATTATAAATACATTTAACATACCACTCTTTTTGTTTAAGACTGTACTCATAATTATTTAATTGCGATACGTATATAACACCTCTGGACACCGCGAACTTTACTTCTGCAGTGGTGCACCAAAACTATTTTGATATTGATAGACTGTGAGTGCTCTTCTTATCTCAGCCAGAATTGCAAATCTGCATTTTTCTGTCTATTGGAGCTGCAGCTCAAGTAAGGCAGGAGTATAAAGTTCGTGCTGTCCCAAGGTGTACATGATAAAATGCTACCTGTCAAAAGTACTAGCTGATCTAAAGCAACTGTTTGATTTTTTGTAATTATTTATCATGAACTTGCATTACAGCTGCAATGACGATGTAAAGCGAGATGAAAAAGCATCAAAATGTGCTGAGAAATAGTCAAGCGTCACCTTGACGCAGTTTTTGCCATCATCAAGCTTCCATACATTGCAATTACGCGGTAAATTTTAATGTTACGTTGTCATCATTACCTGGCCAGTTTGTCTTGATCGAAGAGAGGAAATATTCAAGGAGACGTGGCAGTCTTAGAGGGTCATAATATTATAATGAAAATCACATACATTCTCTGACGTATTTCAATTATTTAGCATATTTTACCTTTATAATAAAGTAAGTATATACAAACGAGACTTTTTTAGCATATATATATTATTTATATATATAATTCATCTTTCGTACATGCATTATAAATTTTGATGAAGAAACGCATAAATAATTTAAATTATTTTTGAAACTTATATAATGTGAGATGCAAAACAAGACAGCTAAAGATAGAGAATTAGCATTTGCAAAAAGTTTATTTTTAACGTATAGGATGAGAAAATTGGTCTTATGAGTAAGTATTGTTTTTCATCTCGCACAGATATAAGTTTGAAAAAAAAAAAGTAAAAGGTGAGTTTGTACTGATATATTTTCAATTTTTATCTCTTTTCTCCTTTCTGTAGTATGATAACAAGGAAAATATGAGTATAATAGCAGACTTTATATAAACTGTTTATTATATGCCTTAATTAACTTTCAATATTTTCTTATTTGTGACTTTTATATTTTCTAAATAATTCTTTGTACAATTAAAAGCGATTGGTCACCGAGATATTGTTTCATTATTTGTTATCATTTATTAATTAACATCGCGTGAGAGAAAGGGATGATTTCCTGCTGTTTTTATTGTTGCGTCTTGGTGAGATTGCTATGCTCTCGCGCGTTTACTTCTTGATAAAAAAATAATTATACTGAATGCAGTGTACAAGTTAAAAAATATCAGTTAAATCTGGTTGCATTGCTTATAGTCTTCTCTGAGACGAAAATTAGTGAAAAATGAGCCTGGTTCAAAAAATACGAACTTTGAAGGGGTTGGATGGAACAGTCTTCACTATAAAATGTTGCTTGTTTAACAAGTTTTTCTGCTCAACTTTTTTACCTCATGGCTTCTCCACGTGAGCACCATTATTAGCTCATCGGCACTGTTCAAGACACACCTCCAGCTCACGATGATCGGAGTAAACCTGGACATTTTGGGACGGCTAGAGTGCTCTTTTTACCAAAAAATTGCATGTGTTGTTTGCATCTCTTGGAGCTGCAGCTCGATCCAGCAAACAAATTATAAGGCTTTCTCAAAATGTTACATTCGAACTCTCATCTCAGTCTTCTATTTTCTCGACGTTTTTCTTTTTTTCCTCGACCGCGGAATCGACTCGATTGCTGGTCGAGGTCGTCAGGTCCAGTGGTCACCGTGCAGCAACCTCACGCGTGTGTGCACCAGATTCTCAGGTGCGCCTGGCCGGCCATGACATCGCCGCTGCGTGCAGGCAAGGTGCGCTGCGCAAACTATAATGCTGAGCTACATGGCAAACGATATCAGTGCTTCAGCAATTAATCTTGTGTATAATTATATCATCGTTTTAGCTAGCAGGAAACATGGTTAAAAAAATATTTCATGGGATACATTAATTTACAGAACCATGCAGCATGTAGAATTGTAGAATAGCCATTAAATATCGAAGGCGAAGGCCGTATTGCAACTATATTATAATGTATATTAAATATATTTTTATATAATATAGACAAGAAGTCTGCATGACCTTTCCTGCGAGCTGCAGAGTATATGGAACTATGAACATTGGTCAATAACATAGCATAAAAATTAAGCTATAATAATAAAAAAAAAATAATAAATAAAAAAAAAATAAATAAATAAAATAAATGTACTTATATATGTCACAGGTAAAAAGTTTTATAATACGACTCTAGCTATACCATCGTCGGCCATGAAGAGCGTGTCAATACATCTGTTAAAATAAAATAATTAGAGAAAACTAAAAAAAAATATATAATTTATTATATATAAATTTATAAACTCTAATTTAATTTGTAATTACGAGAGTAAAAATGCAAGGAATATATTTTCATTGCACATTTTTTTCTAATGTTCTTACATGCAGTGAGCTAAAAAAAAAATAAAAAAAAAATTGATTTACGTGTATATACTTTTTAATTAAAATTCCAGTATCCATCCAGTGCTAAGTTTGGTACTAAAAATTTTTAGACCAAAAATGACCAAATCTATGGTATATCGACTTCTTTGTATTGTTCCTGTAATATCTGCCTAATTTTCCAGTGCATGAAATGTAATCTATGAAATTAAATTTTAACCTTGAGAGCTACAATAACCTTCACTATAACTATAACTATAATTATATGAATTATAATTTGTATTTTTCATCATGTTTAATTGCAATGTTGTCGGCATATCATTTATTTTTTATTTTTTGTACTTTCAAACAAAGAAATAGTAAACAAAAACGAAACATTTTTTTAAAAAATAAATAATTGAAAAAAAAACAACGAAAAACCATTGTCCAGGGGCGCCGTCTCACTTCTCAACTGCAATACAGCTGGGTGGTGCCTCCCCTGCTTAACCGCGGTGGTAGATGGTAGCCGCGAGTTGCGGGTAGCGACAAGCTATTTTTCCTGCGCTTATAAAGCGCCCAACAGCCCAACACCCACTTAAGTAATAACATGGGTAAAACGTGAAACAGTTACACCGCTACTCGGAAGAACTAGACGCGCTCGGATGAGATCCTTGCCCGACAGCCTCGATCCTCAAGAACAGACCATGAAGGCGGGTGACTGGACTGTGACATCACGCTGGGACAAGCCAAACACTGACGTTTGTCTGATGTGACAGTATATATAGAAGTTTTCAGTTTTGGCTTACGCCATGTATATATATGGCGCTCTAAATTGGCCAATCAAGATGGGCCGATTCCACCCCCACTTTCCTATAGGTTCTGACTTCTACCAGGGTTAAAAAGTTAGGACTTGTGCATGGTTGCGATTTGTGAATTGGGCGCATTTAAACAAAAGCTCGAACTTATTATTTACGTATTAATTTTAAATTTTATGAAATTGTTTTTAACATTTATTAAGCTGGTGTAACTCAACTCTCACCCCCTTTTTTTTTTTACTATTATGGCGGCTTTAAAGTAATTAATTAAATACAAAGCATGCAACATTACATGATATGACGTGATGTCTTTTCCTCGCTATATCTCGAAAATCAACACGTAAACTTTAAAGGGTTGCTATATTGTTTTGTTTTAAGTCGCAGTGTATACAATTGAATTGCAGCTTAGGAGCAAGTGAATGTATTAAATTTATTCTGCATAATAAATATTTACATATTATATATAACATAAAAAAAACTATACGAAGTTACACGGACTGACGTATTATATTTTGTCACATATACATTTAATAAAATTGTCATCAATGTATCAAGATGACAATGATACATGCTGTGATAATAATATGTATATATATCATATATATTATAATGTAAAGACGGTTAAAATTTGTTGTAGAAAATATAATTTTATATGCCAGGTGTTTTTAACTTTTTTTTATACAAAAGTGCACCTAGATTTTGATAATAGTTTTATTTTACTATAAAAACTATAATAATAACTATGTATATATATATATATATATATTATATATATAAAATATTATATCTGTGTGTAAAACTAATAAGAAATGAGCGCAGCAATGCAATAAAATTAATATTTAACTGCATTAATTATTTATAAAAATGCAAATGAAAAATATTAAAAAAAATAATTAATCGCAACTTGAAAATATTACATTATTTACTATTTACGTATTTACATAATATTGGCCTGTAAATAATATAATTTGAAGTACGCCTATAGACAAATATTAAATTTAAATTTTTATTATTATTTATTTTAAAAATATAAGATTATGTTTCAAATTTCCACTATATGACATGCAAAAACAATTTTCCTAAGAGCTATAGGTAGTCTTTTTGTTTGCAAAGTATAGTTTTACCGGAAAGAACCGGCGAGTGACGCAAGCGCTATAATTACTTGTCATGTGGTCTTCTTCATCGTATCCACTAACGCACGCACTTGACTACTTTCAGCGACTCCCACATAGCCCGAACTAAGCTGAGTGCTTCGCTTTGTATTTTGTTTCGAAGATTATAATTACGTATTATACATAGTATATTATATACTCAAAATTCAAAAACTTTGCTTAAAAAATCATTTTAAATTTGTATTGAATTTAGAGGTTTATTTATACTTTTAAACACATATTGTAAAATAAAACAAAGTTATCTATAAGAAAAAAATGTATTGTATATTAATGTAATTTTTTTTAGTTTGATTTTGTGCTCAAATTGCTTAAAATTAGCTTTAATTGAAAAAATATAATTATGTAACCAATAACAAAAAAATACTTATAGAAGCGAAACTGATGGTATATTATGTTAGCGCTCAAAGCCGAATTCGGACATTGTCAAAAAAAAAAAAATTGACCAGATCGAACTAGTTGTGGTTTTTGCATTTTGACCAAAACCCGAAATGGACAAATATTTCGGCGTTTGGTCAATTTCATCACAGCTAGTTCTGATCAAATCTTAACAAATCGTAAAAACCAAAATCCGACGAGAGAGAGCTCATCGGTATATATATATAATATAATATATATATAATATAATATATATAATATATATATATATATATATATATACAGTATAATATATATATACATCACAAGCTCCAGGCCCTATATATAAATAACTCAAGTTATTATTTTTTTTATTCATGCAATAAAAATTATTATGATCAAATTTTAATAATATAGTTGCATAAATTTGTAATATATTATTAAATAATTGTTTCTATGATTTTAATTAGTTATTTTTTCCCTTTATTATAATATATTTTTATTATCATATCTTTTTCCATGCATAGTTTCGTGCGGCACACCTGGTGGACACATCTCGCGGTACACAATTATTGTTCCGCGGAACACTGCTTGAGAAATCAGGGGAAGTTAACGCGCCCAATGTAAAAAAAAAAAAATCCCACACGCAAATTAAAAAAAAAAAAAAAATAAAATTTTCTCCTCTACACCCCCTATCAGTAGCTAAAATATCACGTATATATAGTTATATACAAATTCATAACTCAAAAACTATAGTATATTTATATACTTGATATTTTAGCTATACTTATAGGGGATGTAGAGGAGAACATTTGATTTTTTTTTCCATAATATTTATGTGTGGGATATTTTTAACATTGGGCGTGTTACCTTAATATAACCCTTATTAGGAAGCCCTAAGTTAACCTCTAGGTCATAGAAAAATGAACTTCCCTTATAAATTTCTTATTAAAAGTCTGCAGCATGGCATGTTACATTACATGTTAGAGAACTAAGATATTTCCAAAGGTTGCACTGTGTGAGGCATTAATTTTGTGTCAATTAAGTTAAAACATTACAATTATAAGTGTGCATCGATTATTTTGTTTTCAATGATTATAATTAAAATTAAAACTCTCTCTTTGACATTAATTTGTATCATATTAAATTACAATGCATAATATATTAAAATTATAATAATTATACTACATGCTTGATCAAAAGACTGTTCAAGCGAGATCCACCTATAATGTACGTATGCACTTGAATCTTGTTTAAAAAAACAAAGAGGTTATATAAATATAGTTTTCTTTATTAATGAATAAAAAATTGGCTGCTAATTCAATTTATTTTCTTACTGGATGCATTTATATTAATTATAAATCTAATATACGTATGTTATAATACGTAAAAGCTTGCATGGTAACATTACCCGTATTAAATTATATGCATCACGTTTATATTGAAAGTGAAAATGTTTGTTACACATGCATATAAGCAAACTAGTAGCAATCTTTAAGTAAGCAAAAGTATGTAACATGACGTGAATGTTCTTTCCCAGCACTGAGAGTTGCGTTTGCTGACCTAACGTCAATTACTGCTGCAGTATAGAAGTGGAGAGGCGTTACTCCATTCGTACTTGCTTGGAGTGGCAGTAGCTCCCCGATGTAATGCTGCATTCCATGTTTTTACCTGCTAACCAGAAAGCTTATAATTATATACGTTAATTCAGTAACATTAATTGAAAATTTCCAACGGATATTATGTTCCTTTTTTTTATAAATCTATATTCGAAACTTTGCATCTGTAGCGTATAAATAATTATACTGTATATTTTGAAAAAGTATCCACCCCATCTTTATGTTTTAAATTTATGTGCTATAGAGTCGTCACTTCCGGTAGTAATGAAAAGCAAAGCAAAGTGTATAGCTGATGTAGTCGTGCCGCCGATACTGTGTCATGTGTGAAAGCTCCTTCCTGCTTTTTTGATCCCACTTTCTGTGCGTATGCGTGCGAGCGTCTCTCATACATAATATACGGGGCTACGTGCTTGACCCAGTCAATTTTATCATACGATCCTATATTAGTTAGTAAGTTTAAAAAATGATAGCATTTAATTAATACAGTTATACTCAAGATCGTTAAGGATTTTCTTTAAAAAAAAAAAAATGTACATCTGTCGCAGCTACATGTCAAAGCATTAAAATGTACATTTTAATTCTTTGTACATGTCATGCAAAATTTAGTCTTAGTCAATATTAAATAAATTGAGACCTTTAAATGCAAAACCTGCAGAAAATTTGGATTAACAAAGAAGTTTACATCCAATTTTCAAGAGGAGAAAACTATCTTCTTGGAAAAAAAAAAAATTGATTCACATTATGTAGAAATTGCAATTTGCAAAAATAAAAAATATTAAAACTATATGATATGCTTTACATGGTTTAAAAAATAGAACTATACTCATCATATATATAGTCATCATACATAGTAAAACTTCACTAATCTTCACTATAATTTTAACAAAAACTATTTAAAAAATAGAATATTTTATGATTCGATCAAGCTATTATTTCACTTTGTTTGTCGAAGGTTGTAAAATTCAATAAAAAGTTGAAAATAATCTAAACGTAATATCGTTTTAGCCTGCAAGTAAAATTACTAATTATAAGAGCTGAGACTTAATAATAATATTTGTTTATTTGGGATAAACTTGCCCTATCATTTGTGACATAAGGATTTTTAATTAACACAAAAGAAAAAATGTAACATAATATGTGGATGAGATTTTTTTATTATTTAGAAGCATAATTTGGCAGTTGGAATTGTACAATTTAAAAATTACATACACAATTATTATGTACTCGGTGTTTTTTTTTTAGTGTTTTTAGAGAGTATTTTTTTTTTTTTAATTATAAGATAATACTTTTATCTTATCATTTGATGAATACATTATAGAGGCAGATTTAATGGCTAAATGCGGAGGCGGCGGATGTAATAATAAAATTAAACAATAATAAAAACAATGTCACTTAAGTCCAAGTTGAGCAAAAATGACAAAACAAAAACAACCATGAAATAAATTAAAGTTAAAAAAAATATTTAAGTTTAAATAAAAAATTTGAAGCCTAAAAAAAGCATATTTTCCACTAACAAAATAACCAACACCACAAATGAAATTTGGATTAAAAAAAAAATCAATTTTGTCGATCATTAAAAAAAAAATACATATATATTTTTTATGAGCATTTAAGCTAGACAAATATACATTATAATGGTATTTAATTAAGCATTTAGATTTTACAATACATTTCTGTATGCATGGCATACATACATTTTTTTTAATACATTTCGTATCAATAGGGAGAAGAATAATGAAAGCGACGATTCAGCAAAAATTATTGCTGTGTCTAGCTGACTACAAAGGGGGCAAAAAACATCACACACGCTAGCACAATTGTAATTTAACGTCCGTTTTGCATTCTATACCATTTCTTTTTAAGCAAATCACCATAAAGTTAAAAATGAATTTAGCGTTATTATTATTTTTTTCCCTTTCTAATTCTATATAATATTTTATATACAGATTATAGTAATGTGTTGAAGTACATGACATGGAATATTTAAATACACCTGCCGTAATGACAATTACTTTAGGTAAGGTGGTTGGTCTAGTTGCACATTAATAGTGGCACATATTTTTTGTGAAAAGTTACTGTAGCATCAAGTTTTGTGTCGGAATTAAAATGAAGTTATTTAATTAAAAATTTAATAGTTCACCACCAAATGGTGAAAAATAATATACTTATTGACTTTATTTTTTTTTTAATAAATTTAAGCTATTTCTTCCTTTGTTCAGTTGAAGTTAAAAAGAAAAATAATAAACGAATACACATTATTTGTATCTAAAATATTATAAATATATACAATCAGGTAATATAATATCTAATCATTATATTGCAGTATACTTCGTTTATGATTAACAAAATTTTAAATTTATGCAATAATACATTTTTACAAAAAATTATCTCAATATTAAAACAAATATTGAAATAAATATTACATAATGATTAGATTATTATTCGATGTTATCAGAATCATATATAGCCCCATATATAGCAATCCACTTTGTGGCTACGTCACATTGTGAAGCATTGAGTGCCGGCAAAACATGCAAGAAGAGCAAGCATGCTAATTTTATCTGCACACACGTTTGCTCTTAACATTATGTTAAGGACCTACACACGGGCAACTCGGATCATCCACCAAAACCTTAAAACATCACAGTCTATGTTTTTTTTTTAAATATAATAAATTTACACACGTCCATCAACTATTTTTGTATTATATAACTGGAATGACAGGAGAAAAAAAAAAAAAAAAAATAGAGTCTTCGTTATATATATGTAAAATTTAAAATAACACTACTTCAAACAAATAAAAAGTTAAAAAAAATTGCTTACACAATAAGGTTAGGCCTATTTTTCAACTCTGAAAAATTCGAAATATGATTCATGCACTACAGTAAATAAAAAATTAATTTTTAACATGATTGAGGAGCATTTACATAAGGGCATTAACATGATCAGTGACTATATGCGATGCGGTGTTTGTTTTTTTAGTCACACGACGATGCGACTAAACAAGTCATGTCTGATGTGACACCCAGCGAGTTCTATTCTGCTATAATAATAATCCACGTAAATACATCATTACAAGATAAGTTATAGCATATCAAATCGAAAGTTAGCAATCATTTCTGTTGAACTGAAACCAGATTTTAACATAACTCGATAAGTCAACAAATGTATCCATAACGTACATAAGAATAAACGTAATATAATATTAACTTATTATCATAATAAGTTAAAAATTCATTTGTGCAAAAATTATATTAATTAGGAATTCTTAAGTACTGAACTATAGAAAACATTTGAAAAAATTAGCAGTTAAAAGAAACAACAATAATATTACATTGATTTTTACTACAAATAAAAAAATTCAAACTGTTGACTTATAAAAAATTGAAATTATTTAAATAGTTCTATTTAAGTTGCGGCAACGTTAATTAAAGTACACTGGTTAAGTTAAAACACCACACATTTTGCATGCACACTTACTCATTATAATATTATAATTTATTCTATATAATAGTATGTTTAAATTTATGAACTAAACTGCCCAAGCACGCCCAAAGTTTTCGCGCTACTGTAAATTAATCATAATTTGATGCATCCTGTCAGTGGGGAGGGAAAAAATGCATAGAGAATAGCACCATAAATGCAATAAGAAAAGTTGACATTTTATGTCATGTATGGTATGTAAATTTAAATGAAAAAGAAATGCAATAATGCGTAAAAGATGAGAATATAACAGGACGTTTTTTTTACTTCACAATTTAAAATGTTGTGCGTCATAGATTTTATAAAACTTGTTGGTTTCTTTCTTACACCACTTGACAATTGAAATTCTACAAAGTAAAAACAAACACACAATAAATACTGACTGTAGAATCATAATTATAATATATATTAAAGTGAAATGACTTCTTTTTTGACAAATGGTTATTATATTATATAGCTTTCGTGAGTTATGAGAAATTTTCGTTAGGGAGAAAGCTGAGGTGTGTGTGTGTGTGTGTGTAACTAACAATAGTTATCTTTCCATTTATTTAATGAGAAAAGAAAGAACATTTTTATTTTTATGTTCGTCATTTCTTCATACTGTACTGGTATTTAAAAATCGAAAGTAAGAAATAAGGTTTGTTGAATAATTTAAATACGACAAAACAAACACCATTTTAACTGCTTGTGCGAGAAGTAGCAATTGAGGCTATGATTGCAAATTATAAAATTAATTAATAATTACAGTATAATATAATTATATATATATAATATTTATATATTACTTTCTTTTTGAGAGAGCGCGAATAGACGGCTGTGGCAGATCACACCATTACGACGACAATGAACGACAATATTATTTAACAATAGACAACAATATAGTAGTTAATTGTTAGATGAAAAATAGATGAAGAATTATTATGAGAGGAGCAATTATTATTATTACATTAGAATGAAGTGAGCTTGTGGAGAAAAAAAAAATTAAAAAAAAATTAAGTAAACAAAATAAAAACAATATAAAATAATAATATTAATAAAAATATACATTATTCTACTTTGGTTCTCTCATGATGAATTTGTCCTGTTAAAAGTCCATATTCACCACCTCCATTTAATTTTGAAAATCCATTTTCATAATTAATTTTTTTTGAAGTACCATTTGTTGAAGATTTAATAATATTATTATGATGATCTTTCTTAATCACATGACTATTTTCAGTAGAATAAGTACTTTTAGATAGATAAGCCTTATGGAAAAATCTTGCAAATAGAACAAAGTAGCTGAAATACATTGTAAGAGATAGCTTGATATTTGTAAGACTAACGTGACATTCTTCTCCTGCTTGTAAGATCTGGTAAGCCCAAGTATTAACAAGGCACCCTACAACCATCTGTGCCAGTTGAGACGTAGTGATGAACATGGCGAGGAACTTAGGAGGGCGACGTCCCATGGCTCTCAGAGCATAGTACGTGTACATCGTAGAGTGGACCATGTAGTTCATAACGATGAACCAGCGAGCAGATGCCGTGTATTCAGTGTAAGAGTACCAGCTGTACAGAAGTACCGTGATGTGATGGTACCAGTGAAGAAAAATAAGAGGCTGCTTACGTAGAACGATGAATACGGTGTCTCCTAATTCTGGTAGTTTTGATAAGACGAACATCCATGACCAAAAACCGCTTACTTTATCAGCTTCAATAAAACTGTAACAAAAGAAGAAAAACACACATTTTAGTTAAAATGAAAATAATAAATGAATCGTACAAATTATAACATAAAAACGTTTTTGAGAATAAATTTCCCTTTCTACGCACGCAGAGTTTGGAATACTGTACATCGTAACGGATGGTATTTATTTTATGAAATCATTTTATTTTACTATCTCTTTCATGGGCACAAACATACATACATCACAATGTACAAGTCAAAATAATAAAAAAGAGCCCATGGGGCAAATGAAAAAGATTGCTGAGCAGTCCATTCACTGTAAGTGACTATCCATTGTGTTACTCGCGTGTGTATTCATTGACACTATATAGAAAACGTAAGACAATCAAGATGAGATTAAACTATTGAATGAAAACGAGACACTGATTTGAATAACAAAAAGGATGTCACAGAGATCGTATAGCAATTTTTATCTTAATCGATAATAGTACTTTAACAAATTATTTGTTTCCGTACTTGATATAAAAACAGTTTTTACAGATAGCGTTATGAATAGATAGATACTTTCATTCCGTGATCAGCTTTAAAATTGCAATTTGTTAAAGCTCTCCAAACAAATATATTGCTTTTTGTCGGTGCAGTTTTGTCTATATAATTAATTAAACAGTAACTACTATACATTATTTCATTTAAAGTTTCAGTGTTAAGTTAATAAATGATCTCTATTACAGATATAAACATGGAACAATTTATTGTTTTATTTCTTAACAATGTAAATATTACGAAAGCAAAATTTCCCTTTAACAGGAAATTGAGTGTCGTAAATAAATCCAATCACTCCATCACCTGTTGGGGAAATCTTTGACTACGGTTACCGAGAATTAAAACCCGAGAAGTAAGTACATTATAGTGAAGCGACTGCTGGTACGAGGGGAAATTACAGACGGGGCCCATTACATGGTCGTGGGCGTCGAGCAAGCGAGAGAGATGACCTCCTCTCGGTCCATCCAAGCGGGAAAACAGAAAATACCGTAGGCAACTGCACGACGACGTCCTGTGTCTACCGACCGTGGCTTAATTTTCATGTATTACGGGACTAGATGAGAAGCTAGCGAATTTTATTTTATTATTAAGTCTATATAGATCATTAAAAAGAGACCTCATCGTTACACTGAATCAGAATAAAATGTCATCCTAAAGTACTAAGCTCTTATAAATGTGTATGATTAACTCTGAATATATATATATATATATATATATATATATATATATATATATATATATATATATATATATATATATATATATATATATATATATATATATATATATAAATGGAATACAGTTGCATTTGGGTAATGTATATAAATTAATTTCATTGCGGTATTGCAAAAAGTTGCAAGTGGGGCGCATAGATTAGAGAACGGTGGTAAAACGAGTTTTAGATTTCAGTACAAGTTTCACTCATCTCTTTTAATAGTTTTAATAGAAATTATAAGTAATGTAATATTACAGTTGGAATACCGTATCAATAACAATAAATATCTACCGTAAACGTTTTTTAACATGTTAAAAATAATTTTGTTTGAAAAAATGTGGGTCACAGCGTAGACCGGTTTTATCACCAAAATTAGGTAATATCAATAGTGGATACTAGATAAGCAGTCTACGTAGGATTGCACGTAAAAGAGCCACCACTGGTTTGAGGGCAGACAAGGCCGGCGTGAACCGAGTAACGACACCACGGCCAAGGCAAGCCGCGAGGTGAATGAGCCCAGACAAAAACAATGACCACGATGTAATATAGGTTAATAACATGCCGTCACTCGAACAAGTTATAATTGTAATTAATAATTTAAATATCAGGGTCAAAATTAAAAGCAAATATTGGAGAATAAGAGAATATAACATTTAAAATTTGTAAAACAAAAATCTGCATTATTATTTATTTAACATGGTCTACCTTAACAATTTTTAAGTTGAAACCGAGATACAACATGGGTCTATCATAATATATCATTATTTCGTCGCAAACAGATGACTATTTTATTAAAAAACAAAAAAAAGTATACCAAGTAGAGTTTATAAATTATGTATACAGTATAGGTAGATTCTAGACGATAGTGACTGATATGAGATTGATAACCGGTTAAACGAGATCAATGTGCGCGTGGATCAAGCAAGGAGTATAGGATGATCTAGCAAGGCCAAGCTAAGCTGCATCAATAATCCCACCACCACCTTACAAGCACACACGTCATGCACGTGTTCTTGGGGAAGGCCAGCCACCTTCCTGCTTATAACACTGATGCAAGGAATTACATACATTCCGGTATGTACGCACACTCACATAGTATCAATATAATTAGACGAGTGGAGGATATAGTAGTTTACATTACTACGTACATACTATTTTATTTATTAAATAATTACTGCCGGGTAATACGGCATTAAAGGAAAGGAAAGTTTTTCTTACGTCTAATAATGTTTGCATCATTATATTGAATAAATTATCAATGCATTATATTTATTTTTAATGTTTGGAATTTCCATCAATATCTGCACATTAAGCTACTGTATACTATATTCGTTTCAAAGCAAATTTAGTTTTAAAATTTTCCATAATATGATATTGGGAAAAAAAAAAAAAAAAAAATAGAAGATACTTCTGAATTATGGAGTACCTCCAAAATATAAGTGCCAAAATGTGTCGTGGAGAATGGTGGTTATCATAGCTGCAAATTCACGTGTTAATTGATACATGCTGCGCTGACGGTCGCGATGTTTGCTCAATTAAGCCGCTAGACTCAAAGAGGCATCCAGCAGGCGAACAGTTCGTACTATATACTATATACATGATGTGATAGCAGCTACGCATGTGGGGGTTAGGCAAACACGAGGAAGCGAGACGGTTTCACCTGCTAGCCGCCGCAGCCGCCGCAATAACGGAGAGCTGACCCGCTGGGCCTGCTTCTTCTAACTTGCTTGCTCGCGCGCCTTATTACGTACGTAACGTCCTCGACACCGACGAGGCTTTTCTCCAACGTTTCTGAACAATGATACGCCCCCTTCCTAAACCACACATACATGCAATATAAATATATTGATTGCAGGTTGATTTCTTCTAATAAGATGTTTGTGGTTGTGATATTAAGTGATGGTTTGAGAAATTATTATAAGTAACGACGGTTTAGTATAATTATACGGCGATGGAAACATTTAATTATATGAACGTTATTTGGTTTCTTGCATTTTTATTTTTAATAATTTCAAAATTCAGAGTAAGAGTCGTGTACTGAAGTATAGGCTGGAAGAGATAGGCATAAAATAAAAAGTTGCATCACATGGAGCGACAAAAGTAAATATGAGGAAAGTGTGGCCTTATCAGTTCAGAGATAAAAATAAAAACTGGACAATTTTTACATTGCAAATGAAATCCTAAATGTAACGAAAGCGGTGTATGAAAGCTTTTGACGTCAAATTTTACACTCCCAAGAATGTTTATCAGTTTATCATATAAATTGATTGATATATGACCAAGATTACAACAAATCTTTACGATGGTTGAAAAAGTAACGACACTGATGAATATTCCGACATTTACAATACATCTAGAATAACCTGTCATGATCAGAGTGATAGGAATTGAAATCCGGGATTAATTAAAAAAGTACGTACATAATATATTATTTTTTTATCAACGTTATATAGCATACTATTGTCTTCAATGGCTTCAATCTTCAGCACAACTCCATGTTTTATAACTAAAATTTGCAAAAGAGCTGTATGGAAATTTGCAGAAAAGTAAAAAAAAAAAAAAAAGTTTGACTATAACATACTTTTAATCTAGTTTGATTCTAATGCGGGACTAGTAAAAAGTAAAAAAGAATAATACAAATTACATGTTTCCCTACGTTCCAGGGGCGTAGGCAGGATTTTACCAGGGGAGGTATATAAACAAGATAGTGGACCCCAGAGGGGCAAAAACCAAAACCGCGATCGTGTTGGAAAAGAGGCGTGTTTTTTTTTTGTTTTTTTTTTTTTATTATTATGAAAAGTTGCAGCTGATGTGCGAGCAAGGGGGAAAAAAATAATAATAAAATAAAAAATAAATTTTCGAAAAGAGGCAAATCAATTTATTTGTTCCATTTTAGAATATGCTAGCCAATCAAATTGTCCCAACCATTTAACCTGAAATTTCAGCTTTTCGTTCTCCACTTGACGGAAATTCAAATTTAATTTAGGTTTCCATAAATTTTCTTAAGTTTTAATTTTAATTTCATTATTTATATAGCTTTAAATTTATGCATACTGTACGTACTGATGGCTTTGTTATTAAATATTTCTGTCACCATACAGTTTGGCTGTAAACTTTTGAAAATCTACTATGTAATATACGGATTCGTTGACGACAGATGATGTTATTCTTATGAGGTGTCGTCAACGGGTTCGTATTAAACACCTTCATGTGAACGTAGTGATTGTGTTGGGGGAAAAAAAAAATAAAATAAAAAAATAGTGACATTGATTGACGTAAAACTAATTCGTAAAACAAAGATTTGTATAATATTAATTTATAAAATAAAAAAAAAAATACTGCACGGTGAACTTTGATTTGCTTGGTAGTATATTTATCTTTTATATCACGTTAGAACAGGACCCGGCTAGACACAACTAAAATAACGCGACACGAGGCAGTGCAAAGTCTTTGTTGTTTTTTTAGTTCGCTTTGAATGTATTATAGCCTGTAGAGTTTGAGTGGAGACAAACAATATTTTTTGACCCAAAGAGAAGGTTATCGTGACAACGCCCCACGTGACCTGGTCCTAGTGACAGTAAATGCATGGACTTCAATCAGGAACATCGAGCAATCTCTATATTGTACAGGTAACAAGTACATATATTATAAATATAAAATTATGCTGTCAACCTCAAACACCTCATCTTATTTAATGAAAATAGACAACGAACTACGCGAAAGAGCTGGCAGATAATAGGTCTGTTCGTAAATACACAATCAGAAATAATCGATTATTATTGATGAACCTTATGTACATGAAACATAAGGTTCATCAATAATACATAATTTATTCTTTCTGATTGTGTATTTACGAACAGACCTATAATTTGTAATTGTAAGTATGAATGAAGTGTTTCGAATCACAGAATAATCCACAGTTAAATATTCTATGATTAATCCTGGATGTACTGATTACAGCTTGTGGACATCGTGGAATTAGGTGTTTACGGCTCGTTGAGTCAATATTATATTGCTATTATAGTGCTTTTGAGACTGGTGATGCTTGTAGCCATTTCTAAATATAATATGCAGTAAAAAAATAGTGTCTTCAGACTCTTCAGGAAGAGAAGAAATGTTTAACTGTAGACGATAATATTATGGAGACTTTACCCCGATGATCTTGACATGTAACCAACCATAAATAGATACAAACACAAATTGTGACCCTAAATGTTTTACTATAGCTGCCAGCAGTATTATATATAATTATAACTTAATAATCACTAAAATTTTAAATTAATTATGTACCATTGTATTTTTTCCAGTCATCAAATAAAAAAAATTAACACGCTACAGTCTTATAATATATGCATACTGTACTATTTTTAGTACTGTACTGTATATAGAATAGTATAAACTATAGATCCTGTGATCCGATTATGAATTTTAAGTCTTTGTTTTAAAACTTTTAATACAGTACGTATATAGCTACATACTGTACCGTAAAAAAAATATATAAAAGAAAACAATTAATCATGAAACTATGATTTCATCAAGCAAATAGCAATACGTCATACTTTAATTACTTCAGTTGTTACAGCTTCAAAGCACGGAAAAACTATTGGCAAACTTTACAGATTTTTTAATAACTGCTGCTATGATTGCTCTAGTAAGGTGTATATTATAGCTGTTACAAAGTTGTTCGTAAACCCTGCCCGGTGTACACTTTCTGCACCCAATTGACCTTACATGTCCAAATGCATAAGGTCGATTGGGTGCAAAAAATGTACACCGAGCAGGGTTTACGAACAGACCTACAGTGTTACAGTATTAATAATTTGCTCTTCAATCTCGGACACTGTTTGCTCACAACAATCGCATCTAGCTAGGTCACCGTCAGTGATCCTGACCCTACGCAATGCAACGTAATCTGTCACCAGGGCTAATCCTCTATTGAACCGGGTAAAGTCACTCCCGACCATTACATGAAAAATTTGATTGTTGAAATTAATAAACATCAAGCAAACAACCCCTTTTACTCTGTCTGTCACTTTCCTCGATGACTCATCAATGCGAATAAAATAGTAAATTGTTGAAACTAACATGCAGTTATTCATTTTATTTGTTTTTTCTTTTTGTCGATTTTTCAATTTGCGAATCCTTTATATTTAACTTACTTCGAACATACCTGTTACGATTCTTCATACTGTGTACTATAATATATACATTTGAGTTTAAAAGCCTTAATCTGGTCGAACAGCTTAACTGGCTTCGTGAGTTAATAACACGTGACAGGTATACCTATTATACTGTGCAAGCTAATTTTTCTAGGTGAAAGATGAAGCCTATTTTGTCAGATATAATATCTGCATTTTTTAAGCACATTATTTACTATTTTTTCTTTGAACTCACTTTGGCAAAGGTAAAAGTCCAAAAAGTGAATTAAAAAAATAAATTATATTATACTTATAATAGATAAATACAAATCTAATAAGATTGTAATGTTTTATTTTTCAGTCGGTCTTGTATAATTCCAACTTCGTTACTCATACATTACTGAAGTATTTTATGTAAACAATATTAATTATGTAACATACAATGTATACCAGTAGTATATAGTAATTTAATTATTATTTATTTTATTTATTTATTTCTCTTGTGGATGTACATAATACAACATATTAGAGACAAGAAACATGGAAAATAATAATTATTAGTACTGTATTGCAAACAAAGTTATTCGTGCTCAAAGATTATTTTATATAATATCAGGGGAGTCTGAGACTGCCCTGATAATATGCATAACTATAAATTCAAAGGGAGCATTTATGTGTAATTTCGTGTGATCAATACATACAATAAAATGAATAAATTAAAAATTAATATTCTTATAACCATCCTTTGTTTGTTTTTTATTATTAACAGTACCTTAACAGAGTAAATCGTTGACTTATATGTTTAGAATTACATATTAAGGTGAATTCAGATGGCGATTTTTACCATGCGACGCGACGCGAATAATGCGCACTTGCTGTAACATCAATTGGCGGCCATATTGGGCGATTAAAAGAAAAAGAGCATCGTAATTAACGCGATTACCGGCGAATTCGCCTCCGCATAGAATTTCACAGCTTTTACGTTAAAATCGCGCCGCGTCGTCGTTGCCGCCCATGAAAATCCACCTTTACACTGTATTATAAAGTCATAACTTATCATAAGACATTGTGATAATGCATACGCCTACGCAAACTTTTTAACCTCTTATAATGACGTCGAAAGACTCGGATCGTCATAAAAAGCACGAGACAATTAAGACACAAGAATAAGCTTCTTAAAGTGACGTAATTTAACTATCATAATTATAATTTTTACATGCACATTATTCATTTAAAAATAACCGTGCAGAAATAAAAATGACAGTTCATTTTTTAGAGCAAAAATCGAAGGGAGGTAGACAGTAGACCCGGTAGACATCCGATTTACGAAATGCTCGAGCGTGGGCGTATTCAGTACATATAATAGTTAAATTCATATCAGTCAGGTTTCAGTACTGAATATATAAAATACGAACTTCAACATTTAGCTAGAAATAAAGAACGAGGAAAAACATATCATATATACATAATATATGTATTGAGTAAACAACTATATATAATGCAATGTACAGTATAATTATAATAATGCATACTACAAGAAAACTGGTAACATACATACTGTATGTAACCTGGTAAGGCCTGCATGCAGAAGTCAAATTTCAGCTGTCAAAGAACACATAAACAAAACAAAAAAAATATATATATTTTTTACCTGGGAATGCACACCGAGTGGTAGAGGCCGTAGTTTCGTAGCACGTGCACTAGTTCCGGCATCGTACGGCACGCTCCCATAATGCTAAAAGCGGCTAATGCAGTATTCCATATCACCAATACACCTCTCAGTTGAAATCGAGGCCTGCTTTGCATCAAATGTTGCCCCCCGAATATGAAAATCATGTAGAGTCCAACATAATAGAAGCCGTTTTTCCAATTTTGAGTCATCCATACGCGTGTATCTTGATGTACAAATTCCTCTTCAAAGTTAAAAACGTAAGAATAATTCGGTAGAGTTATTTCTAAATAATTCATTTTGATGTGATTTTATTTTGCAAAATAATATTGAAAAAAAAAATAACACACGTATTTCAAGGTTTTTAATTTTGGTTAGCAATAAAAATCCGAGTAGCAAATTTAATATAAGCTTGCTCACTGTGGGAGATGAATATGAGAAACCGGTCTTTGGGGCCAACGCGGTCTGTCAACGATGGGCACGATGGAGTACTTCAAGAGAGCTCTTTAGAACCCAATATACTTCGTAATACTTTCTTTCGTAGCACCAAAATCCATGAGCCTTTATAATAACAAATTCAATATCACAAGAACACAAACTTTATTTCACAAAGCTTGTTTTATAAACGACTGACACCTTGACAGCACAGCACTGAATGCAGTGAGCGAGTCACCATCCCACTTTTCTATCGGCCGTTCTTCTACTTCCTTGGATAGTTTTGCGAAACACCGCCAGATAGCGCCACGCCCCAAAAATCAACCAATCAATGAGCTGCAAATTACGTCACAACACTCACAACATTCACAAATTACGTCACAACAAATAATGGTGAAAAACATGTGATAAAAATGATAAAATAGTTCTGTATATGCATACTGGTTTTTTCTATAAAAATCATTCTTTGACCGCAACTTTAACAAAGTTTTATGATGTATTTTTCTTGTCTAATAACTAAATAACTTCATAGTGGTTACACTGGTTACATGCAACTCGTTGTTAGAAAATAACGAAGGTTAGCTATCGAAACCGTTTTTTATTGTGAAATATGCACACAGACGTGATATATACATAAAATTTTTACACAGTATCATTTATGCATATTTATATATGCATATGTATACTGTATGTTGTATGCATATTACATATACCATACTATAATTACTATAATAAGATATGCATAAAATGATAATCATATACAGTACAGTACATGTATGCATATGATGTACTGTATGCGTGCTACTGTATGACTTATTTTCCTGTCCGTATGTGTATTAATTGTATTCTTTATGATCGGATTACCTAACCTGTATGCATACACTGTATTAAATTTGTATTTAGCTGTGCAGATGTACAGTACTGTAGGGCCGAAGAGCGGTAGGGGAGGGTCCTGTATGCATACTGCTGTTACAGTATAGGAAACTGAACTTAATTTGAAGTCTGTGAACTGGGGGGTACAGTATGATATAATCTTATCACTTAACTCCTATTCGGCAGTAGATTATGCATAGATGAAAACATGGTGCATCAAGATTTAGAAACGTCATTTACTGAACTAATGTATAAAATTAAATGTTTTGACCGCCCCGACGTTGATCAAATTATATCACAATTTTTATCCAAACATCCTTTGTTATTTTCTGCAAGAACCAGAAGCAGAATCAAGACTATGGAGAGATTGCTTCATGAATTAGAAAAAAGAGATTTAATAAATATGACTACGGTTGAGGAGGGAGCATTTTTAGATGAGATTGTTTCATCCTTGAATTGTGATAAGATAGTGAATTACTTAATTCGGCATCGTCGTATATTGAGTGAACCACGCAATGTGCTTCAGCAGCCCCTACATCAGAATGCACAGCAGCACAGATCAGAAGTATTACCAGCACAGCAGCAAGAGGGTGCACTTTCTCCACAAGGTAATAACCAATACCGGTAATATGCATGCCGGTACTTCTATAGTATGTACATGTATGCATTTCGATATGTACACCCAACGCCAAATCTAATGCGAAAATCTCGGTGAGGCAACTCTGTGTTTCTGTGCGTTTAAGGGTCGGGACTATCACGATGATGAACCACCTGTCACTCATGATGAGAATCAGGCGCGGATCCAGAAAAAAATTTCGGGAGGGGCTGCCTCCATAAGGCCAATGTTAAAAAAAAAAAATTGGAGTGGGGGAAATGCCTATATTGCCCATGTTAAATCCAAAATTTCGGGGGGGGGGGGGCTGCAGCCCCCCCAGCCCACCCCCTGGATCCGCGCCTGATGAGAATTGACAGCACGGCAATCTTTGATGTTGTTTGTGAGTTACTTTATTGCTTTTTCTGCACTTCTTGCTGAACAATGCAAGTAATAAAAGTGTAATTAAGTCAAACAACATCAAACGTCATTGCGATGCCAACCCTCATTATCGTGATGGTCCCGGCCCTTAGACGCACAGAGTTGCCTCCCCGAGATTTTCGCATTAGATTTGGCGATGGCTATTCTTAAGAAAAAATATGGTATGTTGTACAGAAATATGTTCTGTATCAATTCACAAGAAGGTCTTGTGGGGAAACTGGACAAATCTGAAATTTTTGCAAATGTAAATGGACTTCCAAAGCAAATGCAGACATTGGGGGAGAAACAGTGACTTTAAAAGTTGGTTGTAACAACAGTTAACTGAGGTTTAAACATATAGTATAGTAATTATTATTATTATTCAGGGAGTGGACCCGGATCCGGATCCCAGATCCGCTTCAGATCCCCTTTTTAGACGAGGGGATCCGGGTCCGGATCTAACGGACCCGCTCTTTTCAAGAGGGGATCTGGATCCGTTTTTCAGATCCCCTTTTTTTTAAAGGGGATCCGGTTCCGGATCTCAGATCCGGCTTAAAAAAAAGTCATCCAGATCCGGACCCGGATCCGGATCCGGAACCGGATCCCGTTTTTAAAGAAATATACAAAAATATCAACAAACGGTATAAAAATTTATATGAAGTTAAAAAAAATGTGGTTTTATTGGAAACATGGAGCAAAATAAATTTAGGAAACTTAAAATTTACTTACATACAGTACTTAATGTTTTTAGTATTTCAAAACTTTTAAAGTTCAAAGTTCCAAGTTTTAAATGTGAAAGGAACTGTACATAAAAATTACATGATACTTCATAACTCACATGATAATACAGTATTCATATAATTACAGTCTGGTTTTTATAATAGTTATAACA
Source organism: Siphlonurus alternatus (assembly GCA_949825025.1). Classification (NCBI taxonomy): domain Eukaryota; kingdom Metazoa; phylum Arthropoda; class Insecta; order Ephemeroptera; family Siphlonuridae; genus Siphlonurus; species Siphlonurus alternatus. The sequence goes on along the minus strand of OX463780.1, from coordinate 24,197,622 downwards.
GTCACTACGTTCACATGACAGTGTTTAATGCATATTCGTTGCCGACGGATAATGTTATTCTTATGAGGCGTCGTCAACGAATACGCATTAAACACCGTCATGTGAACTTACTGACAGTGTTACATTTAAATTTAATATGTAGCTGTAACATCTATACGGCTATACGCAAAATATTGTACTAATTGTATGTACATTTGCCGCGGAAAAAAGATAAATTAAAAAGTAAAAAAAAAAAAAACGGATCCGGATCCGGGGACAAGGATCCCCTTGCAAAATAACGGGATCCGGATCCGGGGATCCCGATCCCCTTTATTGATGAACGGGATTTGGTTCCGGATCTCAGATCCCCCCTTTTTTTCAAGGGGATCTAGATCCCGAATTTAGAACCGCTGGAAAAAAAATCGGATCCGGGTACCCGGATCCGGATCCGCTCAAAAAGACGACCGGGTCCACTCCCTGTTATTATTTTTTTTTTTTTTAGCAAAAATATTTATCATTAGAAACATGGACTAAGATACTGTATTTATAACGGTTAAAGCACATATGTACTAGTGTAAGATGGTGGTTACATAACACATAAATTACATATGTACATACTGTACATTGTACGTTGGATAAAAATAAAATTCAGAAACCCAGTGTTCCAGCCTTCACCGTTTCTCCCCCCGTGACTCATACATGCAGCACAGTAAAAACCTAAGAAATACTGTACAATATTTATGACTTCTCTTGTTTTAACAATCAATGCATGCATATTAATTATGCTTTCAATATTTTCCTACTGAAATTTTATATTCCATATTCATATTATAATTATAATGGAATTTTAAAACTGACAGTAAGAAGTCTTAACTGGTTGTATGTTTACAGTCAAGGAGCTGATTCGAGGAAAGATTGGTCGATCGTGGTTAGAGCTCGCCAGACATCTTAGTATAAAGGACGCCGAAGTGGATGACATTGAAGACCAATATAGAGACAATGCTCGCAGAGTAAGCAAGGTAATGGCTTGAATGAACAGTACCAATATTTCCTTTAAAGTATAGGTTTAAATTATTTTAGAGTACTGAGATTTTTTGGTAGGTAAGTGCTGGCAGAAGGATTTTGGGTAGTATGGCAGGGTTGTCCACAGTGAGTTGTTACAGTGTGAGCACTAGTATGGCCAAGCTAGCTGTGTGTAACTCTGTCCTAATACCAACTTTGAGGTACGGGTCGGAGGTATGGGTGTGTCAGACAAAGCAGCATAAGAGTAAGCTGAATGCCATTGGTATGAGTTTCTTAAAGAATATCTGTTGTAAAACTAGGATAGATAAAGTGAAAAATACATGGGTGATGAATAATTGAAGGAAAACATAATTGACAAGTATGAATGTAGCACGCTACGGTGGTTTGGACATGTTAAGAGAATGAGTGAGATTGATTGATGATTGAGACTTCTAGTCTGTGGACCTAACAGTCATTGCCCGTAACAGAGAATGGGTGAGGAACAAATAGCAAAACAGGTGTTTGAAAGCAGTGTAGAAGGAATGAAAGGAGATTAAGTACAGACCAAAAAAGGTTTGGTTGGATGTGATTAATGAATGTTTGAAGAACAGGTGTGTTAGAAGTACCTTGTACAATAGAGAGTGCAGAAGGCAATTTTAGAATATCAGATATCTCAGAAGCAAGTGGAATATGTGAGAATCGAGTACAGTGGAGGTCCATTTGTGGCTGTCCGAGGTAATAATGCTGCTGGCTTACTCCGTAAGGGATTTGGCATCATGTTATGTATGTACTGTTAGTACGTTCATTTAACCTTACATGCCAATTTTTCGTGACCTAAAAAGAAAAAAGTTCATAATTATTTGTAATATTTTTAAACAGAAGTTAGTAATGTTGTATTTAATTTTCTAACTAAAGATTAAAGCTAGTTTTAGTGCTGTAGTGCAGAATTAGTAATAATTGCAGGATTACTACAGTACTATAATACTGTACTTACATGGACACAAAATGTCCAATTTTGATGCATTTTAAAGTATAATATAAATATATATAATTGAAAATGAAGTCCGGTTAGATTTTTACTGCAAAGTCTGTTTTGTTTTTGTTTTTTTTTTAACAGGAGCACACATTAATTTGTAGATGTTGTTTCCAGATGCTGGAGGTGTTTGAAAGGAACACGCCACCTGCCATGCAGACAGTTAAATTGGTGAATGCTCTCAACAGGGCAAAAAGAAGGGACCTCGCGGAAGAGCTGGAGTTGCTGCTACGATTCGAGCAGGCATGAAGTGTGCACTTTGTTTTATCTCATCATTCGTCACTACCTGCGCTTCTGTGAGTGGAAAGTGAAAAAATGTACAGAAGTCCTGATATTACTTTGATTTCAAACAAAGTTTTTTTTTTTTTTTTTCTCAGCTCTACATGAAATTTCATTTTTTTTTCCCAACTTATGTATAATGTTACGGGATCGTCCATAGTACTTCTTAAAGTAACCCTAGGCATTTGCTTTCTTGCTATTTAACCCGAAAATAAGTTTGAAAGTATGTTAAGATATGTTTATACAGTGTTTCAAATATTAAATTTGCCTTAAAATATAACATAATGTTATGTGTAATATTTTAAATAATACAGTACTGTATACTGTAATTTAGTTTTCCATGTTTTATGATACAATTAATATATTTTTAGTGTATTTGTATGAAATACAAGGATTTTTATTTTTTACACAAATAGAGTAAATCTTGTAAAAAAAAATGTTGTTGAAAAACAAAAATTTACTCAATGGTGACATGATTGATTAGTACTGCATGTGAGAGTATTGAAAAGAAAATTTCCGGGAACCTTTTTTCCTAGTAAAGTATATTGAAAAGTGAACACTTTGTTCTTAGTTTTATTATTATGTAAAATGGACAACCAACAGGATTTATTTTAGTGCAGAAATAAATAGAAGGTACCAAATTATTCTATTGTAATTTTTTTTCCCGATTTTTCAGAGACGGACGGAAAACTATTATTTAATATTTTTTTTAAAAGGTGTTCATGCCCCCTGACCTTGAGGCATTTAAGGCTTAACCTGAGAAATTTGGACGAAAAATTCGCTACAACAGATTTTCTTCAAATTAATTTGGTGGACTCACAACAATCGTCAAATTAGCTCTGAATTTTTTCGGAATTTTTTAACCGTTGGTTTAATTATAATTAATTAATTTAAATGAGAATTTTGTATCCTTCCAATGTTAAATTTGTTAATTAGCATTGCAAAAAAACTATACAACAGATTCTTTTACTTTTTTTTTTACTTAAGCCTAATTTTTTAGACTATTTTTCTGAATTGTTTTCATATATTTTGAACCGTGGCGATGATCGTTTCCTATATGTGATGAGAAATGTGGCAACGTTCTCAAGGACTGTTTTCACCACCCCCTCCTAAAAATTTAAGCTCATTCCAATGCAAACAGTGTTGCCACTATAGCCACGCCTCTTGACCTTGACAGACAAATTCTCAGGTTATACCTTAAGTTCTAACCTTATATTAAGAATCATCATATGCCTCTACTCTGTGGGTCACATTTAATTTGGGTTTTGTTTTATTTGTAATGTCCTCGGTCATTGGTTGACTCATCAAAGTAACCACTAGACGAATACTTCCAAGCTTCTCCGAGCATAAACTAAATGAATGTGACAGCTAGTGTAGGAGGCATAGGGCCACACTTCCTCAAAATATTGCAAACTTAAAAAAGACCGTAAATAAAAAATAAAAGATAAATCAAATAAAAAATTTAAAAAATAAGATAATTTTCAAAAAGAATCAGATTTGGTGTCCTTTGTTGAAAAAAATTTAATGTAGGTTGTCCATTAAACATAAGCTGTGAAATGTGTAAAGTGTAAAGACTTTTGTGAGCGTCAATTAGACTGTTTATTTCTAGTTGCACAGTGATTTTTACTTTAATTATTAGTTTGTTTGTTTTTTATTTACAGCAATCATGAATATCATGATATACCTTTATCAGTAAATGTTATCACATGCTCTATTATGGTAAAGTATACAGTATATTAACTTAATACAAAATTATTTATTCATTATTATTTTTGTCCACTTTATTCATTAAAATAGAAGCAGGAGGCTGAACAGAAAACCGAGTGCCTGGAAACTCCGCAGCTCATATCCTGTGCCTTTTAAGATAAACTGCATGACTTATCTTCATACATTTCCCTCTTGATTCACTTCCTGAATAAAACTTATATTAGTAGTGTAGTCTAACACCAGATGCCACTTTAACACAACTTTTTTTTCTTCTTTTAATTGGATGAGGTCATCATTGCTCACCACATTTATTGGTTGAAATCTTGAAACCTTTGCTAGAAACAAGATAATATATTATAGGGTGTATGTACATTTGAATTAGTTATTAGTGGTTTTGCATTGTTGATATAAGTTTTATCATTACAGGAAAGCAGCAGTTAAAAGTGTTAATGAAGAGGACTAGTTTGTTACACACATTATCACTGTTTGTTCATAAATAAATACAGCGTAAAATAATTACTATAAATTATGGAGGGGTAAAAGTTAAATTTTAACCAATTAATGAATAGTTATTTTGTTATTGAATGTATTAATATAGTTGTGTTGCTGTAATTTTATTAAATAATTAATTTACATTGAATTGGTATTTACGTATTTACCTACATTTATTGAAACTTTTTATTGAAGTTATTTTTTTTTTTTTTTAAGATATAAAAATGAATGATGATCTTGAATTGGAAAAGTCCTACATTGAATTGCTGGACAGAATTAAAGCTGAAGCAAGAAACAAAGAGTCTATCTTGCCAGAGTTAATTTCTCATTTTCTACCAATTATCCCACAAAAGAAAATATCTATGAAAAACAAAGTAAAGAAATTGTTTTCATTCAACCAAAAGACTAAAATTCAGACTATTGATGACCTGTTGCATGAGCTAGAAGGGAATAACATAATTAGTAAGATAGTTGTAACACCATTAGACTTAATTGTGGACAAATTAAACAGTGATATAATAAGGTTATTCCTGATGAAACACAAAAAACTTGTTGAAACTACACAATCTAAAAGAAATTTCAAATCAGATGACATGCGACAACGAAAGGGGCTGAGTGAAGAAGGTATAAATATACTGTGTATATATATATATATATATATATATATATATATATATATATATAACATAACGCCAATTCGTCGCCTCATATGTGTCATATAAACCACGAAATTTTGATGCAATTATAGACCCTACCAGAGTTACTAACTTTGAGACCCTATGTAAATGTATGTTGTAAGATCTTAAGATCTATAATTGCAACAAAACTTTGTGGTTTATATACAACGTTTAATTATATTCTCTGTGGTGACGAATTGTCATGTTATATAATATAATGTCATGTTTATAATATTATTTTATACATGCAATTCGTCGCCTCAGAATGCAAGTCGCGGAAGTACAAAAAAATTTGATGCAACTTTGAACCTTATCTCAATATAACATAAAGCTCAAAGTCCCATCAAATTTTTTTGTACTTACGCGACTTGCATTCTGAGGCGACAAATTATATTTAAATTAATTTTTAGGTCATTACTATATATATACACAAGTTCCAATTTTTCTAATTTACAAATGCAAAATAAAAGTATACAGCTAAAAAATTGCATTTTCTACTTTTTGGCATACACAATCATAGAAACAAAAAATTTATTTCCAATAAAGTAAGCTTCATTCCTTTTGTTCTCTGTCATGAGGATTTATATGAAACAATATGTGATTACTAGCTGCATGATATTAAAAAAAGGGGGGTTGCTTCATTTTCTGTTGTTAAGGGTAAGATAACACAAACAATGGGGTACTGACCGGTTTTGAGTTAGCAATACTAATAAAAAGAACTGTGAATTCTATGAAGAACGAGCCCTATTAGAGCATTCTACGACAATTTGCTGATTTTATATGAATTTTTTAAACTTTTTTTGATGACGTCATAGCATTGAATCTTAAATGGGAAAATGCATCAGTTAACATTCCTAAAATGAAAAGTTATTGAGGTAGGAATTTGAAACCTTCATTATCGTGATTCTAGCACCTAAAAACCTTGCAAATGAAGTTTTGGTTACATTTCAATAATAATAAGTATGGGATTTGGTAATGTTAACTGATATATTTTTGAGAGGTTTTAAAAATTCATATAAAATCATGAAATTATGGTAGAATGCTGTAATAAGGCTTGTTCCTCATGAAATTCTTGTGCCTTTTGAAATATTGACAAAAACTTGCAACTTTTTTTTTTGGTCAGTACCCCATTGATTGTTGTAGTCCCATTTGATTAGCATGTAAACCTTAGCAACCTCATAATAATTCTGATTTTTTTTAGAGACAGTTCTTAGCACCAAAAAAATGTGGAAAAAATTTCAAAACAATCGGACGATCCAATTTTTTTAAATGAATTTTTTAAATTTTCAGTATAGGGCTTTCCCAAGGATACCTAAACTAAGAAATTAATTTTAAAAAATTGGATCGTCCGATTGTTTTGAATTTTTTTGCATATTTTTTTGGTGCCAAGAACTGTCAATAAAAAAAAATCAGAATTATTATGAGGTTGCTAAGGTTTACATGTTAATCAAATGGGACTACAACAATCGATTGTTCAGATCGTGTTATCTTACCCTTAAGTCATCACAATGTACGTGAAAAAAAAAAAAAAAAAAAAATCCACCTTTTAATTTTATAACATTAAAGGTAAAGTTTCTTATAAAAACCTAGAAAAAGTATCCAAATCACAATGTTTCTACATATAACAACCTATTATAGCTTTTATGCCTGAAAGGTTTGTCCATTTTTTCAAAGAAATATTATAAATAAGAGTATATACCCACGGATCAAACAAGATTAAAGACCAATGCAATTAAAGGTTATTTTCTTATTGTCTCATATTTCACTGGCAGTGCATCATGAGAACCCATTTTCACTACAGTTCGTTCTCATGATAAACTAGCTGCCAGTGAAATATGAGACAATAAGAAAATAACCTTTACTTGCATTGGTCTTTAATCTTGTTTGATCCGTGGGCACTCTTATTTATAATATTTCTTTGAAAAAATGGACAAACCTTTCAGGCATAAAAGCTATAATAGGTTGTTATATGTAGAAACATATACTCTAAATACCAGACAATTTCTTATTATTAAATTTTATAGTCATTGTGAAGTGCTGCATTGACAAAAGTTTTAGAAATTGGCTTAATAATCTGAGCTCTCACTCATTTGTGTCATCACCTTACAGTTCGTCAGACAGTGTGCCGCGGCATCTCAAAGAAGTGGCTGGACCTTGGCCGGCAGCTTTGCGTCCCAGACGAAACTCTAGACCAGATAGAGCTTAAATATGAAGACTCTGAGAGACGAGCTGCTAAGGTATATAATGTAATATATCTCGTTAACATTCTACAGCTTCCTCTCAATTTGACTTCACTAGTGGCTCTGCCATGTGATACATCTCTTATAATATACAATAATTAAATATGGTGTACATTTAAATTTCAATTATGAATCTTTTAAAATAATATAAAATTTTTCCTCAGCTACAATAAGTACACAAAAATGTAAATTTGTTGTGATTTTAAAACTAAAGTAATGGTTCTGAATGAAACTAATTATAATATATACCACAACTTTCCTGTTTATATAATATATTTACTATATATATTAACATAATATTATATTTTGAATGTTATTTCACTTTTCGGACTTTTACCTTTGCCGGTGTTCGAATTTTTATGTAATCCTTCTGTGTGTATATAGTATGTTGCGATGGTCACTTAGTGTTCGTGCACGTACGTCACTAACACTTGCATGTACTACATATATCACTACGTTGCGAGAGTCAACCGCTCTCTTCCTCAGGTGATCTGAGACTCTGAGACTAGTCTCGGATCACCTGAGGAAGAGAGCAGTTGACTCTCGAAACGTAGTGATATGTGTAGTACATGCAAGTGTGTTTTAGTGACGTGCACAAACACTATAAGTGACCATCGCAACATACTACACACAGAAGGATTACATTGAACATCGGCAAAGGTAAAAGTCCGAAAAATGAAATAACATTCAATATGAATATCATCCTTTGCACGAAAAAGTTATTTACTAATAATATTATATATAACCACTGAAGTTCTTGTATAAAATCACTGTAAGTTCCTCTTTTGTCTGTTTTCAATTGAAAAAAAAAAAAAAAAAAAGAGTGCTTCAAGCTAGACAAATAAATATGTGACCAACTGACATCTGCAGGTGCTGGAGCTTTTCGAAAAGTGCTCTCAGTCGGAGGAACGTGGTGTAAAGCTCTACAATGCCCTCGTAGCAGCCAAGAGAAAAGACTTAGCAGAAAAAATTCAGCCTTTGTTAGAGGAGCCGAGTGTTGTTAACCATGAACAACAATTATAGCTATGTCTGAATACATAATTTGGAGCAAAATAAATTTATTTAACCATTTTCGTTCTCATTGGAACGTTTACTTCACTTTCTATGTTTTTTTTTATTATTGCCTCCATATTTATAGTCTATATACTGTATACACATATTATACAATCAAGAGCTGAACTGTCATCTCTTTAATCCTATAATATAATATATTATGCTAACAACGACCAAACAAGCAATTTAAATTAATGTAATTATTTTAATAATATATTTACCAGAACGATATATATAATATAAATTATAAAATTGAATAGTATTTTCTAAAATTTGTGTTACACATGCAGCTAGGGTAAATAAAAATTACACCACAATGAGCAAGTCACAAAAAAAAACTTGTCAATTACTGTAGTAGCAATAATTCTTACAAGTACAGTCCAATAGAGAGTTATAATGACTGAAAATTTCCAGAAACGATACATTTCCTACTGATTTTTGCTTTTTTAGAGTGCAGGCTAAAAATAAAAGTGGAGCTTCGTAATTTGTCACTTCTGGAAATTTTTGGGTGTTAACTACTCAAATGAGGAGAAAATGCAGAAGGATTTTGAGAGCAATAAAAAATTATAATGGAAGATGGTGAATGAAGTAAGGAAAGGAAGTGTTCAAAATGTTAGTGGTGTGAAAAACTCAGAGGGTGAGATTGTGTGGGACGAATGCGAGAGCAGAGAATGTTGGCGGAAGTATTTTATGGAGTTGTTTCAGGAGGAGGATGATGAAGTGAATGAAGATATGGACGGGTTAGAGGGTATGAATGAGGTGGACGCATCAGAGGAGAATGGAATCGAGGAAGGAATGAGTATGAAAGAATTACAAGAAATTGTGTGCAAGTTGAAAATGAAAAATCTGCGGGAGTGGACGGTGTAACGAGTGAAATGCTGAAGTATGGAAGCCCGTGGTTGATGAAGCGTTTTCTTGAGTTATGTCAAGTGTGTTACAAATGTGGGAGAGTACTAGAAGATTGGAAGTGTGCTGTAATTGTTCCATTTTACAAGGGAAAGGGAGATAAGTATGAATGTAAAAATCATAGAGGAATTAGTTTACTAAAAGTATACCAGGAAAAGTGGTAGGAAAAGTATACCAGGTGGGTGATTGGGAGAGTGCAAAGAGTTACACAGGAAAAGATCTGGGAGGTGCAGTGTGGTTTCATGCCGGGCAGAGGCTGTACAGACCAGCTCTTTACTGTGCAACAGTTGATTGAAAAACATTTGGCTGTTGATAAAAAGTTGTTTGTCGCATTTGTAGATTTAGAAAAGGCGTATAAGGTGAATAGAAGTATGCTGTGGAAAGTGTTGTCCGAGTATGGTGTAAATGATGAATTGCTGAATGCAGTAAAATCTATGGATGAAGGTAGAGCGAGTGTGAGGATGAATGGTGGTTTGAGCGAATGGTTTGAAGTGAAGCGAGGAGTGAGACAGGGTTGTGTGATGTCGCCATGGCTGTTTAATGTGTTTGTGGATAAGTGTGTAAGATTGACTGGTATAGGTGAAAATGGAATTAGTGTGGGTACGATAATGTTATGGTTGCTGTTTTATGTGGATGATGCATTGGTGTTAGCTGATAGTGAAGATGACTTGCAAAGAAGGTTAAACCGTTTGGAAGTGAGTACTAGTCGTATGGATTTGAAAATCAATGTGAGCAAGACAAAAGTAATGGTGTTTGGTAGTACAGATACAGATAGCAACGAGACAAAAGGAATTGACCTAAAAGAAGAACAGCTGGAACGAGTGAAAGAATTTGTATATTTGGGAAGATTCAATTGTTTCGAGAGGACGGAAGTGTAGATGCACGGAGAGATTGATAGGAGAGTAAGTGCTGGCAGGAGGATTGTGGGTAGTATGGCAGGGTTGTGTCGCACTGAGCTGTTGTCTAATACGGCTAAAAGCTAGCTGTGTATAACTCTGTCCTAGCTAATACCAACTTTGATGTATGGATCTGAAGTATGGGTGTGTCAAACAAAGCATAGAAGTAAGTTGAATGCTGTTGGTATGAGTTTTTTAAGGAATATGTGTGGTAAAACTAGGATGGATAGAGTGAGAAACACATGGGTGATGAATGAGTGTGGAGTGAAAGAAAGCGTAATTGACAAGTATGAACGAAGTACACTACGTTGGTTTGGACATGTTGAGAGAATGGGTGATGAACGACTTGCAAAACAGGTGTTTAAAGGTAGTGTACAAGGCATGAAAGGATAAGGTAGACCTAAAAAGGTTTGGTTGGATGTGATTGCAGAATGTTTGAAGAACAGAAGTGTTAAAAGTACACAGTGTAATAGAGAGTGCAGAAGGCAAAAGAGTGTTACGAGTATTTCTGAAGCAAGTGGAGTATGCAAGAATCGAGTGCTTTGGAGGGCAATTTGTAGACGGCCGAGGTAATAATGCTGCTGGCTTACCCCGTAAAGGGATATGGCGTCATGTTATGTATGTATGTAACTACTCTTGCTTGTTGTACTGGATGTACATACACTCCTTGCTTCTGAAAAGTTTTTTTTTTTTTATCAGCCTGCCTTTTTAAACTTTTTTTTTTATTGTTCAGAATTAATTAACTATTATGTCCTTTATTAAAATTATTTTTTTAATGATTTTAATAAATATTAAATTTTTAACTGTTAAATGTCTGCTCTTATTTTATTGCGGTCTATATGAAGTAACCAAATAATAATAAAAATAAGATTTGCATTAAAAATATTTATGTATATTACAACCACTTTTTGGAGGTTACATGAAAAAAATATTACACTATAACCATATAGTAGCAATATTAGAATAATATTTTTTATATAGATAAGTTTTATTATTTTTTCATCATTTTTGTGAAAAAAACAAACAAACATAAATAGGGAGAGAAAGAAGAAACCAAGCTACTGTCTGTTACAATGCCAAGTAACTTTTGCCATTTTAAATCTCGAGAGCATTTTTTTTTTTTTTTCTTGGGGGCCAATGAGGCTATACATTACATATTATGAGACTTTTCAAAGATGGCAACAAGCCTACTTGGGAATTGCATCAGACTGTTCGCATTTTCTAATATAGAATATTCTTTTCAAGCTCTTCAAACAATATGCGCTTGATGAAGATAAATGAGTAACTTAATTAATGCTCTTTAAATAAAATAGGAGCAGTGAAATCAATTTGAAATATTCAGGATACCGAGAGCAGCAGAGAACACAGATGCCCTGCTTTCAAGGTTTCATGCAACATGTGATCGAGGAGTTTATTATTTTATCCTGGGGTATTCCAGACATCTTGTATTACCTTTGCAATTCAGTTTTACAACCATCACATCCAGCATGCACACACATCAAGATAACATTTACACTACAAATGTAATCTTTAAAAACAATAACTTGTTAGCACAAAAAAAATTTATATATATTTATTTAATTTGAGGATTAAAAAAATAATAATAATAACAAGTCAAAACTTTAAATAAAAAATTAATGGCTATATTGTTATTACAATTTATGTACAGCATTACAAATCTTAGTTTACTTGTGGATTCAACTGCATGTGGCGGCCCTAATGAAATTTATATTAAGGCTCTTATTGGATGCCGTCGAATGGTCTAGACTGTCTGGAGCTTGGTGCCATAGAGTCGGGCGTAAACTTAGATTTTAGACTGCAGCATGGATCAATTATAAACTTCATGGACTGTAGTATTACATTTTTTTAATTAACATTATTTTTTGGGCCTTCAAATTATACATATAATTATATTAATTCAAGGTTTGAGTACTTTCTTGATTATGTTTGGGAAAAAAAAAAATCAATAAAAGAATAAAAATCAGATTTCAAAGATATTACAAAAAAAAAGAAGACTTTAAATATGACCAGCGAAGGCAAAGTCCAAGGTGTATTGATAAAGCAGGAAGCGCTGTTTGACAAGTGTGTTCGAATGCTCTAACAGAAAGCAAGTGGTTTCTGGACTGGGAGCTGCCACTAATCTGTCATTAACTTGAGCATACTTAAGGGTAAGGTAACGCCACCAATGTTAAAAAAAGTCCCTCTCACAAAAATTCTGAAAAAAAATTTAAAATGTTCTCCTCTACATCCCCTATCAGTAGTTAAAATATCAGGTATACAAATACGATCTAGTTTTTGAGTTATGAATTTTTAAAGTTGACTAATTTAACATGGGAATTTCATTTCTCCATGTTAAAATAGCCAACTTTAAAAATTCATAACTCAAAAACTAGATCGTATTTGTATACCTGATATTTTACCTACTGATAGGGGGTGTAGAGGAGAACATTTTAAATTTTTTTCATAATTTTTGTGTGAGGGATTTTTTTTAACATTGGTGGCGTTACCTTACCCTTAAAATAATTTAATTTACCTTAATTTCTAATATGTAATATTAACATTTTTTTATATGAAATTATCATATATTATTTTTATTAGGCAAAATTGAAAGGTTTCAATCTGTCAGCATAATTAATAAATATGGACAATATCACTTATACAACACAAGAGCAGGGTTATAAACTCAAAATGGACAATATTTTCATTATTATTACAATTCTTTACAATCTTGATGTGATCCTCGATATCAAATTAGCTAATAACACATTGGAAACACTATTCTGAAGAGAAATTAAACAATTGCCCCCCTGGCTTTGAGGGGAAGAGTTTATCGTGATGCTGCACATTGGTGCACACACGATGGCAACAGTCTTGGGCGCGGGGTTGGCCCCACATTCAGGCAGGCCGCCACTAAGGCCGCCATTCACTTCCTACACCTGGTATCTGTTCTTGATGGCCGAGCTGTTCTTCACCACCAGGTCACGGTGGAACTGGTAACCAATCGTCACCTTGGCAGGAATCTTCAGACGATTCTTCAGGCGTTGGCTGAAATTACACAAAATGTTATCATTGCTGGGTACTTCATTTACCAATATAAATACATAACCATATTGATACAAATTTTAATTTTGGGATGATTGTCCTGGGTGAAATATGATAATCCAATGATTTAGTTCAACCAATGAAAGATTACCACCAGAAGTGGAAGCTTTTTGGCTGAACTATGAACATGAAAACTCTAAAACCTTGTAGAGATGTTGAAATTCATCTAATGAATCTCTGCAATTTACTGAACTAGTAAATTTAGAAACCTAGCACTTTCAACTACTCAATTCTAGTGTAAACTTTCATTTGCTGAACTATAGTATGCTGTATTTATGATTTAAATTAACATACTGTTGAAAAAAATCACCTTCAAGTCAGACTGTATGTCACAAAACTTAATAAAAAATCTAAATTACACTGCAGTTACTGCACTCGAACAAGGACACTTTTCGTTAGCAAACACCTACCACGCCTCCATTTAGCATTAAGGTACCAGTACGTGAATTGTTAGGTATATATTGAGGATCTCAGTTACTAAATGTGCCAGGGCAACTGTAACAACTTCATAGCAATTGTATAAACACATATCATACTATTATATAATGGCGGTTTACTGTACTTGTAATGCTTGACAGGGAGGGCAGTGGATACAGTGGAGCGGTTCTTACTTTATCTCAGTCAAAGGTTTAGGGAAGCTTACAAAAACCAAAGGAGATAATTCTCATTGATAATTCAACAAGTTTAATATTGAAGGAAGATACTTTACGGACTGGCAATGCTCACCCAATTTCGATGATGCTGGAGGTGTGGTTGCCGTCAGCGGTCCACAAGCCAATCTTGTCTCCTTTCTGACGGATGTTCATCACTGCGCCACACACGTCGTCACTGAACTCGTCAAACGCCTCGCCAATCAAGCACAGCATCTGCAGCAACAAAACAACTGTCAAGTACATGAACTGGGTTTAGTTACTTTTACCAGAAATTTCTTACATTTGACTTTAGGAACAGTTGTTTTCAAGCTGGGCCAAATCAAATGGTTTTTATTTTTGCTCTCAACTGAATTTGATAAAATAATTTTTTTGATCAAATCTAGTTTGATAGCACCCTCCAGAAATAAAAATTTATCAAATTACCTAGTACATAGGCTGATATTATACAAACTACTGTATTATGAAAACACAGCAAAACTTTACCAATAACAATTTTTTCATCGTCAAATCGCTTACTACAGTATCACAAACCTTAGTTTACGCATGGAAGACATTTTGAATAGAAAATAGTACCGTTTTGCGTTACGACCTTCATTTTTTAACGATAGGCGCTCGATTAGAAAAAAACATCACATCCCTAGTTTAGTTTGCCGGTTTATGAGAACGCCACGACCGTGGGCGCGGCAATCCGCTTGCCTAGCGGCCATCCAAGTATCTAATAAACTTTTAACCTGTTATTAGTACTGACATCATGGTTTAATGTTCATTAATTTAGCGAACTTTAAAACCAAAACAGAAAATGCACGCTGCCATGATTTTTGTTATAGTGACGTCACAGGAGCTCGAAATCGATTAATTAAATCGAACCGAATCGAACTAAACCGATCAGCTGAGCTGAAAAAAGGTGTTCGTTTTAAAATAAAAGACAGATCGGAATATACGTCTATATACGCCTCCAGAAGCTATAATAAATCCAGAATGTTACTTTTAAATGCGTAAGGGTGCTTATTTTTTTTAATTTCACCACTTTTTTTCAAGTTTTTAGCATTTTTGGTGTCGACGTTTTGTCACAACAGCGGCTCCATGCGGCCCCACTGGCCCCAGGCTTTCGTCTGGAAGAGGTGCAAACTGGTCGAAGTGGTGGCGACGCGATTTTGAAATCAAATTAAACTTACTTTTTTATACTTTTTTCTAATAGTTATACACATTATAGAAGCATGTAATATTTTTAAAAAATTCCATAATTTAAAATAACCTTGTTGTGGGACATTTTTAAAAAATGAAGATTACTACGCCTTGGCGACGTCTAGTCTGTGATCTCAGGCGTAATCTAAGGCTTGTTTTACTGTAGGAGGGATCAAACGCTCACCACTTCCAGCCAGCAGTTATCCAGCTCCGGACCTCGCTGTTTCCTGTCAAGAGAGATGAGCCAGCGGCCTCCGTTTTTGTTTCCTGGGTCTTCCCACATGGGACGAACACCTTGCTTGAAGAGAGAGTAGTCTGTTCCTTGGCGTAATTCACTGGCGGGTTTTATGTGGTTCACCAACCTTTGACAAATGTTGAGAAATGTTACCCAAGTCATTGACCAACTGTATCAGTTTGCATACAAAATAACCATCACTAAATGCTATGCATACTTACGACCAAAAGTCTTCCACTGTGTTGAATGTGTAGATTTCCACTTGATTATCTTCCCAACTCTTGTTGCGGTCATTCTCATAAAACCAAAGGGTCCATGAAGTTTGAAGAGGGTGCTTGATTACTTCTTGTGGGATATCTTCTTCTTCACTCTTGGTTTCTACCTTTTCCTTCTCCATCTGGAAGTAGGCCATGAAATTAAAATATGCACTGTTGTAACCGTTTATCGCGTTTGATTACTTAAATTTAATTACGTTTTAATGCTCCTCATTAAAATATTGTTAAAAAATTACTAGTTACAGTGTATGGACTATAGTAGGCGGGCTATTATTTTAAACAAAAATAGAGCACTTCCATATGAGGTGGTAAGAGAGAGGAGTCACATTGGAATCCACGTTTCCCGGTGAAATCAGAGCAAGTACAATATTGCAGTTGATAGAAAATTTATTGCATTAGCAGCAATCTCACAATAAAATTTATGCTTCCTGATTTGATTAACGCTAAACAAAGCATTGAAATTATGTATTATTATGCTGTACAATTACCTCCTCAGCGGGAATATTTTGCCTGACTGCAGCAGCCATGTCAACGCGGTCCTTCTGGGAAAAAGAATCTCTCTTCGGTTTCTTTATATTTTCTGCGTTGTCTACTCCAACTCTATGGTTGTCTCGGGCTGACCATCTGTACAAGTTGGGAGCAAAGGCGGGTGGTTTTCCTAGTTTTCTAAACACAGTAGACCTCTCTGGAGAAAAATACAAACTAAAATTTACAAATCGGTTTAATTTGGCCACCTTTTGACTAAAATATGAAACAATTTTAAAAGGTTCGGTACAAACGGTACAAAAGAAACAAAGAATAATCGAAAACATTTAAAAATTATGTCAAAGCCATTTGGCAAGTACGGGCAAGTATGAAAATTCATATTTGAAGTGTTTTATAGAAAAATTAGAGAATTAAATTATCTCCTTGTTCTTTTAACACAAAGAGTAAGTATTATTTTTTCATAAATAATAATAATTATGTAAAAATATTAAGAAGTTACCTTCAAATTGCATGATGGAAACCTACTCGATCTAGCTACAGTACATGTACTCGAATGCTGGGACGTGTGCAGGACTTTTCAAACGTCTTCTTCGAGTTCCTACAATGAATGATACCTCCAATTCAATCAAATTGTTATAAATATCCAATTTTTGTTTATTGCTGTCTCCATGACAACCGCGTAAAAGTCGTTATGAAGTTAAAACTTTACTTGAAGCTTGAAGGGTTATGTAGTCTGGGGTCGTTATTGTGCATAGTATGCATATATACCGGTAGGTCCGGTACTGCATGCACCCCGGTATGCATAATGCACAATATATATGCATAATACATACATCAAGTTGCTTTCACATAGTCGAAAATTGCTACGGAAGTTCAAAGTGCAATACACAGCAGAAAAATATAATATAGCTCCCCGTAATAAGACAATCAAGCCAAGCAGCCCGAGCTTGATTTTTCTGCAGATCGAGCTAGTACTGTAGAAAATGTGTAATCTAAGATCTGTTAGACTGTATATGTTATACAACCCTACCTGTAAAATGTACGTGTCTGGGAAAAATCAATCTGAATCGGTATACACTTATGTCCAGAATAATGCCGGCCATTTCCTGTCGTGTCTATAAAAGAGCTTTCACGTAATTAAAATTTGCTACGGTACTCTGCAGAAAAATCAAGCTCGTCTTGATTCTCTTAAGGAGGATTCACATATTCAGAAATCGCTAGGCGTGCTACGGCATGACACTTAGCTCCGTAAGAAAATCAAAGGGGCCTTGATTTAGCTACGGCATGCCGCAGCAGTTTTCGAAAATGTGAAAGCTCCTTTATGCAGCTATATTTTCTACGGCTTGAACTCCATAGCAATTTTTGATTACCTATGTACATGCATCTTGACAGAGAAAGCACCACCAAAATCCCCAAATGAAAAGTCAATCACCAAGTATATGTGTTTATTCTTGACACCTGATTTTGGCATTGCAGGCACACACCAGCACAATGACAGAAGCAAACAAATCTCCGACATGCTGGACTCGTCCAAGTGACGTGATGCGGTTGCACCACTTGAAGTTGAAGAAAAGGGCGCTGCAGGCTCGCATGGACAACACGAATGTGAGAGGAAATGCTCTGCACATGCTCCAGGAGAGCGAATCTAGCTCTCAAGGAGACAGCAGCTCTGCCTCAACAACTGATAAAAGGAAAAACCCTTTTAAGTAAGTGGTCCCAGGAAGTGCAGACTTTCATGAAATATGCAGGGTGTTTTGCCCTTTAATGTTAATTCAATTAAAAATTAGGTGCATTAAATACCATTAAATAATGGATGGTATCTCTAGTTATGAGTATGATTTGTGAACTGAGGGCACAAAATTTGTTGTGTCTTAACATTACATTGTGCTTCTTTTCACAGACGAGACTTGAGCAAGAGATTTAAGAGCTTTGACAGTGGGATCTCATCATGTGATTTTGATGCGTCCAGTGATAACACATTATTCCAACTTCTTCACCAGTCTGATACTTCAGGATCATCAAGTGCCCTAATGAACTCTTTCACAAATTTCCTTGAGAAAATATCAGAAAGTCAACCTGTGAGTAAATGAGTAAAAAAAAAAAAAATGTCACTGAGAGAGGAATCAATTAAATTATCATTGAATTAATTTGTTTAGGAAACTGAAAAGCCTGCTAAGAAAAGACAACTGACTTTACCCGTTGATTGGTCTCTGAAGTCAAGGGTTCGCTTCTTCTCAAAAAAGTCTTTTGCATGGAGCAAAACGTTGAAGGTGAGGAAAGTGTAGCAAACCACAGACTAACAAAACGTCAGACTCTTATGTTGTGTTTCCAGTCCATACACTTCAGTTTGCTCCACCCCCAAGGATGAAAAAAAATATATTTGAATATTTTTATTTTACCATCACGTAGGAATGTGTGTGTGTTTGTAGATTATGGACTTGAAATTCACCACTGAACATCTAGATAAGTCTTAAATATTTTATTATGCCATGTTTAATGTATATCGAGTGACACTAACTTTCTAGAGAAAGGTTTTAGTTTTTTTATGAAGTTTATTTTTGGATGCATTAGAATTAAGAAGAAATGGATATCATTGTTATGATCTAAAAATAATATTTTTTAACTTATTTTGCACCACTCTTACTGTATTGATAAAAGTGAATTTAGTTTATCTAAATATCAGTACAGTATGAAATATTATCAGTTATACTGTTGATTTTTCAAGAGTTGATCGTAAATGAAAATTATTGTTTGATTCAACCATATAATATTTGTAGACAAATTAATTAGCTCCCCTAAAATATGCTTCAAATTTATGGACTCCTTAATCAGATAATCCTCATATGAATATATTTAATTTGTTTTGTGTGAGGTAAAATAAATTAGATTTCCAAATTTCCACAAAATATAATTATGGCTCTGATGTTGGTGTTTCGTATTTTTGCAGACGTTAGAGGAAGCATCTGGCATAACAGGGTTTACGAGGTGTCTCAAGCTTAGTCCCGAGGACACAGACACATCCCCGTCGCTAGACACAGGCCCAAATGCACAGTTCCACCAATGCTGCCTCGTATGGCAGCACCCTTCACTGCCCTGGCTCTCCCTCTTCCCTCGCAGCGGCAGTCAGGCCAAGACCAAGGGAGCTAGCAAGACAAACCCATTCCTGCTGGACATGGCAATGAGGGATTGTATGCAGAAAAATTGGTGAGGATCTGCTTAACAATTGTTGAAATTTTAAAGTAGTATGAAGACTTGATAATTTATTTGAGGGAAATTTAATCTTGTATAGTACTGTATGAAAAATCACCTTGTTGCAACATTTGAAAAAAAGTAAAATAAACAAAGCAACATTATCCTAGTTTAACATTTTTATGAGGAATCCATCGAAAGATAAGTTATACCACACAAGGAAAGTAATACTGTACTGTATATATATTTGGATTATATATCCTGAATATGTATGGTTAAAACTTGATAAGGGAATGTACAACATATTTAAAATTTTATTGCAAATAGAGTAAATAAGTACAGTATGCTGTATTTTTTATTTATTTATTTTTTTTTCCAATTGTTACTTTTTATTTGTACCTATTTTTAATATCCACATTGCTTTCAAAATCAAAGTTAATATACTGTGACTTCAGATCATTCATTGGCTTCAATTGGTATGTTATATCTTTAAAATCTTCTAACAATACCACAGCATCACAGCACGACTGACCTAGACTTTTAGGGTGTTTTATGGGCAAGATTTAAATCTGGAAAATTAAAACTACTTTATGATTTATTACCATTTAAGGTCCTCCATCTACATTTTTACGCAGGACATGCAGATTGTCCATTAAAATACTCTGTTGTTGCAGGCGAGAGAGCTTCAGATCTTGTCTGCAGTTGGTTCGTGCTCACCAGTGTCCCTATTTCTACGTCTGTGCCAACAAGTTCACGTGTCTATTCCGAGCTGCCGGCATAGGAGGTGTTGCTGAGATCCACGCTTTTGTGTCCCCCACCACCTCAGGGTTCCGAAACCTGCTCAACAAGGATGGTGAGAATTAAACCTTGTTCTTTTTTTTTTTTTTTTTTTTTTCCTTATGTATTATTTAGTCAAAGCTAACTTTCTAATCATAATCATATTCTCGCTTATACCAAATTAAAATTGCATATAACAGAATACACAATAGTTTACTCAAATAAATAAATATTATTAAATAATATTGCAAAAGAAAATATCAAATTACATTTTAACAATATCTCCTGTACCTGGATAACCACCATTTTCACTTGGTTACTTGCATTCATGATCAGTTTGTAAAAATAAATGTTTCCTTTTAGCTAACCATGTCATGGCACTAACCTTTATCTGTCATTTTGAAGACTTAAAATCACTTGATGCCGTTTTTAGAGGTGGTGTTCTCCATGCCGCTACGCAAGGAGGCTGCTGAGAAGAAGCCAGCCTCAACAAACTCGTCGCCCACCGATCTTGGCTACGACACGCAGGACTCGATAGTGTGCAGTCCCGAGCATGCTGGCACGGACAGTGAAGGGGAGGAGGGAGATGCAGAGGAGGGGGAAGAGGGTACACCAGAGTGGCTGCAAAGCATGGGCTTTGCAGAGGCTCACATCAAGAAACTTAATGCCACCCAGGGCAAAATGTATCCTTATCACACCAAGTAGGCTTTAACAATGAGAGACGGTTAAGAGTGGAGGTGGTTGTCACATAATTCACTGTTCAAAGTTATATTTTGTGCTCAGTAAAAATAATTAATTTAAGAAAATATTTTTTTTATTGAAAAGAAATTGTAGGAATTTGAAGAGAATTATATACATTTACATTTTTTTTTTTATTCAATTAGAAGTACATTATTAAAATAAAAGTAATACAGTAGCCAAAAGTTGTACTGTACTCTCATCTTCCCTGCCTATTTTTTTTTTTTTTATCATTTATTTATCATCACAGTACTTGACATTAAAATCAATAGAATGCCATGTCCTAATTTTATTATTTTAGCAGTAAATCTTCCATGTTGGTGATGAGGTTTGTCCTTGACTAGTGCTAGGTCTGCAGCAAAGGCCAATCAGCTGGACAGTCGTCCGACGTCGCTGGTGCAGGTGGTGAAAGACGAGGAGGTGCAGGCGCTCTTCAACATGTTGGTCAACTGTCACAGCATAATGGCCACCACCGGACCCCTTGCAGGCGTTCCTCCGACCCTGCTGGCCCCTGTCGCCTTCCACGGAGCAACACTCAGGCCCCTGACTGTGAGTCCAACTACCCTCCTAGTTGCAGGAACCTCTCCAGTGTCTTATAATACTGTAGCGAGAGCAGTGGAGTAGCCAGAGTGTATTTTCAGAAGTCAGAGAGGTTTGTTGTTACTACGGTATTCTCACTTTTGGACACTTCATTATACTCTCCAAAGAAAATGTACATATGAGAGCCTGTGACCTGGAATATATTGCGTATATACATATAATATATTCCTGTGTTAGCAAATAATTTGTTTTAAGTATTTAATCTCTACCAAATGAAGAATGAATAGAACTTTATTTTTCAATACTATATAATGTGTACTCTAAAGTATTTCATTGTTTACTCTCATTGTTTACTCTCATCATGTAAACTTGACATAAATGCAATTACAGTCAGTTACTGAATTACAATGAATCATAGTGAAGGTATATTGTCAAAATAAAATAAGTATCTTAATTGATTACGCCTCTGTTTTCAGGTGAGCCAGCGAGTGGTGAACCTTAATGGCGAGCAGTTCCAGTGTGTGGAGGTATCTGGTCCGGTGTTGCCGCACACTCTGAGGGACCTGTGCTCGCTGCTGGAGCCCGTGCAGCCGCAGTTCTCAGCCAGCTGCTCCACTGTAGACCAGAGCCGAGCCTTCTCCCTGCTCCCCACCCCTCCTCACCCCCCGCTCACGGACGTATTTGCCCGCGAGAACCTGCGGGACTGTGGTTTGCACCCCCGCACCCTACACGCACTCTGCCAGCCAGCACAGACTCTTGTGCTCGAGAGCGTCAAGTACACAGATGACAGCTACACTTTGCAGGACTAGCATTCAGTGTCAATCAGAAATTAGTTTAGAAAAATTAAGCTTTCAGTTGGAAAAATTTCCATAAAGTATAACTCGGACAATTGTATATTTAACCAAAAATATATTTTATCAGTTGTGTAAAATTTTATATTTTAAACATCTATTTCTCTCAAGAGTAGATTATGAACTAAAATAACTTGACTTTAGCTTTAACGTTGAATTTCTACAAAGACTTAAGACTTTTAAAATAAAATATAAACAATTGTTTAGAAAAGGATAATTTAGTGTTTATAGTGTAAGATGTACTATATATGTTATATTTATTTTTGCTCCAAGATGTGTGTTGAAGATAAGTTAAATCAGTATAGGAACTAATTATAATCAAGGTTGTATATTGTGCATATTTATTATTTTCATTTCTTATTGTTTAATATAAAAAAGAGGATAGAAACTTATATGATACAAAATGATTTGTTGGGAAGGGAGATAGTTTGAGCTTTTAGCCATCATTGACCTAGCAAAAATTAATTAGTATTTATTAATAATTACATTTCTTGAGAGTTTAAATTATGTGATATTATTTGTTCACTTTTAATGTATTTAGGAAACATTTCAAATATTATTTTTCAATCTGCTGGTAATTTTCTGTTCAAATTTTTGGTAAATTTATAACATAAACATTTATAATATACGGTTATGCTGATTAAATGCTAAACAGCCATTTCGGAATAAGCTAGCTTGTATAACAAAGAAAGATAAATCAAAAACATCTGTTGAGATGGATTTTTCATGCCTTTGTGTATACCTCGAGACAGCTGAAATTTCCTTACTGATTTGATGGAACTATAAAAGAGACAAATATACTGTATGCTAATTTGCAATATTAGGAAAGGTGAATTTTAAGTTTGCCACAAGTCCATGGACTGATTGTGAGTGACAGCAGAGGTAATGTTCATGCTATCACAAGTTGTGCATATGAATTCACTATTTTTTTGTGTGCTAGAAGTTAATTAGGCAATAGGCTATCCATTGAAAATGTGTGTTTTTATGTACCTTTCAGTTTTATTTCCATTAATAGATAGAGCTTGCAAATTAGTTTAATCCTAATATCATGATAAATTATGTTACTTAATATTGACTTTCTGCAACTTTTATTATAATCATAATTACTAGATGGGTTTAGCTTAAATTTGGGTTAATTAAGAAAACTTAATATTAAAGACACTAAAATGTATTTTAATTTATAAACTTATTGTATTATGCTGTTAACATTTGATTCATATTATATGTAAATATTTAGTAGTGTAAATATCTTCTCCTAATTATAATCAAACATGTATCTTGATAGTGACATAATAACAAACTCTAAATAACATAGCTGTGTTAAACAGACGAACTGGACTGCACCAAATGGGGAAAATGATTCAAACTACAGTTATTACTAGAGTCAATACATTGCTTCAGGCATATAATGTTCGCCTTCCTCACTGCATTGTGAATTAGTTTGTTTGGCACAGCAGTGTCATTTTGAGTCAGTAGAATGTGTTGCAGCACCATCAATATGAAATATGGTGCAGCTAGAAATTCTATGGTATTTTTAACTAATGTATATGATACTAATTAAAATGATAAATTGTAGTTTCAAATATTGTTATTGCTAGATTGTTTTTCATATGTTCAGAGCTTTTTCATTAGACAATGACCTAATATTGAAACTAACCTTGTGTCACTAACTTTCTTTTGGTGCATTGATGGTGAGCTGATTATAAAATATAAAACTTGGTTTCTATATTATGATAACAGCACTTAAAACAAATCTAAGTTTACGTCTAGACAGGCTGGCGCCCCCTATCTTTGCCATGTTATGACTTTCAAGATGGCCGCCGCGCATCGTTAAATCTACACGTAAACTAAGATTTGTTATTATACTGTAGTGTGATATGTGGCAGTACTCGATATAGTCTATATACTGATACACTTAACATTTCTCTACCAAGTTCCGGCCCCTAGCTGTCATAAAGATTGATTTTCTGTTGTTCAACATCCAGATATTTGACATGCCACTCTTAATTCATGTGGCCTTTTATTAGAAGATAAAAGGAAAAAAACACGCATTACTAAAAATTGTTTAATTTATCTCAAAGGAGAACAAAAGAAAAGTACAGCTGGCCATGCAGCATTACAGAGGGGAATTTGGTAGATAAGACTTAATTGTAAGATTGCTAACTTATCATATTCATAAATCCTTAAAAATTATTATTATTTTCTAAAATAATTGATTAAATTTAAATTAATTCTTCTGTTCATCTGTGTTTTCTTTGTTATACTCATCAAGTGTGCAGTAATTTATTAATATTTCATATGGGATACAGTGATACTTCATACAGTGATTGTGTCTGTGTTTTATGGCCATAAAATTGAACAATATTTAAAAAGGTTCCTGGGATGATAATACCACTGTCACTTATATGTCTGGCCTTAAGATAAGAAAGTCGCTATAATAAAATACACTTCAAAATTGTTTTATCATTGAAAATATTGATGAGAATTTGTCATATTTGGTAAGATTTTTCATTGTGTTATTTATTGTTTTTAATTGATGACTTTTTTGCAAATTTCATAATTTGTGATTATTCGCCAAGCAGCTCAAAATTGCAATTGTGTATTTGTGATACAATGTAGTGCCTTAAAACATTGGTTGATATAATATATAGATAGATCAACATTTGCTTTGAAACTAAATTAA
Organism: Siphlonurus alternatus; assembly: GCA_949825025.1. NCBI lineage: Eukaryota > Metazoa > Arthropoda > Insecta > Ephemeroptera > Siphlonuridae > Siphlonurus > Siphlonurus alternatus. Next base: position 24,172,644 of record OX463780.1, on the reverse strand, counting down.
TTTTAAATCTATTCCATGTTACTATTTCAAGTAATTGTATTATACCAACTGCAGTTGCAGTGAAAGTATTGTGTTAATAAAATGCTGCATATCTTAATTATTTGCAAGTTAAAAATAGTTTAAACATCTATTTATATAAATAGATAAATTTTTCAAAGTATCAAACTAAAGTATTTAGTTTTAAATTTAATATATGTGACAATTTGTAAAATTGATATTTTTCTACCAATGAATCATAATAAAAAATAATAATTAAAAATTAAAATTACTTTCATTAATGTGTATGTACAAAAATATAACTTTTAGTCCATATTATTTGAATAGAGCATCTTCCTGTGCTAATCGTTTAAATGTCTTATAAGATAAGTTATAACATAATATGCTGTTATTGAGAAGTGAGGAAGGGGTTACAAATCATATCATAGTGAAAAAATAATTTAAAAAAAACACCATGCATGTTTATTTCATTTGACCAGATATCACTAAAGTAATTAGTAATTTAAGGGAAAGGTAACGTGCATAATGTTAAAAATAATCCCACACATGATAACAATTATGAAAAAAAAATTAAAATGTTCTCCTCTACATCCCCTATCAATATAATATAGCTAAAATATCAGGTATACAAATTAGAGCTAGTTTTTGAGTTATGAATTTTTAAAGTTGACTACCTTAACATGGAAAAATCAAACTTCCATGCTAAATTAGTCAACTTTAAAAATTCTCGTAATTCAAAAACTAGCTCGAATTTGTTTATGATATTTTAGCCACTGATAGGGGATGCAGAGGAGAACATTTTAAATTTTTTTCATGATTTTCATTTGTGTTTTTTTTTTTTTTTTTTTTTTTATTAACATCGGGCGCGTTACCTTTTTTCTTAAATAATAATTATCATATGCAATCGTTATAAATTATTGTATGTAAATTTGTATAAATTTTATAGTTCGTTTTTATTTGTTAGCCTCAATATATCAAATTATATTATATTTATAATAATATTATACAGTATATCATAAAGTAGAATTATAATATTAATTTAATCATTAAATTGAAGTCATCAAAAAACTAGTGATGAATCCTGCAGAAAACCTACTGTATATTATATAATATTTTATCATGCAATAATTCATTTATTTCTTTCAATTCAATTACAGTAAAACCTTAATTTTACGAACTTCGATTTAACGAAATTCGCGATTTTACAAAGTATTTTCTCGGTCCCGAATAGTTAGATAGGGAAATGCATGTTAAATAACCTTGAATTTACGAAAACTCGATTTTACGAAATAACGAAGTGCTCACATGGTCCCTAGAGAGCATTAATCTTTATAGTTTACGAATATTATATTTGTCATAAAAACGACATTTAAAGCGTCTTTTAAATATAAATTACGCGCGCGTCGTAACGTAAAATTTGTGATCGAGAATCGAGATTAATTTTATTTTGTAGCGTCAACTCGTAAGATTTTTTATTTATTAGTCATAAAACAATAACTGATTGATAAAACTTTTATTTGTATGGCAACTGCGTGGCCTAATTCGATGTAAATAAGATCTTAAAAATAATAAAGTGTCGAATCCTCTTCGTCCGGCCAGATCGTACGACCCAATCGCATTGCTGCATGAATGGAGTACATTATATACCTCAAAACTTCATTCAATTTTAAATTTTATTTAATAAATTATTAATAGAAAATAAAAATTAAAAAAATATAAAAAAAAAATAAAATAAAACGCACGTCGTTATGGAAAATTAACCGCGCGTATATGAAAACAGTATTTTTATTTTATTGGCTACGCGAATAGAAATAACGTCGTTGACTGCATTTCAAATGTCGATTGCGAATTGCGAAAACAAAATTAATACGAGTTCTTTCATTTTCTAAAAGACCTAAAATACACAAAATTGAAGTTTTTTTTTTCCACCCCTTCAAGTCACGTCCGCGATGTTATGATATTCACGTAAAAATTGCGATTTTTAATTCCTAAGAGATGTAAATTTACATCGCACCGTTAATGTAGTTTCATATGGCATTAATAATATATTAATGCCATATATTATGTGTCTTAGTAACGTTTTGATTATTTTTTATGTTTTCACGTCGTCCCGAATTACCGCGCGACTTATATATTATATATAATAATACGCGATCGATCACTCGCGTAAATCGCGATCTTTTTATCTCACGCTATTTCATATTTTTCTACTGTTTTAATCTCTTTTACCACTCAAATAAATCTGAATCAATTATAAAAACAAATTTTTTACGAAGTCCCGATTTTTCGGTACCTTCAATTTCGTAAAACCAAGGTTTTACTGTATTTACAATTCCTATATAGAACATACAATGTATCATATAGTATAAAAATATATATAATTATATATATATATATATATATATATATATATATATATATATAATTAATATATTAATTTTTGTGTATGACAGTGCAGAAAATAAATATAAATTACATTCTAAATGATCAAAGGATAAAATTAATTGAGTGAATTTAATAACAATTTGTCAATATATTTTTAATAAAAACAGTTTATACTAAACGTATTATTCTGCTTTCATATAATTGAAGTTAACATTAAATTCTTGCGTTATATAAGGACATATATTACACAAAATTTTGTTATAGTCTTAAAAGCACAGAAAAAAAATAAAGATAAAGGTTACAAAGTGTTGTACTATGATATTAACTTTCGCCTGCCAATAAAAAAAAAAAAAAAAAAAAAAAAAAAAAATGCGGACCAAAGAAATAAGCAGCGTAACACTTAAGTTTGCAATTATTGTCGCCACGTGAATTATTGACAATCAATCACGGTGTAATTAAAAATCATTGAGCTTACAGCAGAGTCAAGAATGTTGGCTTGAGGCAGAAATGCCACGCCCCTGGCTTGACCAAACCTCCCATGGTCCCTTCTAAAAGTTCTAAATCAAATTTAATGCTTTGCCACTGACCGGCCTGTGTTGGAGAATATAAAGCAATAAAAAAATCAGATAACATTTTCTTATACTATACGTACACCGTACGCGGCCGTACGCCAACTATAATACGCACCTCTTAAATGCCCATGTTAAATATATCCAACATTTCGGGGGGAGTCCCAACCCCCAACCCCTGGATCCGCGCCTGTACATTACAGAGATTATATTAATAAATAATGCAGCAGTAATGCTTTTAATTTATTTCATTCATATAAATAAAATTACATGAAAAATTTATTCCAGTAAAAATTATATATATATATATATATATATATATATATATATATATATATATATATATATATATATATATATTAATGGACTGGCTTATAATAACTCTCGTATTTATTTTTATTGCTTGAGATAGTTGTTTTGTTTTTTTGTTAATTGCTATTGTGAAGATTGATGAAAAAAAAATTTTTTTAAGCAGCTAAGTTTTTCAAGTACACGACAATTATTTTATGATACATGAGAATTTCCAAGAGGTGTGTATTTTCTTTAATTAAAAACTAGATTTTGAAATGATAACTAATTTTATTAGTAAAGTTTACGATACTTAATTATTTTAATGCAACCAGCATAACACGTACAGTAACCAACAAGTTAATAATATTATTAATTACTTCATTTGAGAACTTTAACTTTGGCAGAAAAATATTAATTAATTTAATGCATGCACTCATCCTAATTAATTATAATAAATGTAACTTTTAAATGATCACCTTACACAGCCTTATATAAAAAATATACAATGAAAAAGCACACATATATTGTAAAATAAAACTTTGAAAACAATCTAAATATTTGATTAATTAATATATTATTTTAAACAAAAGCTGTAAGGTACAGTGTTAAGCAACATCGTAAAGACAATATAAACTAATATGTTTTTATTTTCGCCTGCTACACAAACACACCTTTCGCTATTTTAGAACTTATATACTGTAGTTGCGAGAGTGAACAATTTAGACAAGCTTAATTTATTCAATTCATGCAGTCAAAATACTTGATTAATCGATCATGTCGCTACACGCACTGTAATCACTAGATCGAGAAAGAAAGTTTGTTCAATGAAGGTTATTATGTAAGGTTGAAACAGCTGACTGATTATCTGTCAAGTCTGTCAACATATATGCGATGTTCCAATTCATTGCATTTCAGAGAAAAAAATACCCCCTGTAGTTATAGGCAACTTTATTAACTTTCATGCTACTCCAGGTTGCCTACCTTTTATATCGATAGCCTTCCAAATGGGCAATCAACTTATTGTATTTAATATAAAGGATTATATAGTGTTTGTTTCATTATTTACTGTTTAATATATAGGCCATTCTATATATACTTTCTTAGTTTTAAACTGGGTCATATCCTGATCAGTACTAACAAGCTTAATTCTCTACATGTTTTTATTGCGAATTCATTTTTTTGATTTCGTGACATGAAAGTATAATGAAGATTATTCTTATTAATAAAAGCGTTGAAGCAAAAATTTAAATATGCTGTGTTGTATGATTATGTATTTATGAATATATGCATTCACACCTCGGGAAAGCATGAAATTTATCTCTGCTCTTAATTTCACTTAGTCTTCATGTCTATAGAGGGCTAATGAGTGAGTCCATGATGCCTTTACACTTTTTGAGATGCATGGATATGTTACAAAATTACAATCAGCATGTTTATATTTTTTAAATTTGGTGGTTTGGTTTATAGTTCCAATAAAATTGGAAATGTTCTTGTTTGTTGAAGCTGCAGCTCCAGCAAATGAGTCAGAAAAGAATTTAGTGCAAGCATACACACATTAATTGTAGCAGTATATATCAACTTGTTCAACTTGTTTGGTGTGTAGACGATGCTGTATTAATTTATATATTTATTTGCAATTTTTACACAACTCATTATGTACAAAATTTAATATTATAATTTAATACAATAACTATTGTTATGCAGTAACGTTCAATATTTTTATGTTTAAATTTTGTTTTCGGGTGAACATAAACTATTCAATTAAGAATACATAATGAGTACATTATGTGTACTTTTTTTCTACTTGTATAATATATTAATTAAAAAGTAACATTAATATATATATATATATATATATATATATATATATATATATATATATATATATATATATATATATATATGTATATATATATATATATATATATATCAATGTGTAGTATTTATAATGTATGGTTATATACAATATTAATTACCTATATGGCTACGACCGTACAATTTTTATTAGGAAATGTCGACGGGGGACATTCACAAAGCACTTTAACCCCCAATTTAGCCCCGATTTTTAACCCTGGTGCTAAACATGGTACTAAACCAGGGGCTAACCATGTTAAGCTCATAGCTTAGCACCATGTTTAGCACCAGGGTTAAAAATCGGGGCTAAATTAGGGGTTAAAGTGCTTTGTGAATGTCCCCCGTCAAGTATAACCAATGTCAATTAACATGCTTTTTTGGTTTATGTCAAAAAATATATTTTTTTATATAAATGAGAATATAATTCAATGAAAGTTATAATAAAGGGAAAACTATGATGCTAGTATATAATCTGCTATATATAAAAAATATAATAATAAAAAACTTTTGCTGTTTAAAGTATGTAGGTCATCGTGTGAGAGAGGTAGAAAAGAAGATGAGTCTGCAGGAAGATTTATGTGGCGAGTGCAGTAAAAGCTCGTCACCAGTCCTCCTCGTGTGCTCATCACCGAGGAATTACCTGAACGTTTCCGTCATCACGGCTGCTGGGGTCAGCGGCCCGCGGAGAACAATCGGGTAATTCCGACATTAGGTCAGGGTTGATCTGATGGGACTTCCCCTTAAGCCACGGTGGCCTAACGTATCAATTTATTGTTGAAGAAAAAATATTCAATACGTATCGTTATGAAGAACCCTTAAAGTTATTTTTTTTATTGACGCGAATATTATGCAAAAAAGAGTAAAAAAAAATATGATAAATAAAAATAAAATTAAAAATAAAATAAACTTTTGTTAGAGACTTTAATTTGTATATATTATATATTTCCTGATCAAAATGCTGTTAAAGATATGGTGAAATATAATTAATATATAAATGTATTTTTTTTATTGAATTTCATTTTCTAACATATTGATAATTATTTAGGGCATAAAAGAATCTCTAAGAATTTTTTTGGCTATAATTATTATTTGGCTTTTTCGGCTGTACTGTACAGCACTGTAATTGTCATAAAATAATTTTATTCTCAATAATAAATATATGTATTACGAAATATTATCTCATCTTTTAAACCGTTTATTTTATGAACAGTTATTGTTGTTATTACCGTGACGTGTAATAAGTTTTGCGTGCATTGAATTCTCCTACTCTTTACAAAATATTATAATATATTGCTTCATTTTCGTGTGTATGTCTTATATACTTGTTAGCTTTGGTTTTAGCTATATCATATTACACAGTATATATATATATATATATATATATATATCCGTTTAATCTGCATGGTTATGTTCAGTATCAGTATATATTTTTCAGGTGCATGCATGTTATATAACGATATATATATTATATATATATTTTTTTATGTACAGTCGTCGCGTCGAAAAATTTCCCTTTGTGGCGGCCTTGTTAGTCACCACTTAAGAATAACACAGGGTATGGTGGTGCAAGTGGGGAATTTTTCAAGACGGTGAGTGTACACAAAATATAAAATATAATGGAAAGGTAACATTCAAAAATTGAAAGGAAAATAAAAAGAATAATAATATAATGAATTATAAAAATGATTATGACATAGACAAGTAGTACGATTGCGTGTGAAGAATAGAACGATATTGCAACTTAAAACTAGATGGTGGTGTTAAAAATTGTCGTGATTTCCTGGTCTAAAAGAGCAGACAGACAAGTAGCCGCCAAGTTGGTGTGCAGCAGCTATAAGCACCAGCAAGTGAAAGTGCATTGGCCGGCTGTGTTGACCCGGCGAGAGAAGGAGGAGGTGGGTGACGAGGCCATGTACGCAGTCGCGTTGTGGGCTCCAGTCACTCAGTCTGTGCCCGTCCACCGTTGCGTTCGCGTCCCACTCGCTCTCCGAACCTCACGCTGCCTGCCGTTACCTGCCGCCTTCTAATTAAGTTACACCCACTTCAAACGACGTAATGAAAAACGTAAGAAATATTTCTTATTTTTTAAAAACGATACTTAATACTGTAAAATTACTATGAAAATTTAGGCATAAAACCAATCCTGTGAATGTTATACATATAATACCTTCTTGTAATCAGGGATACGTGAAAATAGATTTTATACCTTCAATCAAACTCATTTTATTAGGGTAGCACAAAACCTTTAAATTAATTTCATAAAAAAAAATAGTATACATATATTGTTCCACCTGTGCTCCATTATATAATTTTACTAATTTATTTTATGGTCGGAAAATGGAAGAATTAAGGGATATGGGATATTGGGAATTACTATTAGGTTTACTCGTATAAAAGTATATATTTATAGTAATTATAGTATAATTATAATTTCTTTCATAATTTCAGTATTAAAAATGTAAAATAATAATTTAAAACAGTCACTTCGTTGTTTGATGCAGATACTTGCATATGGTATGGGATATAATGTTGTTTTTATAGCTTGCATTAAATATAAGGTGTCATCTGATTCAAATTCAAAATTGTCATACATAATTATATACGTGGACGCGTGGTAAGTGTGTGTTTTTTTTTTTTTTTTTTTTTCGTAATAATTAAACATTTGATCAAAGTGAAATGGTAATACTCCCTACAGTTTTGCAGTAATGACGTCGAAGATGGTAAACCAATTTAACACCTAAGAGATCGTCATTAAAGAATGTTCACTGGAATGTATTTTACGCAAATATAGGTTATAATAATTGCTAGTTGCTAGAGCGCAACAAAAATATAAAATATATGTTTCAATGCTTAATACTAATATATAATACATGGAAAATAATCATTACTATTCCTGCACCTTTTGTTTTATTAAAACCTATAGGATTTTTACTCTTATACAGTCATACAGTATAATATATAGAACAACTGTAAAATAGTTTAAAATTTTCGTGTAATTTTCTATAATATCGATAATATTTAGATACATTTTTCTACTTATAAATTTTTACACATTAAAATTTATCTTTTTAAACTCATATTTTATAAACTTATAAAAATCCATTTATAAAATATATTTTTTTCTTCTAAAGCTGAATAGCGATAAAATAATATTATTAATGATAAAAGTGACATGCTATAATACATGAAAAATATAATATATAATTCAAATAACGTAGCTTGTGCTATCAAAGGTTTTATCAGTCATTCTGAGACTGGTACCACTGGTACCACTTGTCTGGTTGATGTCGGGGCTCTTGCAGGGTGCAGTGAGGACAAAGGGTAAATGGGGAGACGTTCTGGAGAACAAAGGATGTAGAGCAAGTTAAGTTCCGGGTACGGCGGTCTTCTTGGAATACAAAGCAAATTGAGGGGCTAGGGAAGAGTAAGACAGTAAGACAGGAGACAGTAAGATTTATAACAAACGTATCGAATACAGCAATGCAATCAAAATACCCCTTCAACTTGTAAGAAATTAAATTTCTTTACACTATCATGATACCTGTGGAAACCATGTATACAGATCAAATAAAAAAAAAATGGAGAGCTATTGCAATATAAATGAAGGGGATCAAAAGCTTAAATTTTAATAACAAAAATATCATTCTGACTTACAAGTAAAAATTTTGGTTTAAATTTGAATATTAATTTTGAATAGTTATTTTTATAAAGGGGCATTCACAAAGTCTTAAGGCCACATTTAAGGCTCGATAATTTAAAGCTTGATTTTAGACGTGTTTTTTAGACCCAAAATTTCTGGTCTTAAATTATTGAGCCTTAATTGTGGCCTTAAGGCTTTGTGAATGCCCCTTATAATAATTATTGATACATTTGGCGTGGTCCAAATAAAAGGGTTGAATAGTTCAAGCGAGTCTCTCTATTTCTGCATAGTATTCTGTAGTAAAATACTGAATTCTTGTTAAACAGATCGAGTTTCACTATGTTCAAGGGTAGTTTTTTTTAGACGATGGAGTTCATTCACGTGATGAGTCAGCATCTTGGCTGATTGTTAAGTTGTACAGTTATATAGGTGAAATCAACACCTTTGAACTGCATAGCCGAACTAAGTATCACAAAAATCAAATTTTGTTTCTTTATGATGATACAAAATGAATTTCTGTCGATTAATATTGTAAATTGACTCCTTTTTTATATTTCAACTGAACTTGACCGTTGAATTAATTTTTGTAATGATTTTATCTGTTCGGTGCTTGGATCACTATTTGGTATATATGAGAGGTTTACAGAGCTCCTGCAAAAGCTCTGCCAGATGATGGACCCTGCATGCGAGATTAATATTGATTATTTTAATGCATTATGACTGCAAGTTTTTTATACAACTGATATTATAAGTAATTGGCTATCAAAAAATTTACTTTTCATTTTATACAACGTAACTACAATTTTTTTTATTGACTTTCCACAATTGCATTTTCATAAGTCATACAACTAGAGTATTCTAATATTTCTAATATTATAATTGTTTATTTTAAGTTAAAGCATACATCAATATGGGAGGAACAAAATAACCCAGTTGGTGAATTGAAAAAGGCAAATGTCAAACCACCAACACAGCAACGGGAACTCTTACACTGGAGTTATCGATATAATTTTTTACTATTTCCCATGCAGAATTAACTGCCAGATTTGAGCAATACTGACTGTGTATGAGAAAAAGCAGTGACAACATTATATAGTAACACATTTTTAATATTATATATAGGCAGAAATGATACTCAGAACCCAGTAGCTCAGAATACCTTTCCTTTCTCGTGAAATTGGTTTATAAACGTGTTGATGTCGAGAATATTGTTATTTAGATTGCCTTTTCCTCGAATTTATGAATAAAGTTCTGAGTATTTATAACAGAACTGTTACATAATAATAATTTCGATGTATTCTAACATCACATTTTATTTATAATGTTATTTTTTTTACGTCGTCTATGGTGGATTGTTCAAAATCTGCAGCATATAATATAATTATGTTATTTAATATGTTATATAATATATATGCAACTTTATAATAATTAATAGAGCATGCAAACGAACTCATTAGTGCATAAAACGTCCATCATTACCGTGTAAACATTAATTACCACTTCCAACTAACCATGTTGTTAGAATTTGTAAAATCATACTTCATGAACTACAGAATTAATTTTTATTATTTATACTTATTTTTTTATGCCTGTGAGGTTATAGTTTGTACTAGTTCCAAGTAAAATTGTTTTGCAAATCACGCGCGCCGGACGTTTTCACTGGCTGCATATTTAGCATCATGTACCACAGACGTCACAAGAAAGTACTTATTTTCTCAGGTTGAATTAAACTCATGTTTTGATAAGCTCATCACATGGTTTTATTAATTAATCACTGTCAGTCTTTCTGAAAATAAAACGTGATAATTATTTTTACAAATTATAATAAACCATAAACCTGTCATATTTTAAACATTACAAGTCAACAATTAATATACGAAGTTAAGTTTTTAAATAATTGATTTTGGTAACTTTTTATGTTAAAAAATATGTATTATTATTATTTTTTTCTTTTTCTTTTTATTTTTTTTATTTTTTTATTTTTTTTTTTTTTACTACACGCATTTATAAAATATGATCCTATAATATTATACAATTTGCATTCAGTGGCGTAGTGGGTAAGGGTATAAGTGGGTGGGAGGAACACTCTGTAACATTACTAATTAAAAAATGATAAGACTGCATTTTAACATATTCGATCTACGTAAAAAAATTAATGTTTTCTGACTACAATGCTTGTTTCAGGAGAGCATATCATTAAAAGCTCAATGCAAGTAGCTGAGGTTTGACATTGCCGTGCGATATCCGGGCTAGTACATATTATAGATGAAGAGTGAAGAGGCGTGAGCCGTGGCAGTGACCCCACGAGCAGAGGATGAAAGTGCATGCATGCGCGCGCGGCTATATGGGGCCACCAGGTTTGCAGGTCAATCAGTTCATGAGCAAACTCTCGCTGAAGAAGACTGGCATCGCATTGGCACCTCGTCTAATTTATCGTCCCCCTAGGCGCCGCAGACCTCAACACAATCTACAGTACACTCGTGCACTTTGCAGTGTTTTCACTATTGCAGTACGGGAGAAACTATTTAGATTTGAGACTAACAGATGCACAACACGACACCTGACATTAAATGATAAAGGTTACTTTCAGCGTTTGGAAACATGGAAATTGGTTCTTCAAAAAATTCTTATCAATCATTAGTTCTTATCAGAAAGTACGTTCTTGTTTTGCATCTGGACACATCATGCATGCTGGTTTCAATTTCATGCGCATTTTATGCAGTGTGTACGCAAATAAAAAAAAAAATAATAATAAAAAATAGTAAATTTTTTAAATGACACAAATAAAAAAAATAAAAATATTCAATTATATATATTAACGAAGTGTTATGTTTTCATGATAATTATATATCCCGATATCCTCTTTAATTTTTTTTCTTGTTCTACTGTTATTCTGATTATCCTTTTCTAATTATTCTAAGTTCAGCTACTATTAAAAGAAATTGATCCATAACGCTATGATCAGATAATATTTATCTCTTATCTGTATTATCTGCTATGCCACAGGTTTTACGTTTTACTCTGAAGTCTCTGAATGTCAACATTCAACATTATAAAAAAGCATTACCTTATAGTTTATAGGAAATTTATTATTAATTCTTGAAATTAGAAAAATCGAAGTTAGAAAATTAGAGGAACATTACATGCAAAATATAATATGGTAAATTAAAATTTTATAGTATGAAATAGAGAAGAAATTATTCATATTGCCAAGTGTATGAATAATATAAGTGGAAAAATTATATAAAAAAGCTAATAAACAATTTCGAATTAGTAATTTTTATAACATTTTAAATTTATTTAGCGTGATGGAATAACGTGCATACAAACAATAAAATAACTCGGCACTGACAGTGAGTCCAAATAAGCGTTCTCTTAGTTTTTTCTTATTTATCTCCATTCTCTTTAAATAATTATACCAAACAATTTTTGAAGTTAAAAATCTTCGCCTATATTTAAAGACAAACAAAAGCACAATAAATTCCATGACTGCATGTAATTTTCATGAAGGACAAATTAATAAACATAATGTTTCGCAGAAGTTAAAGAATATAACAATAATTAAATGATAAATTATTTTACAACACAGAATTTACATGCATGCATATAACTATTTTGTATTTTTGCAAAGTCTGATATTTAATATAATTATTTTTTATTAATGTTATTATATTGCATCAAAACAAAGTGTTGATTAATAACACTACTAAAGGTGACGTATTTTATACAAAACAATGGAACTCGAAGGAAAATTTTTTTTCTCACTTGTTGTGGTCAGAGGTTATCTCACGGGTTGTCTACAGACTTAAGGAGGATTTTGTTCCGCGCTGTGTCACGCTCAGGTCCGAAGGTCGCAGGAAATTTGCTGGACATAACCTGTACCTTTAAATCAAGGTGATTTAATTAAAAAGAGATAACATTTAACCACATGATTTTTTTACATTAAAATTTATAGTTATAAAAAAATGTAATCAAGCTATATATAAAATATATATTTTATTATATTTTACCTGTGTAATTTAATTTAGTTATGGTGTCGATGAGGTCATACGTTATTAGCATTATTATTACCAGTATACGCTAATTAAAAGCTACTATTATGTTATGACCTCCTTTTTATGAATTAACATTGTATATGTTTTATAAGATATGCATGTTAATTAACCACGGAGGTTTTTTATAGTAATGTAGACAGAAAATGATGGAATGATAGTATATAGTAGATTAAACCTGCACAATGCGTATAGTTCTTTTTTCTTTAATTCCTATAGAAACACGGATTTCCCTTTCACATAAAATTTAATTTTCTTCCATGTTAATTTGCTTGATTTTCTTTGCAATATTATAAAAAAAGGCCTTTATTAGAATATATTCTATATATATAAAATAATAATATCATAATTTAAATTATATATAAAGACTATGAAGAGAACGCTTTAAAATGAACATGTCTTTATCCCTCTTCTTATAAAGTAATCTCGTTTGTATCTTATGTATTCATATAGAAATATGGGTTATAACTTTCAAATATAATATCTAAAATTTAAATTATACAAAATAAATAATAAAATTAGTTTTAAATTAATGACGTCAATAAAGTAATTAGCATCTTATTTTTTTATCTAAGGTTTATTACTGAAATGGCTTATGCAATACTAATTAAATGTTCATAAATGTTCCCACAAATTATATTATAGTCCATCGTCTGATATTAGTTGGTCACAAAGAAATTTTCTTGTGAAACGCTTCTGTTATAAATTACGTAACTTACATCAAAGAGTATACTACAACGAATGAAGTGCGCATGTAGACAGGTCATATTGTGTTTATTTATTTTTTAAGAATTTGAAAATATTTACAATTTTTTGTTATTATTATTTTTTTTTTACAATTTTACCATCAGTATATATTTTAAATATATTTTTGTCTGTGTTACACATTGAAATAACCTAAATAATTCACACTTTTACTTTCAAACCGTTCTATTGTTATTGTCACTTTGTCATATGGCGTAATGCGGTCAGTATATTACAAGAAGAGATGATTCTTATATGTGTGACGTAACACAATAAATCCGGCTCCCACCATACGGACAGTGCAACAGCAGCATTAAAATTCGTGAGAAAAACCACGAAACTGTGAGGTTGATAATGATGATGGAGGTACCAAGGCTGCAGCAGCTGAAGAGAGACTTAAGAAGCTGGTACCACTCGGTAGCACGAGGACACACTATAACTATTAAAAAAATATACTACAATTAAATCTTACCATCATGCACGTATGTGTGAGTTTGTCGTGTCTTGGAATTCAGTATACAGCATGCTATTATATGTATATTATAGTATATAGTTGTTAATACATTTTCTTATGTTTTTAAAAAGTTGCATCATGCACGCACACTCGCTCGAGTGATTTATTCAGAGAGCCTTTTAGAACCACATGCGTTGATATTTGATGCAGAAATGAGCGGAAATAATTACACCTGACTCCTTTCTAATAATGTTTTAACTAGGTAACTGTGACTAATGGATGATGCAAATCCTAAAATAATAATAATAAAAATGAATAAATAAAAATAAAATCGTTCAATATATATGCAGGAGGGATATTTTGTTACTTTTTTTTTATCTTCTTTATCACAATTTAAGTCCACTGATCCATACATCAATGGACTTGCATTCTTATGAGATTATATGTCCATTTATGAAATTTTAATTTATTGTTTAAAAAAAACTTAATGAAAATTTAAATTTTAATTAATGAGATTCAGTGACAAATAATTACCATGCCATGGTGAATAGAATTTTTATTTAAACAACCTATATATACTTAAATTAAATTGATGCTCTTTGTTTATAAAGCTTACAGTGTTTTGTTTGATAGAAACAGTAGGGTATTTAACTGCCAGTCATTTGTTTACTCTCTAGTTCATTAGCATGATGACTCGCGGATTTGGTTCACCAAACGTGCAACTTGTATGGCTGATAGACACGCGTGCTTGATACTTAATTTGGAAGAAATTCAATTCGCACGTCAGATTGTGTATTTTATAATTGTAACTTTGTATTGTTGTTATCCTTTCAAAGAAACTTTTGTGTTTATTTTTTATGAATGAAAAGATAAATTTCAAGATTTTTTTTTCAAGTATTTTTTTCTAAAGAAATCTATATATAAATACAACTGGTATAATGATTGTTTTTTAATACTAATATCAGTGAAAAAACCTTAGAGGAGACAAAACAATAGCGTGTGTCATGTCAGCTATACTAAAAGTACATCAATTTTGCGTTTTTTCCCCCCTAAAAAGTTGCTTATTTTTTAATTAATGTTACAAATCTCAAAGAGTAAACTTTTTCTGACTTTTTTTTTTCAAATTCAAACGTACAGTCGTCGCCCTTAAAAATTTCTTTCACCAAGCGATAGCAATAAAATCAACGAATCGTTCGATTGTTGACATTGTTGTACATTGTATGATTGTGATTTTTCTCTTGTTTTATGTTATATACATGTTCCAAGGCAAGGAGTGTACTATACCTATAATTGTGCCAATTTATCATATTATGTGACTGTTAGACTGTTGGCAAATAATAGAATAGTTTCATTGTAAGTAATGATGAATCTAATGTTAGTGGCAAGTTAATTTAAATAATTTTGACTCCAAAATATTAATGGCAATGGTATAAGAAAAAAAAAAAAAAAACACATCCACTTCTTCAGAGGTACATTTTAATGTACTGTACAGATCGACGAGTTTTGACTTTAGTCGTGTAAACTTTAATGAATTTGCTGATATCGTTGAGATTCATAGCTCTGCTCAAGCTGTAATTAGAAGCTCATTAAGATCATATAAGTTGTTATCATAACATATAATAACCAGAAGTCCCAAAACATAAATAATTATACAACAAATTGTTGCTGACATCATGCATAATTAATGTACGAAAATTAGCACTCCTCTTAAGACGCCCAAGACTCGACCGAGTTCCGTCAGTTACTCCGACACGTTAGCGAGGGCGGCAACTTAATTTGCTAGCACGCTGCAGGTCATCGAGCGCAAGGTCGGCTGCCCAGGGAGCACCTCGACCTTGCAGCCCGCCAGTAGGTCACTTAGCCGGAACCCTGCGTGACGTCTGAGCGCCCCCGCACCAAGCGAGCGAGCGCACCTGCCTCCTAGAGAAATATAATATTCAGTCAATTTAAAATAGACAAATGCTTTCGATAACTACGCCTGAAATTTTTGCTATAAGCTATCCCCCTTAATTGGGCCAATTAGAATTATCAAATAAAATTCAGGGTACATAATGCAATAATATTAATTTTTGAGATAATCAAGCTTTTGCTCCCCATTTGAATAACTTGTAAAACTGATGTTTTTCGTGGAATTTTGCAGAAAAGTACTCATAGCTCGAAATCTTTTTCGCTTTTGGAATGTGTTAGTAAAAACTTCAAGTTTTGTATTGCCAACTACCGCTATAGGGCCAACGCAATATTATTTTTTGCTACTCACTCAGCCTTGAAGATATATCAAACTGAGAGCAGCTTGGATTTCACAGCACTTATAAATCTTAAAAATGTAAAAATTTATTTAGAAAAAAAAAAAAAAAACTACGCAATGGAAAATAATTAATGAAATGAGAAAACTGAAGTGAAAGTTTCTCTTTTAAATTTAATTTTCTTATTTTTTAAATTAAAATCAACATTTTTCTAATAAGTTATAATGCTTGAAAGGCGAGTTTAAAAAATTTGTCTGCTATGCAAGTTGCATAATTTACAATTTATCCGAACAGCTGATTTTCTATTGTAATTCCCTATTAATCAGGCGCGGACCTAGAAAAAAAATTCGGGAGGGGCTGTCTCCATAAGGCCAATGTAAAAAAAAAATTGGAGGGGAGGAAATGCCTATATTGCCCATGTTAAATCCAAAATTTCGGGGGGGGGGGCTACAGCCCCCTAGCACCTCCCCCTGGATCCGCGCCTGCTATTAATGTATAGGGTATTATTGCCTTTTAGAGTTTAGATTAATTTTACCATTATATGGCACGGAACTGTACATACAAAATACTAATCGGACATAAAAAAACAACATCAAACTTGTATGACTGCTTTTACATGGTGAGGACATGAAATGAAGAAGGAATCAATAAATTATTCTATTCTATTCTATAATTTTACTGTGCCGCATAATTATATACTTCAGGATATCGACTCATATCTCATATCGATATGTTTTCCAAAATTTTAGTTTAAATGCCAACTGGCAGAGGATGAAATTTACATTCAAAACATTCCAGTGTTCTTCCATGCCACTCTTTTGATACTTAAACAAAAACGAGCGACGGTATAATCCGGTATAATCTGCATCAGCAAGATATATGCAATGACAATTTCTTAACAAATCGGACTAGAAATTTTGCGATATATTTTCGATTATTAATTTTTGCTCTTTGTTAACTCCTTCTCAGTTTGTGAATGTTTTCAAACAGTTTATGGAGGTGTAGTGTAGACTAAAGTGTATATAGTGCACTTCAAATTTGGGGGAAACAACTCTTATTACCTCTCGCGAAAGAGCAAATTTTTCTTGTAGTCTTACTCTTGGTGTCTTGGAGAGCATTATTTTTCGTATTTTCTATTTCCATATTGTTTTCAATATATATTTTAATTTAATTCTTTTACAACCCTTAACATGATTGAAGTATTAAAATATAAATATGTATAGTCTTACAGCTGTCTACAAAAAAAGTAAACAATAAACTGTAGCATTTAATTTTTTTTAAAAAGCTAGCTAGAAACGTATATATTATATACAATCGAGCAATCGTGTGAGTAAGATTGAACAATTATACATCGTATCTAAAAAATTGAGAAAGGTATTATAAGTATAATAAGATGACAGAAGGTATAAAGTATCCCATTAGCCCATCGAGAGGCAAGTTAGTTAAGTTATAAGTTATAAGGCATTGTATTATATGAACATTGCTTCATATATATTATATTTTTAATACTTTCTAACTAGGCGGTATGAAAGGTCCAAGCGTTTGATTATTTTTTTGTTGTTGCATTATAATAGTAACGGTCACTTATATTTTGACCTGACAGGTTTATAAGCAAAACTAACTGGACCTTCCCGTCCTATAGCGCCACAAGTAGAGAGTGAAAGTACTAAAGTGAGTGAGTGAGCACATGTTTTGAAAGATCGTTTGTAATCAAGCTACACTTCAGTTTATCAATGACAAAAAAACTCCTCAGAATTAATCAAACTCTAACTTAACTATTAATTATTTATAATAATATAATATATAAACCAAAACAAAACGATTTTTTTTGCTTGTTAAAACTATTCTCCATTCTTGAAAGTAGAGTTATGATTGAAATTAATTGTACAACTTTCGCAGTTTTATTTTCTATTTTGTTTCTTCAAATCACTGCCGTGCAGTTAATATATAACAAAGGAAAACGACTTTTGTTGAACTTCACTTCTAACTTATAACATACATATTCATAATTATATTATTTATTTTCCTCAAAATTTTGGCTAATAATACGATTATGCTAACTTTGGAAGTATTCAATATAGTTCATAAAATTAATGCAGGCATGTTTAGACAAAATTAGCTAAATTACATAATATTATAATTAAGTATATAGGATATAACTCCAAGTGAAATGAGAAAATTTATTGTTCTAGGTATAAGATTTGGCAACGATAACTTCATTTTTTTATTCTTTTTCGTATATAATATCATCCTTTTGTCCAGCATTGTTGGATTGTAGATCAATTGTGATTTAATGAAATAGAGAGGATTTTTTTTTATATCATATCAGCACACGATGGACAACATGCAAGAAAGAAACGTTTTAACTCCAAAGCTATAGAGGGCATTGAAATCATAATACAAATTATATTCATGAATATATAATTAATTTCTCTTCAAGACACCCAATTTAATTCAAATAAAAGCAACAGGGTGTGACGTCAGAGTCATATAAACTGGTCACAATATTTCTATGCATGAATCTGTATAATGCACTTTGGTCCAAAGAGTATGATGTTTAAGGTCGAATAGAGGTGGAAAAAAAAAAAAAAATTATAAGATATTTAACTTGAGGTCCTCTATCCACATTTTTTTAAGTACAAATTCTTGCAGTCAATGAAAGTAACCCCAAGGTAACGTGATCTCCTTGTTTGCAGGCGAGCGGCGTGGTTGCTCGTACTCTGCTGCTGCTGGGCGTGGCCGCGGTGACAGTTCAGCCGCTCGACTCCAGTCCACCCTGCGACCACTACGGAGGGCCACGTTGCAACTACCCTTTTCTGCCAGCACCCCCGGGACGGACCCCACCTTGCGGCAAGGCGGGAGGTACATTTTGTGAGAAGATAGAGCACTACCCCATGTGAGTATTATTTGTCCTGACAGGTGGGATCATATATCGAGAGATTATTTTTTGTTTCTTATCGAATTTTAAATGACAATTCAGCATATTATCAAACCGATCAAGCGTGTCAGTAAATTTGCCATATAAATGTATTAAGTATTCAAACTAAAAAAAATATAATATATTATATCATACGCGTATGTAAGTAAATCCCATTTTAACACTCCTATAATTTGAATCTACGTAGTCTGCATGCATAACTTAAACACCATGCGTGGAGATCACATCACAATACTAAATGAATCATAAAGTTTGCATGTCTAAATGTTTCGGCTGATCGCTTCTTCTAGTCCAATGAACCGTAATTAATTGGAAATTTTTTTGTTTCAATTTTTATGCATTGATGCTCATAGTCTAGAAGGCTCTTGTATATATAAGAATGAAATTTATTTAAGTCAGGAAATATTTAGAATTTTTCACTATTAATAGGTTATGAGTAAATAATTAAGTAGTAAAACAGCGATAATGGTCAAACTCCCATGCAACGTTGAAAAGCCTTAAACGTCTTTTGTTTTGAAAACCAGAATTGAGCTTTAACATTAATATAATAGACCTCTGTCTCCTAAAACAGATTGAATATATAAACAACGTCGCAAAGACGAGACCAACGAGAGGCACATTCGGGAAGTGAACCTGAAACTCGATATTATTCACGGTTGGCATTTCTCTCGTAGTTGGTGTGTCGCGTGCACCAAGAGTCCTGAGCTGTCTGGTTTGCGTGTTGCGATCGACGGACGTGGCGGTGTGTGCTGTTAGTGTGGGGAAGGTCGCGGGAAACCACGCGTCGCTCGCCACCAAACCTGACGTGACACGTGACGCAACCTTGCCTGAATGGTGTGCACCACGACCGCGTCATCCACCCACCGAGCATGCAAGCAGAATTGTCACGCCCGGCGAACCGTGTGATAGAACGACTCGTCAAATACAGACAGGACCAATCTACCGTAAACAACGTATCGCACTATTTTATCAAATTTAATGAATTTTAGTTTTGGTTTTAAACACGGTAAATTGTAATGTCAATAATATTTTTAATACTGCATGCATACAGCCATACAGGAGACAAAAAGATATAGTCAAATTGCAATCTCAATTGCGTTAAAAAATGCAAATTTTATATTTATACTAAAATTTACAGTATTGAGGTAGTTAAAAAATGAATCTCAAATCACTATACAAAATATGATTCTATCGTTCACACTTCGTTTCATTGAATGTGCATTGGATTGACTATAATAATTACACCTTTTATAGAATTTAATAATTTTAATGTGATCCTGCCGAACTTTTATACGTTCAAGACTTTCAGAGGACATTAAATTTTTATTTTGCTGCATGTATGAAATTTCAAAATTCAAACAGACAAATGCTACTGCTACCGTTTCAAATTTGGCCACCAACTCTTTCCCACTGTGCCGCACTGTAATACGATAGCAGATGTAATACAGTATACATGCAAATATCAACGATATCTTTTAAATCAAAGGACGCAAACTTTATTTGCTATTATAAATACATCATGACTACTTAAACTTACCTTGCAAACACATAAAATAAATAAGTACTTTTTTTTAATGTTAGGAATATGACAATGAAAACCTATAATATACTATAAAACGTTAGAATACAATAAAATAATATTTTTTTTACCGTTTTATTATTCTAAATGAAGGCCAGACGCAAAAAGTATTCATTATTCTGCAATTTAACGCTTAGTAAAAATAAGTTGAGTGTACGGTCGAGGCTTCATTGTTTCAACGTTGTTGAGAGCTAATCGCCGCCGCCGTCGATAGCCTTGCCCTCGTGTAGCACGTCGTCACGCGGCCACAGAAAATCTCAATTTGTTCGCCATTGTCGATTATATTGTCACACATTTCGTAATATTTTTTTATACATAATAAAACCAATAAGAGACCACACGCAAAACATGATATAAAAATCATGATAATATATTACCCGGATATACCTCACGATAACATGTTTATCGAATTGTTGTTGATGGCTCTTATTTTCAATATTATATTATAAGATGTAATATCATCGTCTGAGAATGCAATATACTTGCACCTTTTGTGTGTAAGGTCAAAACAATACCTTCTTTATTACACTGTGTAAGAAAGAAGGTCCTGGTCAAACCATGCAAATAATAAAAATATTTTATCTTATATATTTAAATCAAGCAGTGAAATATATTAATATAAATAAATATATTGCATTCCCTCTAATAATATTGCATACTTTTCTTATATACCTGAGGCTTACGTGTGTGGATACTTAATATGCAAGACTAGTAGTATAGTATAGTGACATATTCAACTTCGCAATTAAGAATAATTAAGTTGTTTACTAATGAATGAATACAGAGCACTATGTGAGTTGTGACTCAATTAAGTAACTTGACTTTCACAATATATGTGATAAGTTTATGTATTTCATATATAATTTATGAATATTAGTAATATTAGTAATTAGTTGTAATTACATTGGACGATTAGTTTTTTATGTTATATTTGAAATTCATTTGTTCTCATTTGCTCTCGTTTATTATTATTATTTTTTTATAACCTTCCCAACAACAATTTTACATGATATAACTTTAGTTCAGTCGTTCAAATCACTTGTTAAGATATATATATAATTTCTTTGACTTCTTAAATTTGAGCTTAAGCATGGTTATATTACGCACGCATAAATACTATAGATCTCTAGCTCTGTTGAACATTTAATCTTATTATAAAATTCTTTATTAACTAAATTGATTATTAAATAGTGTATTAAAAAAGGTATTGATTGATCCATTAAATTTTAAAAATAAAGGTATTATTTCAAAATTCAGCTGTAGCTGTATTTATTTAAAAAAAATCATGAAATAGTTTTATGCATGCACAAATCCTTCATTTTATTTGTATAAAAGATTTTAGAATAATAATAAGATTTATAATATATAGAAGATACTTTCATTTTAATATAAGATATAATATTTTATTTGAATTCATTGATTATGGTTAAAACTTTCAAACATCATGTATTACAAACTCAACAAGTACAGCTCTCATTTCATTATAGAGCTCAATGAAAGTATTATAAACGTCGGTGCAGGCGAGGAGCCTGGGAAAGTTTTATTCTCTGGCCCTCGTCCAGCTGCGATTTGTTTTGATTAGTTGGCTGGCACGTGAGTCGTCATTGTCACCTAGCAATGAACTTGACAGCGCGTCGTCTTCTCAACGACATGAGTCACAGAATTTAAATGACGACCTTAGTGTGTTGAATACATTAAAATTAACAACTTTTTTTTAAAGAACATATTGTAATTGACCTTGGATGACTATCTTTTTATAAATTTATGCCCTTCTTAAGACAGGAAATTTATTATGTATCTTTCATGCTAATTTTTTAAATTTTTTATAAATATTTTAATATATTTTGCATTAAATTATATTTACATGATAGAAGTATTGATGTTTCGCCCTGTACTGTATATAGGCTTATTTTTCATGAATGTTAGTGTTATATATTCATGGCATTGTTTTAATTATTAATTTTTTATATTATACAGTTTAAATAACGAGTATAAGATATTGAGTGATTGGTATAGCACTTATTCCACTCATCTATGTATTGTTCAATACATTAACCTGTTCTGAAATTACAAGTTTTCAAGTTATTTTAAAAGTTTTGGTTAGACTTTTCTAACTTTCTCAGTATACAGAGCACATTTATAATATAGTAATATGAGATTTCATGAAGAAATTTTATAATATCATTCCGTGATATAAAATGTAAAAGTCATGCTCGATTTGCATGCGGCTTCTCGTGAGCCCAACCCGTGAGCTGCTGCGTGCAATAGTAGGCCACACTGAGGCGCTGGAGTGTTTGCACAAAATCGGGTGACGAGATCAGAGGAATGTACTGCAGACCATCCCGTTAAAATATGGGGTCAAATTAACTGTCTTTTATTAATATCATGCAACAATAAAATTAAAATGTTTTAGCTGTACTGTGCTATCTCATCATCAAAGAGCATTATAATTATGACAACAAATAAATTTTGAGTTTCTTTCAGAATCTTATATCGTAAATTATTTCATGCAGAACAAAATGTGCACTTTATATGCAACTTAAAATTGAGTGCATGTTTCATTACATAAATTCACATGTGAAATTGTAACATATAAACAGATAATTATACTTTTTATTTATTTTTAATTGAAATGATACAGTAATAATATTAATATAACAAAAATTTTAGTAAATGTCATGAATTTAACATATCATTGGTAATTTAATTTTGTGGTGCCTTAGCTTACTATTTACCTTGCTATACCTTGGTACATGACGAATGGGTGTGCCCTGCTACTGCTTATGCCGTATGAAGGCTGTAATAACAGCAGCCTATATATTCCTTCCTACTTAAAAACATTAAAAAAGTGTGCCATACATGATCATGAAAGGATTTCTTTACCTGAGACATTTTACCTAGGCACAGATCGCTATAGACTCAACCGTTTTTTTCCTTTTATTCAAGCGAACTTATACGTCCCTCGATTTTTTTTTGTGTGTATGCTCCCTGACATATACTACACTATTTCTGACCCTTATATCATACTTTCTTTGCATGCACTTTTCTATAATATGTTATATATTAATTCTTATAGTTACCGGGTACCGTTATTTATGTGAATTAAAATTAAATTAAGCAGAGAAATTTTTGCAGGTCACACATTTTTTGCTATTAAAAAAAAATAATATAATAATTTTACAGTCACTTTGTTCGTACTTTTCTTAATATTATTATAATATATATATATATATATATATATAAAGTAAAATTTGGTAAATTTTTCCCATGTTTATGAAAAGCTGATGCTTTCTCATTTGTTGAACATTTCTTTGGATTTTTTTTTTTTTTTTTTTTTTTTTTTTTATCATTCGAGCGTTCGCGATAACTTTTAGTGTCAAGAGTATGACAATGATTACAATGTAAAGAGGTTTTATTGGTAAAGTAAAACGTGCATATAGAAGAAGATTGATCTTATGTCAAAGTCTTTGTATCCAGCTCTACCCAATTTTATGTGCCTTTATCATCAATGCATAAGTAATAATAATATGGTCCTATAATATATATAACTGTTTACCCTGAGCATTTTTGCTTCACAATATAAATATTTTATGTTGTAGAAGTAGCAGAATAACTAGAATATATATATTTTTTTATTTAACGAGATTTGAATACAAAATTACTTTCTTAAAATTTTACGTATGGAGTAAACGTACAAGTATTGCATGCAAATGTTATACGACGGGACATGTTTTGGTAGTGAACATGCAAAGATTTATTACTTGCGGTGATGGATTGCTACATGCTCACAGCTGACGTGTGTTTTCATGTCCCTGCAGGCAGCTGATCCGGTACTTGATCGAGAAGTGGGGCTACGACTACAACACGCTGCTCAGTGACGAGAGCAGAGACGAGTTCCAGGACAGGTAACCACACAATTAACCAACAGGTGACATGTTCGAATGATTGTGTTATTGTAATACAATCATTGAAACGATCTTCAACATTGTTATAATATTGGAATCTTGAAGTTGATGATAAAATACGACATCAGTACAGTTTGAGAATTGCATGCGTTTATCCTATTAAAAAATAGAGACTTCAACGCCTGAATATTTTTTTACAAGTTTGTGGTAAAATTAAAAAAATTAATATTAAATTGTAATTTATTTTAAATATAAATAATTAAGTAAAGAAAAATTGACATAATCTTATCTCATTTATATTATTGCAAATTGCAATATAACAGAACTGAACATATAATTATTTACTTGTGTATAAGTATGGCAGAAAATAAATAAAGTAGGGGTGGGGTGGGGGTAAACTTTTATTAAATTATGCTTTTTAATTTTGGTATATTTTTGTTACTAAATTAAATTAATTCTTATAATTAAGTCATTAACTGCATCCAAACCTTCTTGACTCACACCCTTGTTGATTGCAGGACGCCGAAGCCTCTGCCACCTCCTCCGTCGTACCACTACCCTGCCCCCCACAGCTACTCCAAGGTGGTGCCCGTGTACTACCCCCAGACTCACCTGCAGGCCCCCATGAACTATTCGAGCGCTCCCGTGTCCAGTGGCTACCCCGACAGAAGATATAGGTTTGACACCTCGAGCCCTGCCTCTACGCCTTACTACTCTGGCCCATACTTGAGCACGCTGCTGCCTGGACACTACACCCCATCTGAAACTTGGTGGACCAGGTACACCCTGCTGCTATTGCTTTTCACAGGGAATGGTTGAATAGCTCAATATTGTGAAAGAAATATTGAAATTAATGTATAAGAATATGGTGAAGTTCACGTCAATTAAAATATTACTCTATCTATACGTTAAACAGCAAGTCGAGGTGTGCTAGCTCCAATTGAGGCTTCAAGTCAGCTGATTTTGCGATGTACCCACCGTCCTATCCAAACCTCTGTCTGTAAGAAAAAAAAAAAATGAAATTGCTTTTTTTTTTGCGTTAAAGAGAAAATTTATAATTATAGGAAGAGTATTATTTATTTATTTTTTTTATCTGAAGTCCATGCACTTAAAAGATCTGCAACTGGAGACTGGAGTATTCGAGTATAGAAATAAGAAGTAATGAGATCAATGGTTTCACTTTCAAGTTGCGTTCGTTCATGTAAAATTTATATTTGGTGCATAGAAATAATGTTGGGAGAAATTGTTTACATGCATGAATATTATAATCCCAATTTAATTTAACTAGAGTGAGAAGTCCGATTTCTGAATTTTTCGAATGTCTTCTTTTATACCCATTGTCCCAATGATGTATTTAAAATGTATAAAATATTAAATTTATACCTGCAAAAAGAATGGAAATTTCATACTGCCGTAAATATATTACCTCAGCTTACAGCACAATTTACTGTAATTAAATATGGTATAAATACAGTATTATTATTTCAACAGTCTCAACATAATTATCATATTTTTGATATCTTACGCTTCTTGAAATAATTTTGTTTGAACCAAACCTGTGATAATAATTTTTTAAGGTACATGTCTCAAGCTGGAAATTAAGTACTGAGCTCTTCACACCATTCTCTGTTTTCTTTTATGTCTTCATAAGCACGGATAATCTTACTTGCATGCTTAAATTGGTTTAATACATGCATTTGGACAAAAGGTAGCTCTGCTGTAGTAAAATTGTATTATTCTGGCCTGCATGAAGTAAAATTATCCGGGATAACATGTGACAGCTTTATCTGCTCTTTTCATGTTTAAAATGTCCAGATGTGGAGCTATAATTGCATTGTTTTACCATGCATGAGTAATATTAAATGAAACAATTAACGTAATGCGTAGTTCATAAAATGTTAATTTGTAACTCTTATTATATAAAACCACAACTTATTAGAATTACAAATCACACTTTTTTTTCCCAACGATTAACATTTAGAAAGTTGGTTAAAATATAATTAAATTACATGTGTAGTATATAACATATGTAATATATTATACATGTAATGAAATCTATTAAGCATCATACAATATTGCATACTTTATATAGTTGCTAAGCTAAGAAGTAGCAATTATTTTTATTACATAATTTTAATTGACATGTTACAAAACATATGTTTTACTTTATACAAGAAAAAAAAATCTTATTACAATGTAAAACACAGCAAATGGAATTAATTTTACTACGCGTTTGGACAAGTTTAATTTCTTTCATGGGGTACATTATGTGGAAATTAACTTTTTGTTATATTTCAACTTGATGCATGGAAAATATTAACGTTTTGCGTTATTGTTAAAATTGTACGCAAATTACTAAAACGAAATCCATCTAATATTTTAACAAAACTTTCTGCTTTCGATCAATGTTCTCTATCTCTTTCAAGCATGGCTTAAAATTGTTGCTATTTCCACCTGTTTTGCCGCTGCTGGCCATGATGCTGCAGAGGCGCGGATCCAGGGGGGAGTGGGGGCTGGGGGGCTGCAACCCCCCCGAAATTTTGGATTTAACATGGGCAATATAGGCACTTCCCCCACTCCAATTTTTTTTAACATTGACCTTATGGAAGCAGCCCCCCCCCCCTCCGAATTTTTTTCC
This sequence comes from Siphlonurus alternatus, assembly GCA_949825025.1. Classification (NCBI taxonomy): domain Eukaryota; kingdom Metazoa; phylum Arthropoda; class Insecta; order Ephemeroptera; family Siphlonuridae; genus Siphlonurus; species Siphlonurus alternatus. The sequence continues at coordinate 24,145,355 of OX463780.1, read as the reverse complement.
TGGATCCGCGCCTCTGATGCTGTTACATAAATAATATCGAATACTAATTAATATCCCTTCTACTACATAATGTATATATATAATTATGTAATGATTTGTGCTGTGAGATCAGTAAAATTGTATTATAAATTTCAACCATATAGAATTGATTAGACTTCAATAAATAAGCATTTTTAATTATTTTGAGCTAACCATTCACATTTTTTTTCTATTTTGTAAAAAAATACATGTGCCAACATTTGAGTGATTTGGGTAACAGAGGCAGCAAGGAGACTCCATAAACATAATGGAGTATTGATGTCATTTTTTTTATTGCAGAAATGGATAGAGCGTGCAAAGTTATGCTAACCTGATTTTTTTCAGATTTTTTAGAGCCCGGGAACTATTTTTAAAAAATTATTGAAAGTTCTTTTTGTGACGTCACGAGGCGGCAAGTCCTATCTTTTTCTTAAGGAGTGGCGTCTCGTGACGTCACAAAAAGAACTTTCAATAATTTTTTAAAAATAGTTCCCGGGCTCTAAAAAAATCTGAAAAAAAAAATCAGGGTAGCATAACTTTGCACACTCTATTCATTTCTGCAATAAAAAAAATTGAGATCAATACTCCATTCCAAGAGGGATGAAACTTCTCAACCTTTCATCCAGTTTTCATATTATTCCATAGTTTTAAATATATGATTCAGAAACGAAATTTGCTAACAGAACTATATAGTTAATAGAAATCCTGTCGCGTGATACTTTTTAATGCATCGATGATAATATATTTATGATTTTTACTGGGATTTTCTATGAAAACATTTTTTCATCCTGCATGATGGATATTATTGAATTTTTAAGAAATTGTTGAATATTTCAAATATTATGTTCATGACAACATGCTGTAAAAACATAGCAAAAAACAAAACAACAATAGCTGAAAGCATGTGACGTCCATCATAAACTTGATCTTCATTACACTGTAATTCTCTGTCTCAAAATAACTGAAAAAATTACTTGTAAACATTTTGTACATTTTGTGCTCCATTTATAACTTTTGAATGATTTCAATTATTTTTTCTTCTCTTCGAATATTTCGTTTCTGTAACAACTCCCTAAATATTTATCTGTGGGTCCTCGTCTTTCTTTAATCCACATCACCGCTTCTCCAGGTACTTTTGAACAAAGGTATCAGAATGATGTTGTGACACAGGTACTCGCGAGAGGCGGAGAAGCAGCGTCAAAAACGCCAGGCTGCGAGCCCGGCGCCAGGGAACGGCGCTAACCAACTGTGTCCCGTCACCTCGTCGTTCGTGATGCCTCGCGCGGCGGTCAACAATCGCGGCAACTGGATGTACGTGGTGAACCTGAACGAGGTCGATGACCGCTACACCCAGCTGGTGCGCAGCGAGACATGCGCGTAAGTTCATAATTACCAAACAATTATATGAATTGTATGCATTATAAACCGATACATTTTATGTTGAAGAAAATTCTTAAGTGCATAACGCTCTCGAAATTCAGTGATGTTTGAAATTTATCTCTTGCAATGTAAAAATGATTCAAGAACATAATTTATAACATTATGTAACTTTCAGTTAATGTTAATAAGGTTAAAATTACAATGTAAATTCTATATCAGCTGCCAATGCGCTTGCAAGTGTTTTCTACCTTTACCACATCATATCACCTTACACGACAAGTCTTAAGTTCAGTAAGTTTTGCGGAGAGTATTTTGATTTTTCAAAGCGTTTAAAAGTAACATAAACTGACAAGGATTAGATTTAAAACATTTGTAGAAAAGTCAAACTTTGCACTTCTGATTATAAACGTTATTTTCAACTACGGAACTGCATTGTATAAAACAGAAGCAATCGCAGAAAAGCCAAAGTAAGATCAGAATTTTCTTAGCGTGCATGATGTGTGACTTTTCAGCAGAAACGAAAATAAGATTTTCAAACACTCATAAATTGAACTGAAGATTTGTTTTTCATTCCTTCATTATTTTTTGCAACGATCATAATTAATTCAATTGAGATTAATTATATAATTGATGTGTCTCGACGTCTAATTCATAAATCAGCAATTTATAGCAAAAAATTTCAGTTAAGCCCCTGAATTTAGGCAACTTGTTTAGCTGAAGTGTAATGCGGGTCATTTATATTATACTACAGGATGAAAATCTCTTACAGATACTATATTTCCCAAAAAAAACTAATTAAAGGTAAATCACAAACAGTTTCATTCCATTGAAATAAATAGCTTAAATAACCTTCCATTTCCACTATATGTTATTTTAGGACTGTATATGTTATACGCGTATCATATTTATGACAAAGCATATAACTTATAAAATGCTTTGTTTTCATATTCTGTGTTTCTTGTTCTAGCTCTAACCAGTGCAACGGTCTGTGCTCCATTCCCAACGGCTACTCCTCTAGCTGCCAGCAACAATACGTGCAGAAGCGGCTGGTGGCCCTCGAGGGCAGCGGTGACCGTCTTTACACGGATGTCTTCTGGTTCCCGCACTGCTGTATCTGCCAGATCGTGCCCAACAGTGGCTAGCACCCACTCTCCTCATCTTATTATGTGTTATATTATTATGCAGGAGATTTTAATAAAATGTTTAATATAAACCATCAAGTTATTTAGAAAATTCGTTTACGTACACAAGAATGTTTGTCGCTTAGCTTAAATTTTTTACGATATTAAGCTTGATGATAAGTCCACTGAAGTCCACACACCAAGTCTGTTTTCAAGTGTTTTAGTCTCCTATACAAAAATTAAGGATATTTTAACGCTTGAAAAGCGGAAATCACTTGATATTGGTTCTAATATTTCAAAAATCTCTAAATGTTTTAAATCTGTGACAGTGTTTTAAAGTAGTTAAAAGAAAAATATTATATATTAAAATTTGCATGTCGGGAAAAAATAGTAGAAAGTAGCAATTTCTTCACGATTATTTTTTTGGAAACTTCAGCATTCAGATCGTTTCTAATAATATAAAATTCTAAAAATAAAAAAATCCCAGGATTAACCCGTTTCACGTAAAAACATCAGCGTAACCACAATCTATAATTAAGAAGCAATGATATCAATTAACTTTTCAAATAAAGTTACAACTGCATTTTATGATGATAAAATAAATTTGAAAAAATACATGGAGAATTCGAGGGGGGAAGGGGGAGGGACTGACAGCTGCTTCTTGATTCGATTTTGACATTACTTGCATGTAGTTAAATTTAACATAAGCTGGCTATGTTAATTGCATATTTGTCACAATTTTTCGAAACAAAATAAGAAAAAATAATACAGTAGGTGCACCATGCTATTTGTTTTAATTTATATCTCAATTTTATATAAATGAAGTAAAAATAATCTAATTCATAAAATATACTAATATATAATGTCACAATATTTTATTATAATCATAAAATGTTTATAATAATAATTATTATATATATTATATTGTAATACATGTACGAATTTAAATAATATACCATAATGTTAAACAAAAATTAAAACTATTAATCTGAATATTTTTTCGTTTAATATTCATAAATATTATTTTTAATTTTCAAAATTGTGTTCCAACTATAAATATTGTTATTTTTAGTATAAATAATTGTAAATTTTATAATCATAAAAATGTCATTTCTCATTTCACTATCAACGATAATTAATTATTAAATTTGTTCTCATAGTGTTTTGTAGTGTAGTAATATTAGTGATCGATATTGATTAATAAAAGTATAATATTATACGATGAATGTTTATTTTATTTAATACAATCCCACATTACAAACAAACACCCCTTAAGACATTGATGGCGTCCAATGCGTTCAGTGCTTCAGTAGTGTAGCCCAGTTAGCCTCAGTAAAACAAAAAAAAAAAAAAAAGGAGTTGCCTTCAAATTAGTTTTTGCCAAGTGGATGATTTTAATTTAGATTCGTGATCACTTCATGTGTTTTGCTTTACATCGATCGTGACCAAATGGGAGATGATCGCACATCTTTTTTCATGATTTTTCCTAAATTACATAAATTAAATGGGCTCAATTTCTGGCCCATTAGACGCGGACGGAGCGGTCCAGCTGCAATGAATGAGCAAAGCAAAAGAAATGAAGTTACAGATTAGGAGTAATTTCACAAAATATTATAGGAAATAGTGAATATTTCCATTTTTGGTTCACATATAGCCAGTATAATAAGAATATCTATTATATACTTAATAACTTTATAGCAATAAATTTAAACGCATTTTTTTACAACATTTTTTTTTTCAAGTATGTATATATATGATTTTTTCATGGAATGTTATAAAATGAAATTAAAAAAATGTCGAGTAAAGAACATTCTTAATAATTAGTAAATAATTAAATTATATAATATAATATTATAATAATTAATTAATTTAATTAATTGTATAGTTTAATCATGCTGAAGTACATTAGTTATCAAATTGAAGACAGTGCTGATGAAAAGAAAATATACATAATTTACAATCAGCTTTGAATTATAATTTAGGAAAATGACAAACTTCTGCGTTACGTACCATTATTCTATACAATATAAGAATACAAAATTACAATAAAATTGTAAGGGTAGTTTTATTTTGATAAGGGATGAAATTATTAATAGTTAAAATTAAACTCAATAGATGTCTCTGTGTGAAAAATATTTTAATGTAGGAACAGGGCTGGGCCCGTAGTAGTGGAAAGTGAAAATGGATCGATTGTTGGTAAGGGAAGCGCGCAACGCAGCGGGGTAGGTTCTCTAACTTCAACTACCCCTCCTGGCTGCTGCTGCCTGGCTGACGCGGCCTGACTACTACTGGCTAGCTGCTGGGCTGCCCCATTTTTATGACATTTCAATGTCGGTTTTACCCCCTCCCTCTCCTTCACCCACATTCTACTCGATCAATAATACTGTTCGCCCTTTACGAATTGAGCAAGTACATAGTACGATGCGCGTGCTACTGCTGCTATACTACTGCTTATGTTTGCATTATGTATGTACATGCATGTAGCAGCAGCAGCGCCCCAGCAACGCACAAACTTGAAAACACTGGACGGTAGAATGTTTCAGTTTGACTGAATAAAGTGATCACATGGCATGATAATAATTATGGCGTGGTTATATTTTTTTGAAGCATTGCATGTGCGGTGCATTTTTCTATTATATTTTAAACCCAAATATAAATAATTATATAATGTTGCAAAAAGTCTCAATATCGATTTTAGATTTTGTATGTTAGATTTTAGATTCAAAAGCACTTTATAATTGAATATATATAATATATATGATACAATAATTATAATTACATTTATACATTGCAGTATTCGATAAATGCATTATACAATAAAAAAGAAGAATTGATGCTAAACAATTAAATTATTTTTTTTTGCCTGTATTTTTATTTTATAAAGTCACAGCTGCTATATAGTTCAGTGACAGCTGTATTAGCCTGTATTATTATGTAATATGTTAGTACTATTTTTATAATAAAATTAATAATACGTACGTACAGCTAGAATAATACCGTTAGTTAAAGTTCACATAAATGTTAAAATTCAAAATATTAATAATGAAATAATAACTTTAAAATAAATATTATATATATCTGAACATATTGGGGGACATTCACAAAGCACTTTAACCCCCACTTTAGCCCCGATTTTTAACCCTGGTGCTAAACATGGTACTAAACCAGGGGCTAACCATGTTAAGCTCATAGTAGCACCATATGTTTAGCACCAGGGTTAAAAATCGGGGCTAAATTGGGGGTTAAAGTGCTTTGTGAATGTCCCCCATTATAGTTTTCTGCAAAATTTCTATTTTTCTATTGCAATATATTATGCTTGTAGTAGAATGCTTTAACTTTATTTTAAGGAAACAATATATAATATAGAGCTTCTGAAAGAAAAGGTTACAGCAAACGTGCTCACTTATCGGGATTTTGTTACCGGGCAGCAGTAAAGGTCACGGTGTTATTAAAATTTCAACAAATAATTTTTCAGTTTTAGACATGATCGAATTATTAATGATAAATCAGTACGGGGGAACATGTTATACGATTAGAAGGAAACGACAAAGTTTAAGAATTTAATATTAATGTTTTAATTTATGAATTTAATGACTATTGTAATATAATTAAACAAATTATTGTTTTGTCGCTTCTTCAACTTTTTACAAGAATGTATTAATTAATATTTTATTTTTAAATTTTTGAATATGATTGTAAGCAAATTTTATAATAATAAACATATTTTAAGCTTTAATATCACTGGAAAAGGATTTTACCTTATTCGGATCATTGACATTGGTTTTTATTTATAAACAAATTGCGCACAAGATTGACGCGCATCAAAACAAATGGAAAATTATTTTCTCTATTTATTTCACGTGTTCAGAGCACGTGGAATGGGTATTTATACTTCATTTAAAAAAAAAAATTTTTTATTGTAGCTAATAGTAAAAAGTTGAGTGTAAAGCTACTAAAGTGGGCGAATAAACGGTACACAGAGAGAGCCGAAGTTGACCCGAAGTTTGGCCGGGTTAACGCGAACGTTGCCACGCCAGCTGGTGCTTGCTTCAAGAAACGGGCGCGCAAACTTCCCTCTGTTTCCCCCCTCCCGCGCTGGTCTGCCCTCTAGCGGACAAATCTACGAATAGTACGCGAATCACAAGCTGCCCGTTGTTGGCGTACAAAGATCGGAGCGGTGGGGTGGCTTTTTAGCTGTGTCTCCAAGGTAAATTTTACAAGATTCAAGACTGCGAAGTGACTCGAAGACCATCAAATCTGATGTAGGTAATATTAATCTATATTGTAGTTTAGTTTTTAAGAGTTGTTTCATTTATATTTAACGAGAAAACAATATTTTAACTTTTATTAGCAGCCATTATTATGATATTTATTTTTTTGTGTTGTAAACGCGTAGCTCAACACTGCAATGTGCGAGTTTTTTTTTAAACAAATAAATGGCAATCAAAATTTGCAAAAAAAAAAACCCTTCAAAATTTAAAATAAACATGTATTTATTTTATTAAAAGTGTTAAAAACATTGACATCTTTGTAAAATTGAATGAAGTGTATTTTCAGTTAAGTTTTTAATATTTTTCCTTGTTTAATTTTTAAGTTTTGAGTAAAAATGAAAGTAAAAAATAGTGAACGTGATAATGCGCTGATGGTGCTGCGCCGACGGTGTAAAACGTGAATGGACCATTTTTGTTGCTTCATTTTCTCGTGTGTACAATCGTCTTCTTCATAAATGTAGTAGATATATGTTTAATATTAGTATCATAAGTGCAATATGAGCATCTCAAATGATAATATTTATGTAAATATATTTTTTTTCATGTGATGATTTTGTCAGATAAAAGCGAACTAAAATTGGTTACAGTGGGGAAGGTCAGTGTAAAGAAAATACGAAGGATGGAGCTTTCTTGAGGATGGAGGATGGATCAGTCATCAAGTGGGGGAGATAGCGGGGGCGCAAAAAGTGAAGCTACTTGGGTGGGGGATCGAGCGCGATCATGTTGTGCTAAAACCAGACAATTTCCTTGCAAATTTTTTTTTCTCTTCTTTTGCTGAAATGACTAGTTAGTTGAGAGTTGCTAGAACATTTTGTTATTCAAGATGCCAAGAGTTTCTAAATAAAAAGTAGTTATATTTAGATTTCATGACTAAAGTAAAATTAAAAATAACCTTTTTTTAAAATTTATATCACAGTTCTATGAAATGACGTCATATTCTAAAATATATAAAAGTTCATTTTAAGCGAGAGTATGTTTATCTCAATTTACATCTGATAGAATTAAAGTAAATTTTATATATTTTTAAGTAGTTTTAATTGAATAACAAGTGTGTTACGTGTTTTTATATAAAAACTGGGAATTTATTTTTAAGTGTGAGCGTTAATGGAAAAAGCCAAGTAGAATTAATTATTTTATATTATATTATACAATTAAAATATTATATTAAATATCAAGTTTATTCTGGACGTCAAGCTGATGCCCAAATTTCAATTACTCCTTTACTATAATATAAGCTATATCTTCAAATAATAAAATTGAAATTAATTTATATCTTTAACTTTTATGTTGTGTGTTTATGTTTATGCACTATCTGCAATGAGTAAAATTCATTGATACTTAAATAATAGTTTTATTGTTTTAATAAAATTGTAAAATATAATTTATTTAGTTTAATAATAAAGAGATTTTTTTTTATAAATTATTTTATAACAACCTCATTAAAATTTGTTCCTACTGGTTCATAAATTTCTTAGTTGAAGTTATTATGTATTTTTTTAAAATAAAAAAATTGAGCTGATAACCTGACGGTGTTTTTTAAAAATATAATTAATAATTTTGCATACGGTATTTATCGTAATATAATGTTTTAATTTGTTTGATTTTGTTTTGTTCATTGCATGGCGGATGGCAAGTATTTGTTTTCAATTTTGTTAAAGGAATTAACACAAATGCACCCAAAAAATTGTTTTTTTTTTTTTTTTTTCTATAATTTTGGAGTTTTAATTTTAGCTTAAAAAATATATTAAATTCAATAAAATACGTAATGTTTACAATACTGAAAATAAAAAGTTTTATTTCATAAAAGTGCAGTAATAAATAAAAATTTGCATATTTTTTGAACAGTTAAGATTTATTTTGCGAATTTGACTACCTGACGTTGAAATACTTCCATCCATTGAATAGAGTGTAAATTATGTGTTATTGTATTCCAGGGGGCGTGCCCACCGCAATGAGGGTTCACAATGAGTGAAGGTGTTAGCCAGGGGCCCGAGTCGCTGGGCCCCCCAGGCTACGGGGGCTACCACTCAGCCCACCACGCATCGATCCATCCTCCGACACCTTCCTCGAACTTTAAGGACGAATTCGGGGGCCCAGAGGCAGACTCTAGCAAGTCTGGATTACCCCCGTTTAGTTCGTTCACTGGAGAAGTGGAGGGGGGAGTGGTGAGGGTGGAGGGCGGCGGCTTCATCGAGGCGGGAGGGGGAGGTTCCCGTCTCCTTGACCTCTCAAATTGGGACTACTATAACGAAGGACTAACGGGAAGATTATTGGAAAGAGGACCGCTTGGAGAACCAATTCTCGGAGCGACCTCTGCTGCTCTTCTCGCACATCATGCTGCTCACCAAGCTCAGTATAGACCTTGGGAGAGCAAATCTCATGATCCTGAATTGCTCAAAGCTGCTGCTGCTGCGGGTATCCCCACCTTTTCGGATGCCTTTGGGGGACCCAAATTACCGTCCTTTCAGTCACAATTTACTTCCGGGGCCTTTGCAGAACCAGTTACAAATAATGGTACAACCGTTCCACCTAGCGAGTCAGCATCTGGATTACCGAGCTTTCACACATTAACTCCAGCTGCACCTGTACCACCACCTCCTCCTAGAGGGTATCCGTTAGTACCAGCACCAGTACAAGCGAGAGAAATTCCAGCTATTCAGCAGCAGCTACTAGATGAGAGACATATACAATTATTTCATAGTCAACCTCCATTTCCTCCTGGTGCCAACCAGTTTACTCATCATCATCATCCTCATTCACATCCACATTTACCACCTTATCATATGAAACCTGGAGATGAGCTTAAACACTTCCAGGTAGAGAAAATGGTGGCTGGTGCGGACTTAGCTATGGGACAGCTTAAATTCCCAGGTATGGTACCAGGAGCAGAGGCTATGACTGCAATGCCACCTACAAGACTTGACTCTAGGAAGAAAGAGAGACGGAAAGCTCGTGTTTCCTCGTTAGAAAGCTCTGCAGAAAGTGATGTGACTACTGCGGAAAGTTCTGGTCAAGTGGCGGCGGTTTCCAGTACAGGGACTGGTCATGATATGGACGATGGTTTCCGCAGACCTCCGCAAGCGTCTTCCTCAGACCCTGAGATGGCGGGGGGATCCTCGGATAAGCCTGTCAAGAAGAAGCGCAAGAGATGTGGAGAGTGCACAGGATGCCAAAGAAAGGACAACTGCGGCGAGTGTGCTCCGTGCCGTAATGAAAAGAGTCATCAGATCTGCAAGATGAGACGTTGTGAGAAACTCACCGAGAAAAAGGTAGGAACATTTCTGTTTTTATATGCATGCTAAATATTTACAGAACAGGATAAACAAACGGTGACAATATTTCGTAAATTAATTCAAACAATATTTATACACATATTTATAAAAATTCACGATTTACATAAAACTGATGCTATTATTTTTTAAACTGATATTAATTAGATATTAGATATTATTACAGTAAACGATAATAAAAATCATCAGACTATAATAAAATATACATGTATGTTACATTTCTTGAACGAACATTACAAGAGTCTAATAATTTCAAAATATCAAATGAATTTTATGTATGTTTGTTTTTGTTTGTTTTCATATATTTTACGGTACGTGTGATATAGATCGATCTGATTTTTAAAACAATTTATATACATAAATATGAAACAAGACATTTTAATTCTGTATATTTATTCGGCTCTGCATTAACGACTATTTTGTGTTTTGGCAATAACAAAACATGGAATCTATAATGATGATGTAGCTCTGCAGATCTTTCATAACATTTTTTTTTTTAAATAATATTTATATAATATAATATCACATACATTTTTTTTTTAAAAAAAGAAGAGAAAAATGTTTTTTTTTTTTTTTTTTTTCCTGTGGTGGAAAAGCGCACAATTTTCTTACAGGCTACCAGAGTTGGCTAATGTCCACGCATTACTTTTGTGGCAGCAGAAAACACACCACTGCTACTAGGCTATAGCGAGAAACTAGCGAACTGTCTAACTATGCTCAGGGGTGCCAAAACCGCGTGCTGCAGCTCCTCAATCCTCGCACTTGGTATAGCCAACTCCACAATAAAACTCTCGCTTTCCTGAACCATGCGTGCCCGCGTGAGTTTTATTTTATTTTCGTGCTTTTTACAATGCGATAATGGCAGTACGACTTTTGGTATGTGCAGTAAGGGCCATGCTGATGCAATAATGCTTAGCACGCGATCTATGTAATGTACTAAATGCGCATGTCCTATATTGCCAACTAGTATCCATTCAATTGTATACTTAAAAAAATAAAAAGCTGATCAAATGAATTATTTTTAAGATAGAAAATATTTAACTCAAGTTGCCAACTTTTGAGTCACCACAATCAAAATATTTGTACATAAAAAATGTTTAATGTTGTTGTAATTATAGACTTATACTGTACTTCTTAGAACTACATAGTCTTGAATTTTACCAGGTCAGTTTACAAAAGGATAATTAAAATGCACACATCTAAAGTTCAGACAGTCGCCGCATTACGATACTTTAATTTATAAATTATTTTCGTTGTTTTATACTTAAAAATAGTGTTTTTTTTTTTTAGATGATAACAACATGCTGATTTTATATTATTTTATTGGATTAATATCATAATTATGTAATTTTTAATATTAATTGTGTTCATTAAAATTTATGCATGCACAATTATTTACAAGCAACTTCTGAATTAAGTCAATAACAGCAATTGTCTTTGAATATTTTTATATTTTCAACATATAAAATATAATATTTTATAATAATAGATGTTGACAAGATTTATCATGGATAATAATGTGTGGGCTGAAGTGGCGGGAAAATATCGGTCGTTCTTCCCTCCCACCCACCCACCGTCATTCATTCGTGTGTATCAAAGACTGGTGGGCAGGCGGCGCTACGAGCGGGTGGGCGGCGCCGGCGTTAGTGTCGAGAAAACGCGCGGGATTCTCTCGGTACCAACTGGAGTAAAAAAAAAAAGGTACTGGTAAAGAATGAAGTAGCTCACTCCCACTCATGCCTTACTCTCTTACTATACCAGCCAGCATATATACTATATCTTGGCAAGAACCCAAAAGCCATGCAGATAGTCACGAAACTTACTAACTTGGATGATAGGAACATACAATGGAGTTCATACACGTGATCGTTTCAACGTGATCTTGCTTTAGTCATGTTTGTTTGTTTGTTATAAAAAAGTAAAAAAAAATTATGCGAGAACAGTTCTGTAAAGAAGTAGTGTTATGAAGTATATATATTAGGAATTGCTATATAGTTAAGTTTTTTTTTTTTCTTATTTTACTTTAATTTTATTGTTTACTGAAGATGTATTTATATTTTATATTAGTGAGGTCTCTATGTAATGTTTAAAAATTTAATTGATTTTGTCTTAATTTCAATTATTTTTTACCATTTTTGCAATAATTTAAAAATAAATTATGTTGATAAAAAACACCAGGCTTATAAATAAAAAAATGCAACTAAATTATGGAGATATAATATAGAGCTGGGATATAGGTAAATATTTATAATATATGAGGATCTTATTAAATCTTTCATTTGTGGTATATTTTTTAGAAACAATTTAAATTTTGTTACGAATGATACACTAATTTCTGCCGTATAGTAATTTGCACCCCCTTTGTTAATCAGCTGATACAAAGATCTGACCGCTTGTGGTATAATTTTGATTTTATATTTAACCTATAATTTTACCAATGTGAATGCTTTTATCTTCCCCTCTTTTCGTTGAAGGATAAAAATAAATTCGTTCAAACAAAATTGGTCATATAGCTTCATACATATTTAATTTCACCTGATGTTATAATACATTGATTTAATTGCTATATATCCATGAATGTTAATTAAAAATTGAAACTGTTTACATGAGAATATATTATGGTATATCAAATAATAAATTAGTTATTATAGTAATTTATATAATTAATGCTAAATAAATAAATATATTTTGAAAAGGAAATATTTATTATGACCATGGCATAACAAAAATTTAGTGTTCGCTTAAAAAAAAAAAAAAAAAGAAGTAGAAGAAGGAAAAAAAAAAAAAAAAAAGCATGACATTTCTTCGTATTCTTATTTTTTGTACTGCCGGCACTAAACTCTTTCCTGTTACAGCCGTTTGTATTCGTAAATCATGCACTGGTCGCTTCTGTTAAGTATAAGATTTTGATTTTTACCCTTGAGCTTTTCTTAAAGCCATTTGAAAATAAAATAGTAAATTATAATTTTTGGGAACATTTTTAAGCATATAAATATTTGTTTTAATTTTTATATTTATAATTAAAACAAATAAATTTATTTACTTTCCTTTATATATTTTATTATAACTATAACATTTTACCACAATTGTCATTGAGACACATGATATAAAATTTTAGTGTAATTTGGTTAGTATTAGCACAATAGAGGGTTAAATTGAGAGCGAAAGTCATTCGAAGGAAAGTAAAACTCGTGTGGTGCACAGTACTGTACCGCCGCCGCCGTCACAGCGGCTCATGGCGAGCGAACAAGAGAGAGAGAGAGAGAAAGAAGAGAGAGCAAACGCAAGCTGCAAGCGGCAGCCAGCAGCAACGGGCCCAGTCGATCGAAGCTCCATGAGCAAGCGGGGAAGAAGGGAGGTAGGGGGTGCGTGGGGGCATGGGGGCGGGGGTGGGGTGGGGGTAGTTTCACACAGGGGTGGGTGCATGGGACGGAGTAGGAGGAGGCCGTGCCGTACCGAGCTGCGCTGCCTCGCTGCTTCTGCGTTGCACACAAACTCAAACCCCCTACCCCTAACCCCCCAACACTTCTACCACCCACCCCCTACACGCACCAACTCCCTCACCCCCTCCTCCCTGGAACCGTGCGTGTGCGTGCTCAAAAAGGGAAAAAGAACAGCAAAATAAAAAGAAGGACGACGACACATCCTGTTTTTTTTTTGTAAATAAAATAAAAAGAAGTTTTGGAATAAATTTGCCTTTCCATAAAAAAATTGAGATAAATTCTTATAAAAGTGATACCGATCGATGCTTATTATTAGCTGTTAAAAAAAATCAATAAATTATTTCAAAGTCCTCCGGCGGTATTTACATCATCTCACCTTTATTTAGTTCATGGTGCATAAAATAACCTGCTATATCTCTTCACTGTATCTTTGCTATCAGCAGGGGATGAAGGTGGTTAGGGGGTGGTTGAAGGTAGCACAGGGGTGAGTAATTGAGTAATTACCCCTTATAGCTCCTTACGCTCCCGCGAGCTACATTGCATATCTAATGTCAGAGAGACCAGCCCACCCTCCTCAATTACTCCCACACAAATTAATTAAAAACGACGACTTTTAATAATTTGTTGTATTATATGCTATAAAACGTAAAAAATAATAACTTGTATTAATTTCAGTGCTTCTATATTTAGCGTTATAATATGTACTGGTTTATATTAATTAGCGTTTTTTTTTTTTTTTTTTGGTCTGATTGAAGATCCTTTGAAATGAACTCTGCAGTATAACAATTATAACGAAAAATAATATTAAAATTGTTATTTTAATTATATAGGGTATGATATATTAATCTAAACAAAAGAAACTATAATTTGATTCATGCAGAACGTATTTAAAGGTTCTTTGTAATAATTATACTATATTATAAATTATAGGTTTTACAATTTTAAATGATTAATCAATTTAGTTCAGTTCAAAGAAGAATATTATACATTTATTGTTCTAGATTACTAAATTAGTGTGTATGAAAAACTTTGAGTATTAATTCATCTTCAAAACATTGACGACATCAATCAGAATCAAATATAGAAAATTTTAATTATAAATATACTGATTTTTTTTTTTATTGTTACTATTTCATTATTCCTAAAAAATTGCGTGAATGCTTCAATTTCCTTTCATAATGTCGTTCATATTCGCTTTCATACGAATAATCTTTATGATTTAACCCACATGTAATTTTTACTAATAGCATCCGTATATTGTAAATATAACTATAACATGACAGCGTCTCTAAGGAATTTTTGGTGACGGAACATATTAAAGTAAAGTGCGCGCTAGAAAAAAAAGTTGAGTTAGTATTTTCTAAAAATAGTTCAAGTAGTCCTCCATATCAAACCAAAATTCAAAAAATTCTATCTCAAATAGCTTTGCCAGAAAAAAATTCCAAAGTCAGAGTGAACGCGTCGCTTAACATGGGGCCTTACCTGACAAAAACCCTCGAATATCTCGAAAAAATACACCGTTAGGTGGTATGAAAAAAATATAGTGATGTTCTATGACCCAAGCTTTAACCAAAAACCGATTAAAAAAAATTTCCCTCGAATCCATTTTTCCGTAAAAAAATAATAAAAAATCTTATGGGAATTAACATGGTAGATTTTCTTGATTTTTTTACGGAAAAATGGATTCGAGCGAATTTTTTTTTAATCGGTTTTTGGTTAAAGCTTGGGTCATAGAACATCACTATATTTTTTTCATACCACCTAACGGTGTATTTTTTCGAGATATTCGAGGGTTTTTGTCAGGTAAGGCCCCATGTTAAGCGACGCGTTCACTCTGACTTTGGAATTTTTTTCTGGCAAAGCTATTTGGAATCACGGATAAAATACCCTTTGATAAAATACCCTCGGATATAATACCCAGACAAAATACCCTAGGACAAAATACCCTTGGACAAAATACCCTCGGACAATTAACCCTTGGACAAAATACCCTCAGACAATTAACCCTTGGACAAAATACCCTTAGACAATTAACCCTTGGACAAAATACCCTCGGACAAAATACCCTCGGACAAAATACCCTGGGATAAAATACCCTTGGACAATTTACCCACAGATAAAATACCCTTGGACAAAATACCCTTAGACAAAATACCCTTGGACAAAATACCCTTGGACAAAATACCCTCAGACAAAATACCCTCAGACAAAATACCCTCAGACAAAATACCCTTGGACAAAATACCCTTAGACGAAATACCCTTAGACAAAATACCCTCGGATAAAATACCCATCACTTTGAGGTTGGGAAAAATTTCAGTTTCAATTCAGGGCGAGAAATTCACATTTTTGAAAATACTGGAATATTTCATTTGCAATACATTCATAAACTAGCTCATTCAAAGAATAATCATCGTTTTGAATAATATATAATATAATAGATATATGAATCTCAATTCCAAAACGCTTGGGTAAAAATGCACGTCCCCACTCGTGTTCAGTTCGTTCATATATAGTCGTCTCACTCAAATATCTTTTAATATACTATACACATCAATGCTCGTTTTTTCCTAACGGGGCCGGCTCCGTAGTCTGGTCTTTTTGTCAAAATTATATAACTAAAAGTTCGGTAAGAAAGAAGTATATGATTTTTTTCCCCGGTGTCTCAATATTTTTAAGTCACTAATATGCATTAAGAAGTTATAAAGGCTTTTTAACACAACTAAATACTTTTAAAGATAATTTTATTATGTACCATGTGTACATGTAATTCTATATCTTCAAAAATATAAAATTTCTTCTCATCATTAAAAATGTGAATTAAATATAATTTTTTCTGGTAAATAATGATTTTGTACAATAAAATAACAAATAAATAACTGAAATAGCAATACGTATTTTACTATCATGCTTTGTGCTGGTTGTTACCCGTGACAACATAAATTTTAAAACCATTATGAACATTTAATTTTATAGCTGGTTTCCATGAGTAAGTTTATAGAACATTCTACTGCAAAAAGCAATGTATCTCTTGTCGACCTTACAATGTAACATTATGTTAATACGTAAAAAATTGGGTGGGGAAGCAATGTTTTCTTCTATTCATGAGGTGACGATTTTTTATTCTTACTTTTTGTTTTGTTTTTGCTCTTTATTAAAAAATAATGAAAAAAATGCATTCATACATTCATTGTAAAATAATTATAACATAATTATTATGCGATGTTTTATTTAGTCTCCCCTGTTCATTTACATTTACTTATTTTCCCCCCCCCCCAAAGTCCTTTTTGCCTGGGTTGGCTCAAATTTATTGCACCCAAATTAACCTACATTAAGGGTAAGATAACACGAACAATCGATTGTTGTAGTCCCATTTGATTAACATGTAAACCTTAGCAACCTCATAATGATTCTGAATGTTTTTTGAGAGACAGTTCTTGGCACCAAAAAAATATGGAAAATATTTCAAAGCAATCAGACGATCCAATTTTTTTAAATTATTTTCTTAGTTTAGGTCTCCATGGGAAAGCCCTGTACTAAAAATTTAAAAAATTCGTTTAAAAAAATTGGATCGTCCGATTGTTTTGAAATTTTTTCCATATTTTTTTGGTGCCAAAAACTGTCTCTCAAAAAAAATTCAGAATTATTATGAGGTTGCTAAGATTTACATGTTAATCAAATGGGACTACAACAATCGATTCTTCGTGTTATCTTACCCTTAAAAAAATAACATGATAAATAATAAAATAATTAAAAGGTGCTAAATATTTAATTATTATACTCTACAACTAAACGTATAAAAAAATAAATTATGCTGTGAAAGTATCATGCGCAGGATTCAGTGAATTTTTTTTTACCTTTTTCATGGGCAATTCGCAATAACATATTATAAATTATAGAAATTTTAATCATAAATTTATGATTATAATTATTGGTACTGTTGAAATCCGAAATATCATATATTTTTAATTTTGGTTGGTTGGTTGGTATTTTGGGGCAATTGACACATTTTTAATTTTATTACATCAATAGGAAACTTTTTATGCAACATGAAAATTATTGTACCCTGTCCCTTTAATAATAATAATATTATATAATACTGTACTGTACAGTGTATATACAATACATGTGTGCAAAATGTTTGCATGATGTAGGTATAATTTTTATCATTCTACGAAATACCTAAGATGCTGTTATATATTATAATATATATGGTAAATTGTCTGAGGGTATTCTGTCAAAGAGTGTTTCGTCTAAGGGTATTTTGTCCGAGGGTATTTCGTCCAAGGGTATTTTGTCCATGGGTATTTTGTCTGAGGGTATTTTATCTGAGGGTATTTTGTCCAAGGGTATTTTGTCCAAGGGTATTTTGTCCAAGGGTATTTTGTCCAAGGGTATTTTGTCCTAGGGTATTTTGTCCTAGGGTAAATTATCCAAGGGTATTTTGTCCTAGGGTATTTTGTCCAAGGGTATTTTATCCCAGGGTATTTTGTCCAAGGGTATTTTGTCCTAGGGTTAATTGTCCAAGGGTATTTTGTCCTAGGGTAAATTATCCAAGGGTATTTTGTCCTAGGGTAAATTGTCTGAGGGTATTTTGTCCTAGGGTATTTTGTCTGGGTATTATATCTGAGGGTATTTTATCAAAGGGTATTTTCTCCGTTTACCAGCTATTTGAGATAGAATTTTTTGAATTTTGGTTTGATATGGAGGACTACTTGAACTATTTTTAAAAAATACTAACTCAACTTTTTTTTCTAGCGCGCACTTTACTTTAAGAATAACATAACTGCATAATAATATAATGCAGAATAACCGCATTATATTAAAGAATTATCACGAGGTGTTATCCTGTACCAAATTTTCTAAGTTACTAGCAATTTAACTTCACTCCAATAAATGAAGTGTTGAATAGTATTTTACAAGACATAAAAATATGCAGGCTACCTCGGTCGTTTCATTGACTTTACTTACAATTAATGTGTTTTACATAATATATAATATGCATGCCTAAACATGCAGCAACATAAAACTGGAATAAAAGTTAAATGAAGAGAAAGCAATTTGTAGTTAGACATGACGTCCAACCAGTCCAACAGAAAGAAATATAAATATTCCGGCTGCATTGCAATTTTAAAACAAATGTAAATCTTTAGAAAATGCACCCTTCTATTGTTTGCAGTTGATTACTGGGTATATATGTTACACATGTATATACATAGAAAGGTCTATAGTTATTATTATTCCCCTTTATATGTATAAAAAAGTAAGGGAAAGAAAGGGTTAAAATGAAGGTATATATTATAATATGAAGGGTTGTGGGTGGGTGGGTGGTTTAGATATCAACAACATCAACATAGAGAAGAGGAGATGTTATAATATACAGGAGGAGTAACTGCTACTGTAGCTGCTACTGCTGCTATAAGCCCCGGACCTACCTCAAAACACATCATTCTCTTTCCCACTGCCTGCTTGGCTTGCTTGGTTCGCCCACCCCACCCACCCACCATCCCGCCTGGCAGCCAACTCCCCCTCGCTAAAGCCAGTAGCGAAGCGAGCTGCAGAGCCGCCTGCTTGCCGTACTGACTTGCTGCTTCGCTCCCTCCCGCACGCGCCTGTTCGCCACCCCAACATTTGGGAGCACAAGAAGAAGAAGGGAGATCCCCCCCGCTTTTTTACCTGTCCTGTCTACTGTCTACACACAGATAAAGATACAGATTCACTCTTACTTAGTTTGGCTACTCCCTAAAGACCAACCCCGCAGCAGACCACCCCTTCTTTCTCCACTTTTTTTTTCTCAGATGTTGTTATTGTTGTTTTTTTTTCCTTTCTTTAACCCTTTTTTTATATTAAAGTTCAAGAACCTTCAAAGTAAACAATAGATTTTTTTATGTTGACATTATAAAACATTAGTCATTTTTCATCTCAAGGAAGTATAATATTATAAGAATGAATGAACAGGAACGTTGATTTGACAGCTAACTCTATCTTGAGTTGACTTGATTTCCTCAGGCTGTTTTCAAGAGTTGAAAATATAATTTATTATATTTTCGATGCTCCATATATATATTTTTTTTCTTTTATAAAAGAGGCAAGACGATAACTTTTCTTACATTCATGCAAGTAAGGCTGGTTGTGTTGTTTTATAACAAAGGCTAAAATATTGCTGAGTTTTGAATGAGGAATATTTTTTAATTATTTTATTTTTTCAACTAATAATAAAATTTAATTAAATTAAAAGCATTATTAAATTTTTAAATTAAATTAGTAAAAATAATAATTTTTATTTTCTCTATGTTTGAAAGTAGTAAAAAAATAATATATATAAAAGGGAAAAGAGAAACATTTATGATTATGATGGTGGGATGTAAGAATCTTGTAAGTGCACCGAGTCGTGCGTAAGCTTGCTGCTGCTGCAGTCATCGCTAAGAAATAGAGAGAGCTCGCGGGCTTAGCGGCGGGGCCAGAACATATCGGCACAGTACACAACCAAACCAACCACCCCTTAGCTTGCGGGGTAGTATAAGGCTGTTCTTGCCCGCTTGAGGCAGAAGGGCAGGCAGGCAGTCAGAGCGTATGCAGTGCAGTTTGCTCGGCTGCCTCCATAGCTGGCTTGCCACCGCCCGCCCGCCAACTTGAGCATCGATCGATGAAGAGAGAGAGAGAAAGAGAGAGAGAGCATGGTGTGGTGGTGGCAGTAGTGGTGCTAGGCCGGCAGCAGCCAGCTACATAGCTTGCCTGCCTTGCTAGGGGGTAGTGAGTCATCCCCTGTGCCGCCTGCTGCTGCTGGGCGGGGGTTGGTTGGTGCGTTGCCGACTGCAGCAGCGGCGGCGATGGCAGTGGCTTGGGCGTACGACAGTGCTAGCCTCGGCAGTACACCATACTGTACTGAATTACATTTAATAGTAAATTTATTATGCCTATGAAAATATATACTATGGTAATAAATTTAATAATATTAATTTATAATATTTTAGGTTATTAGATTATTACTCTTTATCATGGGATTTTTTTTAAAAGATTCTAGCTCACTTTATTTTATTATTATTTTTATTTTTTTACTAAATTATTACTATTTTTTTTTTATAAAATGAAGGATTATAAATTATATAGTTTTAGGTTCAAGGAAAGTCCACGGCTATAATAAGTTTAAGTTTCTCTTTTAAATCGTTGCAGGTACTCAGGGGTGAATTGTTGTAATATTTTCTTCAATTAAATTAGCGCTTGTTCTTATACATGTCATGATAGTTTGTTTACCAAATCTTCTAATAGACATGTCATGTAAATCTGGAAGTCAAGTACATTGCACCTGCTCAGAGCAGTCTGACCTGCTGTAAGCGAAGGGAAAATGAAAAGCGATTTTATATTCATAATAAACTTGCTAAATTTTAATTTTGGTGCAGATTCACATGTGAATTGATGCCAGCTACTATGCAATTGAATTAAAATAATTAGAACATGGCACATTTTTTTTTTTTTTTTACTTAATGCGTTTTAAATCACAAATATATATTTTTTAAGTGTTGCTGCCACGTAAAACTCACAATATTTATAAATTTCATAATAATATTATATAAGAAGATTTGTAAACCTTTTTGGGTATAATGATATAGAAGGAATATTTTACATAATATAATAGAAAACAAATATTAATGTTACATGATTCATCGTAAAATAATTCTATTAAAGTAATTTATGTATTCAGTACTTTGTTTACATCATAACTATGATTGCAATCAATTTATTCATCACGTTGATGAAGTAATCATTGATGTGCAATGCGTATTAGGTAAATGATTGGCGTAATATGGAAAAAGCAAAGTACGCGTTGTCGTCGTCATTTTGTAGTAGTAGATTATGGTTCATGCAATGGACAGGAAATAGTCGATTTTGATTCTGATGTGCAGTAAGCTATGGCAAAGCGGGGGCGGTTTTGCGGCGGAATTGCGGGGTAATTGCGCGCTGCTGATTGTTGATGGAGGGGGTGGGGACCAGGGATGATGGGGGGCGGCTTCTCCCCCCTGTTGTGAGCCGTTTCCCGCCCCGTTGCTACCGCTGCAGTCTGTGATGCATGTGATCTGTGCTATACTGCAGTTAAGATGAAAATGCATGCTTCAGGCGTATTAATCACCTGACATTCGTTAGTAAGAGGATGATTTTTTTAATGTTTTTTTAATGATGTATTTAATATTATGTAATTTGTCCTCTCCTAATATTTTTAAAAATTGTGTTGTTTACTTTACTTTCTTTAATAATTTAGTAGATTTATAATTTGATTTTTTTTTCAAACTCTTTTAAAAAAAAAATAAGATTTGTTGTTCAAATTAAATTTTTGTTTTATATTATATTTTTAGCGCAATGCGTATATGTCATAAACATATCAAACCAATAAATATGATTATATACTACAAATCTTATACTTGATTTGGGTATAAAAAAAAAGGTGAGGTATGAAAAATAGGGAGAAAAAGGAAAGAAGACGAAGAAAAATCTTGAAATTTCTTCCTATCTTCTGATGGTTGTTCCAGTAAACGCGCTCTGCATTCTTAGTTTTAATATCCCGTATATTTCATCCCCCTCTGGGCTGCTGCATCTCAGTTCCCACCTTGGGATCGCTAATACTCCCCCCCCCCCCAGCTCTCATATTGATTGGACATTCCTCGTGGCCACCACTCAACTCAAACTCTCCCTTTTTTGGTCCTGAAAAAAAAAGCGGCTTTAAAAAAATATTCATTTCCCTTCTTTTTCTTCTCTCTGTATGTTCAGAGATCAGAAAGGAGGTATATATTATTAAATATTTATAGAAAATAATAAAGTTTGTGTGAGATTTTTATTAAACCGTAAAAAATGAAGCAGAAGAAATTATTGAGATCATTCATACGTGCATATTATAGAGACAGAAAACGAAAATAATAAAAAGAAATCTTATTTATATATTTTTTTAATTTAGTATTTTCATTAATATATGTATATATTATTTATTATGTTATTTGATTTATTATGTGTTCAATATTTGTTGTGAAAATATATAATAATAATCATTAATATAATAATCAAATTAAAACTTTGCAATATTTTTTTAAGCTCAAAATTTTCCCAAAATCACTTTTGTATTACTTTTAATAATGCATAATCTAATATTTTACTCATATGACATATACACACACACACTCAATATATGTTCTTTGATACAGTAAGTAATTTTATCATTGAATTATAAAAAAAGGAAAAGTGGTATGAAAATTTTACGTATGTATGTACGATGCCATCCTCATTTTATTAAAAATTTTATTTCTCTATGTTGCTCAATCTCTTTGATGACGATGAGAATGATAATAATGCCTCCTGCTCCTCCTCTTCCTATATGCCTGCCACTACAACCAGCTAGCTTGCTTTTTGTGTGCTAGAATTAAGTCAATTGAATCAAAGCGTCAGTCAGTCAGGCAAGCAAGCATGTGATGTAAAAGGCAGTGGCGGATGAGCATACATAAATATATAGAGCCGGGCTATATGGACAACACACCGTAGAGATACGACGAGATCGAGAGCGACCAACGACGACATAGCAACGTTCTTTATTGCTGGTGGCAGGGGGTGGGAGAAAAGAGAGGTGGGGTGAAATAATAATAAAAAAACAAAAAAAAAATGAGGAGATGAAGCTCCCAGGAAGTCCCGATCCCAGAGTTAACGTTCGTAATTTTGTATCATTTCCTTTTTCAATGCACTGTATTCACTCAGTTTTAAATAAAAGTTAAGTAACTTTCATATTAATCAATAAATATATTCATTTCTTTAATAATAATAAATTTATACACGTTACGTAAGACAATAACGCATAATATTAATTAACATTATATCAACATCTACTCGTATCAGTCATTATTGTGAATTTAACACTATTTCCTTCATATATTTGGACATAAGGTCGGAAGTGTATATACACTGGTCAAGGAATCGAAGTACCTTAATTATTGAGCACTATATATATTTTTCACTGTAACAAAAATAATTTTTGTTATATAAAAAATTGGTTGACGTAGACTTTATAATACTACAGCGTGGAGTAGAACCGCGTGGCATCATGGGAAAACGTGGGTGACTCATTTCTCTCTCATGGCTGCTGCCACTGCAGCCTCCTCCCCAAGTTGCATGAGTTGCATCTACGTCGTCCGCTCGATGATTTCGAGTGACGTCACAAGTACCAGAAGAATCCTCAGCATCCCCCTACGTTTTTTAAAAAAAATGCTTGATTACTTCCCTTTGAAGAATTTTTTAAGAAAAAAAAATCATTAAAAAGTGAAGATTTTTTTTACAGTGTTTTGCTGCGTGTAGTAATAAAAGTTGTTAAAATCTTAGGGCCTGGAAAAATTGAAAATTATAAGAAAATTTTATTTATTATTAAATTTGCTTAATATTTTTTTTAACAGTAATCAACTACTTCAAATATTATATATTTCATGCACATGTTATACATTCCTAACTAACAATGAAAACATTTTTTTTTTTAAATTTTTGATTAAGTTGCAAATAGAATTATATAATAATATTCATTTTTTTTTCTCAGTGACATATGGATCTTTGAAACAAAAATAATGTTTATTTTTAACATGATTTAATAATATAACAATAGAAAATAAAGTCATTATTTTTTTATAAACATATTAATTAAAGTATTAAACGTAATTTAATATCATTACTTAGTAGACATATAAGTATTTGTTATCTAAATAATGTGGCTATCACATCCGATATGCTGCTTGCTTCTTATGTATTAAAAGTCTCACACGCAGAGACTAAAAAGAAGACTCGAAAAAAGGACCCCCTACAGCGGTGACCAAAAACTAGTTTGGCACGTTATTTTTTTTTTCTGTGACCTCTTGCCTCTTTCTTTACTAACTTTCTTTACCCACGGAACTCACAGACTAAGCAGCTCCTCACCTATAGAAGGTGTTTACCATTCGTGGGTATCTTTGGATGTCACCTATGCACTTTTTTTTTGTCACCGACATGAGTAATGACACCTTGACACTAAAGATTTTGATGTTCAGGGCCGTTAGAAAATACAATAAATGATTACACAGATTGTTTAAAGGATTAAAGACAAAAATGTTTTTTTTTTTTCTTGGGTTGTATAGAATTAAAATAATATGTATTTTTTATATCACCTTCTTGTAATAACATTCATCAATCTTATACAATAAACAGCTTTGTTAAAAATGTTTTCAGCATATTATAGTATTATATTTAACATAAACTTTTAAACTTGTACTGTACCTTTTATAGTTGCATGAGAATTTTAAGAAGTATTTTTTTTCCCCATGTACTGTATAATATCCAATGTCTATCAAATTTTAATGAGATTTAAGGGATATGAATCATTAAAGTTTAGTCACTGTATATAATAATATATATTTGAAACATAAAAAAAATCAATGAGGTACTTTTATATTTGTGCGATGAAATAAAAAAAATATATATTTTGCTCAAAAAGAATAAATTAAAATAAAAAGTGTAATATTTCTTTGATATAATTCAACTGTAATAAAGTTCAGCTATCTCTCCTGATAAGTTGATTACTGTAACATTATTTATCGTATTATATTATATACGTTTCAAATAGTTCATCACATCAGAATGATATATATAAATTATATATTGCATATAATTATACATTTTGAAATATCATGCATGACATATTGGTATGCCTGCATAAACGGTTTTTGCTATGCTAAAGTAGTAAATAATACTTATTTTTTTTTATAAAATTGTATAAATTGATTTTTTTTTTTTTTATAATTTTTATTCATAAAAGACAAGATTATGTACACTTTACATAAATTTACACCAAAGATTTCAAAAAAAAAAATATAATTCATCGCGAACAATTACAATTTCAGCAGAATATGAGCCGTGAATATGTAATTTAGAATTGTAACATAGGAAGGAAAGAAAAAAACTCTGGATACACAGCATTAAGTTTAATGGCTTCAGTCAGTATAAAATTACCAACGTTGTATTATACAATCAATACTTTTAAAACAAAATGCATAATATTTCGCACGCACCACGATGGAGAGAGAGAGAGGATGTGAGATTTTGCTTGATGTCAGGCTGCAGGCATCCCAGACTAGAGGACGGGAACTTGAGAGGTGGTGCAGGCAGGCAGGATCTGCTCTACTCTCAGCCTGCCTGCCTGCTGCCATACGAGCTGTAGAGGATGAGGTCTATCTACCCCGACCCACCACCGCTTCCATGCCTGCCTGGCTTGCTTGCCTGTGCCTCACCCGCTTGCCTGTGACCACTAAAGAAAACCTTCATATGGTAGAGACCGTACAATCACACGCAAAAATAAATTTAAGATAATTTATATAAGTTCAATTTTTAATTGAGAGAGAGAGAGAGAGAGAGAGAGAAATTTGTATTAAATTTTAGGATTTTTTCTTTATTGTTATTTGTTAGAAATTGATATGTTCTTGAAAATGCAGCGAACGCATAATAGATTCCTTTTATCATTCCCTCTTTTTTTTTTAATCAGGGACCAAGGTATTATATTAAAAAGTAGGTTAAGTATATTGGAGAGCTATATAGAATATAATATACAGAGGAATCTATTTATAAAATCATAATTCTCTTTTCAAATTTCATAAAAAATATAAAATTTTGGATAAAGGACATCACAAGTTATTACTTTTACGTGGGTATTTCAATAAAACCTAAAGTAATATTTATTTGCATACTGCATAGGTTTCAATTTATATTTTCTTGTTCATTATTTCTATTATTTTTTTTATTTATTTTTTTATTGAATTTCTACATATACCTATCAGTCACTTTGATGTAATCGTCGAGGCGCGACATCATGAGTCGTCGTCGTTGCCGTGTGCTAACACCGTTGGTTGGCGCGCTGGCAGATGACAGAAAAGCTTTTGCGGCTCACCAACAGCTGCTTCGTATATACCGTCAGCAAGAGACACACACTGCAATGATGCCGGTTTTACTGCCAAAATTTTATAGCCGACAGTCGTAAAACATATAATACACCTAAATTTTTTTATATTTAATCATTGACAATATAATACATTGCCTTAGACAACATCATTTTGATTGAAGACAATTTTTATCTGACACCTATTTTTTTTTTATTATTATTATTTTATATATAAAGTGTTGTTTTTGTCAGTTCTTGTCTATATATATTATATGCGATGGAAGATGAATAGAAAAATGCATTAAAGTTCTATCTAGCTGTCTGTGTACATTGCCCTATACCCACATTAGGATAGTATAAGCACCGAGCCATCAGCATCGGTAAATTTCAATAGCCAGGTGAAACTTTGCTCAACGTCAGTTTACCGCCGTGTTAGTGGCTTTATTACGAATTGCTCTCTCTCTCTCTCTCTAAACTCTCTATCTCTCTTTTTCCTTTTTTTTTTTTTTTTCCTTTCTCTCACTATTTATGCTCATTCTTCTACCTCCGACAATAGTAAAAAAAAGTTTTTCGGTTATATATTGGAAAAGTTGTAAATGTACTAAACTTTTATTACTATATGTACATCAGTGAAAAAAATATTTCAAAGCTTAATTTAGCGTTAAAATTTATGGAGTTCTGCTGGTATGTAATTTATTAATATTATACATGTATAAGGATATGTATAATGGTAAATTGTGAATGGTCATTTAATAAAACCGATAAATGTACCAAAATAATAAGCTACATACAGTGATACTATAATATAATAATAGCTGAAGCACAAAATTAATATTCTTACTTTCAAGTTTCAAGATTTTTTGTTTTTGTGTTTTACTTCGCTTAAAAAACGGTTGTTTCTCTAATAAGAGTAGAGTATATTACATTTCTGTTGTTTTTGCAACTATATAATTATAAACACACTACACAGCCCAGTCATAATAATATATCTTTATTATATACGTATTATAACATGACATGTAGATGAGGTAATATTATACAGTATATATGAAAGGTCTTAATTTGTTCAAATAAATTTTATTTCAAATTCGCTTTTATAGTTTGAATATTCCTTTACCATTACGAATATTGCGACCATGGCACTCGCAAATTATGAAGTAAATAATATGACGTAAGTTGTTTCATGTGATGATCGAGGTGTAGCAGGGCGTGCGTGCTAAAGTGTATCGGCGGGTGCAGCAGCTTGCAAGGCGGGGGATGCTCGGGGCGTGAGGCCCGCAGCTGACGCGCTACAGTGATGGAGACTGCGACGCACGGTGCCTGCAGCCACCCCCAGCCTAATTCACTCATTTACTTCGGTCCGAGTACCTAAACTATACCCTATATGCAATTAAAACGGCACGCACTACAAACCCATTGGCCATGCTTTGCCTATTTTATTGTATATTTTACGACCTTACTTTTTTTTTAATAATGCACAAGTCAAAAGAAACACATCTACTAAAATAGAAGAAGTAAAAATTGTGTATAATCGATTATAATATTTTTAATATAATATAATTATATTTATATATTTACATTTTAAGATTTATTGCGCTATAGGTGGAGTAACATTTTTTGTTTTAAGTATTTATTGATACAGATCAATAATTGAATGCAAAAAAAAAAAAAGATATGATGTAAACAAGCTATTTTCCTTGTCATAAGTGTCATAACTTGTAATTAAATTTAAACTATATTGCGTAGCAAATGTGTGTGTGTATATATATATATACCATCATAATTATAAATTTTACTCAGTATCTAATTACGAATGATATTTTAATACTCCCTTTTATACGCTTATTATTTAGAGTAGAGTAATAAATTAAATAATAATAAAGGTATGAAATCTAATTAATTAGCTATTTTCTTTGATGTACTACCACAAAGTATAATACACGTATAATAACGTTAAAATGCAATCAAGCCACAAAATTAATATACTTAATATAAAGTTGATTTTTATTAAAATATAGTATATTACATTATCCAAGTCCTATTGTGTTTCGATCAAAATTATCAGGATATGAAAATTAAAATAGATTGGCTTATTATATAATAATATTAAATAAGATTATATTAAATGATATTATTTACATGTTATATGACGTCATGATATATTTTCATACACTTCAGTGTACCTAGAACTTATATAAATTAAAAGCCCGAACGTTGGTGTAACTTCGACGCACTTTGGGTCCACCGTTGATGCTGACGATGTAGCCGCGGTCGCAGCGATGAGGTCTATCTAGAATTGATGCTACGAGCATGGAAGGCAATAACTGGGCTAAGAGGGAAACGGAAGTAGTTGGTTAACTACGGCGGTGCCATAGCGGTGCTGCGGCAAATGCGGCGACGGTCGCGGTGGCAGTGAGAGTATATAAAATATTATAAGAGAGGAAGCGCCGTGTTTAGTGTGCGTGCATGCGTGTGAATGCGTGCACGAGGTATTCGCAACACATACACGTTCTAGTAGAGGGCTTGTACACGAAACCTTCACTCTCACCATCACCATCAATCTACACACCCACGCTTTAATTTTGCTTTACTCTCTCTCTCTCTCCCATCCGCTGTATATTATAATACTCTTCTCAATCAAGTTTTATTTCAACACATTATCATGTCAAGCTTGACGTTTCCACCTTTTGTTTCTTATCATTTTTTTTTTTTTTAATTTGTCTTATATATTATTTCAAGGTTAATCAATATATGAAATGATGACCAGGATAATGATTATTATTATTTAATTTTAATAAAAATTATCACGTCTTTATAAGTTTATACCATACACGTCATTCTTTGTAAAAAAAAAAAAAAAACAAAACAAAAAAAACAAAAAAAAAATGCAGAATTAATTATAGTGCGTTTCATATAAATAATTTTTAGAGTGTTTTATAATATAAATACGATGATACTAAAATTAAATTTGCATTTCGTTTAATAATGCTGAAAGGTTTTTGTACACTAGATTTTTTTTTTTTTCATTATAATTTTTTCATATATATTATACTGCCATGAATTGATGATACTTTTGTAGTATTTATAATATTACATATTATTTATTGTATACTTCCACTATTTTATAACATTTATTTTAATATAATTAGCATTACTTTCTCTTTGCACGCTATATCGCTTCACACTTTTATAATTTCAATTTGTTGTTTTTTGTTTTTTTTTACATAAAACAACAAAGGTAAATTAAAATGTACATAAAAAATTACCTGAGTGAAATTAATGTAAAAATATGAAAAAATATTACAATAATTTTTATTTTAAAAAATAATTATTTGATGGAAATAGCCTAGAGGCTTACACTAACAAGTTGCTAAACGTACATACAAATGAATAGTTATAAAAAAATAAATATATAACTTTCCAATGAAGCATAACACAAAATATCATTCATTGCTTCTCACACATCAATTGACATACGAATAAAAAAAATAAATACATATGGCCATTTTTTATGAAATAAAGTCACACACTCGATGAGAACTTAGTTGTGCTTATCGTGAGATAAAACGCGTATATACCGCATTGCGATATTCATTTTCAGTAATTTTATATTCATTTTTTTTTTTTTTTTTTTTTTTTTAATAACGCTTGACCAGTCTACTCAAATATCATCGAGAGAGAGAGAGAGAGAGAGAGAGAAAAAAGAAGAATAAAATGATGGCCGGTTCGTCCGGACGACGTAACGAATATAAACTGACCAGTGTATGACGTGGTCAGTTTGTAACTATGACCTAAAAAAAATAAATAAATAAATAAAAAATAAAAGCGAAAATTTTTAATGGCGTCCCATGACATTGTTCTTTTAGTTTGTCCGATAACGTATTCGTCGTGCGAGCGAATGAGTGATGAGTCCTTATAGAACAAGAAAATAATAAAAAAAAAAACATGACACGATGGCCGTCAATGTTCAAGGCGCGGGCTTCTATAAAAATGAATAAAAGCAACACGGTAAGTGAGTAAAGAAAAAAAAAAGTTGTGGGCCAAGTTTTAGCTATCTATATACCCACACTTTTGAGACAGTTGGTGACCTATGGGGGTCAATTTTTATATTACTACCCCTCCGGTTTATCTATCAAGTTTACACAAATTTTTATATAGTTTATGTGGGAATTTAATTTTTAATAGAAAGAATATTAAATGTAAAGCAGTAGGGACAAACCTGTCATATGCACGTTAATTTAAATGATGGAGTGCATGGAATTGTATCGGGGGGGGGGGGGGGATGTTTTAACATGTTTCTGATATTTAAAAAAAAAACATTTTCAGATTATTTCTATATATATTTATTTTTTTTTGTGTAAGAAACGCAAAACTGTGACTGTAGTAACCTCCACCAGGGGAGGTGCGGGGGTGGTATAAATCGGACCGGAAATGGTCACGCCAGGTAACGGAGCTATACTTCCGTTTTATACACTATATCATTTTTTTTTAGTCTTTTTCCTTTTTTTTTTCTCTCTCTGTTTCTATGTATAATCATGGACATAACACATAAACAACGACCTTATAATATTATATCTGGTATGATAGCTGGCGTTTCTTCCTCTATTGTTTTTGCACTTATTATCCACTGCAGCTGCTACATAATATATAATGTTTAGGTAAATAGAATTCTGCTACGTCATCAGGTAATCATTACCCCCACCTCACTTACATAAAAAAAACTAGTTCCTCGTCATTTATTCGTGAGAATACACTGGACACCAAAACTTGACCCTAAAAAAAATGTTAAAAAAATCACCCTCTGCTATCAAAATGATTAACTGAGCATCAAGAAAAAAAATTTGAAGTATTTATTCTTTATGAATGGTCAGTATATTTTTTTTCACATATTTATTATAGATGCATTGAATGTATAAATTGAAGAGGCATTTATTATTTTCATTATGCAGCTGCATTTTTTAATAAAAAATGTCACGTTTAAAAAAAAAAAAAAAAAACTAACGGTTTTATTTACATTCACTATATATGTTGATTACATATAGGATTATACATATAAGCATGACCAAGCACTGAAATTTTTGTGATGCAAAAATTTTTATATTATTTGAAACCGTGAGAACTGATCATATTTCAAAGTATTATGAGAAATTTATTTTTCAGATATTATGAGTGAACAACTACCTTGTATTAAATTTCATATTTCATAATTTTTGCACAAAATATTTTATCAGCGGATAATTTTTTTTATACGGAAAAATTTCAAATTACCAAGAATTAAATAGGGATTTATAAAGTCGTTTTGGATTTATCATGGATAATAATATACAGTTAATTATTTTATTGTTTAGACAATTTATCTGCATGCCACTTTTTGCAGGAAATATTCATTATAATCATGTCATCTGTGTGTACACGTGTCCAGTCAAATAATTTTAAAATTACTTCCGGTTGCCATAATATTTTTAAATGGCCTATTGACTTTCTGAAACATTACAGTTGCATGCATGCTGTAAATTATAATTGTTGAAATGTCAATTTTTTATAAATAATTACAAACTAATTTCGATATAGGAATCAGTAATTTGTAAATTTATATGATCTAATTTGACCAACTGGAAATTTGCTATTTTGTAACTTTCAGTGCAGTTTCATTTTTCAACTAAATTTCAATTATTGTGCAACAAAAATTATGTTTTGATCTTATGTACAATATATTATTCTCTGCATGATAAAAAATGTTAAAATGCATTGATGTTTTCATAGAAACCACAAGTTAACGATCGTTGAGTATAACCTTTATTTGATCTGGTTTATTAATAATAAAGGTCAGTAAAGTGAAATTATTAAAACTGTCAAATCCATACACCAGTTAGATACCATAATATTTAGATCTATTTTTATATTTCAAGAAATCTTTGATTTGAAGTTACAACAACAACAATAATTTTATGAAGTTTCCATATTTTCTACATTTTTTTCTTTCTTAACATTATAGGGCTAATTTATATTATTATTATTATTAATTGATATAATATCTTCTGTCGATGTTTAATTTAAGTAATATTAAAAATATTGTGACGTGAAAGTACTCTAAAAAATTTTACTACTACACTCAAAAAGTTAAAATTATAATTTTTAAGGGTCCACAGCATGAGTATTTATTAACTATAAAAATAATAATTATTATTTAATTAAAAATAATGTCAATAACATCAATTGCATTAACTAATTTTTACTTTTATTTCCAGGGTATTTTTAATTTTACAGTACCGGTGTAATATATGAAACGTTCGGTTTGATATTTGTGGCAATAAATCTGCTCATGCAATATAAGTAAAAATTCTCGTGCTGGGTGGTATTTTGTGTATCGTAACATTATTATTACTATTTCTACAGTTTAGATAACTTACGTAAGGTTTGATCTCCAAGGAAAACACAATTGCATGGCCTAAGATTTTGTATGATGTATAACATCTTTGTTGAACGGTACGTTGTTATACTGTTGCTATATGCCTGCATGTGCGTATAATGATATTATTATTATTGACAAAAGCCAGCAAAGCCGGATACATGCTCCGTTCGTAACAGTCCAAATATAGCAAGCCAATAATATATAATATACATCATAATATAAATACTATGTACTGTGTGTATATATATTCTACTATACTCAGTTTGGTATTAAGCTATTTTAGTCAGTAATGTCAGTATTGTGAAACCATGCAGTGAAACAGTAATAGATTGTTATTTGTATTTTTATATACATTTTTTGATGCGTATAATGTAACAATAAAAATTGTTCCAAAATGGGCATTTCAGTTTTGGTAAGTAATAATTTCATAACATTTTAATTTAAATCGAACTTATCTACATGATCTAGGAAAGATAAAATTTATGATAATAAATATTTTCTGCAACTTCCTGCATGTGTTCTATAAAATATAAGGTTCATAATTATGTATAAAAGTTAATTTTACCACACTTAAATTTGTATACATGTATGCATTATATAACATCAGTTAATCATACAAGGGTGCAGTAATATATTATATGCAAAATTGTTAAACGTATTAATATATAAAAAAAGGTCCTTGACCCTAATATTTGCAAATTACTTGACACTTGTCATGATAGTGCATAAACTTGGTAGTGTGAAGGGTATATGAACATGTTATATAGAGGGGGAGAGATTACCCGTAGTACAGAAGCATTTACAAATACTCGGATGAGGGCAAAAAGAGCCTCCACCCGCCATACTACGTAGCTTCATTCGGACAAGAGGAGGAGAAGGTTTGGTTAATAAATCTGTTATCATTCAAAATGCTTTTTTTCCACTTTCCCCCTTCATAATTTTTTTTTTACACTTCCAAACCTCCTCCCCCTCTTTACTTCTATATCTGTTTTTCTCCCCTTTAACACAATTCACACACCCACCTATATCAGTAATGTTAGGTGGGGGGTTCCCTTCACGGTCCCCTATCAGACCCCCCCCCCTCCTCCCTCATATGCACTGACTGTAAATTGGGATAGGTTAGGGTTAAAAACTTAGGTATTACTAAGAGGTGGGATAAAAGGAGGGAGGAGGGCGCTTGTTGTTATTGACACTTTAACCAAAACCTACATAAGTAGGGTAAAAAGAAGAAGGGTATAGGAAGGGAGGGGTGGATGAACCAAACCTTGGTGTCGTCATAATCGTGGTGATGGTGGTGGAGTAAAATACCCCTACATCAGCCCTAGTTATCACACAAGTATTAGGGTGAGGGAGGATACAGTATATAGGGAGTTTGGATAAGGGAAAATGTTTCAGTAAGAGAATATAGTAGAACACACGTTGATGGTATATTAAACCACCCTAGTTTTAACTTTTAAGGGTGATGTGTGTAAGCAGGGTGTATAATAGAGGGAGGTGTTGGGGGTGAAGAATTATAATACTAAATAAGGGAAGTGTATATTATACAAGTGGTATAGTTACCCAGAGCTTTGGGGAGGGTTAACTTTAAGTGTGAAAATAGTTTCATTCTGAAATTAGCATACAAAATACCTTGTCATGGTCTTCTTTGCATGTTACTATTTTATGCGCTCATTTTCTTCAAGGAGAGAGGGAAAAAAAGAATATATTTTTTATTTTTATGTAAAGATAAAAAAAAAGCGAACTTGACGAAGTTTCTTTTTCTTTTTTAGACTTTTTAGATACAAATTTAATTTAAAACATGAATTTATTAATTGTTTATTTTGAACGATAAGTTGATAGTTTTATGAAGATGTTTATTATATAATGCTCGATAAATTAATGAAATGGAAATGTGTGCATTATTTGAAAAAAATATATAAAATATATATACATATTTTTATATTGCGATAATATTCAATCACATGCAGTGATTCAATAATTAATAAAAATGAAGCTTTGCAATTATTAAATTTTAATGGCGGATAATAAAAAAAAAAAAAAAATGGACAGTCTTGCTCACGCTGCGTCAGTGGTATTATTTTTTATAGTTGAGAGCTTCCAGCTGAAATTTGTGTTAGTCACCTTCGTATAGTGATCGTCGGCCTGCTGCTTGCTGTTGGGCTCCCAAAGGACCAGCTGGCCACACGGTGACTCACTGAAATCGAAGCTTGGGCGTGGCTGCTGTGCTCTGAAAATCTGACCGTGGGCTTCGTGTGACCCCTTGCATGCCTCTCCTCTCTGTATACCTATGCTACATCTCTGTGTCCTCTCTGTACCTTTGCTTCAACTCTGCTGCCTCTGCAGTATAATACCTGGATCTGCTACACCTCTTGCTCTGCCAGTGATGGGGGTCTATCGTATAATTTGTATATTCTCTGCATCTCTCTCTGGTTGACGTCACACCTCACCTCAATCATCTCTCTTGAGTCTGACTGCATGTCAGAGGAACCTCAAAATGTCACGTTGTGAAGGTTCTATTTTTGTTATAAAGCGGGGAGCAAACTCTGCAGTTTATATAATATACAGTATATACTGACGTATTAATATAGTGCACTTTTCCAGAAACAAAACTAAAACAAATGTTGCAATTAATTGATCACTGATTGCATGTAACATTAGACAATGATAAAAGGTCTTGATGTATTAATTACATTTTGATTACACGCATTCAGCTGTGATAGAGCTATATATAATTAAGATTTCGAGGCTTTTTGTCATTCAGATCCTTATGCGTTTTTTGTCTACAAGAAGGTATATGGAATTAAGGGGAGAAGAGAGGGAGCTGTTTGGTGTGATTGTATTCTGATAATTTACTATATATAACAGATAACATAACATGCAAGCTTGAAGTGGGCGTTCTATAACATTTCCTTGAGTGTTATACTTGAATCTTGAAATATGCAAACCATGTTATGAAGCTTTTATATTATTATTATATCGTAATCAAGCAAATCGATAAATTTGCTATTCCATTCCCGGATGATAAACTATAATATTATTAGAATTTTACCATGAATATTTTAACAACTTGATACATTGTCCATTCACATCATATTATGCACAAAATAGTGTTGTATTAATATAATGATAAGATATAATCGCGGAATCCGAAAATTGCGTTCTGTAAAACTTGTAATAAACCAATAACTTGAGTGAGTTTAAATGTAAAATTATGATGTGTATGCCGCAGTCTCAAAAAATAAACGGTATATATTATATTATATTGTTTGGGTACTTCACAGAATAATAAAATTCAAACTTTTTTCATTTCAAGGTAAGGTCATAGTAAGCTTGATGTTTCGCAAAATATTTTTTTTTTTTTTTTATCAAATTTAAAATATTTTGACCTTGCATGTTATACAGTGCAGTAAATATATTTTGTCTTCTTATAAACGTTATATGACCTTTTAACGAAATATCGTGTAAAATATAATTTTGTTATTGTTTATATTTTTCTGTATACCTTATAACAATATAAAATGTTTTGATACGTTAATGAAATTGAATTAAGATAGGAATAATGAATTAAGGAACTGATAAGCTTTATTATTATTACTTTTATATAGGATTGTTATCATAATATTTTGTTTCGAAATAGTCAGATATATAAGGTGCTGCATTAATAATTTAAGTGACGTCACTTATATAGTGACGTGTTTATCTTGCATGCTGTGTGAAATTCACGTATAAACTCATGTCACGTTAAGAATTATGAATGAAAACATGAGAATATATAGTAAAAGCTGGGATATTCCCGCCCAATCTGACGCGCATGACACAGCAAAGCACCATCACGTTACAGTATACTCACTCTGTAGTACGTTGAGTCACGAAGAAATACGAACGAAAAGGAGGGTTTTTGGTCCACGTGACTTTGTTGTTGATGGGATGCTGCTGCTGCTGCTGCATGCTGGAGGGATTACATCTTGAAAGACGTCAGAAGAGGGATGTTGTTATACCGAGTAAAACCGAATAAACCCGAATTGGAACTATATAAGACGTTCTTCGTATTTTATCATGATCTTTTATAAGAAGTACTTTTTCTTTTTCCTTCCGGCACGTGGATTTAAAAAAAAAATGATTTGTCATACGTCTGTCTATCTTATAGTATGAAGACAGTAGCTGCGTCAGTAGCGGCTGAGACGCATGGAGGGGTAAAAGTAAGGAAAGGTCAGGGTTGCGCCTCCGTGCCGTTGCTGATCTCTTCTTGTTTCTCAAGCTCCTTCTTCTTCCTCGTCTTGTTCTTTCTCTCCCTCCGCTCAAGCTTATACTACTACGACGACTCTCCCACCCGTCCCCACCCGACTGATACTTCTTCTTCTTTCAACCCATCTGATACAGTAGCTGCTGTACTATAGCGACGACTACGACGAGCAAGCAATTCCCTATCCATGTTCCCCCCCTCAATGTTCTACACAGAAAGAGAAAAAGATTTCCAACTCTTCTTTTTGCTCCATACAGCATCCCATCTTGTATGGCAGACACGCCCACCTCGTGCTCAAATCATTTATCATCTAATGTTAGATAGCGGCGGTGATATCTTACAACTATCTTCTTTATATATATAGAAGGTCTTTACTGTGAGCTTGACTTTACTATAGTGATGACGAGAGAAAATAAGAAGGGGAGATGGAATTTTGAGTGACACGTTGAATGACATAGTAATTGAGCGTACATGTTACTTTATTTCTCATCTTAACTTTTGAAATTGAGATAAACCTAGAATAGTTTATCGTAAATTTAAGGTAATTTGTATTCAAATTATACCTTAAAGAAATAAGATGAGACTCATTCTTTTAAACATGAAAATGCGTGTAAAAAATGTAATTTATTTTTATTTTATTAGAAAGCTTCCAGAATGTGCTTAAACGTTCTAGTATACTAGTGGAATTAGCATTAAAGTTGCTGCATTTTATATAAATGAAGTCGCATAAGCATGCACGTTCATGCTTAAAATTTTAATATTTTATCAGCAGGCGTTCATTGAAATAGCCTATATACTGTAAAATTAAGAATAGAAAAATCAATTACTCCATGCAGTGTAAATTAATCAAGACAAATAACAACTTATTGATTTTACATAATATATGCGTCACTTACAATTTCATATTATGTTAGAATTTATTGCATATTATGCAATAATGCAGTCCAAATAATATAATTTTGAAATTACTTCATAGAAGATTTGAAAATAATTCCTACGAGATCGGAAGGACATTCAGTGGTTATATAATAATACATTAAAATCCTTGCATGCATGCTTAATTTAATGGATAATCTGAATGAATTGGATGGAGCATCAGTGCGAGTTAAATAACGTGGGCGGATACGCGACATAATTGGCCTCGTCCCCATCTCCTTGGATATTACAGGCATACGGGCCCGGAAACTGACTGTGGGAAACAGCAACGTGCTGCTCTAAGGCGCTCGTGACACGGGTATAGTGTAGCCGCGACACCACGCAGCACTAATGCGGCCCTTCCGTCCGTCCCGTCAGGGTGTTATCTCCAGCGTCCAGCAAGGCTTGCGTGCCATGCATGTCCCCTCCCCCACCTTCCACACTTCCTCACAGCGCGTGGCTCACCATTGCCAAGGTGACACCAATGCGTAGATTAATTGCCATGGCCAACATGGTATTGATTA
The DNA here is from genome assembly GCA_949825025.1 of Siphlonurus alternatus. NCBI lineage: Eukaryota > Metazoa > Arthropoda > Insecta > Ephemeroptera > Siphlonuridae > Siphlonurus > Siphlonurus alternatus. The sequence goes on along the minus strand of OX463780.1, from coordinate 24,106,813 downwards.
TAATTGCCATGTTATAACGTTGCAGTGATATTATTATGTTTTTTATTGTGATACTTCCAAACTTTTATATTATAATATAAATTTATAAAAATAACATTGGAACACATTTATTTTTTTGTTCAATTTAAAATTAAATGGGTTATAGCCGTGTTTTATTTAATGAAGCTATATATATAAAGAGAATAATCGATATTATAAAAATAAAACAATGTGAAATAGAAAGACAAAAAATAAATAAATAAATAAATAAAAAAATGCAAGAGTAGCAAGCAATTAAAATTTAATCGGACAGAATTGTTTTAATCCTGTGATTGATTGAATTTTTTGTCTTAAAAATTTTGCATCATTAACAATATTTTCAAAAAGTGTATTAGAAATTTAGGATCTTTATGTTTACTTGGTGTTAAACTGCTTATATTGATGTAATTACTCGAAACAACATTGCAATCATGAGCAAGCTAAACAGTCAATTCCATCTGGTATTATTCAGCCATGCGTTGTATCGAAACAGACTAATACGAGTACAACCTTTTTTTCTATTTTTAAATAACAGTTTTTGTAAATTTTCTTATTTTTTTTTTGTAAATGTTGAAGTTTATAGCAGCAGTAGCCATTTTTGCCTGTTGGTTATGCAAACTGCTAGACTTTCCTTGTCCCTTCTAACAAGCAAGCAGTTGACACCATGCATATTTACCCAAATATATAAATTTTGGTGAGATCATGATAGGGTTTTAATAATGATACATTTTATCGATTACACATGATTAATGTAAAATTACGTTGACATTTTTCGAGAAGAATCATGGGAAAACACAATCGTGGCGCGAAGATGAGTTTGTCTGTATGAATGAATCATGCGGCGGTCCCCACGGCTATAGTCAACGGGCGGGCTGTGGTAAAGTCACGCCCACCCACCACCGCTCGCTCTCGTGGCGAAGAGTCACGTGAGCTGGCGGACGTAACCTTGGTAGTATTTTCTACCTCTCAATGAAATCTCTCATTCTTTTTATATTCTTGTTATTATTTTATACTCCAGTGCAGCAGCTTCTTGGTGTTCTCGTTACGGGATTTTAATCATATTTATCTCACCCGAGACTCTTTGTAATTTTAAGCACATGGACAAACAACGGTAGCATGAGTATAATAATTATATTTTGTTTGTGTACTCATGATAATTTAAAAGAAATTGAAGGTGATTTTACTAATAAAATATGCAATGCTTTCTTTTTTAATTGGAATGCATTTCGTCGTTTAATATTGTCGCATTTATATTGGCACTTTGACCGCGTATATTGTAATATATATAACTTTCGTTTAATGTTAATGCATGTGCGTGTAAAATTGCAACAATGTCAAACCATATACATGGCATTTAAAAGTTATATAATATTTACTTTTTCTCTCATATTTTTTTTATTTTGCACAGTTGACTTACTATATAATTAAGTTATAAAAAATTAAGTTTAAAAATAACCTTTTTAAGTGTACAATTTTTTTATAAGCTGTTAAAGTTATTAGTATCCAATTTATTTTCTACAGGTAAAACCGTTTAGTGTTATCAAACAGTTAGAAGCATATTTATATATAATATATAGAGAGGGAAACGAAAAGTGGTATAAAATTTGACCCCTATAATATTTTCTCTTTCGTTATAATATGTGAAAAACTAACCCTGGCAGCAGAAAATCTCGCGCGTGAATCACGCAACCCCTCTTATTTTTACACACCCTTGACTATAATATAAACGACTGGTCGACGTTTTAACCCCTTCACACCCCCGCATGTTTGGAGTTTTTACACCCTCTCTCTCTCTCTCTCTCATCATGACAATGCTACAGTTACAGTCATCGTCCCTCCACCGTTATATAACTAAAACTCATGTCTGCATGCCTGTCTGGGTGATGGCTAGGGGCAAAATAAAACGTAAACATTGTGACGTCACTTAGTATCAGAAACAAAACAAGAGCTGCAGCACCAGCATGTTTACGTTTGTGCTGTCTGCCTGCCTTCAAGCTTATATAGGAGGTTTGTCATGTGTAGTGAGTTTAGAGAGAAGACTTGGGGTGGAAAAGTGTGAGGTAGGACAAGTTTTAGAGCATCATCATAATCACGACATGTCAGTCTTGTTAACAGAAAACCAATATCAATATCTGTATAGGCGGGGTCGTATAATAATGGAAACTTTATTAATAAATGGTTTGTGCATGATAAAAAAAAAAAAAAATTATTAGAGGTTTCATTTCATTTATTTATTTCACCCAAATACATATTGCACATCGGACACAATAAAAAATGGGGTGGAGATGATAATGGCAATATTTGCTCAAATTGTGATCCAGATGATAATTTTATGCAATATTATTATCGTGCATGCAGATATGTGTCTCTTTTCTTAATATGAGGGTTCTTGGTTCTATACTATTCAGTGACACGCCTTTATTAGACCCTCTAGGTATTATTTTTGAAAACAAGAGTTTGAATTTCTATATATTATTATGTATAGAAAACGTGTATCCGGTGAAAATGAATTGATAGAATATTTTTAAGTATTCTTTTATATAAAAGTTTGGAGAGCAGAAAAATATACTTCTGTGCAAGCAAGTTTGCTCGTTACAACTTTGAATTGGAGAGTGTAAAATTTTACTTTTGGTCGTAAAAGACGTCTGAAATCAATAAAAACTTATTTTATTTTCTCTGCCAAAATCGATACTTTGTTGTTAACGTCACCAAGGCTCTTTCTGTAATATTTTTTCAACGAATATGCCTATTCTTCTTCTTTTTTTTTTTTTAACAGATTTTCAAAACAAATTTTTAAGCGACAAGATAATGCCAGGCATGATATTAGTTACACAAATACAACAAAAAGTTATATAATTTTCTTTACGAGTTTTCCTATTACCGTATACAGTACTCATATTTTACATATTTTACTTTGATTAATTTGAAATTATGCCACGATTTTTGCTGAAGTTGACAGAACAGTGTTTTCCTTCTTTTCCTTTGCTATTTTCTCAGTTTATGCCTAGTAAATAATATGAAAGTTATGACTTATGAAATTATATTAAATAAAATAAATAAATTTTAAAGAGGAAAAAATTATTGACAAAAAGAAAAAAACTCAGGCTTCAGTATTAGACACACTGGGCAGTAAATAATAAAAAAAAAAATTAAAAACTTATTTCCTTAGGATAATCGGATGTTAGGTGTAGCCTTTTGTTTACCTGTTCAACCGGTGATGGCCATTGTCTGTTAGAGATAGCCCGGAAGTCATATTAGAAACGTTTTTCGCATACTGAGTGAGTGAGCCTTCGAGCATATTATAACTAAACTTCGTCGTCGTTACTGTACAGTACTGTACCTATAACTATATAAGCCGACTTATGTATATACTTTTTATATCATTTTATATTTTGTCCTTTCATTAAAACGATTATTTGATCCTCTTTCATATATAAATTATGATATATGAAGTTTGATATTTTTGCTGTACAAATATATCGTGAGAAAGAGAATTACACAATAGAAAAAAAAGGATCGAACTTGGTAAAGCTTTAGCATTTTTGGCGGGTAGTAAAATTGAGAATTTAGGAGACAGCCAGTATCAGCCTCCTTTTTTTTTATGCATCCCTCGGCTTTGCAAAGACTGTCACGGATTTCAATAGGTAAACAGCTGAGGTGATTGCCGGCTATTGTGTTGCATGGCATGCAGTAGTAACGTGCAGCGGTGCAACCATTATTCTGGCCATTTGACACAGAATTTTGGTCTGTGAGTTGCCTTACAGGCTTCAGATAAATATATAAGCTGCTACTTGTAACTGTGGGACAAAATTATATTAACTTACAGTATTATTTATAAATTTTATAGTTTAACTCGGTAACAATATACTAACATTATAATATTGCTAAAATTTATCAATAAGAAATTCGAATAATTTTAATTAGTGATACAATATTTTATGTTGATAAAATTTATATATATAAAAAAAAATGGAGGAGAAAATGCTCCAGAAGAAAAGCGTGTAAAATCTAAAAATAATAATTACAGTAATCGAATATTATAGTTGCAAGGCCAGCACTGTGAGGCCTAAAGTGATTGGAAAATGTTCATCCATTAAGTATTTTTTAAAGTGCCTGTATATTTGCCTTTTATTTGTCCAGCGGTGTCCCGAGACAGCAATTTTCTCCGCTACAGAATTACATTAAAAAATGTTGTATATATAGCTTTTTTTTGCAATCCTGTTACGTTGGACCAAATTTAGTTTGTTATTTTCTTTAATTACTTTTCTCGATGCTGGGGATCTCTCAACTAAAATTTAGACCACTGCGAAGCAAAATGTTTTCTATTACGTAGAATTTTGTCGTCGCTCTATAGCTCTATACTATAACTAATATAGCTGTCGCTGCTGTAGTAGTTCTTTTCCTTGGATATTAGTTGTTATCCAAATATAAGATAACATAAAATTATCGGCAATACACAACACAATAAAATATTTTTAAATTTACAGGATATTTAAACATGCACACATACACTATTCAATTTTAATGAAACAATTTTAAAATATTAAGTAATTAACTTTAACAATTTTATATACACGTAGATAGAAATTTATAATTAATATTTGATTAAAAAAAGGAAATTAGTTCATCTCATCATCTGCATGCTTTAACCCGAATTTTAATATAGTGAAAAAAACAGCAGCAGCTCGGTATATAATCAGATTGGTCTACATATTTTTCCTTGATAATTCGGCGAAATATATGGCAGCAGCAGCAGCAACAGCCGCGAGGTTGCAAGCGAGCTGTCATGTCAGCTTGCCAGACCACTGCAACGCGAGTCAGCAGCAGCCATCAGCTTGCATGCAGGCAGCCGTCGTTCCCGTCACCAGGTGCTACTGCTGTGCCTGAGGAGGAACCACGTGCTCGCCTCGGGACCAGATGGCGGCGGCGGCGGCAATGTATAGTATGTATGCCATAGCCGACGCCGCCGTTTATTTATAATCAGCTACCGGAAGAGAGGCGGCAGCGGCGGCGACTGAGTAGGAGGAGGTGGAGGAGAAGGTTTCGTCACGGGGACGAGGGAATTTCGGAAATGAAACTTCACAAAAAAAAAAAAAAAAAAAAAAATTTATTTATAATAAAAAAACAGTGCACCTAAATTTAAATATTTAATTAATCGTATTTTTAACATTAGAGAAAGATTTTATGAAATTTAAGAATATTGTTTGTTTTAGTTTCATGCAGATGAAACTCTATTAAAGTATTAAATTCGATTAGTTAACCGTTATATACAGAAATTAATATTGATGATTGACGAGCAAGCTCAGACTGGTAGTGGAGCCAGCTGGTCTAGCCGCTATGACGTATGTGTATAGTAGTTAGTATGGTGTTGTTGTATGGCCAGCAGCTAAATGATACTTCGCGTGATGACAGACATGCAAATTGAAATTAATTATACTTTTATCTTTATACAACATTGCTGAGCTCTATTCTCGTATATATTTACTTACAAGACAGTTGGGCAAAATTTCTTCACATTTTATAACAAAATTGAAACTCTCCAAAGATTTGAAAATGTTACTGGTTTTACAACTTAAATTTACAGTAAAATTTACTTTCATTTAATTGAAATAAACATGCTAAGTCATCTCCTTAGAGCTATGCAACTTTTTTTATATATTTTATTTTTACTAACATTTTGTTATGATGCTAAAGAAGTTGCATATTATATAGGGGCAAAGTTAATGAGGACACAACGAACACGAAATAGAGGTGTGATGGAACTTTTCTGCTTGTTGTGGCGAATATTTATTATAAAGAGGGGGAAAAAAAAAGGTAACTCTTTGGAGAGAAGGGTAAAAATAAGATAACTTTAGTGAACTTTTTTTTTAGAGAGTTCAATTGCTTGGATAAACCTAATACTTTTTTAATAAAAATATTCTCAATAATTTAGAAGTAGATAAAAAAAAATGAACATTCAAATAGGGAACTACATTATTTAATATTATAATATAATACTTGAAATAAATAATAAGAAAGAAAAATGCATTGGTACAGAGAGAGGGAGAGTGAAAGGGGGGAGGAGGAGGGTTTTCTACTTGGCCCGCTCTTATATGCCATGCCATGCAGTGTGAACAGTGATGGGGTGAGAAACTTCTAGTGTGACGTAAAAGTTGGCACGCGTACAGAACGAGGGGGAGGGTTGTTGGGAGAGTAGAAAAAAAAAGGGGGGATGATGAAGGTAGAGGGTGGAAGAGAGGATGGGAACTACAAGAGCAAGCGAGTTAGTTGCTTACACCGGCATTTGCTCTCTCTCTCTCTCTACTTTAGAGAGCATGCAAGCAGCTTCTCTCGCATTCAATATAATGAACCCCACCTTTCGTAGTCCACCCGCTTGTTCGCCTGCAACTTGGCCTGGCAGAAGAGAGGTGAACCGCGGACGATGAAACGCGCGGGAAACATCACGATGACGCTGGCTTTAGCTCATGCGCCTCGCGTACCTTGCTCTAATAACATTGCGTGTGCCAGAGCTGGCAATAAGGGGGGTGGGGTGGGGGCGTGGGTGGACGTGGCGGACTTTCGCTCTCTCATTACAGCAGAGCTTGCTGCTTGCTTCTGGCTTGCTGGGCTTCACTTTGTTATACATGTCTCTCTCTCTCTCTCTCTCTCTCTCTCTCTCTCTCTCTCTCTCTCTCTCTCACGCACTGCTCTAATTATAATTATAACAATCTTACTGCGAGTTATACATACTATAGAAATAACCATATATAAATTAATGTATATAATGTAATGCCATCTACTTTGCATACATATAATACTGCTTCGTGTGCTGCTTTAAAAAAGAAAAGGTTGATATTTGAAAAGAAAAAGTTTGATAATTTTGGTGCTTCGTATATATTTTTTAAACATAAAATTTCAAGTTTTTTTGCCACAAAGTAAGAAAAAATGTTTTGAAAAATCTATATTATCACTTTTTTGCATCTTGTTTTTAACTCACAAGAAAATAATAATACATAAATTTGATTTTTCTTTTACAATAATGCAGTGGTGAATAATATATAAATTTGCATTTATAATTTATTGCTATTTTTGTATATTTTTTTATTGAAAAATGCTATCATGGAATACAGATTTTTTATTTTTTTTTATAAGAAATTGAGTCTTTACAAATTATTTCTTCACCAAATTGAAAACAACACATTCTCTTAAATTATTTATTAATTATTATTAGATATGCAAATCTGTGAAGTTCACGGACCTATAGTAATAAATTTAACATTTTTTAATATTAAATGTTAGTATACAGCAAATCTTATCACTTGATCAAAATTTTTTCTAGACTTTATTATATTTGGTCATTGGTTCTGTAACTGTTGCCGAATAAATAAGAATTTATTTATTTATTTATTTTTGCTGTAAAAAAATATTCTTATATTTTTAGGAGAAACGTTTAACAATTTAATTTTTACTTTCCCCCATGCATTTTAAGTTAAAAATAATAAACAAAGTAAAATTTTGACATTGATATAATATGTCTGTTACCCCCAGCAGTATTCAATCCATTCATGATATATAATTATCGTTGACATATGGTTTTCAGTGTATGGTACTAAACTAAAAAAAAAAATAATAATAAAGCAATGTCAATCATATCAGAAAAAAAAGTTGGTTAATTAAAGTGAATATAAAAGGCCCTGCTGCATGGTAATAATATTTTATATGGAATATGAAAATACATTGCATATTACGAATGCCGCGTGTCAGTCAATTTAGACGAGTGGAAACTGAATTTTATGTTTCCATGACAACCCAAATAGGAGTAGGAGTTTGCTGCATCTGTGAGTCACGCGGCGTGTGACGTCACAATTTGATCTTGTTAGGATTCTCAATTCCGGTCCACTGAGTAGTATAAGGGGCTAACCTGATTACAAATTTACTTCTAATATTGTAGTAGTAGTGCTTTGCTACCATATTATATTATACTTTGATTATATGGCGATATTTTTATATATTATTAATATTATTATATAGATTTTTACTGTAAAGTGTGACGTATTTTCATTTGCAAAAGTGTAGTACTGTATAATATTATATTGAAGCCATATAAAATAAAAAGCTTGTAGTCTAATGTGACGTCATGTTAAAGGGTCTCATGTTACGATTTAAAAAAAAATCCCTAATTCATTAGCTTTTTTTTTTTTTTAAAGAACAGGAACTGCCATGTGTGAAATATTAATAATTATTCAGATATATAATAAACATAATATATATATTATGTGTTTTTTAAATTTATTTTTATACTACTGTTTTTCGTCTTTTTCCTCATTGTGACAAACTTTTCTAAGAACACAATAAAAAATTAATGTTTGTTTTAATTTTATTTTAGTAATGTCTGTTTGTTATGTTTAGGAAATAATTTCGTATAATGGAAGTTTTAATGAAAACACAATTTTGTAGAGTAATGACTTCTTCTTCTTCTTCTTACAATTGTTGGAAGGAGCCTAAACGGCTATAATTCCACGTACTGAGTAACTTGGATCAATTGTATAGTTGAACTGTTTTTTGCAGGGTCTTGTAAAGGATAATGGACGAACAATGGATAGGATGATTATGGAATGTGGGATGCAAGGTGATGATGGAAGTGGTACCTATATGCCCACCACGTGTTACCGTGGGTGAACCAAAACCACACAAGGAATTGGTTGGATTTTAGGACATTGGGTTGACGGTGTGGTGTGGGGTGCAATAATGTAGGTTGATGATGCAGGCGACAACATGCAAGGAATGGCAGGAATTTGAAAGATTCTCAACGTGTCGACTCCTGTAGAGTAATGACAAGCTTCAACTTAAAAATGCCGCAGCGCCGCATTCTGACATCGCTCCATAAGGTTTGTTAGGAGAAAAATCTTATTTATTTTTTCATTCAAATTCTATGCTGCACAAAATCTCGAATATTTTTTATATCGTGTAAAGTGATCTTTCCCGTGGCTCATATGAATTATTAATCTTGCCCTTCATAAGAACCACCGAAAAAAATTAAAAACCAGGTACCGCTGGGTTAAAGGATAGGAAGCTTGATAGAACATGTCGTCGCGCGCAGTTCGCGCGCTAGATTTTCATTGGCTGAGAGAATTGTGTCGTCAATATTAAAGCTTCTCATTAAAGTATAATGAAATATTCAAATGTAAAATTAATTAAATTTCATGCATATGAAATGATATTACACTAATAATATAATTATGTTTATTTTATATATTTTGCTTATAAAATCATACAGTGTTGGAAATGTTAATACGAAAATTGTTTGCAAAAATGTATGTAATATATTATAACCATGGAAATGTTTTAATTTATATTGATTTTCTATTTACTTTTCAATTCACAAGCCTATACAGTAAAATAATTTAATATTTTAGCCTTGAAATATTATTTTTGTTGTTGCGGAAATGCGATGTTATACTGCGAGCGTTATATGCGTTGAGCAAGGTAGATGTAGTTTGTGAGCGTGCCGCTAGATAGCAGCATATTACGGCTTGACACTTATATTTTGCCCCTGATTGTGCTGCTACCCTTCGTGCTTTGAGAAGAGACAGAAACTAGAGGGCCCATCCGTGACTCGCGCGGCAACGTGCGGCTTTCACCACCACCACGTACCTAAACCACATCACGGTCGCCCATTCTATCGTTTCTTTGTATTATTTATATTGCTACGAGACATGCTTATCTAGTCGTCTACAAGATCGTTTATAACTGTATAGCACAGAATAAAAATAAACCTTTTTATATGACCTTGTTTTTTTTTTATTTGTTACGTTTAAATATTGAACCATAAAAATCTACTAAAATTTTTTAAATCAGACTCAATTTTAGGGGTATAAATATTAAATAAATTTATTAATTTTCTGATGTGAAATCTTAATTTTGTAAGTCACACAAATTTATATAGAAGCGATCTATTTGATTAATGATTACGAACTCGATGAAACTGGACAGCAATCTTATAATTTATTGTTACAGGCAAATGGAATATACTGAAGATGCTACAATGTTAATATTCTTAGTCAAGCTTGTCAGCTTTTAAGATGATTAAATTCATGAAAACAAATTTAATATGGTATTTCATAATTCATAATTTTCATAGAATCTGTCTTACGAAAAAGAAATTTATAAAGTATGTAAATTGGTTGGGACATCATTGGAGAAATGAAAAGGAAAATTAAATTATTAAAAAATAAACGATGAACAGCGAGTTTCCAATATCAGCGTGAAATGTTGCTGCTTCTGTTTACAGCTCTTATTTGGCTTTGTTGTAAATTTTTACTTGAAACATTTTTAAAAAAAGAAAGACTTTGATTTTGACCACAATATACAGTTATTCACACTATTATACATATACATCATATACATAATAATATGTGTGCTTTCAACACCAATTGTATGATTTGTATATGTAACAATACAACAACTATACACATTACATAGAATACAATATACATTGTAAATTATATTGGATGAAAGTGAAATTGTCTTATTTACAACGTTACCTATGCTGAAGATGATGAGGGTTCTTCTTCCACGTTACCTGTGTGTAGTCTGAAAGTGAAGTTACCGTCATAAACAGACTGCATGATTGTTATATGTAGTACTGGCTATTGTTGCTGTGTAAAAGACATTGTTGTTGACCCCTGTCTGTTGTGTTGCAGGGCATGTTCGGCACATACAACAAGACGAGGCCGGAGAGCAAGCGAGGCAAGGGAGGACGTGGGCGTGGCGGGGTGAGTAACAATACAAAGAACGTGCAAGACGTTCTTATGGAAATATTTTAGAAAAACAAAAAGTTTAGTACATATTTTTATATTGGCGAACAATAAAATTAGCCTATTTAATTTAAATTGGCATCATCATATTATTATCATTATTATAAAATTATTTATATAGATATATAAGGAGAAGTATAATACAGTTAGCACTGTATCGTTATTCAAGTTCTTGGGTTTACTTTCATAAGACATGGATATCCCATGTAATACAGAGGCTGAATAAGACGTGAGGACATTTGCGACGAGTAAGAAAACCGTGCATAATATTATATTATACATTGACCGAGAGCTTGGAGCTTTGGAGCCATGCACAAAGCTTACTCATATACATATTATAGCGTATTTCACGCAATATTAATAGATATCTTGATGATCATGGCATATCTCTACTGTCTCTATACATATCTCTATAATCCATATATAGGTATGGTAGAGCATGGTGATTAGCAAGGCTGCAGAAGGGAACTTTTCAGAGGCGAGGAGTGTATACAACTTAGGACAAATAATTTAGTAATAGCAATAAAGTGATAAGGGATCAAAAATTCTGTGAACATAAATGATAATTAATTATAAAAGTTACTGTATGGATGTGAACGAATCATACATGGAAATATTTAGATGTATATAAAATTAGAAAATTGAAAAAAGAAGGCAGCCCACAATGTATTTTTCTTTCGTTGAAAGTATTTAATTGGCTTTATAGTGATATAGCTCTATACTGCAAATTGTAATATAATGGTTGACAAATTTGAAATACAATATATATATATATATATATATGATAATTCATAATACAATATAATTTCTTCCTTTAAAGATACTATATAATATAAAATATTTCAAGACAGGAAATTTATGTTAAAAATGACACAGTGTCATCACTTATATTTTTGACAGTTTATAAAATTATGTTGATTTGATAAATAGTTGGTGTTGCTGAATCTACTTATTCAAATTATTTTAAATTAATAAATCATATACAGGGTTGAATGTGCCCTGAAGGAAAAAGAAAATAAACAGTCGCATATTTACATCGTACTGACGTGTTTAGCTTGATTGAACTTTATTTTGATTGACAGAGACGTGTAAAGTTGTGGTTTTATATATACAACTTTAAAACAATACATTGTATATAGAAAAAAAATATTTGAGTTCCATAAAGCTAACGCAAGTATAATATGCCGGTATATATAGCGCTCACGGACCGCAACATATTGACATATTATATTATATATAAAAAAAACTATATTTGACAGTTAGACAAATAACACGTTTTTTTTCACGCTTTTGACGCTTCATGCAAATCCAATTAAATGGCAATATCAATGGTATACAGAGCAAGTAGGGGATGGTGGGGTCAGAATGGCCTCAAATGTTCAGAGCAGAGGGCAAAATGCGGTGAAGGCGTGGGGTGAAAACCCCATCATCGTAAAACTTTTCTGTGATGAAAAATATCTGATGGTCTTTTCAAAAGCCAAGCCAAGTCAATGGGATTGAATTTGTCTTGAAATTAGTCTTTTATATTTAAATACATAATATGGAACTTATGAGGCAACTTATATGATATAATATAGATCAATATAATATATATTTATATAATAGTCCTTGAAAAATTTATTTCTATACTTTAAGTTTCTCTCTTCAGCAATATTCAAATAATTTTCATGAACATTTTAATTGGATATAAAAATTTAAAATTTAGCGAATCAATAGTAACATAAATAATATAATTATGAAAATTTAAATCTGGTGTGAGCTGCTTCGAGTGCATGACAGTTTTTGTGACGTAATTATTACAATTACCATTTAAAAATTATACCTTTAAAATGTTTGTAATTTTATCAACTAAATTACAATAAAATATATAGTATATTATATTCTATTGTATAATAATTAAATTTTTAATTGAATTACATTGAGTTACGTACGTACGCCACCATAAAATATATATGATAAAATGATTTACAATTTTAATGAGAATTCACGTATTGAAATTAATCGGCTTGTCAGCTTATTGATTTACTCGTGTATAGCGAACATATGTCATCCGTTTGCTAATTAAATACTGCTGCATGTTTGTCATATATATATATATATAATACATTATATATGTATATACATGCAGCAGCATAGCCATCAAATTAAAATAATACTCCTCATGAATTTTATCACATTAATTTATATTTTTTCTATTCTTTGAAATATTATATTATATGAATTATTTACTAATTATATTTAATATATATTAATATTTAATACTAAATTTTTCTTTACTGTATAGAAAATTAAATAACGAAATTTTAAAATTTTAAATTAAGGCTCCTAATATAAATATATGGAGTTTACTCTAATAGCTTTAAATTGTTAAAAGCCATGATGCATCTGAGAAATTGCCTCTTTGTGTGTACCGCTGATTTTTCGTATATATATATATATATATATATATATATATATATATATATATATATATTAATTAAAAAGATGGAGAACTATTTTGAGACTGATATAGAGATCTGAATTTTCAATACCATGTGCTATATTGAGCTCTCCTTTGCAGGAGAATTATATAAGTTTTGACTTTCTTCAAATACAGAATAACGTTAATAGTGTTTTCTCATCAGCAATTATTAAACTGTTTTATATATATATATATATATATATATATATATATATATATATATATATATATATATATATATATATATATATATATATATGGGGGACATTCACAAAGCACTTTAACCCCCAATTTAGCCCTGATTTTTAACCCTGGTGCTAAACATGGTACTAAACCAGGGGCTAACCATGTTAAGCTCATAGCTTAGCACCATGTTTAGCACCAGGGTTAAAAATCGGGGCTAAATTGGGGGTTAAAGTGCTTTGTGAATGTCCCCCAATATATATATATATATATATATATATATATATATATATATATATATATATATATATATATATATATATATATATATATATATATTCGTTCACTGTCCGTACGAGTCTGTATAATACGCGATCATCGGAGCTAATGCGATTATTATAAAGAAAATAAAAAAATTATGTATGCGAAATGCAAATTTAATGAATATTTAAATTATTTCATTTATATTATTTATATAAAATATATTATAAATTCTAATCACTACCATATTTGTTTTCCCGTGTCATTAAATGAAAATGAAATGTCACTTATAATTAAAATGACGGTATAATAATTGATGTAAAGCTAGTGACTCGCGCGGCACGAAGGGGCTAAAAAAAAAAAAAAAAAAAAAAAAACTTGGGTGTGCTGAAGTTTCATGGCACAGTATATTGTTATTATTTTGACGGAATATCAGTACGTGCTGTAGCCAAGGTTGGGGCTGCTTGCCGTTCACTAGGCACGATCTTCCGTTGCTATGGTAACGGCATGGCCCTAGTCTAAACGGCCTGCTTGCTGCTCATGTTAGTTTAGTCGGTTTTAGCGCTTTTCCTCCGAGTTGACGGTACATTCTCATTGGTTCTCTTGTGGCGAGAGAGAGAATAAGAGAGAACTCCTGGTAGCCCCGCAACCCACCGTACGTGGCCTGCTAAACGAGAAAACGAAAGAGCTGCTTGCATCGGCCAATTTCACCAAGTCAATATTTTCATTAAAAACTTTAATCAATTTTAATCTAATATGAAATTCTACAAAATAAACAAAATGAAAATTAATGTAAATATTGACTACAATCTTGTATATTGTAAAATGTTTTATTATTATTTTTTGTATACTGCATGGTATAAAAATTAATATTGTGAAATTTTACTGTATTCATCGAAGTCTCTTTTTTTATATATAAATATATTCTTGCATGCATAAATAATTAAATGCTAATATTGTATATGGTGAAAAAATATATAAACATGGCATGATTTGCTATAGAATTTATTCAACAGAAATTTTACATTTTTTTCCTGCATCATGTATTAGTTGCTATTTTGCTAATATACATATATAAATACATAATAGTATATATACAAATTTATATATGCATCAAAAGAGAACTGCGTATAATATATCCTATGTTGTACGCGTAAAGACTTATACAAAAGATTTACAAAGCTTTAATTGTAGACTGGTTGTCGTGGTTGATTCAAATTAATTCAGATTTGCAAATTTAAAAGTATTCGAAAATTAATTTATTTGGTTTTATATTTTTATATTTAGAATTAAAAAGCTCAGAAATATTAATCTCACTTCCAATGTATAAACTCGTTAAAAAATATCAAAATAATACAGAAAACTTCAAAAGTTATATATATATATATATATATATATATATATATATATATATATATATATATATATATATATATATATATATATATATATATATATATTATTGTTCAGGTCATGCAATAAATTATCATTTCAGATTATGATCATACCAGCGTCTCAATGATATAATTTTTGTTCAGGTTCATAATAATTATACCTGTTGATTGACTACTTTAATTAATGCTAACAAATTAAACGTCACAATTCTCCTAAAAAAATGGACACCAAATTTTTTATTACAAATTTATTGATTGAGAAACGGACTTAATTTTGTGTACTATATAATAATATATTATTTTGGTTTTGTTCGAGATTTTAAAATTATCTCTAAGATTAACTCTCTAAAATCGTGCTGTAAAACAATGTAAATCCTAAGATTTAACTCGCAAACACTTTTATTAATAATTTAACATAACTATGACGTCACAGCGTGCTAAACTTCGATTTTGTGGTGCGTGTTTTAGAGACTTACAAAATTTGAAAACATGCACATGTTATAATAATGTTTCGAGGTCTTCTATCGATGTTGGCAATAAAAACAATCCATAAAATAAATATATAAGGATATCGTTCAGAGACTGCATGGATGTTTGATTCAGGCGCGGATCCAGGGGAGGAGCTGGGGGGGCTGTAGCCCCCCTCCCCCGAAATTTTGGATTTAACATGGGCAATATAAGCATTTACCCCACTCCAATTTTTTTTTTAACATTGGCCTTATGGAGGCAGCCCCCTCCGAATTTTTTTTCTGGATCCGCGCCTGGTTTGATGCATGAGCTCAAACACTCAACCGAAGATAAAGCGTTCGTCCTGCAAGACAGCATGTTTCATCATTTCGCCCTGCAGGCAGCTTGTTTACCACCAAAGTGAAACACTGGCCGCCATATTCAACCTGTTTTTCATGTTCGGAAGTGTATAACTTCAGCTGTATCATTAAAAACGTTGCAAAAAACGAAGAAGACCATTTTTAATAGTAAGGCAGTGCTATATATCCATTGCCCCTGGTACATACGTAACCCTCTCCGTAGTTTTTGTTTACAAACTTCAAATTTTGGTTATATTTAATTCTTACATTCGTATACGGTAACAATGACAATATTGATAGGTGCGGCTGTGATTGAAACGTATTTACACGTATAACAGCAAATACCATTATTTTTTAATATACTAACAACATAATGGTATATTCAATATTTACGTTTCATAAAATATTTATAAAAATTCGTATAATATAACCTTGATCGACCTTAAAGAAAAAAAATCAATAATGTGATTCCTAATTGCTATGACGCACCATCTTCACTGCTGCTATGCAGTATATTATTATAATTTTAAGTCTCTTGATTACAAAAAGCTTTTAAAAGTTATCACCAATTTAAACTTTAAAAAAAAAAAGTTATGAGTTGTTTTTATTATCTTTTATTTTAAGTTATATATTATATAATATTTTTAGACTATATAATGTTTATGTTACAAGATGAGACAAAATATCATTTGGATGAGCGTTGACTTGTGTGGTTATTTTAGAATTTAAGTGGATGATAATTATGCATTGTTCAAGTATTACGTTAATGACTTTAATGACTTGAATATATAATTGATCTTTAATGAATTTTTCCTTTTTTAAGTCATTATTTTAATAAGCGCAGTGCGCATGAAGGTATTTTTGATATTTCACTCATTATATTATATTATAATTAATACATCAAGTTTTAAACATCGTATTTTAAGATTGTTGCATTATAGATATTATTCATATTATATTCTTATATATTTGATGATCAGGCGCGGATCCACAGGGAAGGTGGCTGGGGGAGCTGCAGCCCCCTCTGAAATTTTGGATTTAACATTGGACAATAGCATGCATACACTCCAATTTGTTTTGCTATTAGCCTATTAGCCTTATAGAGACAGCCCAGCCTGAAATTTGGCTCTGGATCCGCTCTGGGGCGCCTGTTGATGATGGGGGGCATATATATGACCAAAATGTGTCAACTGCCCCATGCAAAATATCAACCAATCAATCAATTCTTATTTGATGTATATTATATAATATATATATTATAGTTTTAAAAGCTCAACCTCAAATTTCAAATAAAATTACATGATAATATAATCAATATCAAGTTCTCTGAAATGCTTTCTAAATTTCTATCGTTTTATTCGCTTGCAGGGTTTAGCCACGCGCTCATCATTTGTGCCGTAGTTATCATTTTATTTTTATTTATTTATTTTTAAAAGTTAAAACGAAAGTTGTCTTTAAATTTATATATAGGTGTACATGTAATATACAATATAAATATCATGAATTATTGATATTTTGAATAACAGTTACACAATCCATGATGAAACCAATAAATGAATTTCATGATAGTTTTTTTGACTCAATTTTCCTTGTATAATACAAAATAATATATATTTATAAAGTGTGATAAAATGTGGTTATTTCTTATTTCCTTTCAAACATGCATGTGTGTCTGTTTGTGTTGATTATAATATATACAATAAGCGGATAAAGTTTGTTAAAAGAGTATAATATAAGCCTATTTGTATGTATATTTGTATATGTTACATCTTATATTTATTTATACATAAAAAACAACAGATGAGTCCTTATATTTTTATTTAAGCATAATATCGATTATGAATTTTTACGAATGCCTTCAGGACTACAACATATTTATTTTAAATCATAAGTTATTTAAAAAAATCTTACATTTTTCCCATCTAGTTTTTTCTGCATTTTTTTGTGGTTCCATTTTTAATTAATTAATTAAGTTGTCGTGCAGCAGTGGGGGAGGGTAGAGTCCCCGCAGTCCCACCACCACCACCTCGGTGGGGTTGAGGGAGGAAAGGTAGAGAGAGAAAGAGGGGGCCTGTAGCTCGCGCCGTCTCAGACTAGCCAGAAAAGCGAGCGAACGAACGAACGAGAGGAACGAACGAACGAACGAACGAACGAACGAGAGAGGACCCTCGGCAAGCAAGCAGGCTCGGTGTATTGATCTGCTGCGAGTGCGCGAGACCGCCCTCCCCGACACTCGCCAGGCGCACATTATGCACTTTTTCATCCCTCCAAACCCCACCCTCTATATGTATAGGGTGGTGGCAATACCAATACTTCAAAAAAAAGAAATTTATTTTTTAAAAAAAAAAAAAAAAAATCATAAAAATTTCCTATTAAAATATATTCTATACCTTATCACAAATTCGATGCTAACGTTATATACCCTTTTTCCAACTATACATTTATTATATATTTTTTTAAATATAAATTTTTTCCCCTCGTATTTTTTCCCTTATATACATTTTTTTTTTTTTTTTTTTTTTAGAACATCTCTGTTTCAAAATTTATTCTCGTTGCGGGTTAAAAAAAAAAAGTTCTCTGTTTATTTTGCCGTGCTGGGAGGTCTAACTTGCCAGGGGAACATGCGTGCTACGAGCGCCGCTGCTGCTGCTGCCGTTGCCGCCGCCACCGCTGCCGCGACTAGCCGCTCGCGGGCGGCGCGGGGGCAGAGAGGAGTGCGAGCAAGAGAGAGAGAGAGGGGGGCGGGGCGCATACAGAAAGATTCGTCTGGGGGTCCTTCCTTCTGCCTCCTCCTTCTCTCCTTCTTGCTGGTCTGACGTCGAGCTAGCGTCTCACACAGCATCACTGTACTTCCCTCGCTTTACTCGCGGCTAAAACTCTCGGCTACGACGGGTGTCTTTCCCAGTGAGAAAAGTTTACACGTCGTAGTGCCGGCTGCCTGCTTATATCTCCTCGTAGCGCGCGACTGCTGCGGCTGCGAGCTTTTCCACACCAACGACGTCAGTGTTGTTTGTTGTTTAGTTAGAGTCGGCGGTGGCGGTGAGTAGAGAGTCAGTGAACGACTACGAGTGACCATTGTATTGTTGCTGCGCTTCTAGTATATAGGCGAGCAATACATGAACTATAATAAGTTACGTTCATATCAATGCCGCCACATCATACACCTGTCTTCTGCCAGTGATACTATAATAATAGTGCAATAAATACTATACATAGTATTTCACACTTGAACGTTTTTTGTGAAATAATAGTAATAAAAAACTTTTTATCGTATTGTAAATACGAATATTTATCTACTGATTCTACTCTTTGGTAAGTATATATTATAAAATATAACTGGTAATACACCTGTTTGATATTTTTATAAACATATATTTTTATTACTTGAAAAGTTTTTGAACTTGGTTTAAAAATATTTATTTTTTACTTCTAGTTTTAAAAAGTAATCGAGTATCTGAAGGTCAATGTTATTTTTACATTTTAGTACCTCTATTGCAGGCTTCACTTTTATTTTTATTGCATTTTTCCATTTATTTATAATTAAATTAAGTATATATATAGAGTTACCCTAGCTGACTGGTATGAATCCACATCTCCTATTGGCATATTGTTATTTTTTTCCCTAACTATTATGTTATGTAAAATACATAATACATTATATTAATATTTCTTCATAAACTGATTATTTTTTTATAACATAATTTACAGTAAAAATCGATCATGGAAATAAATTTCTTTGTTCTTTATTAATTAATATTCTAGGTTCAGAAAAACATAATGCAGTTTGTTGTCTTCGGTCTTTACCCCAAACATTTTCACACCAAATTTGACAATTCCTCATTTTGATTATATACTTATGAAACAAATTTACTTTAAAAAAGAGCTTTTTCTACTCTAACCCGAGCTAAATTGCAATTTTAACAAGTTGACAGTTTCATGAACTCAGGATCCAACTTCAGTGACGTCATCATCAATGTATATCAAACGTCTTGGTTAATTCCAAAGTTTAAAACGATGTGATATAAAAACGTATAGATAGACTTTTTATATACCATGACAGACCAGCATGACTATAAAAAATATAATTGAGAAGTTTCAGGTGTAAAAATTCCAGCAGACCCTTTTCTTTTACGATTCCAATTTTAATTTATCGTAAAAAAAATATTTTTTTATTAATGTATCCAATAAAGGGCTGGGCCTGGAATTTAGTGGCAGCAGCACCTATACCTACTCATTGTCCAAAGAAAAGTCGTTAAACTTTGGTATATTCGTCTACAGTTGAGTTATAATGTTATTAAATAAAATTGAAAGTATCACAGTCGGCCTACAAGTCACTTAAAATATACACAAATTCAAATCTTATTAAAACATTGCAAAATGAGATGTATGGCATAACTTTAGTAAAGTCACTTTTTATCAACATTAAATTTATTACATGATACAGCTTTTTTTTTAAGTATATTTTTTACCAAATTTAGCTGAATGTATAAAACTTACGTAATTAAAATAGAGAAAAAAATGAAATTTCATTAGTATAATATTGCTCATTAACTTTCAAAATTGGATTAATTTGATTCGTTATAAGACTATTACATATAATATATTAGTAATCTAATTTTAAGTTACATTATCATCTGTCTTGTTAAAATATTTGACAGATATTTTCTTTTGATCCAATAATTTATAATGACATTAAATAATTAACATTACTATACATAAAAAAATCTTTCCTTGTGTCTCATATAATTAGTGTCTCGTACCTCGCTTGTTAGAACATTATTTCTAAGAATATACTCGATCCCAATATCTCTCCGTCCATTGGGACTCCTATAATATCATATATAGGAGCTTGCAGCTAATGATGCGCGGGTCACGTGATTTATGACTCGTGAGCACCCCAAGTGGACTCTTCTGTGATGTGCATCTTTTACTCAAGGCGGTCTCAGTTCTTTTGTTATTTTGAGGCACCCAAAGACTTCTCACCATCGCTCAAAATGTCGAACCTTTAGAGTGATACAGCACCTTTTGCAAACCCTCAAATCGATTTATAACTAATTGATTTTCTCTTTCTAAGCCTTAACCAACATCATTACCTTTTTTTTTTGTGTTACAGAAGAAAAATATTCTTTTCATTTGTACCGTTACAGTAATTTTATTTCAATTATTATTCTGTATATTATGTGACAATTTATGAAATTTTGACATGTCAATTTATAAAAATTTGTCTGTCCAATAGAGTGGATGTAATTTTAAACTTAAAAAAAAAAAAAAAAATGAGAAAAAAAAAGAAACTTGATAAAATAAACAATTTTATATAAACTTTGTGTTTATTGTAGAATGAAATAATAAACATTGTTCCTCTTGGTTGCGTTATTTATAAATTTATTCGGAGGATGCTGTGAGCTGTCTGTCACTCTTACCCCCCGCACTAGTACCATCATGTGTTTATACAAGTGAGTCTGTCGCTAAGTAATGTTATTCTCGTCTCCGCACTTGGAGAGACTGGTGATGAACAGGAGCAGTCACCAATTTTGTTTCCAATGAAAATCACGTATATGGTATTTTTATAAGATGAAATGGATTAAATAAAGAATTTGAATTAACATAGTGCTCTTATTGAGAATATTGATATCACAGACTACAGTATTAATAGTTGACGTCTGTGTTTTAAATCATGCCTTTTATATATATAAAAAAATATGCATGGCGTTAATAGATTCATAAATGTTGGCGGAAACGCTCAGATCATGTTATTTAAATGGCACTTGCACTATTATCGGTGTAGGACCACACAGCTTTATATGTCACACATATCATAGAAAAAAGATGTGCAGTCGAATAACATGCATTAAAAGTTGATAACTTTTATTACTTTTAAGCTTTATAAGGAATCTTTTTGTCTCCACAATAGAAGTCTGTATAATATTGTAAAAATAAATTGAAAATAATAAATATACCTGAACAATAAGTGATTTTGACGATATATAATAACTGTCTCTTATATATTGCTGATGGTTGTACTTCGGTAATGGAATGTAATAATGAGGGGAGCATGACTTGGCTGGATGTTAGTCGGTCGGACGGTGGCCGGCCCGTTCCGAGTATAAGAAATTTTGGTCCATTGGGGGGACGACTTGTAGAAGCTGCATGCTTGTATAATATATAGGGAGAAGGTTATACGACGTCCCGGGCCTGGCTAACACATGGCCTTGAATATATAAAAACCTGTTTGCAGTCTCTCTGTTTAAGTCACGTGTTCAACCTTCATCTTCTTATTCACCTGTATCCCCCCTCCCCCAGCATCCTGTCTGGACCACTATTTTATCTCCCTCCTTCTTGTCTCGTAGCAAGCAACCCCCCTTTCTTCTTACAGCAGCTTTCAGAGATTCTTTGTCTAAAACATACAGGTGATGAAAGTATTTGTATACTTGATCTGGCTTGGCCACACGACTTCACAAGTGTATTATATCAGAATTATTTCAAAGACCCCTCCCTTATAAATACTAATATGAGTACTATAATGTCAGTAAAACTTTTGTAATAAAATTTGATATTTTTTTTTTTTTTAAAGTTGAAAGTGTTAAGAATGTGTATAATAAAAAAATGTTAGAATATTAAGTTTTAATATTAAAATTCCATACATAGCTTAAGTAATTTATGTCTTGATAATTTAAATACCTCGTGGAATTTTGTGACTGATTTAATACTTTAGTTTTATTATTAAATTTTCAAATACTTTCTTATTACTTATTCTAAATTTAATTTATAATTTATTAATTAAATTTTTTATAAAATAAATAAAAAAAATTGAAGTTTTAAATAGTAATATTATTGGAGTGTAATGAAAATATTTTTTTATTTGAGAAAGTGAAATTAAATTGCATGCAAGGGAGCAGCGCACACAGGTAAAGGAGCCCTTACTAGTTTCTGTCTAAAAACAATATTATTGTGAGGAAATTCAATTCCACTTTCATCTTTGGTTTCCATGGTTACCAGTGGTAGGTGACCGGGGTAATATCTTCTCCTGCCGAAACTAGCCCCCATTGTTTTCTTATTATACTGAGAATCGAACAGTGTTGTATGTTATTAGATAATTAATTGTTTGAAACAGGATATTAATGATTAAGTTTCTATAATATATAATCACATTTATAAATTACAATTTCCATTTAATAATTAATTATATACAGTATATTATATAAAGCCTTATAAAATGCTATATATTATGAAATAGGGATGCTTCTATATAATTAAATTAATTAGTATTTTGTCAGCATTGTAAATTTATTTTTACAAATATTTTATACCTTGATGACTAAAATTATACTTCCAAACTATATTCTCTATCATTATTCTATACAGGTAATTTGATTAAATTAAAAAAAGCCAATTTTCTTCAAGTAAATTATAATAAACACATAATTGAAAGTATATTAAATATAACCTTGAAAGAATTTATTTTCATGCATATAGCTTACAGTATATGAAATTAATGTCGTATGGTCTGCTGCTTTGAGTCTGTTAATAATTCATTATATTCATATATTCATTATTTTAATTAATAACTTTTAATTAAGTAAACATTCATATTTTTTCCTGGTTGAAATTTGGTTTATATATAAATATTCAGACCAACGAGGAGGCACTTTATAAAATAAACGCCAATAATAAGTATATAACTTTGAAATATATGATAAAAATGCTTTGCACCTGACATCAGTACAGTGTGTGTTGGTAGGCCCTTGGGCATTAAGCCAACACATTGCTGGTGCGTGCCTGCTTGCCACTACCTCGGCGCCGGTGGCCTCATGCACAGCCGCGAGGTAATTGGGACAGGAATAGCCCGTCAGCAGCCGAGGTGGGTCACGCTGCTACTGCCTATGTTTACACTATGGACTGCTGGGGGTAGCTGTTACTGCTATAGCACCTCTCCACTACCACCTCACAAGCCTTTACCTACTCAGGCATTCATGCATGTATAGACACTTATAACTATTACATATAAATTTTCATCGTGGTTTTATTTATTTTTTAGTAGATGAAACGGAAATGAAAAACTGTGGAAGATATTGTCCTATCCTGATGATTACATGCAGAGAGCAAAGCTCTCTGTTACATGTGTATTTTAATCTTAAGGAAAGGCAGAACTCCCCAGATTTGATTGAATAATTGAATATAAAGTATATACATATTTAAATTAAATGCATGCAATCTCAGCTAAAATATTGTTCATGGCATAATAATGAGATTCTATACTTTTATATATAGCTTTCTATAATGGATAATATTAAAATTATATTAATTTAAAAATACTCCACTTTTAGGTACAAGTATATATGGCCCGTGCATACAGAGGTTTGGCCATGAGGAATTTGTTCCATGCATTATATATAATAATATAATTATTATTAAATTTATACAGAGGAAATCTTTATCTTATTGCTTGTAAAGCTGTTAATTATACATATATATTATATAATAGTGTCCTCGCACTCCGCGCTGCCGAGGATGAGGGCTTATTCTCATTGAATTATAACGCTTGTTATTTCAATGCATGGAGTATCGACCTCAATTTTTTTTTATTGCAGAAATTGATAGAGGGTGCAAAGTTATGCTACCTTGATTTTTTTCCAGATTTTTTTGAGACCGGGAACTATTTTTAAAAAATTATTGAACGTCCTTTTCGTGACGTCACGAGACGCCGCAGGACTTGCCGCCTCGTGACGTCACAAAAAGGACTTTCAATAATTTTTTAAAAATATTTCCCGGTCTCAAAAAAATTTGAAAAAAATCAGGGTAGCATAACTTTGCACCCTGTATCCATTTCTGCAATAAAAAAATTGAGGTCGATACTCCATTATAGCAATGAACATGTATGCATGCGTAATGTAAAAAAACTCATCATGATAGATAAGACACGGACATCTGTTATGCAATACATTGTCCATCGTTGTATTATAGGTCCAAAAATTCGGAGCTTTGCATGGCTCTCTTATATGCATCATTTCTGTAGCATTGACGTGATTAATCAATGATTAATGTGCTTAACAATTTTGATGTATAGTTGTTATGCAGTGCCCTATAAGCTATAAAAAGAATAATGAAAAACTGACTTCAATTCACAATTTTTTAAAGTGAAAAACTATTAATATAATATCGCAGGAAGGTTATAATATACAAAAAATATAGTTTAATCTCGGAGGAAATAGGGAAATAATCACTGGAGTCTGGTAGCTGTCGGATATATCTCAACAGAACGGAAACTTTTACATTTTGTGCGTCAATGTAAGAATAACATGGGAAATAATGTTTATTTATAATAAATATTTGTTGCTCTTATTTTTGCAAGATTAATATTGTTAGTTAACAAGATGTTGGTGACAGTTTTATTATAATAATATACATTTGGTGAAGTTAAGGCATGTTTTAAATGACAGAAACATGATGATTAATCAAGATGTGATCATAAAAAAATACTATAATATAATAATATATGAATATAATATATACAAAGTAGAACACTATTTACAATAATTCATTCCAGCAAGCGTGCATCGTAAAACTCTTTACGTCATTAAATTTGCATTAAATTTAATATTACGTTCTGATAATTTCATAATAAATTAACGATTTCATAATTATTTTAACTTTAATCTAAAACGTATTCATGAGTAATATTGCGATAAGCTAATGAAAAAGTAAATAATTTTCCTGCTTCGATATCAGAGTGTAAAGTCAAGGACAAAAATACTCGCTCTGCAGCCACGTCTTCATAAAATAATAATAATAATATATCAATGTGCTAAGACGTGGTTATCTCCAAACCTCGGCCTCCATTATTATTGTCGTCGTGGTAAAAGCAAACATGTTGACGTATGTACGTAGACAATAGATTCTTTTGTGAACTGCAGGGGTAACATGCAAACTGTACTACGTGAATGTACAGCAGTTAACATAGTTATCTATCCTGCAGGCGCAAACTAAAATAAAAACGATACCAAAAGTACAGAAATTAGTATAGTATTATTATTATAATATGCGATTTAACTTTTAATAAACACCGAAAATTTCACATTGATCTTATATTTATTATTAATAAATATCATTATTTTGTTTAAATTGAAGGATTCAAAGTTTTTTTGTAAAAAGAAAGAATGGGTTGCATTTTGAATTATTCTAAATTCATTACTAACTATAGGAACTATTTTTAGGATTTTAACAGTTAATTTTAGACTTTTTTTATTTTCTTTTTATTAATAGTAATAGTTGTTATAATAATTAAAATCGGAAGCACAGTTAGTGACTCATATAAGAAAAATATTTTAGTATTGATATGAATGTTAAACATTTTGTTATCATTATTTATAAAAGCTATCTTGTCCGGCCAGCATGTCTACAAAATGTTGTTGGTTTTTAATGTGTGACTCAAGTTTGCGGCTTGCGGCCATATTGCTGCGGCGGCGTATCTCTGCGTCCATACGACACATTATATATATATGAATACAAGTAAATAGCCACAACCATGCAGTAACAAAATGTAGGTGCAGTAGAGCGTATAGATAAGAGAGAGAAAAAAAAGTGTTATCACTTCTCAGTCTTTTTATGTTCCACGCTAATGTCTTATCATCATTCTAACTCGTTTTGTTGGTTCTCTGCCATATCACATAGATATTTTTATATATTGAATAGATACATAAATATATATATATATATATATATATATATATATATATATATATATATATATAAACATATATTTTTTATAACCATCTATGTGCTTTGTTTTCTTTTCTTTTCATACATATATTTTTTTAACCAAAAAACCCACATCACCCTCTTTTCATATTTTTGTTCTGAAAAATAAAATTCTCATTTTTCTTTTCACTGAGCAGATGATGATGGTATTTTGAAAGGTCTGATGATGGTGTGTACCTGGTTTTACTCACGTAAGCATTTTGTTTTGTTACAGGGGTACCGTAATAAAGGTTCACGTGGTGGTGGAGCAGCAGGGGGAGGAGGTTCATCACAAGGGATATCGGCTTCAGTCAATGCGAGCCACGATAACATGATGGCTGGACTTACTTCGGGACCTAATGTAAGTATATTTTAAAATAAGTATACGTGTGAGTAATTACAATTGTAATGAGAACGATGCAGGTATCAATTCATAATTGAAATTTTATAGAGGTATGTTCACGTGTGCATCTCGATGCTAATTAGTGTTTTTATTAATATGTAGAGCCTCATTTTATATAATTTATTTAAAAACATTTTTTTTAACTTGTCTATATACAATATTATGATTTCGTAATTTGCTAATAATAATTAACTATAATACCATGTAGAAAAACTTCAATAAAAGGAATGCATTATTATAATATTACAAGAATTGAAATCGAATTCTAATTAGTAACGGATCGTTTATTTAAGTTAGATAAATAAAAGTGCAATAACCAAGAAAAATAATAATGACATGCATGCATTATTTAAAATATATATTATATATTCTTATTTCTATTATATAGATTTACCTTCATTATATTTTGTGATATTTAGTATTGCCATGACAGGAAATGCTTTACAGTATAATATATAATGTATTGGATAAAAGGCACGTGACAATTTCGTGAATTTTCTAGCGAAGCCATTGAAAAAATATATAACAGGCGCGGGGATTATAGCGGATTAAACACAGTCACGGAATATTATTTGAAAATTACGTGAATATTTAAAAATCCGTGAGCCGTGCGTGTTTGCCGGAGGTGAATTGTCACCAGCCAGCACACCAACAACAGTATTTATTAATTAATTAGTGCTTGCGAGTTGCTGCTGCTGAATTATGTAGGCTCTTGCGGCAGTACAAAATTTTCACATTATATATATATGGAACATTTTTAATTTTTTAATCACTTCATTTATACGGGTCTAAAAAAAAAACAAAAAAACAACAACAAGAAAAAAAGAGTAACGCATAAATATACATACATGCATATATATACCAAAAAGGATTACGGTAAACATTATGATAATATAATTAGATTAGAATATTTTTATATAAAAAGTTGTATTTTAATTATATAATTATATATGAAAAAAAAATTATAATATATTTTATTTAAAAAAAATCTTTAGGGATTAAAAAGTAATTTACGTAATATAATTGTATAAAAAAAATGAAACATTTTTTTTATATTAAATATTGTCTCTTCCGTTTGAAGGAGGCAAATATGCCGGTAATCGAATTCTTGGAGCATTCTGTGGAGGAGAAGGAGACTTTTATAGGCATTCCGGTGAGACAGAGAAAGAGAAGGCGATCGATTATATTGCTCCGGGCAGATTAAATTCAAATTCACGAACATGATTGGCATTCTCTCACCAAGGTGCTTTTATATTATAGTCACCATCTATATTCTCATTTATGCGCACTTTTTTTGTTTTTTAAGTAACCAAAAAATTATAATTGTCACATTCCTCAGCAAAAATCCAATTTCACTTTTTTTTTTAATATTATTTGCTTCAAACCTTCCAGCAATCTTTTCATTTTTTTTTTTTTATATATACGGTATCAATTTTTACTGGCAAGGTTCACAGATTAAAATTTAATATTTAAAATCTCTCTTTGTATGAAGTACTATACTGAATATTTTATACAATAGCTACAAGTTATATCTATATGTGAGGTAATAATTTTTATACTGGTAAATAATTTAAATTGTTTCTTTTTCTTTTATAAATTTTATTCTAATATATATATATATATATATATATATATATATATATATATATATATATATATAAATTAATATAATATTATATATGGGACATGAAAAAACAGCAAATTCCACTGTCAATAGTATAGTAAAAATGAAAGAAGGTATATAATATATATATAAATGGTAAAATTTTGTTTTTTATGATATTCACAAACAGTTGAACATAAATCTTCAGTTTCTTAATTTAGTTTTGATAGTAAAATTGCAATTCGGAACAATAAAATAAAACAAGACTGCATACGTCCTAAAAATAAAATCGTTGTGAAATGACTATCAAAAGCCTTCTGAATCTTCTGATGTCTTGCGATAATTATTAAGCACTATCCTCTTAACTTTTTAACGAAAGAAGGATTAATAAATAATGCTGTTTGTTTTTTATGTCGTGTCTCACATCAAAGTGGTGGTTTTACGTTGATCTTTAATAAAGCTATCGTGATATTCTCCATTGACGTGAGAATGGGGATATAAAAAAAAGTTCTCCGCCCCGGTTGTGCGTGTAACAAACTTATAAACGTCTTGAGTCGCTCGTTCGGTGTGACAAAGCCGCCTTTCTCCTCCTCCTCCTTCACCGCTCGTTTCATTCATCACTCGTCCTTGCCTCCTTCCCTACTTCCACCCTCATCGTCTTCTTCCCTTAGGAAATTATTGACCTGATCCAACTTTACTCCCCTTGATCCTTGCTAACTCTTATTCGCCGTCCTTTTTTTTTATTTTTTATTATTATTATTCTATTATTCTATAGATATTCATCCCTCTAGAAACAAGTGATCTCCAACAGTGTGACGTTACAATTGCCCTATTTTACATCCCTCCCTCGTGTGTACCACAAAAATATGTTAGGGTTCTAAAATACCTTTATTATTATTATAAAAAAGGGTGAAAAAATATTATTCAATCCCTCTTAGTTATTTTTTTTTCTATTTAACGCTCCCTTTTTCTTTATATTTGCTAATAGTACCACCCACCTTCCCCCCTACTAGTGTAGTATAGTTTTAACCACTTGTGTCTGTGATAACATGCGAGTTAGATGGGAGGGAAAGAAGGGAGATGGATGAAGGAAGAAGGGGGAGAGCTATAGAGAGCACGGAAGAAAGGGCGGGCGGACCGACCACTAGAGTCAGCAGAGACAGACGTCCTTGCAGTGTCGCGTGCCAAGACAGTAAGATAGATTCTCCCCCTTCCTCGTAAGTCCCCCCCCACACCTCATCCGCCTCTCCTGCTGGTAAAAACATGGCTCCCCCTCGGAGTAGCACCACCGCCACTCTCACAACAGCTATATAGAACCACGTGGCTTCCCACGTGCTCACGCTATGTGCACTGTGCAGTGACTTGGAGCTGAGCCAGGATGGATGTAAATGCCAACTATAACACGAACCACGTGATCTAATGATGATGTTTTATCTGTTTGATTTAACAGGATGGCTCTGTGAAGATGGATGGAAGATCAAGGCAGAGTGGAGGAGGAGCATCTGGGCCTGGAAATGGAGGAGGACCTGGGGCGTCACCCATGGTACGTGTCCCTCTGTTAATACCTGATATCACATCAATGGAGTACCGACCTCAATTTTTTTTATTGCAGAAATGGATAGAGGGTGCAAAGTTATGCTACTCTGATTTTTTTCAGATTTTTTAGAGCCCGGCAAATATTTTTTAAAAATTATTGAAAGTGCAGAAAAAGTGCCGGGCCGCCTCTTGCCGCCTTTCTTAATAAAAGATAGGACCCAAAAGGGACGTGGATTCGAACCCGACCTCGCCAAAACTTTTTAGCAATACTTCCCGGTCCCTAAAAAATCTGAAAAAAATCAGAGTAGCATAACTTTTCATCCTCTATCCATTTCTGCTATAAAAAATTTTGAGGTCGGTACTCTATTTACTGAAACGGTGGATGTAACGCATACCGTGGTATACTTTTTCTGCGATACCTCAATCACATAGCCGCATAGGTATAGAATCGGTTGATTTTAACCTCTATAAGGTCGCACCAAATATTACATATATACACTCCGTTCACAGAAGAGTTTAGGCGAGCAGAAAGCAAGAGAAGTGATCGCACTGATGTTAATAGGACATGGCACAAGTCTTTTTAACTGCTTGTATATCGTCGCCTCAGATAGAAGTGCCCTAAGCATACCATGCTCACATTCACATCAAAACCTCGTCGTGCATAGGGTACTTCTTATATTCTGAGGCGATGATATGTAAATCTCTATTTATTATTGAGCATCTCATTTTGTATGATGTTTTTACTATTTTAGAAATAAGCTTAATAAAAAAAAAAAAAAAAAAAAAAAAGCAAAAGCAAAAAAGTCTAAAAAGTATAAGGGTATAAGGGCAATATATATTATTTTATGTATATTTTTTGTACAGTACTACATCATATTATAGCTGTGAATAAGTATATAGTAATAATAACAATAATCATTTTGTAACATCTCACATACTGCTGATCCATCTTATATTATATATCAGTACAACTTTATACATTTTTGAGCCAAGAAAAAAATGGAAGTATAAAATTTACATTTTAACAAGTTTAAGAGACATGATCATGCTTGTTGTGTCGTATAATATATTTTTTAAGCCAACAACAGCTGCAAATAAATGGTTGTAGAGAGAATGATACTGAAACAAGTGGTTAGGGAAGAATTATATGGTATATAACAGTATAGAGCCAGCAGCAAAGTATAGGCGCACCGTGTTATAATGCTGGCGGCGCACTTGTTGTATGGAGCTCAAGTTGGCGACAATTGCCTAGGTCTCTAAACAGAGAGCTTCTCCTCCTTAGAGAGCAAGGTCGCAGCATCCAACACACCTGCTGTACCATCACCTCATCCCCCTTGTGGTCTCAAGGGGTTGTAGTAGAGATGCAGAAGGGGGGATGTGTTGTTGGCTCGTGCCCTTTCCTTTTCTCTATAAACCACATACCAGTAAGACTTGACCCTATATAATAGTGCTGCATGATGCATATAATTTCTATAACTCTCCCCTTCTTCTTTATTACTCTCAATAATAAAATATTGCGTGCGTGTGGGTAAATGCATGCATCTACAACCCCCGTAAGTCATTCATTACATATAATTGTTTTGCTGTTTATTAATATACAGGTGTCATGATGATGACTATCTTTGATATTATTATATTTTCTTTGTCTTATTTTTATAATTTTTTTTATTTAATTTTCCTTGCGTTTAAAAATAATTTAAAATGTTTTAGTCTAATTAGTAAAATTGGATTGTTTCTTTTTTACAACTGTATCCTTGTTTTGCCATGCTTCATGGAGTAATTCTCTGCAGTCTTATATTTTATTTTCGGAAGTTTATACTTTAAATGAAAATTTATTTAAGTTTCCGGTCCGGCCATAACAAAAATGATTGATAACTTCCGGATTTATAAAATCGCAATCTCTCTCTTTCTCTCTCTCTCTCTCTCTCTCTCTCTCTCTCTCTCTCTCTCTCTCTCTCTCTCTCTCTCTCTCTCTCTCTCTCTCTCTCTCTCTCTCTTTTTCTCTAATACAGTACATTTTATGTTTTATTTATATACCTTATATTTCATGTTTTTTGTAAGTTTATTCAGAAACGCCTATTTCCCGCGTCATATTTATTTTCATTTTTTTTAAAGACAAACATTTAAAAAAAGCTTTTTTTTTCAACAGATATATATTTATAGAAATTATAGACATGATTCACCTGGATTTTTTTTATTTTAATTAAAATATACAATCTATCACTTCTGTCCTGATGCAATATGTAATATATAAAATACATTGAAAATAATAAGATATTATTATCATGTGCATTGATGGACCAGTTTTGTGATTCATCTAAAGTAAGATCTGATGACATTAAAGTGCTATAAGGCTTGCACGTGGCTATCATATTATTTGATACTGAAGAGATAGAGAGAATGGTCACAAAGGGAGAGAGTTTGAATTAATAATAATACAGTAGTAAGACCGGTCTTGGTCGTGATGGCAGCACGTTCTCGGTGTAGTGGCAGATGTCAGGCACGGACCAAGTTCGCGTGCTCTGGTACAGCCACACTCTATACCGAATGATGCAAGCTAACCTAATCGATGAGACTCCCTAAAGCTTTCTTTGTTAAAATATATTTTTAACAATAGACACGGGTTACGCTTGCTTACTGGCCTGTTATATTAGGATTTTTTGATGCCAATATATACATTATATATATACGACAACTTATATTATGCAACAATGCATCAGCTGGCTTTATATATATTATATAACGTCATTTAGAATTTATACATATATAAAATGTATATACATATAAAAAAAAATTATATCTAATGTTACTTGAACACAAATCTTGTTTATATATATGTAATATACAGATGTTGTACTGCAATATGGCAGCCATTCATGTAGGGTTTTATGTTGTGTCGCTTTTTGGATGGCAGATGCAACCCTCGCATGTAACCAAAACTTTTTATTATTGATCCCCTTTTTTTTACTTCATAAGCATCATGTTATATTAGAAAGGATGCCGTATAATATATATTATAAAACTTTTTTAATTAAAAATTTTTGAACGAGTTATTGACATTTTTTTATTATTATTAAAATTTGTTTTATATGCTAAACAGCTTATTCATAATGTATGTTGTAATTAAATTTCATATTTCTTTTTTCATTTCAAAAAACAAAATGAAATTGGTAAAGGAAAAAAAAAAAAAAAAAAAAAAAAGTGGCGTAACTACTATAAATTATAGTTTAGTGAAATTTGTTTTTTCCTTCATCCCTTCATATAAATATATATATAAATATATATACATCGTAAAATTTAAAGCGTATAATATTAATGTTTTAATTAATTAAATTTTGCGATATTTCAGTTTTTTCATTATTTTCGTATTTTTCTGCAAATATTATAAAGGAAATTTATCAATATAAATTGTTTAAGTAACTTGTTTATAATTATATTATATACTTTGCTAAATGAAATTATAATATATTATACTATATAATATGAACGAATTTAAATAAACTGAATTTGGAAATATGCGAATTGTTAAGTCCAAGATCCAGATTGATTGATTGGTTGGTTGGTATTTTGGGGCAATTGACACATTTTGGTCATGTATGCCCCCCAAAATCCTCAAGATCCCTTTACTTAGTAAAGGGTAAAGGGGTTTTGGTTACATGCATCCACGTGATGTTTGATAATCTGTCAGTAATTTTTTTGTGTCACATTATTAGCATGTGAATTTTCTTCAGCCAGATTCAAGTCACAGTTTTTTTTTTTTTTTTTTTTTTTTTTTTTTTAACTCGCGAATATAGAGCAATAGCGCATGACCATTTCATAATATATAATTAGCGCTCTAAATCATAGAACGCAGAAACAAATTTTCATCATAATATATAAAGTACAATTAATACTTCTTAGTGAGGCCAAAAGCTTCGTTTCTGCCATGCATGCAGTGGACATCTGCTCTTATAGGATCTGCATGGCTTCCAATAAACATGTGACCATTTTTATAACGCTATATACAAGCTATACCACGACGATTTCTCATACATATAAAATTTTATTTTTCATTAATTTTGCCAAGGTTCGTTGACAAAATATTATTACTATTATTGATGGCATACACGACGAAGAAGGGGCTTACTTGCTTGCCGTCGTTGCCGTTCATACCGCCGCAACTGCCGCTACCGCCGCGAGGCCCAGAATATTGACCGCCTCCGGGCTCCGTGTACCCCTCCCCCGCCCCCCAGTCCCCTTACCCTCCCTCCACATGTAATCTACTTGCTGTTTACCTTACCCTCCCTCCTCTCTACCCTACCCTCCCGCCCACCGCCCCTTTCCAATTTGCTCCGACTACAGATCCTAGGTTCGACGCCTGAACTTTTAAGTATGCTTTCAAAACTTTTAAAATTGGAGTCATGTTCTGCATTTTAATTCAAATTATGCGTAGTTTATAATTTTAACATGAAGTTGTAATTAGTTTTTATTTTTTTATTTCGATCGCAATAACTAAAAGTATACATAATTAAAAGTACTAAATTTTATGAAAAAAATATATGTAATAATAATGCTATTTAATTATAAAAAACTTATGAATATATCACAGATTATGCGCGGAATGAATGGAAACGTATTTTAAAGGTGAAAAGAAAGAAGTCACAATTTAATACATCAATCTTTTATCGTTTATAATGTAAACAAAAAATACTTATTATTTTCATCACAATATTTTCGTACTTAAACGAAAGTATAAATATAGTATAGTTCAAGTTTCATAAATATATATATAGGGAATAAAAAGTAAAGTTATATTATTTTGATATATACAACCACCATATTATGTTTTTTATTGAAAGTTCGTGATGTTATATAGAAAAAAACAACGTATAATATATTATGATACGTAATAAATAATAATATATTTTTATATACGTTATTTTTTTTTTTTTTGCGAATATTCCTGTTCTGTCTGGCTTGATCATTTAATAGCGACCTTCACCTTTTTACCAAGCTGCGAGGTCAAGGAGCTACAACAACAAGGAGCTCCTCTGACTTTATAGCCAGCAGTCGTGTGAGGAGGAGAGAAGATGTCTCATCGTTTGTGGCTCGACTCTCGCGCATCAGTAGTAGTGGCCACACCACCACTAATGCTTCAAAGTGGTGCTCCTTGGTGCTTCTTTACCAACAACACCATCTTACACATTATCGCACCACATTGAACAAAAAAGAGGTGTTTTAGTTATATACAACCCTCTTGTATCTATAATATATATAGGACTTATAGGTCTACAGT
Source organism: Siphlonurus alternatus (assembly GCA_949825025.1). NCBI lineage: Eukaryota > Metazoa > Arthropoda > Insecta > Ephemeroptera > Siphlonuridae > Siphlonurus > Siphlonurus alternatus. The sequence continues at coordinate 24,071,343 of OX463780.1, read as the reverse complement.
GGTGTGCATGATGGTGTGTACAGTACATGTAATAATATGTTTTCTGCGGCGCAACACCACCGCGCACCATTTCATACGGTTCTTCATCGTGACGTCATTTCTAAGAGGAGACATCGATTGTAGATGCCAGGGTGTGTTCCCCCCTTCTCTTTACCCCACCCCAACACCCCTTGGTGGTATTACTACCCCCTCCCTTACTCTATATATACCCCCTACTCCTGCTCCTAAAACCTCTCTCTTTCCCTCCCGCCCGCTCTTTTATATTACGCTGGGAGGCTCCTAGGGCCGGTGGGGTGGTAGGACGGGTGGGGGGCGGGCGGGCGGCTGCAGAAAAGCAATTGTGCTGCGCCCGACGTTGCCAGATGTGAACTCATAAAATATATAGAAATTTTGTTCCATCAAAAATTTTTTTTTTTTTTTTTACTTCTTTTCCTTATATTTTTATATATGATTTTTTTTACCCACTCTCTCAGCTATCTCAGAAAAAAAAACTTTAAAAAATATATATTTTCTGAAATGAGTTTTGTAAGATTAAATGAGATTAAAACGTAAATTGAGTAATTACGTTTTGTGTGTTAGTGCTGAGTTGAGTGAGGGTTTTAGAGAGCACCAAAGCGAACGGAGGAAATGAAATTTTAATGTGAATTTGAATTTAATCAATATAGTTAAATTTTAAATTATTAAATTGTGTAAGGAAAATTACGAAAATTACATTTTATTGATTCTATTTTAGTGTGCTGATTTTTCATAATTGTTTTTTAATTATTTAACTTTATAAAATATTCTCAAAAAGTTATTTTAGTTTCAACTTAAAAACATATGTTTTAAAAATCTATAATATGTCAATTTCAGTTAAATATAATTATAATTTTGTTTTATGCATGTATGAACCAAAAAATGCATAATAATGTCGTTTTTTATTCGGTTTTGTTATTAGAAAAGTTATGCAAGGTAAAATATTTCATACAGTGTAAAGTTTTCGAATTTCCTCTTCCATACTTAATTTTTTCGGCACATTTAATTAATTTTGCAACATGCATTATGTATTTTCTCTTAAATTTCTTGAACATGTTAAATTATATTTATAAAAAATGGAAACACTAAATAAGTTTACTTTAAAATATGATATTTAAAATTTTCCCTTGGAAACTCTCGATAATATATAAGTATATTAGAGTACTAATAATCTCATTATTGTTCTCTCAGATGAAAATTAGGTTATTCTTGTACGCGCGAGCAATGAGGGAGGCAGAGCAGCAGGCTTTACTTTGGTTGGTTGTATATCGCATCTTGCAAGCATGTGTAGCAGCAAGGAGGCTAGCGAGCGGGCTTGTGGAAATTCTAGCCTCTGCAAGCGAAGCTCATTACGTTGCTGCTGCCTCCGCCGTTGCTGCTGCTTTTATCACTTCCCCGCCAGTCCGCGCCCCGCGCCCGTCCGCCCGCCCGCCCGCCCGCCCGCCGCAGCCCCGTCGCCCCACCGTGGTAGCAGAACAGGGCCTACCCGGCCAACTCGCGAAATGACAATAGCCGCCATCTTGAATTCATTACCATACATAGAATTGTGTTTTTACCTTCATTATTTTTTATGACCCATGCCTAGAATACGTAAATTTTTTTATCATATATATAATATTATATATATACATATATTTTTTATGTTCTAGAAAAAAAAAAGGTATTGTCCTCGTTGTTAAAAAAATAAAATAGAGAATCCATGTTATAAATTTCTTTTTAGTAATTTTGAAAAAAATAAAAGGCGATTTAAATTCTTGTTTGGGATAATAAATAATATGAAAAAGTTGTAATAAAATACAAAAAAAAACAAAAAAAAAAAAAGGTGGTTCATATTATAAAAGTTTTTGTTATTGAAAAAAGTTGTAAAAAATTATGTCATCCCCCCGAAAAAAAAAAAAAGGAAAAGTTATATATATTTTTTACTTTGAAAAGAAAAAAAAAAAGTTATGCGATGAAGATATTAATGTCAAAAGTTTGAATGTGTCTTGAAAGTTGTAGTACAGTGGTAGTAAAATATATTTTTTATGAAAAAACGAGAAAAATATGAAATATGGTTTTGCTATATTCTTTTCCCATTTTAATTTAAAGTTGAATTATTTTTGCGTATATATTATAAGTTTATTTTTTGAAGCAGCAATTTTTTATATGTGTGCAAGAGAGCGAGAGATGCTGTGGCTATGTCGTACATGGACCATATAGAGCGTCCATCTTGTCTTCAAGTTGAGAGGGCATTGATTTCCTAGGGCGGCTGCGGCGAAGCGAGTGAGGAAGCGAACGCGGGGTTCCCTTCTCACTATATGTACTGCTTGCTCACCACTTGTCCGTACTTACATAGGCCACCAGAGACGGCCAGCAAAAACCCTCTTTGGAGACACAACTAGACACCTAGAGAAAACTAAATACGACCCAAATATACCACAACAACAGGTTTTTGTCTTGAAGAAATCCAAGAATAAAACACTCAAGTTTTTCTTCTTTCTCTGTTAACATTTTTATAAAGATTACGTTTCCTTTTACTCTCGTATTTTAGTTTTTGTTTGTAAAGTACTCTTTAAGAAAAATAACTTGTGATAACTTTTTATGGTTGCACAACATAGGCAACTGTTTCTGCGTTCGTGTAATGCGGGTTGCATGTCATGGCTCACTCATCGGTTTCTTTGGCAAGCAATTTTTTTTATAGCTTGCCAAAATAAAAGTTGACTTGAAATTTAAAAGAATTTTATAGGAAAATACATCAAAGAAAATCTTTAACTGGATAACAATAAATTTTACGTTTGTAAATATATACAAAGAAGAGAAAAAACTTTATTTTTTAGCTCTTGAAATCTATCACGACAAAACAGAGCGAGCAAGGTTCAAACGGATATAGACTTATAAAAAAGTTAACATTTCTCTCTTTCAACACAGACAATATATATATATATATATATATATATATATATATATATATATATATATTATATTATATCCTTTTGGTTCATTCATAAAACGTTTGGGTTGGGGTTAGGTTAGGGTGCGACATTGAGAGATATATAAAGTCAAGTGGTGGAGTAAAGGAAAAAGATGATGATAAAACTATGGTGTTAGAATTAGGTCAGTTGAGCGAATTCCCCGACTGTTCAGGCAGCAGACATTCACCCTTGGTCTGGCTTGTGACAAGAGCACGCAGAAGAGCAGGGGAGTTGATGATGATGATGCCAGGGAGAACAAATCGTTCTCACTTTCACACCCTCTCTAACTCTCTGACTCGCATTGTTACAAACTCTCGCCGCCGCATCGCTCGTTCGTTCGCCGGCTGATGCTGCCTCTCGCGTATAAAGCGCTGCCGCCTCGCTCCCCCTTTTCCGTGTCTGACGGCTCTTGCTTGCTACTGCCGCGCGCTACTGCTTCTGTTCCGACGTCCCGCGCCGCGCCCGCCAGCAGCCCGCCCGCTTACCGCCGCGGTAGTGGCTGTGCTATGCCTTTGCCTGGCTCCCCTTTCCTTTGCCTTCACCGCTGTCTGTCACTCGAGGGAATCCCCCACCAGCCCCTTTTTCCTTCCCACACTGGTTAGTGTAGTAGTATATAGTAGTAGAGAGACCTGCCCCGCTCGCTACGTCCCTGCTTGAGGAAGTCTTTGAATGATCGCATAGAGAAGGTAGTGGATGTAGTAAAGAAAGAAAAAACTCAACACATATCAGCTGACTTCTTCTGTTAGATTAATGGAAAAAAGATCTTGCCTTCAAAGAAAAAGAAGCGCGAGTTACTTTTTTTTTATCCTGTCTTGAATTGATGACATCATCATTAAAGCGTGTGTTTTTTTACGTCCTGTTACAGGTTCCTTCTGGAGTGATGCCACCGTTTTACGGTAACCCACCTGGCGGAGTTGTGGCACCACCTGGCGTGCCACCAACTGGACTACCAGACCCTGGGGGGTTTCTACCGGGCCGAGATCGGTTCCCCAACCCAATGTGGCAACAGCAACAAGGGGGCGTGGAGCCGGGTCCGGGGTGGGGTTCTCCCCATTTTCAACCCCCTCCAAATCAATTACAACCCCATATGGAATTCCATCAACAACAAGGGATGTATCAGGGTTATCAACCTACAGGTTATGCACCTCCTTTTGATTATCCTCAAGAACAAAGAGCTGGTTATGGAGTACAACAATTTGCATCAACGAGAACACCATCGTCACCTGCAAGATTTCCACAACAAACACATACACCACAACCATCACCTAATAATCCTACCGTCAATGGTATTAATGGTAGAGGACCAATGAACAACGGCCAATACGTTGACAGTTCTCCAAGCAGTGCGAGTAGTGGACAATATGTGAACGGCAATTACAGTGGTCAGTCTCAGCAAGACAACTCAATGACCCAAGGCTCATCACATCCTCCAAGTGCATCACCAGCACCTCCTGGACGCAACAGTAGTGCAGGAAGTGTCTATGATAGCACCGATACAGTGTCAAGCCAAGGAAAACCGACAAACGGTCCTCAGGCAGGCAATAACAACAACTTTAACACATCAAACTCTTCTGCAAACCCCAGTAATACGACCGGTCACCCAAACGGGCATCCTGGGTACCCACTTCCCCGTCCCCAGCTGAGTTCACTGAACTCTAGTGGGTACTCAGGAAACGTCTCGGTGGTTGGGGATCAACAACCCCCTCCTAGTTCCCCTTGTTGGGGGGCTGGAGCGGGGGTTGTTGAACAGCAGCAACAACAACAACAGCAACAACAACAACAACAGCAGAGTTGGGGAGAACAACCTCAGGCTCAGCAACAGCAAAGTCCTCCTCCGGGTGGGGGCGTGGCCAATGGTAACATGTTCTCCGGACAGCAACGAGAGCAACTGAATACCAGACTCAAAAGTATGATTTTGAATAAGCAACAACATCAGTATCAACAATATACACAATATAACCAATACAACATGCAAGGTGGCCATGATAACAACATGATGAGTCCACCTCCGTCAGGGTATAATGGTGGTAGAGAAAATGGAAATGAAAATGGACAAACCCAACAACCCCCCGAATCAGCGCCTGATTTTTTAGTCCAAGGCCCCCCTCAGGCTGCGTCTGAGGGTGGGCTTTGGGACTGGGTTGAGGGAACAAATAACGCAGCAAGAATCGTAAATAACGGACTAGAAGGAGCAAGAAATGTTGTAGGAGTTAATCAGTTTGTACCACCACCACCTGCAGAATATCCTGGTGATGTTAAAGATTTTTTATCTGGTAACAACAGAAATTCTGCAGTACCATCAAAATCAAACTGGCATTCTCCTGTAGTGGACAGGGCAACTGCAAATGCAGTGGAGACCGAACTTTTCAGTTCCCCAGTCAATAAGCCAAAGCATAATCAACAACAAGTACATCAAAGTATACATACCGATAATAAAGCAGAATTCCATAAGCAGATTGGACTTCACACACAACAGAATTTTCCTGAACATGAGTTAGGTGCAGGAGCAGGAACATCATACTCTCCTTATCCTAGGAAGGATGAACAACCGAAGGTTACGGTTAAGCAAGAGTCCTTGTTTCCGTATGAGATGAACACATCATGTTCTCAAGATACCAAGCCTCCGCCACCAGCTCCGGAGATGAAGAAGGAGAGGATAGATGTTGCTAGCTTTCTAGACCAGCAGAAGGCTGCGGAGAGAAACAAACGGTGGTCTCCCACCCCTCCGCCTGCTCCTCCTGCACCCCCTCAGGCCAATGAGTTCGGAAAGGGCCTCGGAGGGCTCTCCTCTAAGGAGTATCAGGACCACATGGAGCGTCTGAAGAACAATGTCAGGGCGGAAGTTCCAGATTGTAACTGCTTTCCTGCGGACAAATGTAAGTGTAAGTGTATGCCACACCCAGATGCACCAAATTTTAGAAAAAAGGGAGTAAAATATGATGGAATACAAAAATGAATTACACCTAAGCATTTATTTTTGATTGAATAAAACTGAAATATTTTAAAACTATTTTAAAATTTAAAATTTCCTGAATTTGATGTGAAACATATTTTCAAGGAAAGTTTAAAAATTAAAAATATAATAGATTTAATCTTATATATTATTCTTCTGCAAACATCAATATTTAAAAATTATTAGCTGAATGAGCCCTGCTACTGTGATTCCAAATGTTTGGGAACTGACAGAGGTGTTTCCATGTTACAGCTAGCCCCCCAGAGCCTGGCTCATACTACACACACTTGGGTGCGGCGGCTAGTCTCGCTGACCTGCGCACTGACCTGGAGACCAGGGTGGGCATCAAGGGCAAGGAGCTCAGGTTCGAGAAGGTCTGCTACACCGGCAAGGAGGGGAAGACTCAGCAGGGCTGTCCACTGGCTAAATGGGTAAGACAGCTCAAAAATATTACTAAGCCAGAAGTAGAACTTGACATACTCTGCCTTGCTCTCTTCCTACTGACCCTAATTTTGGGTTTAATATGGATTAAAGAATATATAAAAAGATTAAAAAATTAAAAAAAAAAAAAAAAAAAAAAAAAAAAAGATTAAAAACTTAAAGCTTTTTAAAAAATCGTACCTCTATCATAAATATATGATATCATGTACATGTTTGATTTAAATGAAATATTATGCTACATATAAGTTATTTTTGTATTGTTTTATAATCAAGCAAAATCAACAAAATTATATAAGCATGGCTTAAAATTATAACTTTTCTATGCAATGGGACGTTACAGATTATAATGCTTTGCAAAGGCTATTATATGCATATTTTAAAATCTTTATTTCGTAGTCCTATATTTTTATTTTAAATATTGAAATTTGAATTTGATATTTTTTTATACATCCCTTATTGACCATGTGTTTTGTTGTGGCAGGTGATCCGTCGCAGCAGCCTGGAAGAGAAGGTGCTGTGTGTGGTGAAACACCGCCAGGGCCACAAGTGCGCTACAGCTTGGATCGTGGTGGTGCTGGTCGCCTGGGAGGGTGTTCCCTCAAACGAAGCCGGACGGTTGTACGGCCTTCTCACAGACAAGATGAACCGCTTTGGTCTGCCCACCACTCGCAGATGTGCCACTAACGAGCCTCGGACCTGTGCTTGCCAAGGATTGGATCCAGACACCTGCGGAGCCTCTTTCTCGTTTGGGTGCTCATGGTCCATGTATTACAATGGGTGTAAATACGCTCGTTCTAAAACTGTTCGCAAGTTTAGACTATCAGTGCGAACAGAGGTTAGTAGTGTTAGTATTGTTCTTTTTAATTTTATTTTGAATATTTATTTAATTTTTTCAATTTATTTGGTAAATTTTTTATTATTTACTGTTTTACACAACCATATTGTATTACTTTTCATTTTTTTTTTAAGAAAATTTCAATGGTTCAACAAATTTAAATTAATTTGCATCTAATATTTATATAAATAAATTAACATTCTGAACTAACACATATTGACTACCCACAGGAACAAGAAGTTGAAGAAAGAATGCATGTGTTGGCCACACTGTTATCTCCGTTATATCGTACCCTGGCACCCGAGGCATTCACGAACCAAACACAGTTTGAGCGGGACGCTTCTGAGTGCCGTCTTGGCTTCAAGCCTGGACGTCCGTTCTCTGGTGTCACTGCCTGCATGGACTTCTGCGCCCACTCCCACCGAGACCTGCACAACATGAACAACGGCTGCACGGTGGTAAGTTGAGACTAGAGAATCATGTGGACTCTGCCGCTAATTGTGTGGTCCTCGGCAGGTGGTGAGTCTCACAAGAAACCGCTCTCTGGCCAAGCCTGACGATGAGCAGCTACACGTTCTGCCACTCTACGTCATGGACGAGACAGACGAGTACGGCAGCAAGGAGGGGCAGCAAGCCAAGCTCAAGAGCGGAGCTATAGAAAACCTTAGCAAGTGAGTGCAAGTATACAGTGCTGTTTAGAGATCTTTTTTGAGGGAGGTAGTACTGGTTTACACTTTATTTAGTTAAATTTTGTTAATAATATTATAATTATATATTATAAATTTTGCTTAAATACATTTTATTTGTGATGATAAATAATAAAATTAACTCTAAATTATTATAAACTGATGAACAGTTTGAAACAAACAAGCATGCTACTGTTATTTAAATATTATTACTTATCAAGGGCATATTAAAAGAAATCTCATTATTTTTAATTCACTGATTACAAATTACCAGTATTATATTTATTAAATTATTTATACAGAAAATTTAAAATCACAACATTTTCACTTTGTTTTAGAGCTTAAAATTTACCTTGCTAACTCTGTTCCCCAACTCTGTGCGTCTCAGATTTCCCTGTGAAGTTCGTGTGCGTTCGGTGCCACTGCAGCCGTGCCGCCGTCACGGAAAGAAGCGGAAAGAAGATGAGCCAGACGCTGTTATCGGCAAGAACAAGGACGGCCACCCGACCCGAGTAGCAGGAGGACCAGGAGGAGGAGGAGCTGGCGGCATGCATATAGACGTGGGTTTACTGGAGAGCATGGAGGCTGCTCAGCTGCAAAGTTCTCAGGTGTCTTCCACAGTGCTGGACAGCCCCGTGTCGATGTACCAAAGCTGGGGCCAGACGGACTATCACGACCCATACTGGGGGAGGGCTGCCGCCTGGGGAGCCGCGGGACAGGACTGCAAGAACCCAGCCAACTGGTGGGGAGATGCGCTCAGCGAGATGAAGGTGGATCCCGATAGCACAACAGGCATGATGAGATATGCCCAATATAGTCCCAGTAATCCTTCCTCTAGCCCGCATCATCCAACAACTCCTCAATCTGGAGGTCCATTTGTCTTCCCTCCAACGTGGCAACATCAATCATCAGGCTTATATCAACAACAACAACAGCAGCAACAACAACAGCCACAACCTCCACCTTTAACTCCTAACCAACCTATTAATAATAATAATAACACTAACAATAATACTGCTTGGCCTGGTTCTGAACAATCTCCCAAGGCTACAAAGTCAGCAGATGAGTCATCAAGATCACCATTTATGTCCCCTGCTAGTGGAGGCAGTACAATTTGCCATCAAGAACAAAATGCGGCAGCTGCAACACCCCCATCGGGTTTTGCCACGCCTCAACCTCCTCCCACTGAAATTAATAATGCATCATCGTGCCTTCAGCAACAGCAGCAAAATAAGTTACCTGAAAGATCCATGTCTGTGCCTTTACCTGTTGGTCACCCTAATCGATATCCCGATAGACCACAATCTCAATCTTCTTGGGATTATCCCACCCCTTCCCCTCCTGCGGCTACTCAGCCTCAAGCCACCCCTCCTCAGTCTCCGTTCCGCATCCCTAAGGCTCGTCCACCGTCTAGAACAAGTAATTCTCATCAGCAGAATAGTAACTCTTCAGGGGGAGAAACAATTACCCCCGCACCCACATACTGTAAAGGATTTCTCAAGCCTTATCCACCTAATGAAATTCCTAGTAAACAGACTCCTCCTACTCAACAACCATCAAGAGAAAGTTGGCCTCTCGAAGACCAATCTCGTCCCGGTCTGACAGAAGAACAACAAAATTGGTATGGAGCTCCAAATAAAACGGAGGGTATGAATTGTGGAATGAAACAAGAGGTGTGGGGTGAGGAGAGTAAGCTGGGAGGTTATGCCACCCAAGCGTACGGTCCGACTGGCTATCCCAGTGCTGCTGCGGGCAGCGGAGCCTCTGCAACAGTGCATGGCGGAAACCCCTTTGCGGCTCTCAATAATTACAGTTATGGTAATTCTTTCATGCCACCTTGTAATCTATTTCCTGAAAAAAGCTATGGTGCTTGGAATGATGCAAGTTATATGAATTATTATCATCAACAACAAATTATGGGAGAATTTGCAAAGAGAGAAGAAAGAGCAGCATGTTATCATGCTTCACCGTATTTGTATCAACAAAGTTATCCAAAATGGGATCCTCGTTTTGAATTTTGTCCTCCTCCACATCATCCATTTTTCCCCATGCATACAGAACCACCCCTACCACGTTCAGAACCTATTGGAAAAGTTGTTGAAATTTGCGATAACGAAGAATGTTTCAAAGATTCTCAAATGGGTGGAGTTGCAATTGCATTAGGTCATGGTTCTGTGTTATTTGAGTGTGCTAAACAAGAATTACATTGTACAACTGCATTACGTAGACCAAATAGGTTACGTCCTGCTAGAATATCATTAGTATTTTATCAACATCGCAACTTAAATAGAGCACGTCATGGATGGGATGAATGGGAAGAAAAAATGAGATTACGTAAACTTGGTTTGACTGCTGCAGCAAATAATTCTAATACGTCCTCTGGATCAGGAGGTACATCAGGAGGAAATGCATCAGGAAATACACCAGGACCTGCATCAGACGTGTTGGGACCTGAAGAATTAATGTTGTTAGAACGTCCCAAGTCTTATTCATCTCAGTTCCTGTTGAGGGCACCAACTTTAACAACAAATACGGTGACTACTCTATTTCCAATGCACCCATGTATGGTAACTGGACCATACCAAGAAGGAGGGGCAGTTGGATGAGACTCAAAAAGTAATAATTAAAACCCCACTATTTTAAAGAAAATTTGAAAAGAAAAAAAGTAGAATTCATTCTCCTGCCAGCAGGTGTGGCCTTGTTAAGTAATTCACTCTTTTATGAGGGAATAATTCATATTGAAAAAAATTAATGTTCTTGCATGAAACAAAAATATAATTTTTTTAAAAGAAACTAAATGGAAAAGTTACAAAAAAAAAAATGTTAATAAATTATGCAGCCAAATATTAGAAATATCTTTTATATAAAAAAATAAAAGTTTAAATGTTTTTTTAAACCAAAAAATTAACTTCATCATCATCATTTTTTTAATTTGAGTCGAGTGTTTGCTAATTAAATAAGTAATATTAATTAATAATGACATAATATAATATATAAAGAATTTTTCCAACACTTCCTCTTAAACCTCTTCTTCCCATTATTGTGCCATGTGAAATCAAAAACAAACAAAAAAACATCTTTCTTTGTTTTGGTTTGTGTACCGATATGTAGCCTGTTGGCAGCTCAGATGAATTAATATTGTCGCATGGCATTATTATTTTTTTTTATTGGATGAACGTGTGTGTGAATGAAATTGTATGTAAAATGCATAATAATAATAATTATAATAATAATATTAATTATATTAACTCAACTGTGAAAGAAACGGTGGGTTCAGGTTACCAAAACCTGGTTAGGTATGTTTACCTTTTTATTAATTGATCATCCCAAATGAAATACTTTTTGTTTTGATAAAATCAACCACACTCTCATCCATCATGACTTAATATTTTATGACTATATATTATTCAATGCAGAAACTATATAGTAAACTGTCTTGACAATGAAGACATTATCTTAAGTCATAACTTTTATTGAAGTTTGACTTAATTTGCATGCAAAATAATTACCACACAAGTTGATATAAAAGTCATAAATGATCCTCCATACATCAAACATATAAATAAATATAAACATTCTACAGTATTTTAATAGTAACAACGGTGATACTGATGTTTCTTTGTTACCTCTAATTTTGTTGAGGTATTTTAATTGTTTTTAAGGATACTGTATACTTTAACTTTTCTCACTAATTAGATACCCTACACATAACACATCACATTCTAAGAATGGGACAGTAAATAACCCAAAAGGAAAAGTTTTGTATATATATATGCATGTATGTGCATTTTATTAATATTTATAACGTTTTACCGGTGACATTTTTTTTTATTATTATTATTTTTTTTAGATTAAAATTAATAACCAAAAATTAAATATAATTGTAAGTTGTTTTTCTTTCTTAAAACTGTCTTTTGACATTTTATATATATCACAAGTTTTTAATATAGTTACTTTATTCAAGCATGAATTATTTTCCCATTCTTAATTACTCACAATCACATCTCTGAATTACACATTTAATCAGATCATAGCTAGTCCTTACCCCCCAGGTATAAATAAATAATTATTATAAAAATATTTTAATTACAAATATTTACAATGTTCAAAGAATATAAGTTAAAATATCACTGATCTCAATAAAAGAAAAAAAATGCCATGATGGGCAAATCTCAATTATATGATCCCCCATATTTTAAAGCTCAATTCTACACAAAAAGAAAAGACTTAATTTATTATTAATGTCTGCATTTTGTTTTATTATCTAAAAATTTTAGCAAATAAATGCTATTTTTTTCTAGTTTATTAACTATATTAACAATAATAATTATTTCTATGAGAAATATTGTTGTTTTGGCTTTTGGCTCAAAATAAGCCCCAGTGACATTGCATTTGTGTTCTAACCTTTGTGTTTTTGTCCCCCTGCTCTCCTCTTACCTTTCTATGGAGCACTATTTAATAAAAATGTATATTTGAAAATTGTGTGAATCTTTGTGTATAAATGATTGAGGTGATAAAATATTATTTTCCATTTGTGGCAGCATTTGTGAGTATTATAAATATAATATATATATATAAAGACTTTTTTTTTTCTCTTTTTGTATTTGTTTTTGATGATATGCCTATTCCATTGCTAATTTATATATTATTAAATCCTAAAATACACTCGTCCCCTCACATCACGTCGTAACTAAAGAAAAAAAAAAAATCATGATCCATTCCCATTACCCCTAATGTACATAGATAGTATTTACTATACTATTATCGTGTCTTGTGCTGCTTAAATGTCTGTGTGTATCTATTTATTATAAAATTAGTTAATCAATTTTTTTTAATAAGATAAAAAAATATATTATAATATTTAAGCGAGTGGCAACAGAACTGATTAGAAAGAAGGCAAACAAAAATAAAAAAAAATTAATATTTAAAAAATAATAATAATATAATAAAAAATACATTAAAGTATTTCCCAATTATGATATTGTTCAGAAAGTCGATGATGATGACGTTGTTTTGAACAAAAATTATTAATAATAATATTTAAAAATAGTAATCCTAAAGTAGATAATGAATAGTAATATTTATAAAAAAATAAAAAAAAAAAAACACAACAACATAAATGATTTAAAAAAAAAATAATGTAGCGCTCATTTCAAACAATGAAAAAGTATTTTTTTGATACAAAAAATTAAAATATATTACATACAAAATATTATAATGACTATAAAAAAGTAAAAAAAAAAAACATAAAAAAAGCAATGTGAATGTGTGTGGTTTCAAATTTGGATATTGGCAGTGTTTTAATGTGGAGACTGTTTCCTGAAAAAATGAATATAAATATATACAAAAATACAGCTAATATCCTAACAAATGATTTATGATGTTTCAAATCAGAATGGTACTTTTATGTAATAAACTCATTTTTGATATAAGTACAACTTTTTACTTGTTGCCATAAAAAAGTAACGTAAACGGGCAAAATATAAATTGTCAAAACTTCCAGAATAATTAAATAAATTTTTGACTCTCTTATAAAATTAATGCTAAAATGGCGTAGTAATGAAATTATTTAAATTTTCTATTTTGTTCAAATTTTCAATTAATAATATCGTATAATATATCCTTATTTGTTTAAAACAAAAGAGAGGTTTCATTAATTAAACAAAACTGTAAAGCATAAATTAAAAAAATAATAATAACAACTCTTTATAATATGAAAAGTGCCAAGGTTTCCAACATGTTCTAGTTAATAATGTACGCTATAAATGTCTGCCTTCAAAGAGTACAGTTTTAAATGCCATAATTTTTATTATTATTAATATAGTGTCCCGTCTATACTTGTGTTTGAAAACGCATAATATTTTTTCACATGTTAAAAACAAATAATATATGTAGGCTCTTACCCAATTTTGTCTTGTTTGCCCTATACAGTTTGCAATACATAAGTGTCGTGTTAAATACTATACTGGGCTTATTGCTGGATTAAAAGAAAGAAATGCATGTAAAAATATAATATGGAGTGAGTAGTTTTTGAAATAGTACAAGATTTAAAATTTTGTCACTTTATAAAATACATTATATATTTCCATACTGTGTAAATATATTTTTGACACTGAAGTTATAAATGAAAAAATATTATTATGTCCCCTTCTTGACTTAGCCTAAAATGATATATAAAGCATTTTTTTGTAATTAATAAATAAATTGCTGTACAAAATGAACGGCAGATAATCTAATTTTTCATCAGGGAAAAAACTGTTCTTTCTTTTTGTGAAAATATATATAAAAAAATATTTTTTTGACCTATAAAATAAAAAAGCATGAATATATGAAGCCAAGGAGTTGACTCCATTTTTTTTTAAAATGTGACGGCTTTTTTTTTTAATTTAATGAAATGAAGTATAAATAAATAAATTTAAAAAAATTAGAAACAAAGAACTATATTGTAGAATTTAGAATGAAAAATTGTAGTTTTAAGGCAAAAAATAGTTGTAATTGTTTTATGTGAATATAGCAAAACTTTGTGAATAATTTTGTTGTTTTATTTAAAAAAAATATTTATAATATAGATAGTTAAAATCGGATCCTTTCATAATTATATTGTATTATTTATATATAATAATGAAAACAATAGATTTTGATCAGAAAATAAACAGCTTTCACTATATACACTTAACCCTGAGGACGACTAGCACACGCTTAACCCTATGACCTTTCTGGTACACCAAAGATGTCGTGAGGCAGATGCGACACCTCTAGTCCCTCCAGAGGCTTACATAGTGACTATATTCCCACGATCAGGAGATCGCGATGACCTGAATGTGACCATCACCTTAAATTTTTTCAAAGAAAATTTTAATACCTATGTCTCATTTAAATATACATCAATTATTACTCAGATGACGCGCGCGCATATAATTGCAATAATAATAAAAATATGTCTTATACTTTCTCTATATAATAGCTAGTTTAAAGCAAAAAAATTATAAAACCTTTTTAATGGTTTAAAGATGACACTTAATTATTAAGATTTTTTTATAATATATTATAATTCATCAACATACATACCATGAATGCATCATGCTATATAATATAGCTAAAAAGTATATGATTGATGGTTTATATATAGTTAATCTTACAAGTATATTTAGGCTGGAGAAACTATATATATATAGTTAGTCGTGACTGTAACTTTTTAAATCATAATTCGGTAACTTTTATATTTTTATGACAGAGAAGATATAATACTTGTAATAGTAAAGGTAAAAACTTAAAACATTTTGTATGCATGTACATCATGCATGCAATAAGTGCCAAAAAGGTATTAGGTATTAATCTATTAATTAATAAAATAATTTTAACAAAAGTTATAATATATATATATATATATATATATATATATATATATATATATATATATATATATATATATATATATATATTACGTGTGCCCGTGTATATACAGAAAGCAAATCTTATAAAAATATAATTTTTGCTATATAAAAAATAATAATATTAATAAAAATTATTTGTAGAGAAAAGTAGTATATTTTTATATATTTTTATTTAGATTCATTTTTACTATGGTTTTCTAATTCTGCAAGGGCACATGTTTTATGTTGCTTTTTGGTACGCAAGATTATAAATAATCCACGCAGTGAAATTAAATAAAGATTAATCAATATTGCAGGCGATCTATATAAACTTTTTATATAAATAGTTTCCAGTCAAATTAAAATTTTTAATCTTAAAATTTTGAGTACACAGTGACATCTACCAGCAACTTTTACAACTTCTAGTGGTCGTAGCAGGTGCAGCGCCATTTAGAGATTCGAAAGAGAGCGCCAAGCTCGAGGCGGATTTTCTTAGATTTTCTTTGTCAGTTGCGCGCAAGCAGCACACGCGAAGAGGAGTGTGATTTGTGCTGTAGTCGTGCCGAACTGGACCTTGTAGCCGTGTTTGCAGTGGAAATATGTGCACAACCATCTGCGGTACACCTGCAACAAAGCTTCAACACCCAAATAGTAATATTTGAGGAACTTCAATCTTATATAGTGTCCGAGATTATTAGGTAAGTCAAACGCATTTGCATGAACGACTAATGTTTACAGATTGCAAGAGGTAAAAGACATTATTGTATTTTATATATTATATGCTTCATCGTGTTTTGAGGAATGATAAAGAAAGTTCAATATATAGTAAGTAGCAAAATTTATAATATAATATTTTTCTAATATTTTAACATAAAATAGAAGTTCCAAATTTTGAGCACCATCAACGGGGGCACTATAAAAAGTAAAAGTTTCTTTTTCCTACGATGATCGAGGAACCAAACCGAAATTAATTAAGGGTAATTAAGATAACACGGACAATCGATTGTTGTTAGTCCCATTTGATTAGCATGTAAACCTTAGCAACCTCATAATGACTCTGAATTTTTTTTTGAGAGACAGATCTTGGCATTAAAAAAATATGGAGAAAATTTCAAAACAATCGGACGATCTAATTTTTTTAAATGAATTTTTTAAATTTTCAGTATAGGGCTTTCCCATGGAGACCGAAACTAAAAAATTAATTTAAAAAATTGGATCGTCCGATTGTTTTGAAATTTTCTCCTTATTTTTTTAATGCCAAGAACTGTCTCAAAAAAAATTCAGAATCATGCATTATGAGGTTGCTAAGGTTTACATGTTAATCAAATGGGACTAACAACAATCGATTGTTCGTGTTATCTTACCCTTAAAATAATTGAAAATACTCAAATCAATTTTGTATAGATATTATTATTTTTTTAAATATTTGCAATTTACAACCCACAAGTACAGTTATTGCGACTAAACTGTGCTGTTTAAAATTGTTTTACTGCACCTGAAACCTGAAATAATTTTAGCAGACCGGTGATTTGAAAATGAGAGCAAAAAATGAAACACTTGTTAACTTCAATAAATTTATATTTAATATCAATTTATGAGTTTTCCATGATTTCAAAATCAACGAATACGTGATACCAAATATTAAAATATTTTTTACCCTTAAAATATAATACATGTTTTTTTTTTTTTTTTTTTTTGTTTAGGGATATAAAGCTAATATAATAGCAGACAGAAGTTATAGTTGTTGGTATACGTTGCATGGGGTTTAGATTGCATCGATTGCTTATGTTGTGTCTTTTTAGCAGCAAATTTATTATAGTTTACTAATTTTGAAGACTCCGGTCACTTAAGAATTGTTCATAATAATATATAGTCATGAAAACTCAAGCAGATTGTTGCAGTCTACAAATTTTATTTCATACGTAAATATTACTCAGACTCTATATTTTATAATGTTGTTTGAGCAAAGAGTGACTTTTACACCAAGAAATAATTATAAAAATTATAACTAATACAAATCACAAACAATATAAAATGCTCACGTATATAAAAGCCGGCAAATAAATTCATATATTATGCAAGGTCTTTTATTGATAAAAATAAATTAAATTGAAGGTTTTATTACGTCTGTATTGCTGATGCTTAGTGACAAAAAAAATGAAAGTATAGCAGGAAAAGTATGACGGTAATAAATAAAAGTTTGTGAATATACCTCCATCAGAAATACACGATTTTATTCAAACTTTTACAACTCATTGTTACTAATGACTTCTGATCTATACTATTAATACAAGGCCCATGTTCTTCCATGACAAGGCCACAGAAAATGGTACAGCTGTGGAGCAGAATTACAAAATAAATTTAATGTATTTAACTCTTCCCAACAAAATAAAATATCTGATTTGTATTCGCGTGTGTTAAATTCTTCAATTTCATACAATAATACAGAGTTAATATAACAAGAAATGCAAGAAAAAAAATGTTTGAGACAGTTAAGACAAATTAAAATGCATTCTTGTACGTAAAACTGTGTACTTCAGTGTACCGCCAACTGTACACGTAAGACAAAACTTTGCTATTTAAATAGAATGCTTCAGTTAAAATAATATTTTAGCTCTCGAGCCAAGGTTTAGGAAATATATTTTACGTCAGAAAGTGCTAATGCAACCAACAATAACAACATGGAGGTTTTGGTCAGGGTTACCCTCAGGGTAACTTTTGTCATCTGGCAGGTACAGTACATGCTGGTGGGCACGTAACCATACTACCCGCAGAAAGGTCCGTCTTACCGTTTATACCTAGCTGCAATTAAACGTCTTGCAAGTCATGGGGGGTTCAGAGAATTGCATTTTATCTGTTGGATACCATGCATGAATAATATACAATACACTAAAGTACTGTATAAAAACTATTTAAATGAGCAGATTCAGCTACATTCGTATTAAATTTCTTTTTCCGAGACCTGAAAAATTTTATTTTCAATTTCTGTGTTTATTTAAAATAATAATTTATAATTTTCATCAAAAAAGTATTGTAAAATAAGCATTTTCAGTGCATTGAAAAATTATTCATCATAGAAATCAATGAAAATAATAATTAAGTCTTAAATTTATAAATATACTGTGTAAGTTTAACAAGTTATTGCATAATTACTATATAATAATATTAATTTCTGCAATGTATATTTTATATTTTCTTATTGTTTTATAATAAAGAATGAAGATACACATTTTTTTTAATAAAATTGACAGTTATAACTTATAATTATAGGATTTATTTATTTTTTTATTTTTTACAAAACTGATAGAATTAAAAATTCTAAAATTCACGATTTCATTTGGTTTTTGTTATTTTAGTATGTAACATATACAGCACACGAGGGAGATGTTTATTTCCTGAATAATTTAGTTATGTTATAACCTTAGATATGTCATTATATGAAGCTGCAGCATCAACATACAGCAGAGGTTATAATTTATATTATATACCATGCATATCAGCTAAGTGGGCGGTCTCACAAAAATTGGATATTATAGACGCTATATACTGTAGAGTTAAGTCATGATGCATGCATTAATGTTACTGTATAATTTCTCTCTATTTTTTCAAATTTAATATAAAAACATAGGTTTATTAAATTATAATCATGTAAGTAGGTTTACTAGTTCAGGTAGCTATCAGAAAGCGTTGACCTTTTGGTGTTAAGTGACAGCGTGTACATTATGATGATCTGATATGGATAGGAGAGAGAGTATACACACACGTGAGATTTTTGTTCGTACGTTTCTAATCGTGACCATAATTTGGCTGCATGATTGATCGGATCGGTGCGCGTGGCGCTTCGTGCTGAGCAACCTCGTGTTTTCACGTGCCCATATTGTATTATATGTTCCTTTGGCAACAGTAAATGTTTACCTGATTAATTTTTCAAGCTCTCATTTAAATATAAGAAAAACTTAAAACGATTAATAAAAGTTGTTAAAAAAACTAAAAGAAGAGCGTTTCAATAATTCATAATATTTTTTTTTATAATTTATATCATATATATTATATTTACATAATTGTCTATTTTCAAATCTGGGAATCTCAACTCTGCTGTAAGAATCACTATTGAATTGAGGTTTAATTAAGGAAACTTAAAAAAAAGTTATCTTTACAGTCAATAGTTCTGTTGTGCTTAATGAATTTGAAAAATATAATTAATGTTTATTGATATTACATTGTTAATAATATGACATTATATCTATAGGAGTCTTGTATTCTTTTTGGCTATAGAAAGAAAAGGAAAAACTAATAAATGAGGCTTCAAGCTATAAAGAATAGGTTTACGCAAATTATAAAATTATAAAACCCATTTATATCATGTAACACTTTAGGATTTAATTGTTTTATTTTTATAACAACTGATTTCTATAAACAAATAATCTTTTCAAAAATATATTAACAAACATCTGTGCAAACTTTATATTATATTAACTCGTGCTAGCTTTGGGAAAAAAAAAAAAAAAAAGTCTGCAATGATTTTCTAGGACACTAATTGGCGATGAAGCTTTAGGCAATGTAATAATAATAATAATCGGCCAAGAACAGCAGAAGCAACAGTAAAGTCGGTTCCTGTCAAAACATCTTTACGCACGCAAACTCGGCTCTTGAGAGGGACGGGAAACGTCGCAATGTTAGCCGCGGTTATCTTCCATGCACGGTGGACCACTTTCACCGAGCCATCTGCCCGCCCTCTCCCACTGTCCACGCGCTATCCAGGCCACACTTAACCAGACACTTTGTCTACAATGTAAGCTAGATGCATCACTTGATTGTCCTATTGTTATTCTACTTGTGAATTTATTTAATAAAATGTAAAAAATTAAAAAAAAAAGAAGCAACAAAAACTTACTAATTTTATTTTAGAAAGGTATACTGTCAAAGTATGGTGTCTTTGAACCTTTTTATGTTATAGATATTTATTTTTAAAGTAGTTACGGTGTATTATATTAGGTAACACATAGCTAATTAATGTCAAGAATAGTAACATAAATATGAAATGTAATTACGGAAGAAATATTTAATATTATTGATGCGGAAAAAATATTGCACCATTTTATCATTAAAATATAGGTAATTATAATGATTTTTATTTCCGGTTTATTCTTTCAAACTGTTATTTCTACTTTAAAGAAAGTGTCTAATTTTTTTTTTTTTTTTTTTTTTTTTTTTTACAAATAAAGAGAACTTTACTTGAAATAATGTTAATAATGTATAATCGTGAAGTACACGCAATCAGATTAAAAAAGGGAGTATTTTGATAAACACGATATCTATTTATTTATTTTTTTACAGCTATCCAACCAGGGCAGGGTGTCCTAACTTTTTATTTTTATTTTTTTTTTTTTTGCGTGTGAGAAAAATTTTGACATGAAATTTTTTCTTAGAATTCGCGTTGTTGTTTACAAGTAAGCATTAAGCATTGTTGTAATTGTTGGTGTGTCTGACAATGCAGTGCCAGCGCATTATTGTTGCGGCTAGTGAGCGCGGGGGAGGCGAAGCTTGAAGTCAGTCATGCGGTGGTTCCAACTCACGTCAGGTGGGCACGATATTGCAAAGGGAGTGGGTGGGAAAGTAGCGTCCTTCCCCCGTGCCCGACATTTTTCATGCTCCAAAGAACCCCCTAAGAATAATCGCACTTTTCCTCTCGTTCTAAAAAAAAGTTACTCTCATTTTGTCTACAGACAGTACAGACTGTAAAAAAATAATAATAATAAAAAAAAGCAAATAACTCAGTACTTTAAACAATACTGTATACAATTCTTATTATGTAACTTTAAACTTTAAACAACGCCTCAATATTCTTATAATTAAGTTGTATAAACGTAAGATATCACTTATTTCCCACACCCTCAAAAAAAGGTTTTAATATATATTAATAAAAGTTTCCTCCTTGTATTTTTTTATTCGTAGAGCTTTTACTCCACCCAAAAATGTTGGACACGCCTTTAATGTCTTCGATCCTAAAAACTTTTTATTTTCATTTTATGGTTCTTCTTTCACACCTTCAGAAGCTTGATACATTTTCTTTTTTTTTTTTACTCCTAAATTAAGTGACAATTTATTAGTTCAACTGTCAAAATTTTTTGCATTAAAACTGGAGATATGTGAGGTCGAGCGTGGCGCAGTGCATTGACCGGTTCTCGTTAGATCACCGAAGTCAGGCTACGTCGAGCGTGGTTAGTACTTGGATGGGTGACCGTTTCAAGTAAAAAATACGCTGCTCCCTCCCTGGGGTAAATTCGTCTCGCTTTCCACCCAGTGCAGTGATGCACTTGTGTGTGGTTCCCCAGGCTTTGGACATCGCTTTGGTCGTTGGTCCATTGAGAAAAAGTAGAGGTGTCCGTCCTGACTGAGGTTTTCCACGGTTCCCTCAGTCTCACCTCAGCGAATGCTGGGACGCGTAAGCATGCAGGCCGTGGCCACTATCCGTTCCCTACCTTATCCCTACCCAGTACCCCGCCGCGAGCTGTAAGCTCTTAGGGGTGTATCCTTGTAAAAAAAAAAAAATATTAAAACCAATTTTATTTAATTATTGAAAACATACCATATAATATATTAAAACTTACACGTATGCAGTAAGCTAAAGGGGGGGAAATTCATAAATTGAGATTAAATATAACCAAAAGTAGAAGCAAAAATAACAGCATGTTTCTGTTATTCAAAGTTTATCATAATTTTGAATCTTAACACATCCTACAATATTACTAAACAAAATTGATGTTAATTAATTCTATATTTAGAAATAATATCCAGTGATATATTTTTATTGCAGAGTGAATTTATAATACTACTCATTGCACAACAAACGTAACAATAATGCATCGTAATTTAACATAGAAAACTTAGAGATATAAATCTTATTTCATATATAATAATATATTGAAGAAATTTATGGCGTGATTGTGCAGTCCTTACGGTATGCAGCATAAAAAGACACATTTACAATTATGTTCGCCAAGGAGGTGGCCGCACCTTGTTGGTGCTTCTTCTGCACCCACCTGAGCTGGACTTGATGGCGTCACAGGCGACAAGAACCGATGGGTGCAGCATTTAACGTGATGACTATGCGAATTTCAACAAGTCAATTATTGTGAAGCCTCTCGTTACCTCAAGTTACGGAATTTTTCATCTCAATTTTTAAACAAATAATAAAGATTTTTAACCACCCATATGTAAATTATATTGTAAAGACCTCTTACAAGAATTCCCAGAATAACAGTTTAATAAAATGTATCAAAATTACTGTTTTTATAACATTTTAAATTCTTTGTCATTACCATTTTAAAGTTTTTGGATAGCGGAAAATTATTCTATAATAATATAAGAAAGGAAGGACAAATAAATTAACTGTAATACCATAGCATTGTCATTAAAGACGAACATTTGTTTTGAATGATAACTTTATTTTCGTTATAAAATATATGTTATGTACATATACCTAGCTTACATTCATGCAGAGTTGTTATAATGATAAGCGAAGAAGGCACTTCAACATGGTCCTCAGTTTACAACAATATAAACTCGAGGGAAACATAACCTACTGTAACAACAATCATTTTAAGACCACGAGAAGTACTGAGAAAGCCCTCTACCACCTCCTCGAGTGTCTGATGACGCCATATGCATGCACGATGGCTTACGTGGGAAGCAGTATTACGCTGAAGAAGGGTGCAGAACCACTCGTGCATGCGGAGATGGAGAACATACCACTACTCGCTAATGATACGCTTGATCGTGCTTTCAAATAATATCATTCATCGAGTGTGGTGTATCTTTGAGTGCATTCTTATATGTGGAATTATTTTACTAATGCACTTCAAAGTTATTAAGTCACAGACCATGAAAGATGCTCGTCTCGTATGGTTTTTATAACTTTCATTCTTGTTCCGATAATGGTGAATGCTCTTTAAAAAATTATTTAATAAAAGATTAAAATTTTTTGCACCATCAAGTGTGTATATTGATATATTGATTCAGTTTAGTGGACAAAAAAATCCCAATAGGGATAGTAAGTTTTGTTTCATCTTTGTCTTTGTACCTAAGACCAAAGAAAATTCAAGTGCGTTATGGCAAGAGAAAAATTTAAAGAAAAAATACGCAGTTGCAATTTTCTTCGATGGTGGCTTGAAATCATCTTTGCCACCATCGGGGAAATTGTAAACTATGTACAGAGTTTCTTTATTTGAAACTTAAACCATAATTATGTACATGTCTTGTAAATTGCATGTGCATTGCACCAAGCGTGATCGAATAAAGTTGCTGGAAGGAGAATGTCTGAATAAATCACAAGGCTATTTTTTAAATTGCATTTCAGAACGTGCAGAAATATAATGCAGCTGTTATGATAGCAGTAAAAAACTTTTCATTTTTTTTTTATATAAATGTTATTTATAGTCGTATATTTCTTTAACGAAGTGAAAACTTCTATTTTTCATCTACATTTATTTATTAAAACTCTTCTGATTGCGTGTTTTTTATATATATAAAAATATTTTATTTATTTATTTTATTTTATATAAGGAAATTTATATATATATTATATATATATATATATATATATATATATATATATTATTTTGCTATCATCAATTTTCTATACTATAAAACAGTTTAAAAAGAAATGAAACTACGTTAAGAACTGAAAAACTTTCATTCATTAAAAAAAATGTATACGATCAATGTAAAACAATTAAGAAACTTGTTTCATTGATGCAAATGAATTTCCGATTGTCATTATAAAAAAATATTGGGGTTTATTACATTACTTTCTTATAGACGTGATTTTTCTGCGCATAAGAATTAGTTTAATCAGTTCGTCAAAATCTTGATTTTAAAGATACATCGAGACAAGTTTAATAATTAATAAAGGTATCAAAAATCGCATAGAAATCATTTCAATTTTAATGACAGCATTTCAATCAATCAAAATTTCTACAAATCTTATCATCAAATATACCACACCCATTATTTTTTATTAGTATCTAATAGAAATACTTTTTTTTTTTCTCTCTTCTTGTCGGGGAGAAATCAGTGTATGCGTGAGTTAATGGCTCGCGGTCATCATGCAGTTTATAGTGTAATTTTACCCTGGCTTTGATGACACCGCCTGACTTGGCTCTGATACCCGATGGAGCGTGTCCAACTGGCTCTCCAGTGCTGCACAATTGCAGACACTATTATACGCACTGTGATCTGCTGACATTGATGGCTTCAGTGTGCGTGTCAAATCTCCCGCAAAAGTCTCAAGGACAGCAAAAAAAAAAAAAAAAAAAAAAAAAAAAAAAAATGGTGTCTGGGACATCATATACACAAAAATGTATTTTACTGGAATAAAGTTCATCTTGTGAGAGTCTTACTGTAATTATAATTGTATGAACGGTATACTGTTAATTGAATAATTTTGGTGTCACTTGCCCGCTATATTTTAATTTTAATGTTTATCTCTATGGATGTATTATTTAAACCGATAATTAATATTAAGTAAAATACAAACTTGTGAATTTATAAATAATAATTATTACACTGTGCCT
The DNA here is from genome assembly GCA_949825025.1 of Siphlonurus alternatus. NCBI lineage: Eukaryota > Metazoa > Arthropoda > Insecta > Ephemeroptera > Siphlonuridae > Siphlonurus > Siphlonurus alternatus. The sequence goes on along the minus strand of OX463780.1, from coordinate 24,046,514 downwards.
TAATTTTTTTAAACTTAATGCTTAAAAAGATATGAAAAACATCAATAATCTGCTAAATTTTTAATGAAAATAAATCAAATTTCAGTTTCACTGGTTAGGTCGTTAGCACAATATTAATGAATTCCTGAAAATTTCTAGTGAATTCCTTCATTAAACTCTCCCTGGTGAGTGATAGTTTGGCTCCCGCAAGCTCTCTGCCAGCAAATGGCAGGTTAGCCACCGCAATCCATCCCATTGTTTTATCTCAGGTCTCACACTATACTTGAGATCATTAAGGTCTTAAATTAAGGTTAACGTTGATGCACAAGATGATTATGAGATTATAACGTTCTGCACTCCCCTATTATTAACGCTGCGCAGTTAATGGAAGATTCACTTATTTTCAATGCTTTTTTTGTTTTATTTTTAATGTAAGCATAAATACATATTTTTTAAAGAAATGAACTATTTAGGCTATGGGAATGCTTTGTCTGCACAAAAACAAGCAATCAAAACTTTAGCTAATGAAGTGCATTGCTTTAGTGAGCAAAAATGCAATTTACATTAGTTGTTGGGAAAAAATGTATCTCTTTCCATTATGAAATATAAAAAAAAAATCGTACATATTTTTATTGGTAGTGTAATTATTCTTCCAAGATATTACTTAATTTTTTTATAGATGCTCAAATGTTACGTTTGAAACTATAAATTTCAACTCTCATGGTTATAATTATTACATTCAAACTTTTAATTAGCTTTGAAAAAAAGCAAAATTTAACCTTTTCTATATTACCTATAAATAATATTATATCTTCGTCACGGTGAATGTATTTCGATACATTTGAACCTGAAATTATACTCCTGTGCGCACCCAGTATTATAAAACTATATATTAGCCGTAGTCAGAACTTTGGTTGGGCAATGATTTAGTCTTCTTCAGGATGCACCTGTGTTGTTAGAGAAGCTGCAATTAAAGTTTAATTTATTCTTTTTCTCATCTTGTATGGTTCTAACGCCCCCTCACCTCAACCTATAATACCTGCAGGTTAGATTACCTCATACTTGTTGCATGCACACGCCATCGGCGATGTCTGTGCATCAAACGTCAGCTAAGGATGCAACATTCGAGATGAACGTCAGCTTGCACCTCGTAGGATTGAGATTATAGCCCAGGTGGTGTTGCACTAAGGAGGTGAAGTAACGTCAGATTGTGCGTGGAGAGATGCCTTGAGGTGACAGAACAAAATGAGGTTGTATAAGCATGTCACGCGGGGAAAACAAAAAGACTCACACGGTTAGTTTCTGGGTTCATATCTCAGTTGGTCACTTTATTTTCAACCATGAAAATAGAGAAGGAATAGGTTATATGGTTTTTACATTTTGATAAAATTCATGTCTATAAAATGTTAAGTCTATAAAATTTTAATATTTATTATTAGTTTATTTTCTTCTATTTTTAGGTGTTAATTTTAATAGAATGCATTATACGTTATAAGTCGTAAATTACATAATATTTTATTATTTTTATTATAATGCGTATAATAATCCCAACAACAATAATAATAAAAAGAAAATCCATCCCTATATAATTAATATCTTTATGTTTCATATTATAATATAAATTGTCACTCACGGTTAAATTTATACGTCAGTCTTCAGAAGTCTTTTTAAATACACGATAGAGATGATATACATAAAAGAATCGAACCCATACTTTTGCATGATAATCTCATACACTACATTACCACTACTATAGTCTTTATGTAGACACACAATACTTCAGATAATCTATAAACGTCTCTTTCAAAACTATTATATACCTTACGGCTTCTAGATATAAGAGATGAGAGTGACTGTCATGCTCTTTAAATCTTTATATAATAACTTCCCACTCATTCTATCTAAACCCCAAAGGCAACTCACGCATGATATCAACCTGTTGCTGCATGCACCTTATTTTATTTCAACCCTACCTGTGATGGAGACGCCCCATAGAGAATAGATTAATGAGGTAGGATAACGAAGGTGTTATACACTAAAGTCGTATATCCTATGATTATAACATTGAATATACATTCTTTAGTATATAACAAAAGAGCATGTAATATGATTTCTCTCATATATTAAATACTATATATATTGAAAGTTATTAATAAAAACTAGCCTAAGGAATGTAATGTTGATAATTAATATTCTATATGCATGCTTGGTTTTACCTTCACAATTTGAACTGTGAACGCCCATCACGTCAGTATAATATAATAAAATAAATGTTTTCTACTACCATAGAGGAGAAATATATGGTAGTAAACAAACGGAGAATATGAATAAAATTAAATATGACATCTTGAAGCGGTCTTCTGTGTCACTCACTATTGTCAGCAGCTTGTTTTTTCATGTCAACATTTCTCTGAAATTGATTTATGTCTATTTTAAAAAAGACACAAAAAGGTTTATCATTTATGTATAAATTTTTATATGAATTTAAATTGCTTGAAGAAAATTTTTTCTTTATTTGTTTTTTGTTAAAATAGATTATGAAAAAAATTTTGTTTTTTCGAAAATTATGTGGTATGCAGTATAGTTTAAAAATTACAGCTATTTAATTAAACGTGTATGCAGATAATGAAGCTTATAATATACATATATTATGTATATATCACAGGAAGAGCTAGTTAATTATGAAATTAACAATAAATAATTATTAGTATAATTAATTAAACATTAGATAAATAGAAACGTTTACTTTGATTAATAGAATGCAAAATTACTTATTAATTTATTTTATTATTAACGTTTTTAATTGTTTACTAAATTTTAATTTTTATTGCTCAATGTTTCTATTAAAAAACTGTTAACTTAATTTATTTTTAGTTATTGAAACTGTAATATTAACTTCATGGCTTGATATGAAAACAAAAGATTTTTTATACAATACAGAAGTATTATTAAGTTTGATTAAAAATTTAATGGTTTTAAACAAAGCTTCTATATTTTTAATTGTAACACATAAAAAAACTCTCAAAATATGAAACTTTAAATTAATAAAAATAAAATAAAATGATGAATATTCATGAACATTTAGTTTGACCAACATAATAACATAATTAAGTATGATTTTATTATAGTGCTTCTTTACTTTCCATCTTAATGAAAGTGTATCAAATATTATAATAATAAAAAAATACAATGCATATATTATTATAATAATATCTTTACAGAAAATCTACACTATACTGTATAGAGATGATAAATACATTATAATATATAAATTTTGTTAAAAGGTAGGTCAATTTTAAATAACACAACAGTTTGCTTCTATGTAATAAGTTGCAGTGTTATATTAATTTTAATTGTGTTAATTGGGTTGCGTAGTAGAAGAATGCATGATGGGATTTTTTAAGTTTTTTATTGCTATGTAATATAATACGTACTTCCTATTTTGTATAAATTACAGGTGAAAATATTTAAGTAGTAATACTTTTTAAAGAAATAACAATGTCTTAAATTTTATTGCTAAAATTAATTTTTATACTTGACCTTAACTAGAAGTAAATTAAGAGAAATTTCTGACACTAATGTTGACTTTTTAATATAAATAATTATATGTATCTAACAGATCAAATTATAATAATGATAAAACTTTTACCTGTTTATTTTCTATCTATAATTATAAGTTAAATATAAAAAGCAATAATATCATGCATCAAATAAACATGTATATATATATATATATTCCAAAAAAATAATTTTAATCAAAAATCAAATTGTAAAGAAAACATCCACACAAATTTATTTTTACACAATATAAATTTCCTTTCTATTATTATAAAGTGTATAATATTATTGTAAATTTAACTTTTATTAAAATATAATAATACAATAGTATATAATATATAAGTTCTAGTCTAGGTAGATGAAGAAGCAGCTACTATAAGAGAAATGAGTAGAGCAATGATATACTACAATTTTATCATTTTTTTTTTATATTTTATAATGTTTTATTATAAGATTATGATCCTTATATACAAGTAAGATTTGATTGCAATGATTGTTATGAGGCCAACAATCGTGCAACAATGGTGAGAGAGAGAGAGACGAGGAGCGAGCTAATTGTCTCTAGAAGCCCTCAGGGATTCTAGCCTCACGCTACGAAACTCCCTCGTGTTTTTTTTTACTTCATCTTTAGTCCACGCAGTTTTATTACTTAGAGAGAGCTCCAGCAAATAAGCCTGCTGGGCCACTCCATTCAGTGATGGAAGATCTACGCGCCATTGCACCTGCGGAGTCGCCATTTGAACGAACTTGACCGTGACTTTCCATTTTTCAGAATTTCATACAAAAATGACAAAAAAATATATATATAACTTCATTGTTAACAAAAAAATATATTTTTATATTCAATGTCACCAAAAAGATTTTTATCGTATAAAATTTGCCATATACTAGCACAGTAATATATATATAATTTTTTATATCATCCGGTCTATATAAACGTAGACAGCTAGTATAGAATTTTTATGATGCAAAAGGGAAAAAAAGGGAAAATACACTAGTCGAAATGAAAAGCAGTGTTATAAATTAATTTATGATGGCAGCTCTAATGCTCAAAGTTGACTGTTGAAAATGGAAATTGTTAAGCGCCAGGGTGGTATGCAATTTCTTAGACCCCTAGGTAATGCGGGTGGTCTAGCCTACTATGCCATGACTATTTCGGGGTAAGCATATTTGTGTATCTATTGTACTGTGATTTTTAATACAGTAAAACCTTTTTTAAACTGAAACTGATATCTTTTTATCGAAGCGGAAAGTCATTATACAGTGATAACATTTCAAAGGGTGTAGTAAATCATTGTTTATTGTAACATATTAACTCATGAAATTTTATAATTATATTTGTTTTATTTTTAAATTGCTTATTTGTTGAATTGTCAGAATTATCTGTACTGTATATATAATTTTTGCAATAATATATAACCTTTACGTGGGAGGATGTAAAGTCCATAATTATATATTTTTTTAATAATTTATGAACTGTAGACTCAAACTGTAAAATTTTTAGTCTGTTTTAATATTACATAACTTCCTATATGACTCACATGAAGTTACAACGTAATTCTGTTAAGGGCATTGGGTGTAGCACCGGTAGTTGGCAACACTGACGTATCTTCACCATGCTAATTTTTGATCATTGCTCCTCGGAGTAATTTTTATGCTAGAGCTAAGCTGATTGCTGTAGTATCAAGATAATTAGTAGCCCAAGTGCACAATTTGGCTAAATAAAGCCTGATTTAAAGAAAAGTATTTTTTTTATATTTTAGAAAAATGCATGTAAATTTAAAAAATTACTAAAAAATACTTTTCTTTAAATCAGGCTTTATTTAGCCAAATTGTGCACTTGGGCTACTAATTATCTTGATACTACAGCAATCAGCTTAGCTCTAGCATAAAAATTACTCCGAGGAGCAATGACCAAAAATTAGCATGGTGAAGATAGGTCAGTGTTGCCAACTACCGGTGCTACACCCAATGCCCTTAAAAGTAAGATGCATAAAAGTTGCATATTAGAAGTGTGTAATTTTATTAAGTACTCTTATTTTTATAATACTTTATAACAATATATTTTATGTTAGCTTCTCCGGAGGCAATGAAAATTTGAAGCAATTTAATATAAAATTACATTTTTAAATTACTTAAGTTTATAAGTTAAAAACCACAGGAATTTATTATATTGTCATCTATAAGGTTACTAGCTCCAATAAATCCATACGTAGTTTTTATACATGAATTTTTATTTAGTGTGAATGAAATTTACAGTTTTATATAATTTAGTTTATCAATCTTTAGACTGTTTGACATTGAACTTGAAAAAATTATTAGCTATAGCGTGTTTATTTTTGAATAATTATTTCCTTATTGTATAACAATCAAGGCAATTAAAAATATTTATGAGTTGTCATTTGGTTAAATTTACCCAAGAGTTTTTTTTATGTTGCGGTGATGATGGCGATTGTTTGCATTCGGGTCTTCTGATCCACTTTCCATGGTGATGTCTAGCACCCATTCCAATTTTTTTTACCACGCACCTTCTTGTGCCTTTCCCCATTATGGTCACCTGCTGCATTGTCCATCAGAAGATTTCTCTAACTTTATATATAATATAATATCATAATAATAATATAATAACATGCTGCCAATTTATATAAAGTTAAACATCTTTATGAAATAGATTAAATTTATATCATTACATCTGATAGTTTTTTTGTGTGATATATAAAATTGATTTCAGGATAATGCAAAAGTGAAAATATATACTAAGGTAAGATTTAGTATCGAGATTATAAGCGGTCAAGTTCAATGGATTGTATTTCTGAAGTTTTTTCTGCCATTTTATTTTTTTGGCAATAAATTAATTTTTTATGATACGCCATTCTAATGTAAGAATTTCTAATATCAATTTTATTATGCTACTTTTAGTTTATTTAATACGTTTTTTACAGCATTGACAAAATTAAGATTCAGAAAATTATTGTTCCCAATTTATTGAATGCCTCTCATATTTTATACTAAAAATAAATTGAATTGTGAATTTCAATATACATAAAAAAAAATGTATCTAGTTCAATGGAAAAATATTAAAGAGGAAAATAAATTGCACTGGTTCATTTATAGTAATACCCTTGGGACAAATTAACGCAACCCGTATAATTGTTTATGGGAGTTGCCACGTAAGTATGAAGGTATGGTAAACGAACATTTGAATGACTACACTGGGTTGTGTAACAATCACTATAACGTTTACATGACGGTGTTTAATACGTATTCGTTGACGACGGATAATGTTATTCTTATGAGGCGTTGTCAACGGATACGTGTTAAACACCGTCATGTAAACGAAGTGAATGTATGACAAAAAAATCTCCAAAAACCCAAATACGCACCTCTTTTTTTTATAGAACTAAAAGAGTGCTAGAAAATCATGTTGGGGGCTGAGGTATAACATTCCGAGTCCCGACTGTCTACTGCATGCATGGAATGCCCAAATAATATAAATATACAGAGCTTTTTATATTTTTTTACTGACAATGTGCATGTTCAATAATTAAAGGCATATGTTTGATTTAATTATGAAATGATATTGTTGCCCTTGAACGCATGCACCAGTAACTCTGAGATTGAAAACTATATGGGAATTTAGTTTAGTTTAGGGCCTTATAATTCGTTGCACATTTATTCAGCCATAATATATACTACACCAATATCTTTGTTCACTCAATTTATTTCACGCAAAACTGCATCCAAATGTACCATAAAAAACACATGCATGATTTTGCAGTAAAATATCTTTATATAGAAAAGAAAACTGAAAGTCAATAAAATAATTTATTTTGTGGGTCAATAGTCCAAATATATTTTAATTTTAGAAACTCGATCAAAAATTGCTTGACTTTTTTCTTATAGAAGATATCAAAATTGATTTGTCGGTAAAGTGTATCATAACATGCTAATTAAGTATATATGTAACACTTCACAGGTTATTTAAGAAAATAAAAACACTGTTTAAATTGCAAAATATAAAATGGAAATAATATTATATTTGTGTTCAGTAATTTTTTCTGAAAGTTACGCACCCACAAAAAATAGAGAAAAAAAAATAAAAAGAACAGGAACTTGGCTATCAATTTGAACAAAACCTTGGAATTTATCAGTCTCATAATTGCAGTGCTTGATGTTACAATACACTATACTGGATACGTCACTACACAGAACACGTGTTTTGTGATAAGATAAATTTGTCCTGTGGGTAGTTTTGTAAATTGCAGAATTTACATCACTCGTGTGACCTTTCTGTTTACAGCAACGAAGCTGAAGACTAATTAATTCCAACGAATTTATTCAGCAAGTCGATTGAAATACACCGAAACATATTAAAAGTATAATTTTTGTTTTTTGATAAAATAAAAAGTGTACATTAAATTTATACATTTTATAGAAATTAAAATGAACAAAATATAAATAAAGGTGTACTAAAAATCATAATTCAGATTTCACGATTGCAGTTCATACTATTTCGCTTATCTTATGTGATAACTTTTTAAGATTTTTATAGCTACAAACAGTTGTAGTTTTCATCATATAATACTACATGCATACTTGCGTTACAAAATATCCATTAATTGAGACATGAATTGTCAGAGAAAAAACTCATTACAAATGTAACTCACAGACTCAACTTTTTTTTTTACATTACTTATTTCTTATTTGTTCACATAAAAGATCAAGTTACAAATATTTCACAACGCAAATGTACTTGAAAATGTAAATTGATATAACAATTAGAAAACGAGTCTACCATTAAAATGTACAATATCACCTTACTTGCTGCGCATGTAATTGTAAAATGAAATCATTGTATGCATAAATAATTTACAACAACCAGTATTACTTTCCAGAAAATCAAATATTTACCATTGAATTATAAAAAAAAATATACATGGTGGTTACTGGCCTACTTTCATTATGTGTTAGTTATTTGATCCTCACAACCCTGACTTTATTTTTGTTATTACGTGTAAAATAAAAATCAATTAGCTACGACATTGACAGGTTATTTTATGTTTTACACTCCCCCCTCCCCTTCTTTTCCTCCCTCCCATCACAAATTTTCTGCTAAGTCATCGTTAATCGTCTTGTTACAGTAATTATTACATCATCAAGTTCTTTGAATCAAAGTGGGCAAACTTGCTGATAGAAAACCCAGAAAGAGGGATATGAACCCGGAACCATTATAAGCCTACATACAAAGTTAAATTGCATATATATAAAAGTACCACACACACACACACCGTATAGATTGTAAAAAACTACTCTTGCATATTATATATTGCATGCAGCAGCAGCACTCTCACTCGCTTGGATTATTGTAGCATAATATAAAAATCTCCATTCTAAAGAGAATTACATTATACGGTAATTTTGTATTCAACAAGGTGATGACGTCAACAACTCAACATGCATTCACTTGTAATTTCACGTTGAGTATTGCAGCCGCTGCATACAAAAATTATATATATTTTTTTATTAGTCAATTAAAATGACACAACATGTATTATAAGAAAAATCTTTTCTTATAGAAATTTGTCACAATAATGTTTAACGTCAATTCTATTGTTATATAACCTACTAAATAAATTATTATGATAGTAACTGTCATTGATTATTTATTCAAATAAGTGTTGGTATTTATTTTATCTTGTATTTCCAAGAAACAATATTAAATATTTAGAAAAAAAAATAAATATTATTTACCACCTTTAAAATTACTTAAGCATGACAAAATATCAAATATTTGCACTATTAAAGGAAGTACTTTACACTATAACCAATAAACATTCACTTTTTTCTCAAAGTCGTATTGTATATTTTTACTTGACAACTACAAATAAAAAAATGTTTATTATTGTGTAATATTTCTTTTATATACAATTATACTTTGAAACATAAAAATTTTATGTCTTTAAATTGTATACAGTATAATAATGAAAAAAAAAAAAAAAAAAAGATGAGCCTCATGTTGGTATATTTACATAATAATGGTTTACACTTAAAGTCCAGTAAAGTGGACGAAGAAGTTGAAGAAGGGGTTCGTTTGTTGGTTTATCTTTTGCTTTCACTTTCCACCGCGGCGACGGCCTAATAGAGAGCTATACCGTGGTCGTGGTGTTCGCCGGGGATCGAGGTGAAGGGCCTGCAGGGAGCCGCTGATGCTGGGAATGCCGTAATTCTCAGCAGGATCACAGACTCCAGCTGTACCCGCTAGTACCGCTTGCTTACGCCATTGCCAAGACCGCATGCCGCCTCGGATATTTATAGAACTTTTTTACAATAAGGTTCAAAACTAGAGACACGTTAATTCCAATACTTCCAATGGTTGGTTGGTTGGTTGGTTGGTATTTTGGGGCAATTGACACATTTTGGTCATGTATGCCCCCGTCCAATACTTCCAATACGGTAGAAAGCCATCTAAAAGGTGTTCAAAAATTGTAAATGAAGTTTGATATTTTTTTGTCATCAAAATTACAGATTGCATATACAGAATAATAATTAAGACTTAACCACTTGCAAAATAAGAAATTAAATTTGAGATCAAAACTTATTTTAAACAAACTCATAGTAATTTGAAATTAGCTCACTAACTTGTTTTACATCTTGTGGTCTTAATTATTACACTCTGGGTTATGAAATCTGAAAAACAAAAAATAATGTAGTTAAAAGAAAATTCAAAATTCAAAAAAATGGGACAGCAGTAGTTCTGAAAACTATAATATATTATACACTTCCTATGATATCGCAATGCTCGACACATGAGATCAAAATTATCCTAATGATCTGCAAACTTCCCATTTTCTGCAAACAAATTTATGATTTGTAGAATATTAATTCTTATAATAAATAAAATTCTGAAGTCCTGTAGTTTTGAAATATAGAGTAGAATGTTTAGAGCACTCCAGACGAAGTATCTACCACTATTCTTAGATAAAAAACAAAAACTCCATTACTCCACAGGAGGCTATAATTAACCTAATGACTTCGATAAGAAATGTTATGAGAAAATAAAGTAAAATAATAACAAGAAGAAGTTTTTTATGTAATACCCAGGCCTATTATAAGTTACCCAGTTGTTTAAGCTTTATTACAAAATATAATTAAACACTGTATATACAACACACTGAACACTAGTATATGATATATTTTAGTGTGATTATCGTACATAAAAAATGTATTATGAAAATTAAAAGATAGCATAAATAAATATAAATTAAATTTCGTCTGTGTGTAGGTATTGTTACAGATTATTGATGAAATTTTCCAGGAATTCAAAATGATCCTTTAGGCTATATTCAGAATGTAGAGTATCATGATATTGAACTTCGAATATAATTGTATTGTTTAGCAATGTAAGAAATACAAGTACACATATCAATATACAAATCTAATACAAAATTACTTGTTACATGCAGAGATACAGTTCTCCAAGCAAAAGATTTTCACCTGAAATGCAAAGTTACTATGGGCATTTCGATTCTAATACCGGTACGTTAAAGAGAGACCAGAATTTGTAATATGAAACAAAGATTACTTGCAAATTTGACAAAATATATGAAATTCCAGCTACTTCCAGTGGGAAACTATTATTCGTGGCACTGTAGGTTGATTGGAAAGTACCAGTTTTTTTGATCCAGATCTTTATTACAAGAAGTTTTGATTTTTATTATTAAATCTATATTATAGTTTCACTCATGTATATAAATTATTTTCTTCCTATTTTTTCCCAAGATAACTTATTAAATTCGACCTTTTTGACTCCACCTTTAGCTACTAGAATCTTACTATATATATATAATAATATATTATATTCTCAATTGAATCAAATCACCCTTTGTTTTATTCAACGACCTACTAATAAAACTATTTGCTTGGTACTATAAAAACAAAAATGGATGTTGTCAATAAGATAATATACATTGCATGTAACTTTCAGTAATAAATTATTTGATGTAAGTTCATGAACCTTCTCTTTTTTTGATCGTGGCTTGTAAGACCTCGAACAATACAATTATTATTCCATATTTGGGACACTTTCAGTACATTTTTGTTTATTTAGTCTATATTTGGTGACAACAAGTTTAAATTAACATGGGATAATTAAATTATATGTAATTCTCTGCACTATATTGGAGTAAATTCAATTTCTAATTAGAGGTCGTGAGTTTGAACCCTGCCAAGTAAGGATTGAAAAGTAATTCTACTTTCGCTGCATGCATGTGAGTACTATACTTTTAAGTCATTAGCCAAAGTGTATATCTTGAACGTTCTTAATTACTAACCAAAATTACATCTACTTCATTATTTTAACTGCATGCTATAATTTGGCATGGTGATTAATAACAACTAATAACATAAATAACAACCAGAATAATTATTTGTTAAAACTGTTAACTGTTTCATTCATCTCCAAATATGATTTTTTTTCTATATATTGATATCAATATAAATTTAATACTTTATACTTTAAATAATTCAATATCACAGCCGTAACATTCAATTCAATAAACATTTTTTGAATTAATTTGATACATTTTGAATCAAAGTAACCATTCAAATGTACTACTGTATAGAAATATAATAGAGCAACGCTAACAATGTCAAATTGAATTGAAAATTGAATATCATATATTCTTATAAAATTATAGAATCATAAAATACGATTTTTAAATTGAATAGGTCATGGCAATGACACACACGCGATGCGGAAATAGTACGCATGATATAATATTGTAACGGACAAAAAGATTTATTTCTGCCTTGTACGGTGCTGCAGCGACTGATTATATAATTTGAAGCTCCAAGTACCTGTATTACTATATCGAGACGGATGCTCGCGGGCTGAGGCGCTCTCTGATGGGAGCTAAGCCTCACAGTCAGACGAGGACTAGTTTTTGCTGTAAGTCTGCAGTGCTCGAGGGATGTCACGAGACCGGAAACTCCAAGGGGAAGAGCCGGTATTTCTGAAGAATCACATACAAAAAAAATGCCGCAATAATAGCTTATTGTCACCCAAACCCCCCAACTGTGCAAATGTACTTATTTATTGTATTGAATGGTTATTATATACTTTTGCTTTTAAATCTTTGTTGGTATTTGATATTTGTTATGCTCTAATAATTTGATCAGATTTTTAACATTTTTGTATGAAATCAACAATGTTACTGCAGCAATTTACTATTCTTACTTTCATTAATTGTTGCTCAATAATAGATTTATATTATTCGACATCTTATTTATTATTTCTGTTTACTAAATAGAAGGCACGCTTTTGGCTCGTGAGATTCTGAATTTCGATTCCTCTTTAGTATATTAGCGCAATATCTCTCTCTCTCTCTCTCTTGCTTCATCAGCGAAAAGTTTAAATGAATTCATTATCAGATGCTATAAAGGCATTTAAAAATATATGTTCAAGCATACTTGTCCCTAAAAAGACTTAATTCCTACTAAATTATTAACGGTATCTGTAATTATTTAAAAAAATATATCAAAATATGAACGTATTAAACTAAATTAACAATATCATTAAATTTAATTATCTAAAATATTTTATTATAAACAAATTCTTTTCTTTAATAGATGTGAGAATGTTAGATGTATTCTCACAGTATTATTTTATTACATTCTCTTCCTATTTTTTTTTTTTTTTACATACAAAATGTTAAACATGCTGTAAATACAATGGTAAAGATTTTTTTAGAATTCCACACGGTGCTGATGACACATCTCTGTGGAGATGCTACAGGTATACACACAAAAAAACGCAGCAAATTATCGTCAAATTTCGTTGAAGAAGTCGCTGACCTGTGGCTAGCGGCTCCTCAGGTGGCAGACGTTCAGACAACCTGGCATCAGGGTAGAGTCAGGAAGGCAGTGGCCCTTGTAGTATATAACCAGGAAGGCAGGAAGCGAACTCCTTTGATGAGCAAAGGGGCGTGGGAAATCGACGTGACCTGACGCTAAAGTACACGCCTTCTTCACGCGATTATAACCACGTGTGTGTTTTTGATGAGTAATCAATCAATTTGTACAGTTAATTTAATTTTAATATAGAAGCACGTGTTTTTAATTTTAAATCTTCTCTTTCGCTCGCTATTTTTCAATTACTTAAAAAAACTAAACAAAAGATGATATATACAATCACGAGTTTATGCAATGTTCATTGCAAAATATTATTTTAATTTGAAAGATTAGGGCTTTCTTGTTATTTTTTTTAATTTTAACTTATAAAAATGCGATATAAAAAGTAGAAAAAAATGTGCTTGTTCCATTTTAATTTAGCTTATCTTTTTTAAAACGTAACTTGTTTGGAAGGACACGAAGAACATTTTCAAGTTATGAAATATAGTGAAATTGTGGTTACGTTTGTCACAAAGAGATAGTGAAATGGGTTTATCTACACAAGGCACGTAATAAATTTTATTTTTTTAAGCATATGAACTATATCTAAAGGCAAGAATCACGTTATTATAAATTATAAAAATCTACATTAAAATTGATTGAAATTTTTAACGAGATATTCCTCTGATTATTTGTCTAACCTAATTGAAAATTTTGTTTTCAGGCTATGTTAAAGGCTATCATTATTAATATATATATATATTAATACCTTAACTTATAACAACTATTTTTATTAATAAATAATGAGTATGAAATTACATATAATTATCATTACTTTTAATTTTGTAATTATAAATAGAAATGATGTAAACATGCTCACTCATACGCAACTCGTCGAGTTATGTTGTACTTGCATAACGTTGATTGCTACCCCTCTCCCCCCTCCCCCTTTGATCTCGCGGCTCGCAGGTAGTCAAAGATGACGTCACTTTGATGGGCGAGAATTAGCGCCTAAGGCAAATTTTGCTCTTGGGCTGCCGATCCCACGACTCTATCCACGTTATCTCTTCCAGTCACTCTTCAGCATCCCAACACAGCGTAGAAATACAGGTACACCCAATGTCATAAGTATCTGGCTACTACTGCAAGTATTCAGAGCATTGTAACACTTTTATAAGATCAAGTGATTTAATTTTAATGTTATTGTCTAGTATAATATAACATTAAAATATTTCCGTCTCTGTTTTCCTTTGTAAAAATAAAGTAATAAGACTTAAGATACTAATGGTTATGGGAGTATAGTGTACATCACGTACTGTACTTCAAACAATAATATGAATTTAGCAAACCACGTAGGCCCACGATGATAGAGTTATAACTTTATAGCACGATTGCTTTCAACACATGACAAATTATAATAATATTGCTGGTAAATATTTATTATTTTGAGAATGAAGTGTTAGGTTTGAGAGAACTTTTATACTTGTGAATAATACCGAAGCAATCAAATTGAGACTAAAAAATTGTAATTTTGTCAAAAGCTTTCATCGCCAACTTTTAGTAAAAAAAATAAAAATAAGAACTTTTGTCATCCATTAATAAATATTTTATTTTTGAAGAAACTTTCGCTCTTTTTTTATTTTTACTTAATGAACTGAAAAGTGATTTTTACTTTTATTTGCTCTCGGGAGAGAAAAATAATGTAATAGTACGTATTATTTACCTTTCAAATTTGTTAAATCAATTGAAAATTTATTTCCGAGTCGTTTTTCAGTTAACGTAGAAGATGATCAAATTCTTTAATTTCAAGGTGATGCGCATGTTACGATCATGATAGAACTATAATGGCATTAATGGCCAACTGTCAACGATCAAGATGACATGGCAGGTTGTGTAACATTTTGTCACGAGTATTGAATAAAGTTCAGTCGCCCGCGGATTGGGAGGATAGTAAGCAAAGTCATCAAAATTGGTTTCCGGAAATCCTGTAGCCAAGGGGTCTACAATATCAAAAAGAGTATTCAAACAGTTCAAAGGAAAATTGGAACAATTTGTGAGAAGAAATCTAAGCTAAGAAAAAATAATTATCATTTCGTATAACAAATACACGCAACTTTAATTTTGTTAAACTCTATATTTTGCTAATTTACTCCAAAGTAGTTTATTAAACATAATTAAACAAATGAAATTATATCGTGATTTACAAATAATTATAATTATTATTTACAAAATAGCATCAATAATACGCATTATAAAATTTTATGATATAAAATCTAACAAATTTATTACATATACGGCTCAAGTTTCTAATATTAAAAATATTATTTAAAGTCGTATCACCTCTTGGAAACTTCTATCCTGATGAAAATTCAAGGACAAGGTTTTGTTATAAAAATAAATAATCCTTCACATCATTAAATAAATTCATGCTTAAACAAGGTTGAAGAATGTGAATATAATTAATCTTAACATTAATCTAAATTCAATGATTGATCTATAAATTATTAGCATATAGAATTTTAACTATGCTGAGAGGTTTTATATAAATAAAAATTAGCTACTTCTTCTTTTAGAATTTAAATAATATTGTTCTTACTTGTATTATTATACTGTACATATATGTATCAAGCATCTTTCTTTAATTAAATTTCTTGTTTTTTTTAAAGCCTATAAGCTTGCACTATAATACCATCAGATATATTATTATAAACGTCGATCACTTATATCGGTACTTTATACTCGAAACACCAGAACTAATTTTTTGATGTATGGGAAATTTGATTCATTATTAATATTATAATTATAATGAATGATATTATTAACTGCAGTTCAAATGGTCAACTGTGTGATTACAATAACTTAATTAATGTGAACTAAGATGAAGATTTATAATAATTGTAACTTACCGTTATGTGGTAAATTTATATCACTGACATTTATTGTTATTATATACGGGAAAATATTTTTTTATAGTATATAGATAATTTTGAACGTGGTAAAAAAGGTGTGCCTTGATCTTTGCCTGTTTTTAGACTTCTTAGAAAGGTTCTTGGATTTTGGTATAGTGGTAAAAACTTACAATGTACAGTGGCCTCCAAATGTGAAATATTACTATCATAATATTTTGCAAGTGATATACAATTTTGTGTCCAGTCCATATATCTTTTTGTCTAATTTATGTGACGTAAATAATGTTAATTTAAATTGAAAGAGCGATAAATTGTAATTAGAAAAAATACAATTACAATAAATAAGAAAATAATAGCAAACAAGAAAACAATAATTAATAATAAATAAATATTAATAAGACAAGTACTTTGTTAGCTAATACTGATCGATGTATTAAAACATAGTTTATAAACAAAATATAAACGTAATTTAAATATTATATTATGGAGTTATTGGCATATACTTGAAATACTTGTATACTGCATGCAGTAACTAAAAATTGTATATATAGATTTTCATGACTTGTGCCTGCTTTGAAATTTGAATAATTAACAATTTACACGTTATTCGAGATGATGCTAATTCTTCTGTTGACATTCTATTAATTTAAATTACGTAGCAATAATAGTGGCTATACCCAAAACATATGACTTTTGTGTATTTTGTATACTATATTACAATAATTTATCAAATAATTTACAGTTAACATGTTATAATTTGATGACTCTAGTGATGATTCGTTGTTGTTCATTGTGGATGACAAAACAATATTGAGAAGAGAACAATGTTACTCGGAAGAAGATTGATGTTTAAAGTATTTTATTTTATTATAATTATATTGTTAATTATGTTTTTGAGAAATTAAATATAAGTATATATTTAAAAACAAAATCACTGTTTTGAGCTGAAAAATGAATAAATAATAATGTATATTATGAACCGGCCGATAGGATTATGTAATATAATCTTGGCTGAAATGTATTGTATAATATTGAAAAAATAATAAAAAAAAAAAAATACAATTCACCTTTGCTAATTAATTTGAACTTAAATAAATGATTTTTTATCCTCCCCTCATGATTTTCCAAAACGACTCATATTGATAAATAATCATGACAAAAAATCTGATGACTAAGATCAAGATGTATCTCATTCTCATATCGAGCACTTATATTATTCTAAAGTCACACACATAATCTGTTTTGACTTCATTATTGTTAACCTCTTGACCATATGACCATTGTTATTAACCAGACAACAATACTTGAATGACTCAATTAAGACAGTCAACTAACCGGTGTTTACTTCAAATGATTGTACTCGTTCGTCATCTTGTGGTAAATGAATTTTATAATTTTTATCTACAGCAATGGCTAGATATTATACTAGATTTTGAAAACTTGTGGTATTTTTCTCTACGCATATATTATATACGATGTATATAATATAATGTGATGACCGCGTTCATCTTATTAAAATCTCATTCTTATCACCAAATAAGACGAAGAGAGAGATGATAGCAATTTTTCCTTGCACTGATGAAATGAAAAAAATGGGTGTGATGCAGCTGCCATCAAGATTTTATCTGAGCCTATAAATTAGTTTTTAGAATAACCTTTTTAGTTGAAAATTTGCAATTTTTTTTATCTAAATAAAAAAGAGAAATATAACTGCATGGACAATTAATGAGGACTCTATGGAGTATAATAATTATTATAATTATGAATAAAATATACAATTACATGACATTTTTAGAAATAATTCTGGAAAACATGTTCCGAGTGTTAACAAAATCTAAATTAAAAGTAACGATTCTCATAATTATCTTAACACCCACAACAATAAGACCTAGTTTCAAAACACATTTCAACGGCACTATAACTATATGCGACAGTAATATAATTATATACTAAAATTGGCTAACGTATAAAATATATCAAAGTGTCTTACAATATAAAATTCTGAGTACGTCTAGTGAGTAACTTGTGCAGAGATTGCCAACTCCGATGTACCTGAGTGGTCACCAGTGACGTCACGAGGCGTGTCTACTAGCTATAGACCTGGCTGGCAGGTCGAGAAGGCGCGGCGGCGACGGCGAGTTGGCGCTAGCTAGAGATTGTACGGGAAGCCCGCTGCAGTGACTCAACCAGAAAATTGCGGCAAATGTCAAGACTTCATGATATAACCTTTTAGCAAAAGTATTTTTATTTTCATAAGTCACGCCTTTACCACTAATATAACACATCTTAAAACACACCGACGTTATAATGTAAATTTAGTTGAACACCTGTCTAGATGACTTTGCAAATTAAATATATTATTTTTCCATATTGTATTATTATCTTCTCTTCTTAAGCGTTGTTTAAATTTACATTTGGTTGTGATGTTAGTTATACATGCGTTAACGTATTCATATATTATCAAGCTGAAGGAACTTTTTGTTAATAGATATATAAAAGAAAATAATAATAAAAATAACCCTGAACTTTTTTTTTATATACTGTGTGCCATCTTAAAAAAAAAAAAAAAACTTTTATACTTTAACCTTCGTGTATACTTCTTTAGAATTTATATTTTGGCAATTGTAATATTCAAATATTTTATTCTTAGAAGTACATTTTATCTGGCTTATATGCATGTGGGTTTATAATTTTATACATAAAAGACAACGATGACTTGAAAATTTAAATAAATTTAAATTAAATATATTTACATATCTTGATTTTAAATTCAAAGAATTGTTTATATTTACCTCTATTTTGGAGTTTCTTCATTGAATGCAGAAAAAAAATGTACCGGTACGCAATTGTTCCATACAACCGCAATGTAAAAATTCAAATATAAATAAAACACTTTTTTGCCAATATAATCTAGGTGGCCTGATTTAAAAATGTTTTAAATGAATTTTCATATACACATTTACATACCTTTTTTTCATTCACTTTTCAAATCAGGTTCACCTTCTCACCTTTTCGTATATATGATTTCATTCAATTTGACCTGTGACTCTGTGCAGCAGGCTGTCATAAATGAATCCACACCCAAAACCCAAAACTCATAAAATTCACAGAGCAGGCAATTATTTATAATCCTAACTAAGCCATACCACGCTGTGATTTTAAAAACAAATAAAACTTGTTACACATAAAAATATGCAATATAAAACCTTAACCTAATTCTAAAAATAATTTTGTAATTCGATATATTATTTTTTCAAATAAATACTGTTTAAACTATACATCTAGTGTTATAGTACACCTACTAAATAAAACTGTATATGGTACCGCTGCATGTATGTACACGGTTTATATACAACATGATTTAATAACGTTAATGTATATTATATATTTGGGCGTTGAATTAACAATTGCTTTTTAGATCAATATCAGTGTTTTGTTTTTTTATTTTCTCTCTCTGATTTAATAGCACGACAAGATATCTGCATAAATTAAAAGTTGAATGCACTTAATTAAAAAGTACATACGTTACATGCATGTGCACATCTTATAAGATCAGTGTTCTATAATGACCATAGTATATATGTGGGAGGGATATAGGTAGATGACATATGCTCAAGTAACGTGCATACTTGACTTACCATGCTTGCTACCTGTTTCCTACTATATAACATTATATACAAAGGTTAATATAAATAAATGACATCATTATATGACCTTTTTACAAGGTTAAAATGATCACGTTTATATTTTTTAAATAAATATACATTACTTCGTATTATAGGTCAAACATAAAGATCCGCCTTTAATTAATAGGAATTAACTTGATTACATCACTTGATATAAATTTATCTGGATTAAATTCTTTTTTTTTTCTAGTATTAAATTATTTTACATGCGTGGCTTATATTTAAATTCATTGATAAATTCCGGTTGATATATAAATTTTAACACATAAAGATTAAAATAGTTTATTTAGGACAGTTTAAAACTAGATTAACATACAAGTTGGTTTAAAAACAAGCTTAAGTTGTTTCTAAGATTAAGAATAAGCGATTGAGCATTATATGTTATCAAATAATGCGTTGACAATGAAATTATATTAATTAAATTGATAATAATTTGTAAAATTTACCATTGCATTTAAAATTTTTACATAATTATATAAGCATTTTGTAAAATTAATCAAAATGTGCTACCTGAGGATTTAGAAATACTAAATGGAGTTAGCATTATGAATTTAGAAAACAAAAACAAAGTTGTTTTATTAGTTACCTAATTGGTATTTATTGTTGTTAATAATTTTTTAAAAATGAAATTTATTATTGTTTTTGCGCAATAAAAAAATAAAATTAAGAAAATTATGAAAATATTAAAGTTTATCTATAGATTCTTAAACCATCATATAAATCATTATGATTTGATGCAATATATTACTATAATTAAGTATAGTTATAAAAAAATTGAAATCAAATCCTTGAATATCTTAACATTAAATCAATATAAGTAACAGTCCATGGCTATAATATATTAAATTACAAGTACATACGATTATATTTACAAAAATAACATTACTTTAATACGAGTACATTGACATTGGTTTGGTAACATTGAAAAAAAATTCTTTAATGTAAATTTAATTTCCTACTACTATACATCAGTATATAAAAAAAATCAAAGAAAAATGAAAGGAAGTATAATTAATATTAGAGGTCATATAAATGAATCACTATATATATTTAATCACTTATACTAGCGGCATTTTATAATGTGTAACTTTTACCATACATGGACTTATGAGAGAAAGTCAAATTTATCGTTTCAATGCTTTTGTCTTATGTTGCATCTAATGTATATTATTAACAAGGTTAAATTGTATATTGCCTAAAGGTATTTTTTTTTTATAAATTATGGTGATTTGACCTCACATCTGTTGAGATAGGTCCATGACCTCACCATTCTATGATGATGATGATATAAACAAGACATTTGATAAATTAATGTGTTTCCTGGCAAGGAGAAGAAATTTGCATTAAACCTCATTATTATGTCACACAGAATGAACCTGTGGGTGATGAAAGAAGAAGTACTTGAAGCATTGTTTAAGTATGATCATAATATGTGGGAGGAAATTGTTGTTACAATGATGATGATGGTAGTTATTGTTATGAACGGTGGAGTAGAGCATAAAATAATATATTACACATACAAGAGGTTAAATGAGGGCATGTCTTATAAATAAATTTAATATGTTTATATTTATTTGAGGGATGTGTATTATGATCAATATTTTATAATATATAATATAGCTATAAAATTTATATTATATTTATAATATAATGATCATTTATGTCCTTTAAGTTTGCTTTGAATTATGTTGAAGCATAATTGAAATTATGTAATATAATAATATTATGCTCATTATATACTGTACATACTTATTAGGTAACAGAAAGATAATTTAATATATAATTTATTATGTCTGTATTACGTGTTGCATACCTTATTAATTGCAGGGGCAAAGTAGGTTGTTATTAAAAAAAAAATCGTTAGCGATTAACAAAAATGTCTTAAATTTACTACAAACATGGTTGCTGTTAGCAAATATTTTTTATAATTTAGTTTTAATGCTGAAAATTACTCAAGCTGCAATTGAGAAAAGTTTAAGCGTTCACATTCGTTTAATTTTGTCACGACTTTGAATACCAATTAAACTAGCTGCCAATTAAGGTTACTGAACATAAAATGTAATGAAATATACCAAAACTTGTTCTATACACACAGATAGTTTCTTTTTTTTATTATTATTATTTCAGTTATTGTCAGTTATTGAAATCACCTTTAAAAAAAATGTTAATATTTTGCAATATTATTTTTTTAATTACTCACTTCCTTGCACATTAGTTAACTCATGTGTAAATAAATAAGGAGAGGATATTGAAGAAGTACTTTTATAAGTTAGCTTGTCGGTTTTAATAATATATATTTTATTACCACATAATTAATATTGCTAATAATATATAAATCAATATTATAGAATCAAATAAGAAGAATGACCTGGTTTAAAGATAGCTAGGTCACGAGTAATATCCTGTGCAAGTATATGAGGAGATTTTTAGTGAAACTTGGATACGAGTTTTGTCTTTGCTTCATGAGACCTGGTGTTTGATGCTGGCTGCTGGTACTTGGTATATAAAACTGGTTTCTGTTTCGCCAGCACGCGGGATTTTACCTCGTATATACCCTGACAACTTCGTATAGCTTCTCCCTCACAATGACACCTGATATCAGAGTGACGTCATCACACCATGATACCTGGAATAAACCTGATTTTTTTTTAGATAGAATTTAATATCACATGTAGATGTTAATAAAAATATGAAGGTTGTGAAATTTTATGTCATCTTTAAATTTAGTTACATAAGAAGTTGTAATGTTTTGAAATAGTACAATATTATTTTCATTTTAATTTTGAGTATATTTAATATACAAGACAATTATTCTATATAGCTTGAATAAAAAAGCTTCCTATTTTACACAATAATATTATTTTATTATACTGTTGTTAAGAAAGCAATGATGGTTTCACTAGTTTTTACATCAATCCAAATCAAACTTGTAACTAGTCAAAATTTACTTTTAATTGAGTTTACAAAAACATTGCAAAACTTACTTTGCAAAAATTATTTTATTACGATATTTTGCCTCTTTAAAAATAAAACGTCTTTTTTAGGTCGTATATTGATAATGAAAAATAGAGCTGTAACATTAAAAAAATAGACATTAGCTATAGTAAATTGTTATTATACTTACTGTACTAAAATATTTTGACGGCGTTCAGACAAAGTACAATAGTAAAAAAGTGTGGTTATTTTATTTTTTACTTTAGACTAGAATAACTATAACCAGAGACTCCAGAGAGCTTTAATATAAAATCTCTGGAATAACTTTAGATGACATAATGTTGTATGTACGAATTACGTTATAATAGAATATAAAATATAT
The DNA here is from genome assembly GCA_949825025.1 of Siphlonurus alternatus. Classification (NCBI taxonomy): domain Eukaryota; kingdom Metazoa; phylum Arthropoda; class Insecta; order Ephemeroptera; family Siphlonuridae; genus Siphlonurus; species Siphlonurus alternatus. The sequence goes on along the minus strand of OX463780.1, from coordinate 24,023,178 downwards.
TATAGCTAAAAATCGCGAAACTCGTGTGAAATTTTGTCAACACATATTGTTTTCATTAGTTTTTACCGTCTTGAAATCATTGATCTGCGACGATCACGACAAATTTTTAGAAAAAAACAAATCAAATCATTGCACTACGTGTCAACAAGGTTATATCTAGCAAGTTAAAAACTTTACAGAAGGACAAACGTTAGAACTTTTTATTAGATTGATTCGTAATCCTACATCATAATATACTTTTTTTTTTTTTTTTTGCAAGGATGATACAAAGTGGGAAACGAGTAAATAAGTAATCTTAAAGCGTGTCGGTGCGATAAATCTTTTCACTTGCTTTGTCGTGCCAAGCAGGCCGAGTAATGAGGATTATTGAGCCATGATTTAACAGCAATTCAATTGTAAATAAACATTACCGCATCTGCAAATAATAACTTTATTATTGAGTATCATTGAGTAATTACAATTTACACTTTTATTATGGATCTTATCAATGAATGTAAATCGTTTTTATTTTTAACTAAAGAATGATAATTATAAAAATTAAAAATACATGTTTGCGATTGTTTTTGGCCTAAAAAAAATATATGTACTTGAATTAAAGAGATTGCTCTAAGATGTCGACACCTATATTATTTACAGCGCGTCTTGCCATATTTTGAATACTGTACTTTACAGATCTTTTACGATGCAAGAAAGATATTAAAAATTTTAACTTTCATATTACATATTACATATTATCCGTCTAGTGTAGTTCTCATGATTCTAATATGCAATTAAGAAAATTAAACCACGAAAAAAAAAAAAAAAGTACCAAAAAGTTTAGTTCGAAAGTTATGAGGATACTGCAATTTTTTCATAAAAAGTAATTAAAATTAATGTAAAAGGTAATCTCCATTCATAATTTCCTATAATATTATGTATGGTGTATTTTAAGGAAATAAAATAAAATAATTTTATTATCTTCATCCTTTCAACCTGTATTACAAACCGCAAAATAATGATATTAAAAGTTCAAAAGATTAAATTTATATTTCTCTGACATGTTAACTAAATTATTTCATTTTCTCCATGTGCGATATCTTTTTTTTTTTTTTTTTTTTTTAAGTACATTAAAAACTTTCATTTCTTTTTACTAATAAGTCAATTATATTTTAAATTAAAAATATGAAAATATCATTTTAAAATATAAGTTTTAATATATTTTAAAAGTGACATATTATTTTATTACAGCGAGCTGTAAATATAGATTGTAGTGTCTCAGGAAACGAGCAATCATAGATGTCGGCATTTCGTATGCAGTTCAGACCAATTTTTCTTGCCATGCAGCTTTTTGCTAAAAAGAGAAGATGAATTAGCGTGAAGATGCTATATACGAGAGAGTTTATGTTTAGATAGACGATAAACTATACAGCCACAACTTCCGTCTTTTACACCTTACTAATTTAAACCTCAAAAGTAAATAAGTAACAAAAAAAAAAACAAAAAAAATTTCAAAGAAAGTTTTTGTTTGTCAAGTTAATGAACATGAAATTATCTACAAAAGATACAGTTATATACCGCGGTAAATTTAAAAATAAATACTGTATTTTACAGCAAAGTTCCTCTACAAGTTGTCTTACTAGGGCTATATCCGTAGAACCCCTAACTGTTAGGCAACTTGCAGTACGTCACCAGTGCTTCCAACCAATAGAGTTGACAATCCCTTTTTATTTTGATCATAAAAATGCGTATCATGGACCAAATTTATGATGTTTTAACGAACAAACAAATATAATAAACAATCTTATTTATTTTATACTAATAATTCATTTATGACGTGAAAGACCCCAAATATTTGTGTGCTCTCTCGTTGAAAGATTTTTTTTTTGTTGGCAACACTACTAGTAACTAAAAATCGATGCCAGCGCGCGTACGAGTGCCAAGAGAAGCAAAAAATGGGCGTTGCTCGTTGCTCAGTGGTAAATACAATAATATGCATAACAAGAAAAAATTGGATGACGTACGTGCTATATATTAAAAACTATAAACAAGAAAAACAGCTAATGGATAGGATAACACTGGAAGAAACATGAAGTCTAGAGATGTAAGTATTCCTCTGTGATTATTCTAATTTTGCACAAAAAGTGAAAAAACAACAACAAAAAATGAGCAAGAAAAACCTGTGTGTTGTCGCGTTGTCGTGGTGTTGGCTTTTATGTTTTAATTTCTTTTTTTCTCTCTTTTGATGCCTTATGCATACTACAGTATTCATTTTGGGATATTTTTATGATAAAATTATATTTTCAATGAAAACTCGCATAAAAGCTATCGATCTGTGGCTTAAAACGTGCACTCTATGTCATGTATACAGTGTGCCAGCCCGGTAGCTATTTATGAAAGCATCTTCAACTACAGGACACCCTTTTCAAAATTCACGCTGATTGGCTAAACTCTTCGCGCGCTTTTTTTGGGAGAATTTAAAAAGTACGAGAAACAACTTGATTTTACGAACAGTTAATACAACTATTAAAACATGTAGCAAATAGTAATTAATGATATGTACATCTAAACTATTTCTAATGCAATTCGCAGCTAATAAGTTGTACTTAGAATTCAAATTTTAATATTTAAAATATACTCGATATTTATGAAAATAATGACTGCTATGCTATAATAATGCAATTAGCGCATTAATAATATAGGATTGTCTTTTCGTTTTACATTGTTATATAGAATCATAGGCTATTGACCTTAATGTCAGTACTGTTATACTTTAAAAAAAAAATAAAATATAGCAAATATTTGTATGGAAAAAAAATAAGCATATAGTACGTGTCAAAAGCTGGTAAAGAGATCGATATATATATATATATATATATATATATATATATATATATATATATATATATATATATATATATATATATATATATATATATAGATGATATAATTTATTTTTAGTGGGCTTAAAAGTTGATGAATAAGAATTTCATGATTCTAGCTTGGGTTGAAGGAGGAAAAGATTAAAAATTTATATAAATATGGAAAATTATACAACATATATTTTCATTCTTTATTTATCGTGCATGTATATAATAATTAATATGAATAAAATTGGAAACCTGCATGTAACTTTTATTATATATTTGGTTAGAAGTCATCGAGTTAAGTTTGACACATTTTTTCACATACATGATATTTTTTATACCATATTATACAAAACTTGAACTATAAATTAAGTTGCAGAAGGAAAAAAAAAAAAAAAACGAAGTATAATGGACCAATTTTATATTTTAGCTGCAGTGTGTATTTTCTAATCATCATCTCGAATTTTTTCTTATTTTTTTAATTCTATAACACCTTCAAAGTATAGTGTAAAGAAGATGTGACGTCTACGTCATGGAACTTTTAATACTTAACATGCAATCCTAGGTAAACTTTTGCCTGCATGATTATGACGTCACATGCAGCCACTCTGAAATTTAGTTCAAGCATATTATGGATTTAATATAAATATATTTAAGTAATTATACATAATAATTATATAAATATCATGTAGTTAATAGATATAGTAACTATTTATTGCCCTCATCTTCTTTCGGCTTTCAATCACTATAGCAAGACTTTGACTTATTATAATTTTCTTCGTTTCTGCTTGTTATTACTTGTTACTGAATTAATTTGAAGTTATGTACAGAACTTGAGGTGTGTCGAGTCCATGCAAATATGCAGTAGAAACATTCCATGCAGGATGATCATGATCTTTATATTGTTCGCTCCCTACAAGTAAATTATGAAAATAACTTCACCTTGGCTTAATTGAGTGTCAATGCTTTCTCAACTCCTATATAGAGATTCAGCACTATTTAATAACACTATATAGTCTATTCAAGGAAAGTAATTTTAATTACAAGTAAAATAATAACTTATTATTTCTGTTTTAATAATTAATCTTTTGTTTCATATATGTATATCATGATCACCATGCATAATATGCACTGAATTCTAAGATATTTTTGGGGAGGCCCAATAATATTTTACTAAATCAAATATATCAAATGAAATGAGAAACAAAAAAGAACATTTCATATAAAATTAATTTTTTATATTTTTAGTATTTAGCGCATTATTCTTTACGCTTGATATTTCTACATGTCAAAATCCCAATCATTATGATGCTTCAGAAGTCAAGTGTCGTTAATAATTACTTATATAATTATATATATGTATGTATGTATATATATATATATATATATATATATATATATACATACATACATACATATATAATTGCATGATACTTTTGCTGTTAATGTGGTAATAGTCTTTAATACAAATAAATTGATACATATTATTGATATTATGTATAATTTCAAACAACATTTAACATAATATCACCTTAACATATATTTTTACCGCAATTAAATTAAAAAACAAATTTGCAACATTACATAAAAACGATTGGCTCCTCTCATCACAAATGCTAGAAGTTAAAGGGCGTTTTTTTATTATATGATCACTGATCTGCCTTTTGGATAGGGAGTTAGTTGTATTCAAATATTTATGGCATATATATATATATATATATATATATATATATATATATATATATATATATATATATATATATATATATATATATATATATGGCCTAGCTAGGCTATTTGGATTCGTAAAGAAACATTTATTTACAACGACACGATAAATGAAATATAAATGAATATACAGATTCGAGGCTGCCATCATTACGTATGTTATACAGTAGTAATTTATTTACAATAAGTTTATTTGTTACAATTTTTCTTGAATTATTGTCTTTATTATTGGATATAATACAATTATTATACTGATATGCATGTTTTTGTATTGCTTCTGCGATAATTATATTTTATGTAACAGCTAACAGATAATAGCTCTGCTTGCGTAAATATGTATTTTAATGCATTTTCATTGATGAACCTTTATATATGTACAGTTTCTATTCTAAAGTAAAAAATTGGAATACATGCGTTACGATCTAACATATTATCTATTCGTGTATTCCAGTTTTTAACTTTTAAGGACAGTACAGTACATGGAAAATAATAATATATATATCAGTATAACAAAGACGCATCAATAAAAAACAATTAAGTACATACTATTTAGTCTTATGTGCGTTTAATATTTTTACAATCAAAAGTTCAGTTAAAAGTGCAAGAACTTTTTACTATCAATATAAAAGTATGCATATGTCATTGAAATAATACACGATACATATTAAAATTACGAAGATTATTTAAGGTTTTGCTGTATGTAATATCTTATTAATTATTGTTCATATTGTAGCCACGTATTTATTTGTTATGCGTGGTATGTAAAAATTTAATATATATACTATAATATATCATTACAAATTATTACAACTCAGTACTCATTACAAATCTTGTTCATTTCATTTCACATAGATTAATTTTACACGTATGATGTTATGTTTATTATAGAATTTTATGTTTGATCTTAATACAGTATATAACTTTTTTACTGTAGCTCTAGCTGCATGCGGTACGTAATGAATTTCTTAAATGAAAATTTTATTAAAGGATCGATCTGTGTAAAATAGATTTTTATTCTGTCACTGTCGTCTAAATATACTATATCCATTATAATTATTATAAAACACTTTTTTTTATTTTGTGTATTTACGAACAGAGCTAATATCCCAGAGCATGATATATAATAATAATGGTTATAGTATATTTAGACAACATGACAGTTACAGAATAAAAATCTATTTTACACAGTTCCTTTAATAAAGTTTTCTTTTAAGAAATTCATTATTTTCATTAACGTACCGCATGCAGCTAGAGCTACAGTAAAGTTATACACTGTATTAAGATCAAACGTAAGATTCTTTAATAAACATAACATCATACGCGCAAAATTAATCTATGTGAAATGAAATGAGCAAGATTTGTAATGAGTGCTGAGATGTAATAATTTGTAATGATATATATATATATATATATATATATATATATATATTATTTATTATTATATTTAAATTTTTACACACCACGCATAACAAATTACATAAAAACGTGGCTACAATATGTACAATAATTAATAAGATTACATATAGCCAAACCTTAATTAATCTTCGTAATTATAATATTATGATAGTGCATTATTTCAATGACATAATATGCATAATATATAACTATATATATTATATACTTATGTATATACTTATAACTTATGAATTTTTTTCTTATGATAGTAAAAAAGTTCTTGCACTTTTATCTGCACTTTTCATTGTAAAAACATTAAAATCACTTAAAACTAAATATTATGTACTTACTTCTTGTTTATTATTATTTAAAAATGAGAATTATTCGTTTGGATTCAATTTGTAATGATAATTAATTGCCAGTTAAGTAATTTCTGACAAAATCATAAAAATGCGTTTGTTTACATTTTTACTTTGTCGTCTGCCAGCTGACAGTATTTAGTGCCAAACACTGTCACCAGTTGGCGCAGTGATTAAATTTTTATCCAATCAGCGTGAATTTTGAAAAGGGCGTTCTGTGGTTGAAGATGCTTTCATAAATAGCAGCCCGGTACAGTAATGGAATTTAGCCCTGTTTTGGTCCAGGCCTGTTTTTGGGCTCCTTATAGCCAGAAAAAGTAAAAATATTAAATTTTAACCCATTAACCAAATCATCCTTTTCATGAAAATGGCATCTGCAATACCGTGATATTTTTTTTTTACTGGTTCAAAAAAAATAAAAACGAATTAAAAGCAGGATTTTTAGCAAATAATTTGTTTTTATTTTTTCTTCACTGCATGGTAAAAAAAATCACAGTTTTGCAGTTGTTATTTTCATAAAAAGGCTGATTTGATTAATGGATTACAATTTTATTTTTTTACTTTTTTTGGCTATAAGGAGTCCAAAAGCAGGCATGGACCAAAACCGGAACATTTTTTTTTTCATGTCCCTCGATCTCAACAATTTTTTTTTTTTTTTTTTTTCTTCTCAAAGAGAATAGTTGCTCTGCAATCTGCATGATATGGAACTTAAATTTTGATAAACTCAATTACTATGCATACTGTATTATATTCCATTGAACATGTTAATATTTTTTCGAATTTTTAAGGGTAAGATAACGTCACCAATGTTAAAAAAAATCCCTCACACAAAAATTCTGAAAAAAACAAAATTAAAATCTTCTCCTCTATACCCCCCTATCAGTAGCTAAAATATCAGGTATACAAATACGAACTACTTTTTGAGTTATGAATTTTTAAAGTTGACTACTTTAACATGGAGAAATGAAACTTCCATGTTAAATTAATCAACTATAAAAATTCGTAACTCAAAAAGTAGATCGTATTTGTATACCTGATATTTTGGCTACTATAATATATAAGGGGTGTAGAGGAGAACATTTTAAATTTTTTTCAAAATTTTCGTGTGAGGGATTTTTTTTAACATTGGTGGCGTTATCTTACCCTTAAGAACCCTAAATATTGCAGATAAAAATTGTTAAAAGTGAAAAATGTCTTAAGGGGGTCCGTTACCGGGCTGCGTGGTGTACTATGTATTAAATATCATATGTACATATTATATCCTCTGCATGTATATATAATGCATGATATAATAATATGTAATATGCACTATGTATATAATGTATATATATATTATGTATACTGTATATGCATGCATATTCTGTACTTATAATATGTGATATAATTACAGTATAAATAACATAAAGAGTATATATATACAGTATTACCGGTATACTGTATATTAATATGATGTCAATTTTTTTGTATATATAATGTTGCAATTGACATAAAAAAATACTATATCATATATATGAATAATAAATTTGCATAATATATATGATATGCATAATGTGTACGTCATTCTGATATATCATACACATCATGTGCAGCTAATTAAATAACAACTCTTGCAAGCTGTATGGCTTTTATCCTTGTTTAATTAGAAATCTGTGTGCATTTATTATTATTGATGCCTATTTTGTATATGCAATGCATTCCAATCAGGAGCCATGTATTATACATATGTACATACGGTATATATATATATATTATATATATCTATATATGCATAGTAATACACTGTGTGTACAGTACTGATAAAAAAGCATATTTAATCATACATATAATTAATCCATTTAAAATTTATTATTAATATCGTTCTCAAAAAAACTGATAAACTTAGTAAATCAAAAAGGTTGTTTTCTAAAAACACTCCATTTCCAGTTGTGGTCCAGAAGACTCAATGCCGAACCGGACGAGGGTTCTGATACCGGCGATGGGGCTGTAGCCGTTGATGCTGCGACTCATATCCATTGTCTTGGCCAACTTAGTCATGGGTAAGTGCAGACCAAGTTTTCCATTGTTATCATAGTTAGTCAGTTCATTCTGGCACGTAATCTAGCTCTATAATAGAGTAGTGAATTAAAATTTTTGGGTTGTCCTTCGAAACTCAAAATTACAAATCTGTACATTTTGTCAACTTCTGCAAATCCTGTGAAAATCTTGGAAATGCCTATTTTGCCCATGTTAAATCCCTTTATTTTTTTGGGGGGGGGGAAGGTTGCAGCCACCCAGCCACAGCTGGATCCGTGCCTGATGCCATATACATGGTTCATATAAATTTATTCATTTGTTTATTTTTATTTTTTTTAAAGGTAAGATAACGCCACCAATGTTAAAAAAAATCCCTCTCACAAAAATTCTGAAAAAAATTTAAAATGTTCTCCTCTTCATCCCCTATCAGTAGCTAAAATATCAGGTATACAAATACGATCTAGTTTTTGAGTTATGAATTTTTAAAGTTGACTAATTTAATTTCTCCGTGTTAAAGTAGTCAACTTTAAAAATTCATAACTCAAAAACTAGATCGTATTTGTATACCTGATATTTTAGCTAGTTACTGATAGGGGGTGTAGAGGAGAACATTTTAAATTATTTTTATTTTTTTCATGTGAGGGATTATTTTTAACATTGGTGGCGTTATCTTACCCTTAAACTCGATTTTTTATTTTTTTTTTATTTTTAATATAGCATTCCTTCTCTTATAGTCTCGATTTTAGGTGAAGTAATTTCTGACCAGTTTTTATTATTATACCCAGATTTTCATTCATGGACCTTTGAAAGACATGACGTCATGATGACTAGCAGATGGCACGCGTCTTTTTACCCCTCATATGCGGCTAAAATGAGGAACATTTTTACAGTAGACACGTATAATGTGTCAAGAATTTTTAGGGGGGTGATTTTCCCTCCCCCTAAAATCTCCCCCTCCCCCCACCTTCATTCTTCATTAAAAATATAATTTTACAGGTTTATCTGGTTCTAAAAGTAACAAAAGCATGTCCACAGGTGATGGTGTTTCTGCAACGCCACGGTTTGCACAGCCAACACGCTCCATAATAAGGCTCAGTTCCGAGGTCAGATCGAGTTCTTCCCACCCACGCCGATGAGCCAGCTGAACAGCGCTCGCAAGCCCATGGAAAAGTTGAGGAACAGACAGCTGGTGGATATGTTCCAAAAGAGATTTGCCTGCCAACATGCCGGCATGCTTAGAGAAGACAAAAACTTCCATGTTAAATTAGTCAACTTTAAAAATTCATAACTCAAAAACTAGCTCGAGTTTGTATACCTGATACTTTAGCCACTGATAGGGGATGCAGAGGACATTTTAAATTTTTCTCATAATTTTCAGGTTTTTTTTAACATGATTTATTAATGTATGTTACCTTACCCTTAAAGACCATTTTCACTGCAGGTCGTTATCAGTGAAATGAGATAAGAAACTATATAACCTTTACTTGCAATGACTTTTAAAACCCGTTTGATCCCATATTTGGTTTTCTTCAGGACAGATGCGTAAAACTAGTTTGCTAAAATATATTATCGAGAAGGAACCAAAGTCGATGTAAAGATTGTAAAATATCTTTGTGGTTTGTTCATTTCAATTTGAACAAAACTAGGTTTGTGCATCTGATATGAGAAGATGAGGGTGTAAGAGGTACAGCTATAGACTATAGAGGCTTCAAGCGATGCGCTCAAGCTGCGCAACTGTTTGTCGCTAAGGTCCATCTTGCACTTGAAAATGAAGCAAAGTGTTTTTTTAACTTTTCTCGGTTATAAATGAAGTAAAAAAATCTAAATCTTGAAATATCTACTTTCTTTTTCAGTTCGGACCAAAGTTCCGTAAAGGAATTTTCCCTGAAAACTCTTATTCTTAATAGTGAAAAACGAATTCACTTTATTTTTTTTTTACACAGGTTTGGTATAGCGGGTTGGAACACCGAAAAATCAGCTGACTTGAAGCCTTTATTGCTTTTTTGCAGCAACAAAAAATATAAAAAGTTATTTTTTTTTTTTCAAAAAATATATCATATATATTTTTATCTTATTATAACTTGTTAAAATATGTGAATATATTGTGAATCAAGAATAGATCTTACATAAATATGCTTTTATTGGAAAAGTTCTATATTATCTTATTATATATATGTTATCATGTGGAGAAATAAAATTATGAACAATTGATGCACTTATTTGGAGCCATTTTTACATCCTTTGTTTCCTAGCTGGTGCTAATTGTTGAATGTGAATATGAATTGAATATATAATAATACAAAAAATAAACTTTATCATTAAACTGCGGAAGTATATATGTGCATGCAATGTGCATTGTTTGCCAATTGCAGGGAAATGTGTTTGATTTTGTCCTTGAGTTTTTTTTTATTTATATATATATATATATATATATATATATATATATATATTTAATTGTGAAATGTCAAATTTAAATAAATGAAAAAAACACTTAATTAATATTATTTGTTTGATTATTTCATTTAATATATGCATATATATTGACAATAATCTGATAACCTCATAATAATTCTGTTTCTTTGTTTGTTTTTTTTTTCAGCAGATACAGCACCAAAAAAACATAAAAAAAAATCAAAATAATTGGACGATCCAATTTTTTTAAATTAATTTTTTTGTTTAGAGGTCTCCGCATGGGAAAAAGCCTTATACTGAAAAATTAAAAAATTCATTTAAAAAGAGAGTGTGACTAAAATGATAGAGCAACTGGGATGGGAGGATTTAGAGGAAAGGAGGAAGCAAAGTAGACTGATAACAATGTATAAAATAACTAGGAACCAAAAGGGCTGGGAGGAGCTTAGAAAGGGCGTTATAAGGCTAGGAGGGACCATGATTGGAAGTTGGAGATAAGATAAGATAATTAGCAGTGTGTACACACATTACATGCATACACCCCTGCTTGCGGCTATTGTGGGTATTCCACCACGGTGGCTCGCTTGCTTGCGGCTGACTCTCTCAGCCCCTCCCTGAGCTCACCAACACTCCGAGCATCCACAAGCCCAGAGTCCAACAAATTCATAGGGGAAGCAAAAATGATATGGGCAAGTATTCTTTTTTGAGAAGAACGGTGAGGGAGTGGAATGTGATGGACTCATCTGGGCTTGTGGATGCTCGGAGTGTTGGTGAGTTCAGGGAGGGACTGAGAGTCAGCTGCAAGCAAGCGAGCCACCGTGGTGGAATACCCACAATAGCCGCAAGCAGGCCGGGTTATATGCATGTACACACTGCTATCTATCTAAAAAATTGGATCGTCCGATTGTTTTGAAATTTTTTTCACATTTTTTTTTGGCGTGCTATAAGGTCTTTCAAAAAAATTCAGAATTATTTATGAGGATGCTAAGGTTTACATGTAAATCAAATGGGACTACAACAATCGATTGTTCTTACCCTTAAGAAAGTGTTTTATTATTTGCTGAGCAATTTTTATAATTGAAAATATGCAAAATTGCAAAAATAAATAAAAACATCAGCTGCTACGTACTGTGGGTGACATCATATGATCTGTGACGTCATTGAGAGTTTCGAACGGGTTCCGTACGCGGCGCTGTATGGACTTCTGTATAATTTCTTTGTCACATGGACTAAATGGACTTCTGCAGCAATTGGACTTCAAAGGCTGAAATTCTCTTCAACACAGGCCTTATGACAGTAAGACAACTTGTAGAGGAACTTTGATTTTACAGTAAAATATATTATTTTTCTTTTAACTTTTGAGAAGTTTAAGGTTAAGGAAGACTTATTAATGTCATGTATAAAGAGGAGGGTCGATTGTAAGCGATACCTTCATCATGTAATTGTAACGATTATACGTCGTATTCATTTCAGCTGTTCCATATAATATAATATATAATATAATATTCGATGTAATATTCAAACCATGTCTCAGCGTAAATATTTTCTGATACACATCGTTAATATTCTTAATAGAAAGAATATTTTGTGTACAAAATATTATGAATTTTTAAAAAATATATATAGTTAGGGAATCAACAACCAAATTTAACGAAAATCGCGCTATTGGTGATACCGGGCTGAAATTTTCAGTACTTGCTAATAACATCATTTGCATCAACTTTTTTGGCGGATCCCAAAAAAAAGTGTCATACCGTGACCTTGAGTGACCTTTGAACTTTGACCTCCGATTGATTTACGTTTGATTTTTTTACAAGGAATCTAAGGCAGATACGAAAAAAATTGTCATTAGCAAATATGTTTGTACTAACACGGAGAGTAATTAGCAATTTTTGGAAAAGACCTAAGTCCATAAAAAACAAAATGGCTGCCGATGAAACTTTTATTGACCTCTTTTTTGGCAGCTTTCTTGCTTATTTTAACCAAGCTAGCAAACTTTTTAGCTTAAAATAGCAACTATCAATTGTCTACTATCATTACGATTAAAGAAAATCATAATGCTTGTTGATAAGAGAATAATAACTCGAGATATTGTAATTTCTACCGTAAAATGAGCACTTATTCCCTATGCTATTATAATACGTTTTTTTTTACCAAAATCCATACTTTTTGTGACAAAAGCATTAAACATACAGAAATGATTAATTGCATCATAAGAACCTTAAAAAATACTGTACCCTAAAATTTTGAACCACCCTTTGACCCCTGGTGACCTTTCAAAATGGCGGATGTGGAGAACAGGAATGTATTATTTTCTGGCAAACCAAAGGTCGGGATAAAGATATATTCCGCAGAAAAGATGCTTAGATGGTTGCAATTATTTAAAAAGGGTCCCTAATTGTTTTCAAAGTGCAATATTGCCAAATATAGCACCCCTAGAGACCTAAATTTTATTTGACTTTTTTTCAGTTAAAATCGTATAAAATCCATGCTTTCTGAAAGTGGAGCTTCTAATTTTCAAGCATGATTAATTAATTGGGGTCACGAGAACCAAAAAAAATAAGAACCCCCCTCCCCTCCCCTCACCCCCCCCCCCCAAATTGAAACATTTTACGCCTCCTGCCCAGGGTTCTTTAATCCATGATTGACTCGGGGAATTATATTATATTTTTTTAGGCCATAGTCAGTGCATTGAAGTAATTGCAGTTAGTAACCATTTGTCTATAGTATACGTATTTCTACTAAATAAAAATTAAAACTAAGAGTAATTTTAAGAAAGAGTTCCCTAATTAAAAAAACAAAAAAACATGGGTTTCCAAGTCTTCCTAAAATCTGAGTAATCTTTTTCTCGAGAAACAAATAATAAATATTTAACAAATATAACAAATATAACAAATGTTTTATAAAATATATATGCTAAAAATACTGTATTTATATAAATAATGTTCACTTAATTTTTTGATAATGCTTTTAACCATTCGTTCACAGTACAATATATAAATATGTACAATTTGTATAAAATAAGTATGTACGATCAAGTACATCCAGCGGGGTTCTAAAATGGAAAAGGTACGTGTTCGTGCATACGCACAATGATCCAAATCTGCAACGTTAATTTATGAGCGACTTTCGGAGGGTGCAACGGAGGCATACATTACCCCCTTTATATGCACGTTTAAATCAACCCAGCAAGGGCAATATCACAATATCAGCCGTGAATCCAGAAAAAAAAAAAAAAATCGGAGGGGGTAGAGGGGTGGGGGGGACGTGCTTCCTCCATAAGGCCAATGTTAAAAGAAAAAAATGGAGTGTGGCAAATGCCTATACTGCAATTGCCCTTGTTAAGTAAAACATATCAGCCCCCCCCCCCCCCCTCCCTCCCTGGATCCGCGCCTGGGCAATATTGAAGGTACCAACATCAAAAGTTAGTCCTGCGTATTTATGATAGCTACAACAACAAGAGGAAAAAAAAAAAAAAAAAAAAAACGATTTCCCATTTACTATATTTTATTATTTTCCACATTTCCAGCACTCACTTTCAAACCTGCTTAGAGAAGTGTGTAATTTTTTTTTTTTTTTTTTCAAATTTCCATTCTAAAATAAGAGAAGGTGAATTAAAAGAATTAAATTTTTGCTGAATCTGCGTCAAAAAATAGTACTAAAAATAAAAATTTACTGCCGGGCATCATTTGTGTCGTTTTGTCGGTTATGATAATTTTAAACATTTTGATTTTCATCCCTAACTCCGGGATGATAGTGGAACCCTAATATGTTGATTTGCATTTTTCAGTTCCTCACTCATTAAGAAAGAAAGGTTTTTCAAAACTCATTTTCAAAATGTTAGGTTTTTAGCTACATTGAACTACATTTTGGAGCTGGTTCCTTCAATATTGTCCTTGCCGGGAGTTAATTATGAGACAACTTGCATTTTGGTAATAACCCAATAAGTGGGATATATTATATGTCCCTCTAGGTATTTCCCCCCGTACCAGTAAAGAATTACAATATATTTAAGTATAAAAATTAATTGTAATGCATTTATAATTTGACTAAGACAGTAAGATTTATATAGTTTTATTATTGTCATTGATTATATATTCGTATGTATACAGTGTAACCTTTAATTGATAACATATGATTAGCAAGAACGGTGATCCAGTAGAGTTTTTTAATATAATGGAAGAGGACAGAGGTGCTTCATGTTCTGTAAAGTCAATTTAGGGGGGCGATGTACATAGGGGAGAGGGGGGGGGGGTGGAGGCTTAATTATATGTTGGTATCTTAAAGAGTAAAGAAGGTTGTGATTCATATATGCTTGTTTATCGAGAAATAGATTACTCAGATTTTAGGAAGACTTGGAAACCCATCTTTTTTTTTAATTAGGGACACTCTTTCTTAAAATTACTCTTAGTTTTAATTTTTATTTAGTAGAAATACGTATACTATATACAAATGGTTACTAACTGCAATTACTTCAATGAATTGACTATGGCCTAAAAAAATATAATATAATTCCCCGAGTCAATCATGGATTAAAGAACCCTGGGCAGGAGGCGTAAAATGTTTCAATTTTTTTTTGGGGGGGGGGGGGTCGAGGGGAGGAGAGGGGGGTTCTTATTTTTTTGGTTCTCGTGACCCCAATTAATTAATCATGCTTGAAAATTAGAAGCTCCACTTTCAGAAAGCATGGATTTTATATGATTTTAGCTGAAAAAAAGTCAAATAAAATTTAGGTCTCTAGGGGTACTATATTTGGTAATATTGCACTTTGAAAACAATTAGGGACCCTTTTTAAATAATTGCAACCATCTAAGCATCTTTTCTGCGGAATATATCTTTATCCCGACCTTTGGTTTGCCAGAAAATAATACTTTCCTGTTCTCCACATCCGCCATTTTGAAAGGTCACCAGGGGTCAAAGGGTGGTTCAAAATTTTAGGGTACAGTATTTTTTAAGGTTTTTATGATGCAATTAATCATTTCTGTATGTTTAATGCTTTTGTCACAAAAAGTATGGATTTTGGTAAAAAAACGTATTATAATAGCATAGGGAATAAGTGCTCATTTTACGGTAGAAATTACAATATCTCGAGTTATTATTCTCTTATCAACAAGCATTATGATTTTCTTTAATCGTAATGATAGTAGACAATTGATAGTTGCTATTTTAAGCTAAAAAGTTTGCTAGTTTGGTTAAAATAAGCAAGAAAGCTGCCAAAAAAGAGGTCAATAAAAGTTTCATCGGCCGCCATTTTGTTTTTTATGGACTTAGGTCTTTTCCAAAAATTGCTAATTACTCTCCGTGTTAGTACAAACATATTTGCTAATGACAATTTTTTTCGTATCTGCCTTAGATTCCTTGTAAAAAAATCAAACGTAAATCAATCGGAGGTCAAAGTTCAAAGGTCACTCAAGGTCACGGTATGACACTTTTTTTTGGGATCCGCCAAAAAAGTTGATGCAAATGATGTTATTAGCAAGTACTGAAAATTTCAGCCCGGTATCACCAATAGCGCGATTTTTGCCATTAATTCCCTAACTAATATTGTTACTTGTACTAGCTGTACGATACACAATTATTACTTATATAGCTACAAAATATAGCTTCATAGCTATATGTATATTTATATAGCTTTATAAAGCATAAATATATTAAATTACTAGTAGCTACATTATTAATTGACAATATACTACAAAAAATAATTTTTTATAACAATTTTCACTCGGCCATTAATTTAAGAACCACTTTTAATAAACAAGCAATGAAAAGAGATAACAAACATAACATGATTTCACTTATTTACTTACATGTATGTTACACTTATAACACAACTATTAGATACATAAGTTTATGCTTTATAGTTAATCTAGATTACACAACAATGAAAAATGCTAGAAAAGATAATAATTTTATACAAACTTTGATATTTTTAATACACATCATGCTCATCTACCTTGCTCTATTTAACACAATAATCTTAAAACTCTCTCCTACATAATATATCAACATTTATAATCATGCATGAATTAATAAAACACATCATAATGTTCTAATGAAAATAAACAGAAGCTGTATCATTTCAAATAATAAGTAAGGAGATCTGACAGGTTAAAACGTGTGAGTGTGAAAATGAAATCTTTAACTTTCCATCATGAAGCACTGTAATGCAAAAGGTCACATGGAAGAGAAACATATGTTTTCAATGGTAATAATAATGACATCCCACGATATTAAATTAAACGTATAATTTTTTTATTAAATTAAAGGTGTCAACTTCATTCACCTGCTGTGAAGTGTAAAATTATTATAATTATAATTGTGCTGCATGTAATAATGTTTTTGTACTGTATGAAACTGTCAAATTATATATACTTGGACTTAAATATGTTATAAGAAACATTGTAAGGTATTATTTTTTATTCATTTGTCTAATATATCATTTTTTTTTCTTTCTTTTAAATAGTACAAGACATGATAAAAATCATAGAATATAATGCCCGTGTATTGTTTTATAAATACTTATGCATGATGGTTTTGACATGCTTATAAGCATAAAATTGATAATTATGATGTTAAATATAATATGACATATAAAGATTTTAATCAAAACTTGATTTATACAAATGTAAGAAATGGAACATTGTATATCACGCTGATAAATGTCTTACAATTTTTACTATCATATTCTCAGTATTTAAAAATGTAGACTTTACTTTCAGACATTTACTATAACTCACATTTAAAAAAAAAAAAAAAAGCACTCCATACTTTCTATGCATACATAAAATTTCAGTATTTTCTTACTGCTCCTGCATATAATATTAATTACAAGCATGATTTTCTCTATAAAATAATATATGTTACTAAATAACTTTAAACTTTCCTTGTTTTTTATAAAAAGTTTAAACCTGCATGTAAAACTTTCAATTTATAAAACTATAATACTAAAAATATCACACTTTACATTTAGTATACATATTTTATTTAAGCTCTCATTTTCACTCAATGTAAAAATGCAACTTTTAGCGATAAGCACGAAGTTTCTTTAAACACTTCAATTTAAATTCTTACATTCTTATCAAAATCAATAATTTTAAAATAGACATTTTGTAATAAATTAAAATACAAGTTAAAAGTTATCATTTTATTTTAAAACTTAACAACTGTACATGTAGTAAAATGTAACACATGAACGTTTTTATACATTATACTATAGATAGGCCTACGTGTAACAAAAACTTACACTGTTCACTGACAGTATGATTGCTTTATGACCCTCTTCCCTACATTCAACTAGTAAGCACTTCTGCAATGCTGCTGCAGTTAAAAAAAACATGGAACCACTTATTATATAGACACTTATTCAAACCAATTGCACTATAATATCTTTTGTGGATTTTTATTTATATATAAAAACATCCAATTTATCTTTAGCATGTCAAAACTGTTGAAATTAGATTTATTATTTGTATTAACTGTTTATAAAATATTATATTTTACTTTGTTAAACATATGGTACTTTGATTACTTTATTTCTAAAAAGAAATTTTTATAATGTATGATACACGATATATTATACGAGCAAAAGTAGTTTAGTACATTATTAACATCATTATTAATGGTACATTTTGCTGATCCTTGTTTCATTTAAAGCCAATATGTTTATAGACAATAGGAAATTTCATGGTAAAGCACAAGATTTGCGGTCAGTTTGGACCTCGAGAGATAATGTGGTCCACTCTCACTAAACTCTCACTCACAGTTTATAACAATTTTTGCCAATTCATCATTCACGCCTATTATATTTATTTAATTTATTGGATTATTTTAACTCACAATATAACTGGATTTTATTTGCTACGCTGTATTTTACTGTCATATGTTTTTGATGTATTTCTTTCTATATAGTTTCACTTTTGAAATATAGTAATGAAATAAATGACACTTTTATAGTTTAATTAGTGCTAAAAATTACATAAAGCAAAATCATGGACCTACTATATATATATATATACTGTATATATTGTCATGCATAGCAAATATTATAATTATAATAAATATATAACTTTTTGTGTTTTTAATTTAAAATCATAATTACAAAAAAAAAAATCATTTTTTATAATGTACAAAAACATACATCGTGTGTATTTACACGTTCACAAAAATATCCAGATGTTATTAAAAAATAAGTAAGTAATTGTTTATTATATTTTTACTTATTAAGGCATTTTTTAAAATTGTGAAACATTGTCAACAAATTACCACAAATGAGTCTTCATGGTTATAAAAGCCATGTTTTGAAACGTACCATGTTGACAACGGAGACAACCATAGATGTCTGTTAATCTTAAAAATGTTATTGTCGTTAGAGATAAACGAAGGAATGGGAAGTTTTTTTACCTTAATTTTCCTGTCATTTTATATAAAAGTCCAAGAATTTCGAAGCTACCATTATACACGCACACCTGCTACACTAATCTTAACCTTAAGTAATAAAAAATCTTGAAGAAAAAAATAAAAATGAAAATAAAAGAAGCAAAAAAGTAAAGAAAAAACAGAAAAAGATAATAATTGCCCACGTTTCCTGTAAATGATATATGTACTTAAATAGAACAAAACCACAATAATACTTATATTATTACGTTTTTTATGTATGAAACTTAGGTTACTATGTGTGCGGTATTATGTCAACTTTAACAGTTTTCAAAGAATACTTTACGTTAAGCCAGGATACCAATTACAAATGTTTGCAATATTTCAAAATAATCAGAAAAATTCTGTCAACGCTTTCTTAACAACACAAAATTTCTTTAAATTCTTAGAAATGTATTTTGTTTTGACTGCTGTATATACATTCATTTATCAAAAAGTTGTTTAGTAAATTAAAATCAATTTAATTCATTTAGCGTTGTCTAAGGTATTATATTATAAATAACAGCAATTACTTGACCATGAAACTAATCGAAATAAAAATTTCACACACTATTAAGCACTTAAGTTTATGTAATTAAAAACAATAATTTTATAACTGCAGTAAAATAAATATGATTTAATTAATTTTTTTTTTGTATAATGGTCGTGGTTATTGAATATAAATTTAATAGTTTTAATTGATTTGATGTAATTATAAAACAATTCTATTTTACTTACATAACAATAATGAATATAAAAATATTCCGTTAAAATTAATATACTATATTTTATTATATAAAATAGAAAAATACTGACATTGAATATATTTTTAGTATTCAACCTCATTATATAATAGTTGTAATTAGTATGGTAATATAATGTGATATTATTCCGTTCTTTTTCATACGTTACGTACATTTTTTTTTACATGTTCTATAAACTACTTTATGGCGCCTGTTTTTTATACATTCTGGCTCCCTCGTTTTTTGAACGGAGATGAGTCTAGACTTCTGGTTCACCATACAGCGTGTCCGGAGCCATTATGTCTGTCCTTCATTTCTTCATGCTGCTTTTCTTATATCGATATGGAAGTGAGAATCGGTGATCTAGTGAGGTAAAAAAAACACACACACATTATAATTTGTTGTGTTCTTTTTTTGAAACCGATGAGGCGTAAATAATATTCCCTATACTGTATCATAGAAAATATATTTTTAAGAAACGTTTGTGTTTTAGTCCACTGCAGCTATAAAATCGATTGTTTTAGCTGCAGTGTTAACTGCATCATGGTGCAGATTTTTAATAGAAGTGAATTAAGGAAAAGTTTAATAAGTTTTTGCATAATATCACACACAAAAAAATTTATAATTTTAAAATCTATTTTCTTATATATCGCTTATTATTATATTATGTCGATCAATGAAATAGTTTGCATACTATTTTAATAAAATTTCATTTCAACACTCCTGATACACAAACCTTGAAGTATTGATCTAAATTGCAAATCATGCATGTAAATTAGTCTTCCACAAAAATGATTGTGTTGAATTATAATTATAAGAAAAAAAAACGCACATTATATACGGGCCTTCTATTTAGTATTTACTGCTTTTAATTAATATTTTTATAACACCTAATTATATTACAAGAAGCTTTTTTTAAAACAAGTTATAATACTACGTATATCAGATATCAAATTTTGGTAAATTTCTCCAGCATTGACGCTACATTATTAAATATATTTTTTGTATGCAGTAACTCGATGCGAGGAGTAGCACTAGCTGTAATGCACACTCAGGTCGCCACAGTTTTTATGATAGAGATGGAGCGGTTTCCCTTAGTCTGTGTGTGGTCAAACAGTGGTCAAATGAGAGCAAGTTTTTTTTACTTACCTTCAGTGATTTGAATAGCAGTCTCTTGAGCTGAAGAACAACAATCAATCCTTTTAGTGCGAAATAAATTAAATTAGGTTTACTCACATTTACAGTACATGTTGTATACAATGTCAAGTTTCTCTCTTGTGATTGCAATTAAATTCTGAAGAGATTTTTTTTTCTATTGTAAATAATAACATTCTCATACTTATATACCTTTTCTTGTAAAAGGTTAAAGCTTTGCTATAATATATAACAAAGGGTTTAAAGTTCTGTAAATTGAATTTTACTCAATTTATTTATAAAAAAAATGCATGGAATTAGATTTAAATAATTTCATTACAATCGAGTCTTCGATACAATCAATGGATACTATAAAATAGTCTAAAGCTAAAAGAGAAGATTTCTAGATATTATGGACAAAGTTTACTACATTGTCATAGCATGAAATCCAGATTGATTTGTTTCATTATGATCCGAAATGGAAATTTTATTGTTTTCTTTACATATAAATATAAACTTAATAAAATAACTTCTTGTACTTATAGAATTCCAACAAAAAACAAACAAATATTTTTAATTAAAATAAAAACATACTGTAATTTAAACAATGAATGTGTTGTTTTTGTACTTACTAAAAAAAAAACTTATTTCTCTACTCATTGTTTATTGTTTAAAGACAGGTTAATAGTTTAATTGGACCATCCATCTCATTTTGAATGGAGGTAGGTAAGTAAGTAAAGTGAAATCTTGCCGGCTGCATACAACCTTGCAATGTCAGCTATATCAAATGAGACACTCGATCCACTTGTCTTCGGTCAGTGGGTGTTCGTAAGTTTGCCAGTCAACTCAGCGGGTAGCCCGTGGCAAGATCTGCTCCAGACAACTGGACCAGACGCCTTATTATTTGTCCTCAACTCTCTCTCTCTCTCTTCTCTCTCAAATTCTCTAATGTCACATGACATGGACATCACACAAACACTAACTTTCAATATAAAATACCAGGGGACAAAAATTAAATTGAGGAATATAATCAACAAGCAAAGTTAAAGCATCTTTAAGCTTTTTAAAATAATTTTTAATATCATTGATTGACCGACTTTCTATTGCAAAAAATAAATGTCAAATCTATAATTTATTAATTTCTTTAAATTATACACAACTTCTGTAAATCTCTATTATTAATAATTTAATATACTTTATTTATTTTTGTGAATAAACTATGATTTGACTATTTTTCTCTTTATATTATAGTACTTTAATATTTGGATTCCTTTCAATACTTCTTTTTCAATTGATTGTAGATGAAGAAAGATAAAAACACATACTTATTTATGTTGAAAGTAAGTTCAATAAGTTTAAATCTGATTTTAAAGATGAATTATTCAATTTCTTACACGTTTAACAAAGATTTAGCTTGTTTTTTATGCCTCCATTGTTTTATCGCTACACGCAACGAGGTGGAACATCGGTTATAAGTATAAGCAGCTCTATCAATAACTTGGCAATGAGTCTGTGAACCCGGATCATCTTGGCACAAACTCCTTAACTGGCAATTGATATTACACCATAACTTCCAGGCAGGTGCATTTTGAATATGCAGTTTATGACCTGTAATAAAAGTGAATATTCCTATAAAAAATGTTATTCATGTAAACTTGAAATTACTTAGAAGTCACTGGCAACAAATTTTTAAATGACGTCACGTCCTACGTATTATGAGATTCATTTGTTTTAAATTCAAAATTGATTTTGATATATAAAAACAATGGATATATTTTTGTTTCCATGGGAACTATACTTTAAAAAATTGCAAATCATGTTTTTTGAATGGGTTGTCTTTAAGCTTAGATTTATTATTAATATATTAAACTCTAATAGACAGCATGGGAAAAGTTTTATTTGTTCAACTTTGATTGGTCTTGTAATCTATTACTCTTACTTTCATAAAACTCATCAATTTATAATTTTGCAAGATAGCTTTTAACTTCAACAAAATATAAATCAAATATTAATGTTTTGATAATCATCGTAAAAAAAGCTTTTAAAAGGAAAAAAATATATATTATAAGGTAGATTAACAAATCATAAAACCAGAAATTATAATTTAATAAAAAAAAACGTATTTGTCATGGTTAGCGTGTTAATTTTACGGTTTTTTAAATGATTTGAGCACCACTCACTCTCACTTGACGTGCAATGGAGCGCACAATGGTGCGTGGGAGAACGTCCGCCTTGCAGATACTCGGACTGCCTTGATGCTGCGGAGGCCCACGGCATATCGTGAGATACTCAATCATTATCATCGACAAAAACTGACTCACTCACTTTCCACGCCAACAAACTTTCCTGATGCTATAAAATTACCTCGAGGCTCAGTCGTGGTCCCATCAGCTGTTTCATGTTCCTCAGGAATCATTACGGAGAACAATTAGAACAAGCACGAGGACGCTAAGGGTTGTATTAGAATTTAGTTTTATACAAAGCTAATAAGTTATTTTATTATTAAATTTTTTTGAATGAATTTTACTGTAAAATTCTCATTTGAGACAGGCAAATTTAATTTTAAGCATGGGTTAAAAGTACACCTTATAATAGCTTAAGGTAGAGATAACGCCGAACAGCTGATCGACGTAATGCATGCCCTTTGATTAACATGTAAACCTTAGCCAATTGACAAAAATTCTGAAATTTTTTTGAGAAGCAGATATTAGTGCCTAAAAGCCATAGAAAAAATTTCAAAACGATTTAACGAGCCGATTTTTTATAATTAATTTTTTTAATTTTCAGCATAGGGCTTTCCCATGGAGAGCCAAACTAAAAAATTAATTTAAAAAAATCGGCTCGTTAAATGTTTTTGAAACTTTTGCTATGGCTTTTAGGCACTAATATCTGCCTCTCAAAAAAATTTCAGAATTTTTGTCAATTTGCTAAGGTTTACATGTTAATCAAAGGGGATTACGTCGAACAGCTGTTCGACGTTATCTCTACCTTAAATATTATTATTGCCTTTTTTATCAAAGGTGCAGAATTTCATTGTAAGAAGGTATAAGAAAGCATACCATCTATAGCCATCTCTATAAAAAGTTAAAATTTACAGTTTTCGTACACATAACAACGCCCAAAACCTGAGTAACGTTCGTGCTGTCTTGAGGTGTATCTCATCATAAATAAATACAAGTGGATTTTATTATCTCCAAGTTTCTATTCTATCGGTGAGTTATTTTTCAAGCAGTAGCAGAATTCAGTTTTTTTTTTAAGTCTTTCGTTATAAGCACTTTGCTCGTAAACTCTCAATTTTAGTGATGTAATGAGTATTAGTATGACTTTTTTAAAGTTTTTTTCTCTTAAATTTTGCTAAATACTTTATTTTAACTGCAATGAAGCATTCAATTGTTCTCGTAGTCGCTCTGGTGCATTGTATGAGGGAAAGTGTCGTCTACAATACGTGCAGATACATATAAGATAAAAAAATTAAAAGTTTTGTCTTTATTTCTGTGGTTCGTTACTCCGTTAATCTAATAGAATACATTAAAATTGGAAAGACTTTCTTTATTACATTTTATTAACTCATTTCCTGTTTGACCAAATTTAATTTAAAACCATTACATTACCTGTTTTTATTTATGAAGTAAAAGTTACGTATTAATTTATTAATGTAAAAGAATTTTTATAATGATTCACGTTCATGAGTCATTTAACAAAACTATTAAAATTACTTTCATTGAATATTTTTATTTTATGTAATATAGATTATTTTTTATTTTGTACTGTAAAAATTCCATGTCAATGACATAATATTGGTCCCGGATTTAATATAATTATTTTATTTTTACAATTAAAACTGGTTAGTTTTAAATATATTTTTATTGCATGTATTTATTTTAATATTAAAAGTGTTATAAACGAAACAATTTATGAGTGTAAAAATGTTTTTTTTGCCGTTGGTTAAATATTAGCCTCAGAGCAAATCCGCTTCGCTCTGCGTGCGGCTTGGTCCTGAGTCTTAATTGTGCACCTGACTAACACACTGGCTGGCCGAAAACCACCGAGCATTATTGTATGAGATCAGTGAACAATACCGAGGCCGTGACTCACATCAGGCAAGCATTGTTGTAGACATCAAAATCTCTTCATTTTAAACTGATTTTGAGAAAAACATTTTTTTTTTTAGAACATTTCACTCTTAATGTTCTCCAGATCCATTTTGCGTCACTTGCAATTTATCAGTGTTAATTCAAACGGTTCATGGTTTTACACATTATAAAGCTTTAGAAGTCTTTGATTTTAAAATACATTCATGCGTATGATAATTAACGTCATTTCATATTACAGAAGATTCGTAAAAATACCATTTGTGTTAACAAGATGATATATAATTAATTTGACTGACATATTTGAATAGAAGCTTAAAATGTATTTATCATACCTATAGTCTTCTATATAAGACATGCTTTTTGCGCGTGATTTAGTAACTATTATATAAAGAAAAGGTTAATACATTCCCTTTTTAATAAAAATTAATTACACTAGGTGGGCGTTGTTTGAAATCAATTTATTTCCATTAGAAAATTTCAATTTATCACTATAGTATAATTAAACAAATGCTTTTTTACATTGAAAGGTAATTAAGAAGAGATTTGATGTTATTCATATAACCCGATCATGCTGTTGATGATGATGATAGGTTTCACTTCGCACCAAATATGCAGTAGCAAGTATAGGTGCACAATGGAAGGTCGATGTTCCCACTATATTTATAAACACGCAAGGTCGCTAGCTTCTGAGTGATGTGCTCGCGTTTTGTCTATATACCATGAAAGCATCTCATTAGGAGAAAGCGAGAGCAAAAGCGTGTGTATGTGTGTTCGTGTGTGTACGAGATCACTTTCAAAACCGTGTAAACATAACAGACGGTAGCAGCAACTTCTAAATATTATACCAGTGTATTGTAAGGTACTTTGTTACATATGTTGTTGTTATAATAATTTTTATATCATATAATATCTCACGAAAGAAAGTAAAGAAAACTTTTACATATTATCATGTTAAATACATTGTTGTTATGTTATTATCATTATTATATAGATGTGCGAACATATGTGAATTTTTTTATTCTCGTAAAGGTATAATTAAGTTTTATATTTTTTTTTCTCTCTTCTAGGGTCAATGAATTTTTATCAAAATACTTTTTCTTTTTATACTTAAAAGGTGCAAGTATTTTATTAAATTAAGAACATTTAAGCTCCTTTTCCTTTGATAATTGCTAATTTTCTTATTAATATGTCTTCTTTGACAATATAATAAGGCTAGGAACATAATTGCATAAGATATTAATTTTTTGAAGTGGGACATGATTGAAATCCTGTAATTTTCACGAATATTTTTTCTACGGTGCTCAGAACGTTGTAATAGCTAGGTCATGTCACGGTACTTACAAAGTTTAAGTACAATATCTTGTGTGAATAAATTTTTGCAAGTAATTTCATGACCTCATTGTATTATAATATTTTTAAGAATAGCAAAGTAGACTTTCAACAATTGAAAATTTTCTCAATCATTGCTCAAAATTTCTCGATATTCGTGCAATAGATGTCCCCAATAGAAAATAAAAGTTAAAATAATATTTTAATGATAGGGTTAGTTAAATGCTCATCTTTGTTTTCTGGTAAATAATTATATAGTGACAGGCCGTTGATCTATTGTGTTCTTAGTAAAAACTACAGGAAATATCAGGGAAAGCTTTAAAAACAGAATAATTATTATTATGTGAAT
Source organism: Siphlonurus alternatus (assembly GCA_949825025.1). Taxonomy (NCBI): domain Eukaryota; kingdom Metazoa; phylum Arthropoda; class Insecta; order Ephemeroptera; family Siphlonuridae; genus Siphlonurus; species Siphlonurus alternatus. The sequence continues at coordinate 23,996,370 of OX463780.1, read as the reverse complement.
TTTCCATAAAACTAATAAAAATGCTAACAAAATAACAAGAAAACCTTAAGGCTTTCGTGTAAATAATAAGTTGTAAGGAAATTCACGAAAACAAGAAGAGAAACGTAATATAGGTGTTAAAAATATTAACTTATTTCTTCGATCGTGTCTTATAATTATATCAAATATAATAATATTAATTAAAATTTACTTAATATTTTTTTCAATAACTTTATTTAAACTTGTATATTAAACTAACAAATTTAAATAATTATTCAATCTAATTTTCATTCTAGAACTATGTAACTGTAATACTAAAGTTTCAAGTATAAACTTGTGTATGTGATAAGATGCCGGAAATGCAGTTTACAAGCTTTAATAATTATCATTAAAAACACAGTTACAATGGTAGCACCAATATGTGTAAACTGAATCAGAATTAACCCAGTAACATTGAAACGCACCTATATAGATTTTATTATCAACATAATAACACGTTTCACCACGTTGTTTTATTTATCGCGTAACCCAGTAATAGAATTAAGACTTAAGAATGCAACAATGCAGTTGAAATACTTGCAGCTGAGCATTGATATATTCTTGTAACAAGGATTTAACACTATAATGAGCTATGTCATGAAGAAGACCTTTTTTGTACATTGTATGTACATTAAATATATAATATAGCATCAGTAAATTATTCATTGCGCAGTGACTCTTAGAATTAATTTTTTTTATAATTTTATATCCATATTTCATAACTATTATGTTTAAATAATTTTTTATATTACCCTTTAAAATGTCATGCATATAATACTGTATATTACATTGTATTCATTGTCACATTCACGTGCAATTGCTTCACCTCGTTTAAGTGAGATGCAGCTAAGTACTTTAGTGACAATGATCACCAGTGACGTCACGAGGTCAAATGTCACGTGACCTCTCGCGTGTGTCACCCCGGCGACGACTAGGAGCTAACAATGTCATCATCAAACTGCGCTTACTCGTGAACATGACGGACCTACTTAACAACATCACATTGTTATTGTTGGAGACAGTCACGTTTTAGTCAAGACAGTAATTTTCAAACTGATCTTACAATAGGTCAGTGGCTCGACTCATTTAAAATGGAAAGCATAATATTATAAAGGAGGAAATATGGAAGTCATTGAGTACATTACTTGGTATTTTTCTTTTATTCTCATTACTATACTTTCATGCATGATTTTTATTACTTTTCTATAAAATGCATGGAAAGAATTTAGGTCTATAATTTACTGTACCTGATCTCTCTCTCTCTTTAAAGCCTGTAATTATTATTAATTTTTGTGTAAAATACTAATATCTAAATAGATAAAACAATACTACTAAAAATCATTGCTATATAATTGGTAAAAGTTTTCGTTTGTGGCTACGCTCTTTTAAATGAATTTTTGGTTCATAGATAAAGCATATTCTCTCTCCCATTTCCAACCCTTAATGTTCACCCCTAACAATTATTTTTAACCCCTCTTTGTATGCTGTAATGAAATTTTATATTGGTATACATTTTACTAGACCGGCAAAGAATTTAATTCGTTTCATACATAAAAAAAATGTGGTTATATACGTATGCATGAATTTACATTAATTTATATATATTATTTTTCTGTATTATGTTACTGTGTCTCACATCTCACATATACATGTAAGTACACGTATTTCATTTTTATATAGGATATTGTATACATTTTATTTAATTTTCTTTATATATTATGTTACGAAAAAAGCTGTCATGATACATAATTTTTTATGGATACCCAAAAACTAGCAGAAGAGTGATGACATACCCATTTTTTCTCCCATTTTTTTGGAGATGTCAGATTTATGTACATATATGTATAAAAACATCTCAAATATTAAACATTAACAAAAAACAGGATAATATCTGAAACAGGATTTTTATATATATTATTATATCTGCTTGGTATAGACAGTTTTTAATTCGACAATCTAAAATACTTGCAATGAGTTTGAAGTTCACCTTGTGAATTAATTCGCATAAAAAATGTAGCTTGTGTATATCCTGAAGATGGCAAGGTTAAAGGGCACAATTCACCTTAATTTAACCTTTAAGCACCCTGAAGTACGCCACTAGTATCACGTACACAACACGTGCAAAACGTGTTGTCATTTTTTATAAATAAGTTAAGTGTTTACAGAAATTAGTGGACATGTTTTTTTTTTTTTTTATATATCATCACAGAAGATATGTTACCATATTTATATTCATTTAAGAAATAATTATTACCTACAAGCCTACATACTTTTCCAGTAAAACAACTTTTGTATACACTATAACCGTGTACTGCATTTAAAGTTATCATTAAATTTATAACGTTATATGAGGTAATAATACTAATAATATATTTTTTAATAAATATTTAATTATATAGACAGGTAAGAGGAAGGTATAAAATTGTTAATGCTTAACATATTTTTATTACTATTGGATCATATTTTATATAACGGAGGTAAATTTATTGTTTTCTTTCCCCATACATTTCTGTATTCACAACTTTTCCAATCAATATTATTTCGTTTTTTAATGCTTAAAAATGAATCCTTAGAAATATATGAATCACCTGTCAAATTTCTATATTTTAAATAATTTTTTTTTGTAGGTTAATCACACATACTTAATATTTGTTAAATCTGTTCCATAACCCTTTTTTTCTTGACAGGTATATATGCATCCTCCAAAAATATCATGCGTGCAAAATGAAAATGTATAAATAAAATTATAGAAATGATTAATCATTTCTATGTTTGTATAATATGTCAGTAGGCTATATTATCTCTTTTTTATATAGAAAAGTTGTGGTTTTTTGAAAGTCCATTCAAAATTTGTATGCTTCCTTCTTTTAATGACCTGTAACGATAAAAAATATTATTAATGAAGGATCTTGATATATCTTGAAGCTTGCGATTTCCCTTGAAAAAAAAAAAAAAAAAGCAATGTCATTAATCTATAATAATTTGTTGAACAAAAATCAATAAATGAAATTATTATGCATGTATGAACTTGATGGTTGATTATTGACCTCTAACCTCAGCTGCAAGTATGCAGCCACACACACAGAGATTGTATTACCCAAGCCTTCTCATTGCCTGCAAGTTAAATATAAGCTGTATTGATGCATTTATTATGCAGCCAGACTTACATAGTAGACACAACATGACTCATCGACCAAAATGATTGTTGTACTTGAAGGAAGATGCCTTGAGGTTATTATTAAACACAACAACCTAAACAAAAACCACAAAAAATTATAAAATGAAGAACCTACATAACGTATTTGGTCTAGCCACTCTAGCCTAAAGGTTTCTTTTTTTACTATTTTCAAGATTATAACGAAATGATGAAATACAAGCATTTTTATTCAGAGTAGATATTATAATACTAAATAAATATTAATTTCATCATTGTGAACTAAATAATAAAATAAACTTCTCCACGACTTTGAAATTGTTATAGATAGCCGTGTGTCCTTTATTGTATTAACTTAATTTTTTACGCCTATGCACGTTTGCAATTTACTATTTTTAATTTTAAATGCTGAAAATGCAATAATTTTTAGTGTATAATTATATTTTCATGGTAAATGTTAGCATTAATCGATGCTGAGAAAAATTAATTTTAATACCAGTCGTATTCTTATTCATTTTACAACTCCTATATATATTAAATATTTTTTTTCAAGCTTGAATTGTAAAAAATCAGCGTGAAATCGATAAGTTGTATGAGAGTGGATTTAACAACAAAAAAATAAACAAATAACTATAGTTCATATAAAATTTGCATGATTCATATTATAATTTTATGCAACACGCGTTTATAACTTTTTTTTACAACTTTAAAACAAAATAAATGTATGTATTTAGAAGCTACTTTATGTAATAAAATGTGAACCACGTGAGTTAATGGTATATATATTGGAGGTTAATTAGAAAAATATGCTATAATATTTTTCATTTATCAACGCTGCTTGCTGTAGGCAGCGTATTTCCTGCACTTAACGAGACCTGTTAAAATAGGAGGTTAAATATATCTAAATCATATATCCTGAAGATATGCAATCATTTTGAGAAACTGTCTGAAATATCTGGTGCAGATTCCATTTTAACAAGCGAATCCGTGTGGTAACGTGTTTACTGGTTTTATATTTATATTCCTGTGGTATTTTATACCTCGTCAGTATAATTATATTATATTATATATGGACCTCCAATTTATTTTATATTCAACATAAAAACAATATGCAAGTATCTGCAAATGTTGGTTTACTTTGAACGTTATAACTACATATGATACATACACTGAGATTGTTTATATTATATATATAAAAAAAAAGCGAACAACCGAACTTTTGCAGCGACTCCGAGGTGCCGTGTTTGTTGAAGTAAGATTGAGTAAAATATCAATTGAAAAAAAAAATCATTATATTTTCTGCTTGAAGTTATGTACTAGTTAAAATTCTCTTCTGAGGTAAATTAGAGAGAGATGAAGAGCAAAAGATAGAGAATGTATGAAAAATTGCTTAAAATTAAAGAAGCTTAGTCAGATGTGAAGAAATATTAGAGCTTCGTGATTTGGACTTACCTTCGAGTTTTACCTTGACTTACGTGACGCCAGTGGGATGTGCAAGATGTAAATGCTATTTGTCAAGCTTATACGATTGATGAAGTACTACCACGTAATAAACCTTGCCTGAAGAATCACTTTACTCGTAGAAAATATTTGTATTTATGATCTCATTGACTAGCCTGTTCTTTTTTTATATACAATATGATCTCAATATTATATTAAAACGAACACATACATACACACACACCCTTTTAATGTTATATGAATATTTAATGAACATATTGGTCATGTAATGCATGAAGCATTTTCTTTTTTTACATAAATGATTCACTTTATACAGTTACTTTAAATATTATTACTACATGTACTTTTATATACATCAGTAATTTTAACATGTACTGTATTAATGAGTAAAAATAAAAATCATAATAAAATAATTTTAATTTATTTTTATATAAAATTTTGATTTATTACAACACTTAAAATCTCCCGTAGGCTTAGTTTTGATCACAGCATGCGGGTTAGTTTTTGATCATTAATCTGTAGAAGTTCATACGGTTAGGTAAATCTGGTCCTTATATATCTTTCATACACAAGCCGCTCCCTGCAACCGCTTGAGGTCCATCGGATGCTGTTGATCTGAAATGACGCGAAATGCTCCCGTTAACGTTCACTTGGGCTACAATCTGTAGTAGTAAGTCCATTCATCTAAGTGTTGACCTCTACCAGTTCTGAACTTACAGTTAAATATGTATATTATGGCTGTCTCGTTATTAATGAAGTGTGAAACATTAAATCAGGAAATAATTATCAAAAATATTACAGATATTTCAATGATTTATTATCACAAAAATTATTTAAATTGTTATTTATATTAAAAAAAACATTCATGACGTCATTGGTGAACTTTTGTATTCAAAATTAAAAACTTAGAGTAAAAAAATTGCAATCGAATTATTATGAAATATTTTATAGAAAGTTAATATATTATTGTTCTTCTTTTTTTTTCAAGAAAATGTCGTGATGTTCTCCATATAAACATTCATAGTATTATAACTTTTGTAAATGACGTCATCAAGTAATGAGATGTGTGTACCTTTGCTTGTGATGTGAACCTGAGAGAGAGAAGGAGGAAGGAGATTTCACAAGCTACCAGCAGCCAATGAGCAGTCACTATGAATCAGCTGCTGCTGCTGACTCTTGGCTCTCTCGTCAGTCGTGTGTGATCTCTGAGTGGTGTTACATCTCGTGTGTCCGGTGTTTCAGTGATGGGCTCTCTGGCCGCGGAGTCCCACTCTGGGGGTGGCGGGGTGATGGCCTCGCGCCCCACACGCTGCCTGCTGCTCCTCCAACGCTGCCTCGCCATACGTCTGCAGCGCATCTCAAGTCTTCTGCCTCCACCCCCGCATCTCACCCCGCCAAGACATGGACACGAATATTGGATGTATGATAGTGGATACCGACTTTTCCAGGTGAGTCTCAGAGTACATGTCATCTTTATAGTAAGATGAATTGGGAAGTAATACAATTTTATTAAATTTATTTTTAGAAGTTGCTTTTATTATTTTTAAATCAAATTGAACTTGTTTGACAATTTTTCCCCCCCTAACAAATCTTCAACTTTGCCATCATCTTATTATTTAAGCTTTACAGCTTAATTATTTATCCGATAATTTAGATGAAATTCATTGGAGAGGTGTGATGTATAGCTTAGCAATTTAAGTAACGAGGGAAATACGGCACATTGAATAAAAAAACTTGATATATACGCAGTCATGACAGGTGTGTCTGGTTCAACCGAGATTTCTAGTGCATAAATAAACCCTTGATGTCTTGTATAGTTCAAGGGGTTGCATTAACGTTGTATCAAAGGAACACGTTCTTTCTCCCCTTTTTGTCATGCAGGTCAGTTTTTGTGTGAATAAATCATGACCTGTACTGGAACTTATGCGTAAGAGATGTTGCCACAAATAAGTTTGTTCAAACTTTTCAACTGCTTCTCTCATGTATTGCATTTTTTTTTTGTTTGACTTCATGTTCAGTTTTTTGTTTTGTTTTGCTTTCTTTTGCTATGTTCATGGTTGACATGCATAACAAAATAGACCCATACATTTCTACTTACTGTAAATTTTACATCATGACATTTGCTTAGCATTTTTTTTTTTTTTTTTTTTACATATAAAAAAAATGTTGTATCTTACAAACAATGTAAATCTTGTTGAATCCTATTAACGTAGATAAAAAAAAACAGCAGGATATAAATAATTTATCATAATATCTCATTTATATTTAATGACTTACAGAAATATGTGAGCTGAAAATTATATAATTTCCACTATTGTTTGTATTAGCAAATAATTTTTACTTGGAATCCAAATGACATCAAGAATTTTCATTTGTGTCAGTGTCCAAATATGTGTAATACATTTGTGCTGAAATCTTGGCATATTGTTTGGCTTATATGTTTTTTATTATTTCTTTGACTAAACAATTTCAAGGATATATTTTATGTAACATAAAATTTTAATTGTGATGCTTGTCATGATAAGATAACATGTGAAAAAAAAAATAACATAAGTTTTTGCGCGTGTACATAGTTAGCATAAATGATGAGGACATTCAACAATGTGTGTGACTTTGTTGCTATGATGTATCGGTGCGTAGAAAGCTAACAATAGACAGACATGTAGGCATCTGCTATAAGATCTAGTCTGCATGATGACTAGTAAGGGTGGTCCACCCCTAGTCTGTTTTCTCTCCACGCACATAAACACGCAAGGGGGTACATCTCACCCCTAACTTACGTGAGGGGGAAAATTATTGATCAGCACTTATTGCGGCGGCGGTAAGGCTGAATCATGATGTCATCTCCTTCTCACTAACTTGCCACAATTGTACACTGAAAATAAACAACAATTGTCATAATTAATGTGATATCTGATCTTTCTTGCTCCACTCATAAGAAAATAGTTTTGTTGCCAAATGGAGTAGCTCAGCAACTTTTCATTAAAAAAAACCTTGGCTGGGTTAAGTATTTGAAAAAAAGAAGATGCTATTTATTGCTAAACAAAGTATAGTTTATTTTCAGTGTAGTGATATTCTTCTCTTGCAGCCTGCGCATTAAAATCTTGTCTTAATTGCCAAAATAAGGAAGTGACAATCTTTGCGTACATGTAACATATTTTATATTTTGTAGCGAGTTTAGCCTTGTAACGACAATTCAATAAGTTTTCTTTTTACAATCACATTTTATTTAAAAGAAAAAAAATTAGTCAAGAAATTAAATAACAATTTTTTTTATGTTTTTTAAGCAAATAGAGAATATTTTATGTACAAGCTGAAGCAATGTATTTAATTTTTTTATTATTTGAAATGTTTACTATAAAAATTTAAACCACCTTAAAAAAATAAAAACAGCATTATCAAACCAAGGTTTCACTTTTTAATTACGCACTTAATTTGAAAAAAAAAACTTATTGACTTTAGTATATGTGTATAAAAAATCAGTTTCACTGATTTCTCAATTTCTTTTTTATTTTGATTATATTTTGTTTACGCCGTTCATTGAAAACTCAATTTTATCTCATTGTTCATACTTGATTAACTTTTTTTTTTTTTTTTGCTATGCCATTTTGTACAATAGATTCTATTTTGGGTATAACATTACATAAAAGACTATATATATAATACATAATATATATACTCTTTTTTTATTCTTAATTGGTTCATTCAATTTCATGGTCTGAGTAAAGTAAGGCAGAAGCCCTCTGGTCCTTAACTTGATGTCCAAATGAGTTGTGACTGATATCTGTATATCTTTGCCAAAAAAAGGAGAGAAGAAGAAGATTGTGTCCGTTTTGCCAGAAACACTCTCTATTTTAGTGCACACTCAAGTACCCTCACTCTCCAGCATCCTTGTCAAAACCATTGATGCTTGTTCCCATATACTACCCCTAACTAATAAATGATATTAAAATAAAATCCATTGAATCAGTTTTTGAATGCTGCATAGCGAAATTAGTAATTAACAATACAACAAACATTTATTTTGCTTCTATATATCGCCCACCTAATATATCTAGAGTGATGAAAAAAATTCAGAATTTTGACAACACAGAAAATAATATAAAACCATTCTTAAAAGAATTTGAAATGTTATGCAAAAAATTAATTAAATACTGTAAAAATAATGATGATTTTTTTATTATTGCGGGTGACGTAAATCTTAATTTATTTATTGATGATGCAAATGTAATTTTATATAAAGATATACTGGACTCATACAAGTTGGAAATTGTTAATAGTTCCGCTACTAGAGAAACAATGAAAACGGCTACTTTAATTGATCATATTATTAAAAGTACATCTGCTATTAATACTAATTATAAAACTGAAAAAACAACTCTGTCGGACCATAACTATACTATAGTCACAATAACATTAAATAACTCGAAGAACATTGATAAAATACAAGAAAAACAATTTTATTATAAACGAATATTTGACAAATGCAATTTAGATAATTTTCTGCTCCTATTAATTCGTGAAGAATGGAATGATTTATTAAATCCTGATCTCAATTCAAATGAGAGATGGTCAAAATTTCTTGAAATTTTTATTTATCATTTCAACGAGGCTTTTCCTGTTGTTAAAAGAAAAATTTCAAGTAACAAAAATAAACCTTCCTGGATACTCAATAACCCCCATCTTTACGAACAAGGGATTTCTTTAAAACGCTTACACTATGATGTAAAATTTACTGACCCAAATTTAGAGTCTACTTATAAAAAAGAAATGAAATCTTATAAACAAAATATGGCCACCGCTAAATTTAAAGAGAATGACCATGAAATAAAAGGAGCTAATAATAAAATTAAAGCTACGTGGAATATAATTAATAAAGAATGCAAAACAAAGAAAACAAATGTTAATAATAAGAATAATTATGAATTATGTATAAATAGTGTAACGATTACAGACCCCAAACTAATTTGCAATTTATTTAATAATTTTTTTGTCAAGACAATTGAAAATATAATAACAGAAAAATTTCCTTTTAATTATTCTAATACTTTAATTATTGTCGATTCTGATAAAAGTAAAACGAAATTAAATTTTAGTTCGATAGACCCGATTTATATTTTAAATCGAATGAAATCCCTTCCTAATAAGTATGCAGCTGGCCCAGACGAAATACCATATACTGTTGTAAAATATTGTGCTTCTGTTTTGTCTGTCCCTTTATCTAATTTAATTAACCATTCAATATCAGATGGTATATTTCCTGATTGTTTAAAGGATTCTAAGATTTATGCAACTCATAAAAAAGGCCCAACTTTCATTATTGATAATTACAGACCAATATCAAATACATCTGTTTTTGGCAAATTATTTGAGAATACATTAGACGATCAAATTACGGATTATCAAACAGAAAATCATTTAATTGCTCCCTGTCAACATGGATTCTTGAAAGACCGTTCTACTGATACAGCACTATTTGATCTTTTAAGCCACGTTTATATGGCAATAGATAATAAACTATTTTGCGTTGCAATATTTTTTGATTTATCTAAAGCGTTTGATAGTCTAAATAAAGATGTATTATTGAATAAATTTGATAACATGGGAATAGGAGTTTCGAGTCGTAATCTATTAGATTCATATCTAACTAACAGACAACAATATGTTGAATTAAATTCAAATTCTAACGGCCAAAATATTACATATAAATCAGACAAATTACCGATTACACTTGGAATTCCTCAAGGAGGAAAAATGTCAGCCACATTGTTTAATACAGGAACAAATGACTTATCAGATCATGTCAAGAATGCGGTATTAGTAAAGTATGCTGATGATATTACAGCTATAATCACAGCAGAAGCCGAAGATGAATTAATTCGTAAGATTAAACTTACTATTGAAGAGGTACATACTTGGTGTACAAATAATAAGCTAATATTAAATTCAACTAAAACCGAATACATCCAATTTCATTCCCCTAGACAAATCCCTTTGAATAGTTATTTGTTGCAATTAGCCGGGAAAACAATTAAAAGAGCAGAGTCTGTTAAGTTTCTTGGTCTACACATTAATGAAAGTTTGGATTGGTCTTTACATGTAAATGCGATTTGTAAGAAGATAAATTCGGCCAATTTTATGTTATATACAATCAGGAATCATGTATCTCATGAAACCTTGCTAACCATATATTATGCGTATGTTTATCCACATTTGGCATATGGCATAATAAATTGGGGATGTAAATCGGAACTATTGAATCGATGTTTTGTTTTGCAAAAGAGAGCACTTAGAACGATTTTAAGAATACCAAAAGGACAGTCGTGTGTTTCACATTTTAAGGCTAATAAAATGTTAACTGTCCCTTGCATTTATATTTTAAATTGTGCCTCATTCAAAAAAAATCATCCAAATTTTTATGTTCAGAATGATGGCTATCATGACTATAATACTAGGAATAAATCGAATGTAGTTACTGAAAGACATAACACACAATTTTTCAAAAACTGTGCAATGTATCAAACAGCAAAATTTTATGAATTTTTACCAGCATGTTTGAAAGAAATAAAAACCAGTAAACTTTTTCGCACAAAATTAAAGAATGTATTGATCAATAAAGAGTTTTACTCTATTAAAGCTTTTGAGAGTAATAAAATGTCTGAAAAAGTATTATCAGGATTATAAAATAAACAAAATTATAAATTTACATATACATTGTATTGACTGATATATATATATGTATGTATATGTATATATGCATATATGTATGTGTGTGTATATGTGTATGTGTATGTATATATATATATATATATATATATGTATGTGTGTGTGTGTGTGTATGTATGTATGTATATATATATATGTATGTATATGTATATATATATATGTATATATATATATGTTCCACATAAACTAAAATTTATCAGTATTAATGGTGACTTTGGCTTGTATTTTGTTTTTATTATTATTGTCAGTGATTGTGTTTGATAGTGTTAAATAACTTATGTAAATGTGTTTAAGTTTGATGTTTTTATGTTGTATTTTGTCCAATTTTGACTTGAACATATGTTTGTCTTGTACAACCAAAAAGAAGTTCCAAAATAAAAATAAATAAATAAATAAATAACTCATCGTCGCTCCCTCCTTAAGTCCACCCTTGCCATCAAGAAGTTAAGATGACTTGAAGAAAATGATTGCCAGTTACTTCTAAAGTATAGCCATGGGCAAAAAGAGTAAAAAAAATGCTACCATAAAGTTTTTCAACTTTTACCAAAATGAGACGTTTTAAAGTAATAAGTACTTGATTATAGGACATTTATATTTTTTTCTTTGCAAGTTTAAAAACATGTTCTAAAAAAAAAAGTTTGGCAAATAATAATAATTTACTAATCCTCAAATTGCATGCTTATCATCATAAAATTTACATATATTTTTTCTTCATCTTGCATAATAAAAGGTAATATAAAAGCTATTGTAAAAAAAAAACTATGGGTGTTCACCATTTAATATGCTAAAGCTCCGTATACTTTGACATACACTAACAAGAAGATTGATTGCAGTATTGTAAATAGACATGCACAGTAAGATGTGGTACAAGATACTACAAAAGTTCTTACGCCGTCCCGCTGGGCTGTCGCGTTAAATGTCATTCAAATCAATGTGTTTTTTTTTATGTGCAACCGGGTTTCGAACCTGGGGTCAAACAAAAGCAACTTGTAATGATGATGTTTAGTTGGCGCCAGCCTCGTGGGATGTCGGGGCGTGGTGACTGACCGTCAATGGACACCGCGGGTGTCAATAATAGATCCATTAGACGCTTTATACACAGGCATTCAAATGTAATTCGACTTCTTTAGAAGCAACTGTACTACATTTTAGTTTTAATAAAAATTGACAAGTACAGATAAAGTATTAGCAACAGAATTGGTTAAAAATAAAAGGTGAAAGTTATATTGAAGTTGTCATCTAAAATTGCTTTGACATTTTGACACTATAATGAATTTAGTAGTAAAATAACTATTTTATATATAATTTATTTTTTTTTAAAGCAAGTATTATACTTTAATTATATATTTAAAAAATACAATAATTAATTTTGTATTACAACATATAATATTTTTCAGAAAATATCACATTACTTGAGCAAAATGGGAGTGTTTGGATATAGGAAGAAAGGGAATGGGGGACCTCTCTCTGTTGTTTTTGGATTAACATGGATGTTAACAAGAATGATTTATACTGTACATGACATGTGTCACAAATAATTCTAGTATTGTGATGTTTCTTTTTATGAACCAAATCCTTTTTATAAACCTCCCAACAAGTTCCATTCAGGTGAAGTTGCAGAATTTACGTTAACAAGGAAATGAATGGTCATAAAAGAAGAAGGGGGAAAATACAAATAAAAATGTGTCTTTGGAATGGACATTTTTAAATAAAAAATACGTAATCGTGTACATTTGCAATCTTCACGCCTTTATTGCGTATAATTGCACGTACTACAAACTAAACGAATGCCCTTGGACATACAACTCCCAGTTCATCCATATAAAATAATTATATTGATGTGTAGGTGTCGACCTGGTTGCCTACCCACAAGGCGTGGAAACTAACAAGACTGCAATTAACCGACATTTTATCATTGTTAGAGTGTGTACATGATGGTGCTTGGTGCCTACAGAGCCTCTTGGACGCCAACCTTCGCTGCTTCTGGAACCTCTCCCTGCTGGAAGCGATGCGCCAGCTACAGTTCCAGGGTTACGTGGCGCCAGGCGTGTTACTCGTGTCGGCAGACGCATGCGCACTGGAAGTGGTACGCGCAGCCTGGGGGCGCAAGACGTTACAACCGCCCTCCAACTACATCATCACCGTCGTCGGTAAGTGCAGTCTACGCCAAATAATTTGCATAAAACAAGCAGGAGAACCGTGTGTGTGGGCGGTCACGTTGTCTGCAAAAATTTAGCAGCAAAGATAGGCGACCACTCAGCGGTGCTCTTCTGTTAAATAAATTGCACACTCAAGAAAAACATACAAATCTTTACTTCACTCTGCAGGGTTCGCTAATGACGGGTTTATTCAGCTATACTTTCCACATAGTAACTTCTTTAAGTCGGGAAAAGGTTTTCGAGCAAGAACTTCAATTGATATTTTATTTTAAAAATCAAATTAAAAATTATAAGTATATAAGCAAAAAAAAAAAAAAAACAAAACAAAAACAAAAACAAAAAAAAAAAAAACATGCGAAATGCATAAATATGTACTATTAAAAATATATCATATATATTTAAAACGTAGATATTTCTCACCAAATAATTTTTTATGCGATATAGACGAAGTCGATTGCTCATGACTCATGATATTAATAGAATAAATTCACTTTGAAACTTCATGTAAAACAGTACAGGTTATTCATACCTGTAGTAAAACTGGAGCATTAGGTGCTCACTTAATCATGTAATGTCTGCGGTAATTTATAGCCTTGCTGTGTAGCGAACGACCTTCCACGGGGGCGGTGTATTAGATCAAGCTTCTAGTGTCACCAATGTGGGTTTAATACCTGTATATCGTACAAAACGAGAAAAACCCATGCACTGTTATATTTATAATAAACGATGTTAGAATTGATCTAGTTTTCATTACCCTGGGTTAGGTCAAGGTTTCAAAGGTTCGATCCCTGTAGTGCGGGTAATTACAAAAGTAAAGGTTATGTGGGTATTGTGAGTGTTGGAAATAAGTTACTTAGAGTGCATTGCTTTCAAAAGAAATTGTACTGTGTGAGATTTTTTTTTTTTTTGTTACCTGCTCCAAATTATTAAATTATAATTCACATGGAATTGATTATTTTTCTTAAACAGTGAGAGTTAAAAAATTGTTCTGACTGTGAATGGCACTAATGACATCAGATTTACTTTTAGAATACTACGTAATATGTACTCGTATGTTATTTTATATAGTCTAGCTATGCACATTCTTCATTATTTAATTACATATACACGCATTAGCAATAAAGATGTTGCTGTATCATTATCATTAATTTTATTCTTCTCAGGATGATATGAATCAAAGAATTAGATTTTTATAATTGCCAATTTAACACTATGAATATCCGTGCTATTTTCATACAGTATGAAATTATCACAAAATTTATTTAAGTCTTCTTTTTCTTTTGTGATGACAGCTTTAGAAGAAGTTTATACAGCAAATAAATAGATCACCATAAATAATACGAGAATTATTTATTTTTTTTTATCTTGTAAAACGGAAACAGCTCATTTCCTTCTATATAGCGAAATCTTGAATATTGTTTTCAGTCCATTGGTAGACCTATAAACCTTGTTCGCACGTCTACAGGACATGAAGGTAACGATAAGATTGCACTTTCTTGATGATCGAATATCGATCGGTTGGAATGGCTGGAGCACGCGTGCATGCCACAAGAAAGAGATAGGTGCATGAGTTTACCGTGCAGCAGGAGGGAAAAGGGTGATGTGGAAGGCCTTGAGACAAGACCACGAGGAACTCAATAAGAGGTAACATCAATTGGCAAAGTCTGCAAGTAAAATATTATAACAATACAGGTGTTAATTGAAATGACCTTTCTCAGGTTGAGATGTGGGTTGCTTGGTATTTTTTTTGGTGGACGGTGAATTAGTGTTGTAAAATATTCATGCTCGTAAGATAGAAAAGAATTTTTTCATTATAGTGTCGTTAATTTACTATATGGGGCCTGGTTTACGTATAGTGATGGTGTAATATGATGTTTCAATTTTTATAATGTTAACATGATTTGATGAAATTTTTTATTTTATTTATGATAAATATGTGAATTCATATATCATGCTTAAATATAAAAGGACGTGCATGTACAGTATATTAAGGGATAGGGGTGGGGGATGGAGAGGAAGTAGTCACTTGTTATTTATCGCTAATTATAGGAATAACGTAGATTATAGTCTTTTCGAGCCGTAAAAATATTAACAAAACTAAATCTTAGCAAGTATACTGCGTATACTTAGTAAAAAAACTCATAACACCCTCAATATGGAAGAGCCCCTAAGGTACACTTGACAAGCACCCTCGTAGAGAGTGGCGAACGTTCGCACTACCTCTCGGCACACGCTCCGTGGTGCGCCGGCTGCTGGTCACCGTCTGCACCACCTGACACGCTGGTTCTTCTCAGCTGGCGAACACTCGAGACTCGTCTCCGCGGCTACACCCTTGCCCTCGGAGTGAGCACCATGCAAAAGGATTTCTGCGTAATACTCAGCGGTATAGGAATTTAAGTCATGCGAGTCGTCAGGTGGATGGGAACTAGTATAGACCAGTCGGTGCTCAATTTGCGTAGCAGATAGAGAGAAGTTCAATCACCTATGCGTCATAAATAATATTCTGACATATAATGTATTTTTTATTTACATACTAGAATATATTTTTAGCTAGAGGCTAAAAAAAAAAAACACATATGAAATTAAGAGTCCATTGGTTTAAAAGTACCAATTATGTTTCTAAAAAAAGTTATAAAAGTATTTTAAATTATTCTTTTATACTATAAAAAAATACATATATAAACGGTTCATATTACAAAATTTTATTATAAAATGCAAAGAATGCAATCTCTTCTCATATAATAATCTAGATTTTTTTGAACAATACTCTTTTACATTATGAAGAACATCTCTTCTTATTTTTAACATGAAAGCCATTTTATTTTATTATAAAAAAACGTTTTAATTTTTTTAACTTTATAATTAGTACCATTACCCTTATATACTAGCAACAGTAATATATGCAAGCTACATAAAATGCTAATGAACTAAATAAGCTCTCAAGTGGTTTAAAAAAAAAAAAAAAAGAGTTAAAACTTCCTGTGAGTCCTCATTCTGTCTATATATGAATGTAGTGATTTGAATGCGCGATACAGCGACTTGGCTTACCGTTGACCGTTAAATAGGAAGCTAGTAGCATCGACACAGGATCAGTTTGTCAGTGGTGGCCATGGCCTAGCCCTCTAACGTATGGTTGGTAGTCGTCACGTGAATGTTCCCATGGATACTCCTTCCTCACTATGGTGTGTAATTCAATGAAGGATAGCCATGGGAGGCATGCAGCAGTTTCTGTCGTATAGTTTCCCTAAGGAGTTAAAAAGCCAAGTAAGCAACAACAAGAAGGGTCAGCAAGAAATTCAAAGACTTGGAGAATATACTCAGAAAACTCGTTTCTCGTTATATATCTACGGCCTTGTAGACTCTTGCAAAAATGTCGTTGATGTTAATATACGTTCAATATTATACTGCAAAAAGAATCCACTCATGCTTTTTTGTATATGGTTATAAACTTGTTCATAAACTTATATATAATAGGAAGAATAATATATAAATGAATTCATGGGAAGTTTTTAATGATAATAATAATAATTCTATTTTTAAGTTGGATATTTACAAATTAATTAAAATTGTATTATAAATTTTACATTTTTATTTATTTGTAAATAAGACATTTCATTTAATTAATGATAATGATATTTAAGATATTTATAAAATAATTTTTAATTAAAAATTAACAATATCTTGTTTGCATCTTGCAGTCTCAAGTCATTTATTTGCTAGTTCAGTGAAGTCCATAATATACATTGTTCTTAAGTTAAACGTGATGTCAGAAACTTGCGTGGAACTTGGTGTAGCAACACACACATTCAGTTTCTTATCCTCTTGCAAGACACGTTTTATCTCTCTCAGGGACGACAGCATGCATATACCAGATAATTTTTTTTTTTTTTTTTTAAAACGAGTTAAAATAACTTTTTGACAAGACTAAAGACAAATCTGCAGGTGGTTTAAAAACTGTGGTAAAAATACAAGAAATTCTTAACATTCTTAATGAAGATTTGAGGATGAAAATAGCATTTAAAAAATATTATGAAAACATTTAATATATTAAAAGCTTTTTAGATGGGAAGAGACTGAAAAACGGTCTTATAATATACATTGAAATTTTTAAAATGTATACGACAAGAAATGTAGATTGGTTTAATAGTTACAACTGAAATTTTAAATTTCATATTTCACATTTTTTTAATATATTTTTGTATCTTGAAATAATGTAAAATATTTTCTTATGAAAATATTCTTGCTATAATATAATACAATAAAAAATTGCCATAGTACAAAAACATATGAGTTTCTTCATGCGGTACTTTTATGACAAGAATATGAATCAAGTTATATATTTTTTGTATTTCTTTAAATGTATTTTAAAAGACTAGTTGTAATACGCCAAAATAAATCATATTTAAACATCTGGTCGTATTCAAACACATATGCATGTACAGCATGCTGCAAGTAATTCTATAATATTAAAAACACGAGCAATAAGTTAATCTGTAACACGAAGAAAAAATAGTAACAGAAGTACCTATCTTATATATTATATTAATATTGTGAAGTGAATTGAAGCATTGCTCTCCTTTTTATCAAAAGCTTTGTATAATATTTATTTTGCTTTTATTCTTACAAAATAATTATTATTATTACATAAAAAACTAATGTAATTGGAGCAATAAGAAATAGGACGAGGAAATTACCTAATGAATTTTTAATTACAAGCTTGGAGAAATTCTATAAATTTGTGTATTTAACAAGTTATGAAATAATTTAATAATATGGATATAATTAATAAAATGCTGTACCTATATAGGCGCAAGGAAAAAAGTCTCACATGATTATTATTAAAGAATGGGTATTTACATGCAACAGTTAATCAGAAGTAATAACATGGCACACTGAAATTAAAACGTTGTCACTCAAGCCTCCAAGACAATAAAGCTATTTTCTCCTTATCTATAATATCGGTACGAAACATCCACAAAAATGCACGTTTGTATGTTATCCGGCCTTTAATTATTTACATAGTCACATTTGGAAGAGCACTGTAACAATTCTACGCAACCATTCACGTATACTGTATAGGCATACATTTAATTAAATTTAACACGCAGTTTCAGTAAATCTTGCAGAGGGGTGTGACATTTTTTTTTTTTACTGACTTGTCTCTAAAAATTTGCTATTTAAAAAGTAATTGAATTTTCAAGAGCCATTTTAAGAGCTACATTGTTATATGTTTCTCTCTCTCTCTCTCTCTCTCTCTCTCTCTCTCTCTCTCTCTCTCTCTCTCTCTCTCTCTCTCTCTCTCTTAAAAAAAGGACTTCATTACAATATTTTTATTATTTTTCTTACTATTTTTTGTCAAGTTAAACAAAATGGCTATATGACTATATACAAATAACTTTGTATATGAAATACAAATACCCACATGAATACATTTATTTACAACAAGCAATATGTCATTTCAAGAAAAATTGATCAGAAACAGATAAAATAACAGATTTTATTTTCATGTTCAATATTATGATGTACAGCAATAATAAATCATTGCATGGTATGAGAAAACATGAGAGGCGTCATCAGTACTGTAGACAAACTCTTGTAGATCGATACCCACCGAGACAGCAATAATAAGGGACGAGGAGGCGGAGACTGCACTCTTATATAGCATCTCCTGCATGCCAGACACGAAGTAGCTCCCCCAAAGACAGGGGAATCGTAATTGGGTAAACTTGCGCTTCATCAGGATTTGCTGCACTGTAAAACAATGTCGAAATATCTATAAACTAACAGCTTTTTAAGGATCTCAACGTATAAGTGATAATAATTATTATATTTTAATACAGTCATAAGCTATATTAATGGAAGTTGCAAATATTATAAAATTTAACATTAAAAAAATAAGAGCTGGGTAAATATAAATTGTAAAAAAAATATATAAATAGATTTGGAATGAGAGAATATCTAAATTTCTTTACAAAAGAAAGTGACTTATGTGCACCTCGGGAAACCACGAACGTTAACCTCGACTCTTCTGCGCCATGGGCGTTGTCACGCAGTCTGCGAAGAACTTTGTCTTTTGAAGCTGCAGTTTTAAAATATCAAGCAGAGTTAACGTTATCCAGAATTGTTTAAGATTTTACTTTATATTTGGGCAGAAATTCATAATGTAATAAATTGAATTGAATATTTAATTAATGAACTACGTGAATATTATTTTTTATAATTTTACATCATTGATAAAATTTTCAGTTTCACTTAATTTGAGAAGGTGAATTCGTGACTCAAGGCTATAAAACGTGCGCAGTGAAATTTTAATTCACACGTTCGTGCGTGGTGTTATCTTCTGTCATCTCCAGCAGGAATGTAATTTGGTCCCATGGGGGCTTGCGTAACACGTCCATGCGTGATGACCCTCTATACTCAAATTAAAGCAGAGCAAATTAGCGTAATCAGTTTCCCAAAGGAAAGTAATCGTGAACGTGTAAATTTAATTGGTCTTTATTAATGGACAGTCGCAATGAGTTTTTTTTTCTGCAATAATAAATAATAGGGCATAAAAAGTTAAGATGGTGTGAAATTTTTTCAGAATATTCCGAGCCCTTGAATATTATGTAATGAACGTTGAGTTCATAACATCACAGGCATGGAGATTATTTTTTTTATCGATAAATACATTTTTCAGATTCAGAATTGCCAAAATTAAGGTTAAAAAAATCCATGCAATTTTTAACATCTTAGTGTTTATGCATTTAGTGCTAAAGACAATTTCTCTATACAAAAATAAAACTGTAACAATTTTTAAAACATGTTTACCATTTTAATGTATTCATGATAGTCATTTCCTTATCTCATTTACAAAGACGACCCATTTTTTTGTGTCATTGTACCATTTGCAACTTTATTATTATACGGCTTTCTTTATAGCAAAAATTACTTTTTAAGTTAGTCATCTAAACAAAAATATATGTAACTTATTTTTTCATGCTGTAAAGGTCTGTTATACATTTCTTCCTTTGCCAGTTTTAGTTCAAAGAAATAAGCAATGCCGCTTATATTGCAGAGGTGAGTATTTTCCTTGTGAAGTAGTAGTATCTCATTTATATTCCCCACCCCATGTAAAAGAATATATGTAGGCAAAAAAGGCTGTCTCATCTCTACACACAGAATCGTTCCCCTCTGACATGCAGAATAAAAAAAAGAAGACACTCGTATAGCGTATGTTGAAAAGACGAAGAGGAAAGTCCATATAGCATTTTAATGTAAACTTCAAATAAGAGAAATTTTAGAGTCATGCCATATGGAATATGGAATAGTTATATTTTAAGTCAGTTACATCAAATTTTACTATAAAATAATAAATATCATATTCATGTTTTATATCCATAGTTTCACTTTTTTTTTTATTATTTATACAGCATAATAAGGAAGAGTTGTATGATCATTTTATTTTATATTTATTAACCAAGGTAAACTGGGTGATATATTATATAGTAATTTTAGTTTAGCAATTTAGCAGATTCGGTAAATTAGTTATTTTGTAATTATTATAACTGGAATGAGAAATTAATATACCATTTAATATTATACTGTATATATATTATATCAAATAGAATAAAAAAAAGTGCTAACTAATTATATCTAGATAAAATCATGAAGGTTTAATTAATTTGGTTCAACTCCAAGAAAAATAAAATAAGATGTATTACATTAGCGTAGATTTAGAAGATGTCTGCTTCTATATTTATTGAATTATAATAATTATAATTTCTTAATAAGATTTTGTAACCATATATTACATAATTTAACTACCTTTTGTTTTTAAGCATTGCGTAAAATTTTATAAAGCATTATCATGTCTTTAAAAGCAATAAATTTTATATATACACACACAGATCTTTGAAAAAGTTAGTTGGGGCAATAAAATTGCAATATAATATCATAAGATATGTGAACATAAGATGAAAAAATGTAGAGAAATGGCTATTTTTTTCATGCAGTACTGCATGCTAAGATTATATAATATTATACATGATAGTGTCAAAGAAACATGAAGTATTTATCTTCAATTCATTTATAATTTTGCAACTAATTTTAATACACACTTTACAAAACAAATCGAACTTGATACCTGTCTGTAATGTAATAACTTCAACCTTATTCAAGGTTTAAAAAAGGTTATACAATGATCAAAATCTTACACTCTGAATTATTACCTGTTTTAATGAGCTATTATCATACATTTTTTTTTCGCATTTTATCTTTAGAATTTAATTTAAAATAATTTAAACTTTATATTTACTCAGTTTTACTAAACTACTTAAAATTATATTCTCGTTACCTCGTAAATTATAGTATAACATACGTACTGTGCGTAAAATTTAATAAAAAATCTTAGAGAAAAAAAAAATAAAATAATAAAAACTATCGCAGATTAAAATTGCTTGCAAAAAGTTGAAATCGATGAGGTCAGAACTAAAAATACGTCAAGTTACAAGTACATAAAAACAGTGATTTATTACTGCCTTGACATGTGAGACAAAATTGATAACTTTCATGCAGATGACGTCATTCTTGGGTACAAAGGAACTTTAAAATCAACAAGATTTTAAATACTGCAGCAATTAAATAAAAGCATTGTAAAATAATTAGTACTTACAATTTTATATAAAGTAATAAAAAAAAAGTAAAAGACCTTAATGTATAATTTGTTACGTGTTTTTATTGTAGCTCATAATAAAACCACAACAGTTTTATTAAATTTTCCTCTACAATGCTTATTTAATTAATTTCTTACAGCATTTATAAATATTTCATTTTTTTGCTGTAAACTACAGCAAAAAAAAAATGAACCAGATTTGAATAAGAAATTTATGACTTTAATATTTGAAATTTGAAGACAAAAGCTTCTCATTTAACATTCTGAGAGAGCATGCAATACATATTATTTTTTAATATAATAGTACATCCCAATGGAGCATACCCCTGATTTAATATTTCCATTATTTCCAAGTTGTAAAGATTTTATGTGCGCCCCCGCCCCCCACATTTTGTATTGATAAAAAGATGGCAACCATCGATTCGAACAATGAATCAACGTTGAAGCCATCTGTTGGTCAATGAAACTGTATTGGTGAAATTTTCCAAGGCAAGGATTGTACATTAAATTGGAGTGAAATAAAACCCGATGTGATCGATATACTAAAGTTTTGATTGTGCGATAATGCGATATCCTTGAACACACCGTTGTGGCATTAGAAGCAGAGTGTAGGGCGGCGATGTGTTTGCAGGCACCCGAGGGTGGTTAGATTGCCTGAACGTGCCTCTCTGTTTGAGAGACACCAAAAGGGCACGCAGCAGCAGCAGCCTTGCAGGCCATTCCTTTGCATGGCGCACTGCGGCCCAATCTAACGAACTCAGAGGCAAGCAAAACCAAGCCGAGTTGGTCGTGGTATAAAAAAATAAAATAAAATTTAGCAACCTCGAAAATAAACTTAAAAAATACTAGTCCTTTTAAAGGAAGACTCTCTAACTGATAAAAAGAAAGAAAAAAAAAGAAGAGCAATGGGATGTGAATTGTTGGATGTGATCCAAAAAAGGAGAGGGCCAAGCCTTTTACAGCATCAAATATTCGAGTGTAAGAGAGGATGTTCAGCTTTTGCCAATAAGCATACTTGCCATACTTACATTCACTATTATAAGTAAGCAATAAATCTGAAGCTCTCTTTCGAGTATTAATACATCAACATTTAAATTGAGAATGTTCTTCAAATGCAAATAAAAAATCATAAAGAAAGTTGCATTTAAGTAAGAAGAAGTAGAATAAATAAAGTTAAATTTTATAGCTTTTCAGTACTTAACTTATATATTATATCTATAAAAGTAACCTCAAATTATAATAATTATTATTAGTATTTTAATATTTAGACATGCATTCTGCATGTATGTATATTTTTAATTTTATATTTTAAGTATCGTTTTTTCAAAGCCTAATTTACCCATATAAGGAATTTTAAAGAAAAAAATATGACAGGATATTTTTTTCTCTTTCTCAATTTTCATTATTATTCTCATGACGCTGCAATACAAAATGAATGAAAATAATTCTACCTTTATAATATATAATTAATTCTATTCTATTGAAAACTTGAAAACATCACTTGAACACGTCATGCATAAAATATAAGTTTAGGTCGCTAGAGGGCAGTAAAATTATTAATTATAATTTTGCACGAGGTGTGGAACGTTGTATAAATTAATTGGCTATTTTCATCAGCAATGACTATTAACGTCCTTTTTTTTATATCAAACTTATATATACAAGTAGACATAACAATTAAAATTATTATTAATCCTGAAGCGACAGATAAGTATTAACTTAATTTTGATTCTGACTTTTGATAAAGCTTTTGTTCGCTACTCTTTTTTTTTTATTCCTACTCTCTCCGACAGTCATGTGTCCTAAAGTCGTGATATTCATGATGACGATCGTGATTTTATGATCCAACTATCTAGCTATGCTATATAGCAAGGTGTACGAAGGTACTTGATGTGAGTGGTGGGTATAGTAATGTTGAGGATATATACAACAGTCAAGGCCGTAGATATATACAAAAAAACTTGACCCGCTGCCGGCATACAACAGCAGAAAGCAAGACAAGCAACATTGCTTTTGCTTTGGCACGTGATGCATTCTCTCTGGGATTTGCAGCCTCCAAGCATGGACCAAGATGGCCAGCCAGACTTGTATTCTCATGCAGTATATATATTTATAAAAGAGAGGAGGGAGTTTCCTGTCTTGCAAGTCTTGTAAAGAGAATCGCTAATTCCAGACCCTGATCTCATTGTAGGAGAGCGGGTAGGTAGGCAGGAAGGTGGGTTCGATAGTAGTAGTAGCATGAAACTTTGGCCACAACATTTGGCAATATCCAAGGAAGCTATTCAATGTAAGGTACAGTAAAGAGAGTATATCTTTTTATAAGTAACCTTCACACTAAATTTTTAGATGCTGAATTGGTTTTCAGTACTTTATGTCAGTACAAAATTGCTCCAGTCAGTACAAAATTTCTCGAGTTTCGTCTTACATCCAGCACTTTTGACCTATAAAACACTTATTCCAAGTACAAATTTGGTACTGAAAAAAGAGAGTCAATTTTTTGTAATTTTTTTTTACTCTCTTTTTTCAGTACCAAATTTGTACTTGGATTAAGTGTTTTATAGGTCAAAAGTGCTGGATGTAAGACGAAACTGGAGCAATTTTGTACTGACATAAAGTACTGAAACCAATTCAGCATCTAAAAATTTAGTGTGTTATTATTGTATCGTATATATCATTGAATTCATTCTCGTAACAATATAATATAGATGTGTATGATTATATAAAGATTGGTGAAATATATTATTGAATTTGATGTATCGTAACTAAGTCACCTGTATATTGAAACATTTGATATTCCTTGGACTGTCTCCCTGGTCCTATACACTCCCTTACTTCGTGTCTGTAGTCACCCCGCCTTCGCGTACTCCAACTTCTGACCAAAGTACAATTTCTCTCTCTCTCTCTCTCTCTCTCTCTCTCTCTCTCTCTCTCTCTCTCTCTCTCTCTCTCTCTCTCTCTCTCTCTCTCTCTCTGTCCGCGTTTCTCACGCTGCTGCGACTGACTCATCGACTTATACTAACTCGACATGGAGATTTTCATTACGCTGATTGGATTCCATCAATATCAGATTGAATTACAGAATGAATTTTTATTTGTTTTTTGTTGACATATTATAGAATTTACTGCTATATTAAGCTTAAAGTTACCAATTATCTTACAATTTATTGTTATAACGTAAAAAGGATATCAATGAGGCATTAATTGTCCTGGTTTATTTCAACATTGTGTGTAAATTAAAAAAAAAAATGATAAAAAATAAATTATTATGGATCCATTGTGATGCATCATGCATAACTTACGAAACCTGAAACCTTCATTAATATGAAAATCATCTAATGGACGAGTTTTGCGATGAAAAAAAAAAAAAAAAAAAAAAAAAAGAGTTACTTGTTTCTTTTTTGTTTGTTAATGTCCTCCATATTTAAAGAAGGTCAAAATTAAAAAGGTCATTTCTTTCTTTAAATATTTTTGTTGTTGTTTTTATTCATATGTATATATAATAAGATACTAATTTAACTTTATTAAGATGGATTTACCGTAAAGAAAAAAAGATTTAAAATATCATGTGGCATCATAAATAAAAATATCACTGTTTCTTTCAATCATATAACAATGGGAAAAGTAAAAGGGCAGTAATATATTATTACTGTTTAAAAATGACCTCTCGTTTTTAGTCAAATGGTCCCATGAGTATATAATGATAAGTTCAATTTTTCATGTAGATGTCTGTCGCTATGGTTACCAAATCCCCTGTATGTTAGGCCTCCCTTTCTACACGCGTGCCGCCCCGGCAGCCAATTGTAATGCAAATGATGCGACGAGAACAGAAGCTCAAGCTGCATCGCCGCTATGTTGTTGCAAGATAAGAAGATGATACACTCGTGTATAGCAAATTGGGATCAGGAATTTTACTGCACTGCGGGTTTAAAATGTAGACGTTTATGTTTCAAACGATAAATAGTTCAAGTTTATTTAGTAAAGACATACGTTTTATTGTTTTATTATCTACAAAATTACATTCAGAAGTGATAATTTCAAAGTTCTTGTATAATTATAGAAGAAAAAAGTATGACAGTTTTATAGTTTTTATATAATTCACGAACCAAGACTTTACAAATTAGCATGCAAAAAGTTGAATTTAATCTTCAGTTTTTGGATTGAGAGTTTTCAGCCAGAAAGATTAATGAGATAAAAATAATTGAGAGCCTTACATTTGGTGCTACGTTGAAAATGGCAGTTTCTTAGTAATGGAAGGATCTACAGAGGTCTTAAACTGCCTCCTAAATCCTGCAATTCCCTCCAGAGATCTTAACGAGATTTATCACGCAATATACAGGATCAAGATTGGGTTCGGTATATTCATTTCTAAGCCTTACCCATGTGGTTTCGAATATTTCATTACACAACAAACATAAAAAAAAATTAATGTGATTTATTATTTAATATTTAAAATGTATAATTATTATTTAATATATATGGCATGATTTTAATAACATAATTATTATTTGTAAAGCCTCTCTCTATACCCTCTTCCTCTCCTTGCTTGTATTTGATCTGTTTTCTTATAAAATAACATAAATAAGTGATGCACATTTCGTTAAAATTCCTGTGTTTCAAACCTATACATGGTGTGTCGTACCTGGCAGCGTATCGTTAATTACGGCCGCATTCTCCGCTGCAGGTGACGTGGAGGAGTGCCTGGTACAGTCGCTGCCGCAGAGCCAGTTCACGCCGCTGCCCGAGGCGTTGTGCTGGGTGGTGCTCGAGCTCACCTCGGCGGGACAACCAGCATCTATGGACGCCGTACGCGCAGCCCTGCAGCGCTCCTTCCCTGCGGTGTCCGAGCCGCCCTCAGAGCACACCGTGTACGACGCCCTTGCCACGCTCATGCAGGAGCGTAAGGTGCGTTATTATTACCTGTTGGGGACATTTTATATTTGATAATAAAAAATATGCATGGCTCCTATATTGTAGTAAAGTGTCCGTTTGTAAATATATCATCTATACTGTATACCGTAATCATATAGTGCTTATTGTGTTTACAACTTTGGTTAAACATACTGTCATACATTGGTATTTATGTGAAATTGATCAAAATCTATTAAACTCCTCCATTTCCTTATTGAATTGACGTGATTTTAACCATAACTATATAACTAGGTAGACACTTTATTTTGACTAGAGTATAGCAAAGTATATTTTGATGGAAAAATAGTTCTTTACTGTAACTGATTTCTCCTTTCAAAGATGAATTAAAAATTATTTCACTAGAATTCCGAACAAAATCAACGAGAGGAAGATTTTGTAAGCAGCAAATGACAGCATGTCGCGTAAGTGGCAGTTAACTAAACAGTAGCGTTAAATCTGTGACTAAAAACTGATTGAAGTGTTTATTTATTCAAGTCTTTGTTTATCTTCTTTACTGTTCAACACGATGAATTGTTTGTCAGCTCTCACAGACTAAAGAATTGAAATTAAATCTTCCTATAGATGACGTTTCATTGTGTTAAGGAACCTTGCTCCAAAATTTTCTATATAATATTTCTATGCTTCTTTTTTTTACATCTTTTGATTTAAAAAGTTTTACAGAGTATATAAAAGCATTGTCTAGCAAGCAAGCAAGCTTTATTAAAGCAGAGGTAAAAATTACATCCGGCTAAAGTAGACCGTGTTCTTAAGGGGGACATGTAAATGATATTACATTATAATAGATCTTATCATCAATTATTATTCTGATTATTATCTTTTAAGGTAATATAGAAAACAGCATTACAACTATAGTCTTTACGCTTCAACTTTTACATTGAAGGAAACAGATTCTATTTTTGCTGCAACCACGTGTATTTTAAGTGTTTGAGATAAAATTTGAATTGTTTACTAAAATTTGACTTTGAAAAATCCATAAAAAATGAGATATTATACTAGAAATAAGCTTCCCACACAATAATAACAATAAAGACAATAATGCCATACATACTATATTGTCATGTCTTGTGCATGAGCGAAGGGATTTTACCGGGGCGACGAGTGTATACTGGGCTAGATATTTTTCTGTGTGTATTTCATTTTATTTTTGTTTTATAAATACAGCTAACTTTTGGTTTTGCTCTGACAGGTGTACCACACGTCACGCGGTTACTTCGTGGTGACACCCGAGAGCCGTCGCCGCCGCAGCAACTCGTCCGGTCGGCCTGGGTCCCGCGCGGGCCACGGCTCCTCCTCGTCGCCGCACCACCGCTCGCCGGGTAGCGCCGGAGCCTCGACGGGTGACCTGCACGGCTCGCCCAAGACCGTGCTTATGTCCACGGACGAAGCCCTCGTGTACATCCACGGCGAGATGGAGACCTTCAAGGACGGTGACGTCACGCACCAGGCCATCCAGACCAACCTTGCAGACGTCATCTGTGGAGGTACACGAGCTGACACTTGACTTCAGGGGATATTTAAACAAATTTTATAACCCACATTGATGACCTTCCCCGCACGTCTTCTCCATAATAGCTGCCAGGAAGTAATTTTTCTGTTTAGGGAAGTCTTTCATAAATATTAATAATTTCACAACTTATTTCTGGTAATTTCTGCCTATATTGGTAATTTAATTTTACTTTAAAAAATTGTCATGAAAAATTTTCACGTATATATGTAATCTGTAGGTGCACTGTCAATATAGTTTTGCAAGTTTCTATACCGCTTTGATAGCTATAAGAGAAAATAGCAAACAAAATATAGTTAAAATACTAGAATGCCAACAATCATGCACTCATCATACTCAAATAATACTTTGTAATATTAAAGTATGATAAAAATAGGGTAAATTCCCTCAAAAATATGGTTTTAAAAAATTATGAAACAAAACTCCTTCATAGTTTTATTATTCACAAGATGTGACAATAGTTAGAGAGTTGGACATTATTTATTTCCTCATCCACCCTGCACATATTTCTAACTCCATCCTCCCCGCAGGCAACCCCAACGACAAGGTGCTGTACGCGCGGGTGCGCCACTCTTCGCCCGCCGGCCGCCTGCTGGAGCGTCGTCACTCCCTGCGGCTCTTCGGCAGCAAGAAGCGTCTCTCCCAGAGCGCCTCTCTGCCCCGTTGTGGCTCCATGCGACTGTCGCCTCTCAACGCCCGCCAGCTCGACTTTGGAGACTGCAGCGTAGAAGTCAAGCCACCAGGTGAGTGCCGTTATTGAATGTACATTAAAAAGACGATGGCAATTAAGTTTCTTAATATTTTGATTCTTGGAGTAATTGACACATTATTGGTCCTTTATACTCAAAATTACGCTTCTCATTTTTATTAAATAAAAGTTGTTCCTTTTCAATATTATCATTGAAGGTGATTTTGTAAATAAAGTCACATTAATTATTTATCTCATATTTTAAGAGACCATTGGTCCTGCTAAAAATAAAACTATAAAAGGAGATAAAATAATATTACATTTTATTTATATATTTATATTATTATTATTATATTTATGTTATTATTATATTATTTTAAGTAAAGGTGTTGATTTGCAGGCAGTAAATATGTATACCATTATATTTAATGTATATCCATATCCAATGAGAAAAGTTTGATGAATGTTTAAAAAAAAAAATCCAGTCAAGTGCGTTTGTAGCTATTTTTTTAATGATGCAAATAAGATATACGTCATGATTACTGGAGCTCCTCATATGCAAAACAATTAAACAAAGCAGCGTTCCATTTTGAAAAAAACTTACCTTTGTCGTTCCGTCCACAGAAAAGAGCCCGTCGTTTCTGGCCCGTCTGTTCCGTCGCAACGGCTCGGGACGTAATGGCAAGCGCAGCAGCAGCCGCGGGGAGGGCAGTGACAGCGGGGACAGTACACTGAGTACCTTCTCTGCTCAGTTCCCGCCAGCAGAGTGGTTCAACCCCCGCGTGGTGCACCTGCACTCAGTTGGCACCCAGACACGCACCTCGCCATACAGCCTCGCCTCCTCGAGGGTGAGTCATAGTAGTCTGGAGGTACTGGAGAGATTAATTCGACGTTATAGAAAAGAACTTATTAAAATTTTAATATGATTAGCTGTTGAAATCACTATTGCCATGTAATTTATTGAAATAAATTTATATAAAAACAATTCAGAATTAAACCATTAAAAAAAATGAAGAACGAGTTTTGAAGTAGCGTCTTCTATTAATTATTGATGTGTCATTATACTTTATTATTGATCACCTTTAAATTGTACAACATATTAGAAATTCAGTTATTTATTTATTCGTCTTACATGGCGAGGGTAAGGCAATAATGCCTTTTCTTACCCCTGACCAATCCATAATACGATGGGAAAAATTTCTTTCTTTAATTATTTACTTCTTTGATGATTTTGCATTGTATTAATAATAATAATAATAATATATTTATTAGACCAACTGGTTGTACAAAAAACAACATGGATCACGTCAGTATATAACTAAAACTACAACAGTTACATAAACAAAACAATTCAATTCAATTCAATTCAATTTGTTTCATTCGTCAATTTCCACACATATAAATACAAACATTGAAATGCAAGCACTTTGAATGAGAAGGTTTGACACGTCGACAAAACACAATATTATTATTAGAATTTACATTGTAAATAAGCCTCATACTGTTAAGTAAATATTACACTCTAGTCAATTCATGACTAATATAGTAGCAGGTAACAAAATGCAAATAGATTACACTTTCAATTTCATGTTTGTATTATACGTGAAATCTTGACGAAATTTCTGACTCTCCATTTCTCATTAGTCTCGCGATCCCCTGGCCCGCTCGTCAGGCAGTCTGCCGTGGTCCAGCGAGGAGCTCCCGTCCCGCGCGGCCACCCTCCCGCGGCGGAGGAGACATCTCTCCGGGGACACCAACCTGACGCTGCCCTCCGGCGGCTCGGGCAGCTACTCCAACACGCCGCGTTCTTCGCGCAAGTCCTCCAACCCACCCTCAAGGTGGGCTTCATTTGTAACAAATAAACAAGGCAGAGATATGAGGCAGTTCAGCTAAATTTGCCAAACTTTTTTTTTTTTAATTCTTGCAGATTTACAATTAAAAATTAATAATTTAATAAATATTGTAAATTGCTAGGTATTAACTATTAACATAATATACGAAATATAAATTAAATACTGATTATCTATGTTAATTATATATATAATATTAAAAATGCAAACTTTATAGACATTAAATGGTTAATACTGTTTATAGAACACTTTATTTACAATTTCTGCAATAACTTAATACTGATATGCAGTTATTAAGAAGTGATTTTTTTTAATAATTGTTCTCTGCATAATTACTGCAACTTGTGTCATAATATTCAGAGAGAAATTATTGCTGTGCCTTAATGAAATGCAGAAAAAAAAGTATATATAGGTGTTTAAATGTATTAAATAGCCTCTTCGCCAAACAGTGCCATTGAAATTTGGAATACGCTTCTATTATTTTGTAAATAATATATTTAGAGAGGAATAACTTCTAAATCGCAATGTTAATTCCAGCAATGGAACTCTACCACGTGCCTCGTCCCGCCATCGTTCTTCTTCCTCGTCTGGAAGCAAATTGACTGGCTCTCCAGGGACAAGCATCACTGGAACACCATCCATCATCAGCAGTGGCTCTCCCTCCAGGAAAATATCACCCACCCCAAGTAGCGTGCCCCCCAGCGTCCGCTCTTCTCCCCTCAAGCAGATGACGACACCAACCCCGCCTCGTCCAGCCGTTTCTTTGAGCAACCAGATGTCTCCCACCTTCACCCTTCAGGTCTCCAGCCGGACATCCCCAGGCAGGGACCTACCAGTGGTTACCAGAACTACAAACGGAGACATAACCACTACCACGACAAGCATAACTGGAAACAATGGAAATAATAGTACTCGTCTCTGCGTTCTCCAATCACCAACTCGTTCTGTTGTTACGTTAAATGGTTCTCCAGTAATTCCAGTACACCCTAATACAGACTCTCCCAAAAGAAGACAACCTAGACCGAGTTCACTTTACTCTCCAAGGGAAAAGAAAACAAGTGTTTCACCAATGTCTACAGGAAACACCACTACTACTGTGTATCTCTCGACTTCTAAGAGATTTCCATCAGTAGAGAACATACCACACAATCGTAATACAGATGACGAAATTACAACAAAAAAATTAGCAAATAATAATCATCAAAATTATATTAAGACTCCAATTACATCAAATAATGTAAAGCCATCAAATAATGATACATTACAATCAACAATAAATTCATCTGAAAATCAACCAACACCATCTGAATCAATGAATAATATTATTGATCTTGGTCGTAAAAAATCTGAAACATTAAGTAGTCTTAAAAATTTATTATATAGTAGTAATACAGAACTTAATTCATTAGGAAATTCTTCTGCAGCTTTAAAAAGTCTTGATAAAACATTAAGAGCTTCTGATAGTCTTAATTTGATGGAAAATGTTGGTAAAGTTGGTTCTCCACTTTCATCTAAAACACTTACAGATGATGAGCATGAATTAATGTTGGAAAAAATTAATGGAGAACTTTTACATTCTTCTTATCCAAGCCTTAGTGATTTGACAGTACATTTTAAATCAATAACTGCACAAAAAATACTTAAGGGCATAAGTATAAACAGCATTGATACTCTGGTTGAGGTGAACATGGCTGCTGCAAATAATGAGAAGCAGAACAATTGTGACGTCACAGTTCACACGGACTTCGGCATGCTATAATGATGGAGCATTGTGTGTAAATGATCATTTATATTATCAAATAACATTGTTGTAATTTAAGAATGTCTTTTTTTCTAAGGCCTTTAAATGTTATAAATCAAAGTAATTTCTACTTTGAAGTTTAAAGTGCTGAGATTGAAAAAAAGAAACAATTCTTGTATAAAGTTAATATTAATTTTTTTTTTTTAATAATATATTGCAAAGTGTGTTTTTGCAATCTTAAGCCGGTATTACACGATACAATTTTTCTAACTATTGCATACAATTTTTTCTTACAAGAAAACTTGAACCCCATTTATTTGTATGGAGATGAAATTTTCTTGCAAGGAAAACTTGTATGCAAAATTGTATGGTGTAATATAGGCTTTAGTTTAATATTTAGGCCAATAACGCATATATTATATACATGCAGCTTTAGTATTGAATTTAGCAATGCTATAACATGTAATGGAGTCTAACATAAACAGAACAAGATGGTAATTGGGGTAAAAGCTTTTTTACATTAATTATTAATTAATACTTATATAATAATAATTATTATTAACATTAAAATTATTCTATTTATAATAAAAAAATACATCCTTTTGTGCCTATATTAATCAGCTTTAATTTCTTGTTTAAGCTGTAAAAAAAAAAAAAAAGGATGTTCTATTATAACTAATACAGCTCAACAAATTTAACATTACTCCCAGATGTATCAGATATTTCTTGTTATTTACATTTCAGTCTGAAAAGTTATAACAATGTTCATACGCTACGTTTACATGACGGTGTTTAATGCGTATTCGTTGACGACGGATAATGTTATTCTTATGAGGCGTCATCAACGGATACGTATTAAACACCGTCATGTAAACGTAGTGATAGTAAGTAAGGCAATGATATTCCACATCCCACATCCAGAAGTAATTTTACATTTGCTGAACAATATATAGAAGACATAAATTTTTGGGTTTCTTAAAAATCAAATCTTGTATTACTTAGATAACAGCAATAGAATGCATAGTAAATTTTTGTATGCAGTTTCCACTTATAATCTCAGGTGCCAAAGTAGATTTATATAAAAAAATATATAATATAAACTTTAACTTCCATAATATAACAATTCTAAGGAGATGTTATGCCTTGTAATTATATTTTTTTGGTAATTTACCTTTTTTGTTGCTTTATAATTTCATCTTTTATTCTGATTTATAAATACCCAAAAATTGTTTTGTCAATCACTTCAAAATTTTGTATATTAACCCACAAGCATGTCTAAACTATAAACATGTCTATTTGTAATTATTTTGGATTTAATCCTTTTCAATTATGTAATAAAAATATTACATCAAATATAAGAGTCGTTTTTATTAAAATTTAATATAATAATTATTTTATTCCTTTAAAACAGCATTTCAATATCTTTATCTTGTCAGAATAGAATATCTGCAATACGTGACATTTTATAAAGAAAATGTAGAAGTGAAAAAAATTATTGCTCTATTCAATTCTATTCTATTCAATATACACAGTTCTGACCAATTCAATTTATTCATTTTTCTTGCTCCTTCACGGGTTTGGACGGGTCCTTTATTTGACGTGTGGTCAGGATCCCACGTACTCTATTCATCATTTAACTGGTGAATATTGGTTAGTCGATTGGATTCAAAAAAGGTAGCCGTTATGTGGAGAATTGGTTAAGAATGGTAGAAATATCAGCTCTTATAGTGGTCTCGGGGTAGCATTGATTTGACTTCACGCGACTCTCCCATCTCCCATTATATTGTATAAGTCACTGACTGAATCATGTGTGGATCAGCAAGCATAAAATATAGTATAATTGAATGATGTCATATATTTACATGTACGATTTATACATATAGTATAATGACATGAGTGTGTTGACACTGTTGACTATAGAGAATATAATTATACTGATATTTCTTTTAAGCTTTTTTTCCATATCCATGCATGTTTTATAGTTTTATACCAACTACTTTTAAGAATAATATGGAAAACAATATGAATGCATGTTAGATATGGAGGTAAGAGGATTTAGGAAAAATACATTTTTTGTTCTTAAAATCAGGAAAAGGTATAGACGAAGGCAATTAGTCCTGATATGATGATTTGAGAACTGGATGTAGATAAAATAAATATAGAAGATATATTTTTTTTTTACAAAAAATAGTGTTTAATAACAAAAACAAATACACTTCATATATAAAACAAAATAACACATAACAACAATAAAGGCAGTTGAAACTTGCGGGGTCACATTAATAAGTGTTAACATTTCAATCCTTATTAGCTAATGACAATTAAAGAAGCATTGAGATACTTAAAAATTTATTTCTCCACGCTTGCTTCAATCATTTTTAGCAGCAATAAAATATTATTTCCTCTAATATAATAAGGAACACAAAAGTTGTACGAGCATTGACAACCACTAGTTGAAAATTGAATTCTTTGATGTAAGCTTACAGTTTGCTATTGCCACTATTCATTATTATTTTTTAACTTTATGTGCTAAGTATTCTCGACTTGATAACTAAACAGGTTAAAAGTTGAAAAAGCGTTTTATATCTTTGTTACTGGAGTATAGGCAACTTGTTATACATCAAATCATAAAAAATTGCCTACCCTGCTTTCACTTTGACGCACAGTCAGTGGCGCTGTCTACAGCCAGTAGGCTGCACTAGATTCATTTCAAGTTGTAAAAAAATTGTATTTAAATTTTGATAAGTTAAATTCGTAGACTTATGATTTATTCGTAGTTCAGAAATTTATAATTATACAAGATCTGACAATTTCACTAGCTCTCAGATGCATACGCCGAGGGTGACATTATTGTGAGGTCTCAGAACTACAGTTTTCTAGACTACCAACAGGTCATAACACCCAGTTTTGCTTGTCTCTCTAAAATTCAGTATATGAGTGATTAACAACTAGCTGTACATACAAGAATATTAGTTGAAAGTTTCATTAAAATGCCTCAGCTTCAAACAGGGTTTGATAAAAAATCTTTGTAAAATTGCTAACATTAGAGTTTACAATTTATCTTAAAACACATGTCTGCATCTGTCATCACAATTTTACAGATCTCGGACATAATTATTTACATACAATAATATAATATTTCTCTCTGTAACGTTATAATACTATATCAGCTTAAAGTACTAAGCGTTTTATGGCGTTATTCTCAAGCATTCCATTTTTCTTTGAAACATATGAATGACTAAGATAATGTAAACAGAGATAATAAAATTAAAAGTCTTAGTTAACAATTATTAGTATGGTCCACTTTGCCCAAACTGTTGATGTTGAATGTTGTTATTGTTGTTGTTATTATTATTGTTGTTATTGTGTTGGTTATGTTGGTTATGCTGATTATGTTGATTGTGTTGATTATGTTGATTTATAAACTGCGGCCTCCCAAAATGCGGGTTATATTGCTGATTGGGGTACTGCGGCCTATAAGGCTGGATAGGTTGATTATTTTGCTGCTGTTGATCCGCATCATTTTCCTCTGGAGTTTCTGGAAACTGAATTGGTCCTGTTGAAGAAGGTCTTGAACCTGTTGAACCTTGTGGATACCTGAAAGGTCTCGCATCTTGAGATTCTGGAGTATCATGAGTTGGCAGGGGATTTTGTGTAGGTTGAGGGTACAAAGCTAATAGTTGCTGTTGTAGAGATTGAGTTGTGGTGACAAATGGGTTATTTGTAGGAGATGCTAATGGAATTTGAGGGAAATTTTGGAATGTAAATTGAGGATAAATTGGTTTTGAAATTGCTAAAGGGATATGATTTGCAGGGAATGATGGTATTTTAGCAGGTACAGCTAAGGCAGGCTTTACATGAACTGCAGGAATGGTTGGTTTCACAGTATGGACTCCAGGTGCGGATTTAGTTACAACTGCGTTGAAGCCATTGTGGTCATCCGCCGTGTACTGAACGGTGCGCACGGAGCCATCCGGTTCTACAAGACTGTACTCCCCGGTGACCACGTCGCCGTCACGTGACTCCGATTGGCTCTTGATGTCTCCTGTTTCAAGGTCCTGTACGCCATAGCTGAAATGGTACCGAGGGTGCGCCTGAAACAACACGTAGACGAGTTAAAGTAATGAATATGAGCTTAATTAGAGTGGATTATTTGTTAGAAAAGTAATGGGAGGATTATTGGAAAGAAAATAAATTGACGACGTGGAAAAAAAAAATGCATATATTATAAGCATACAGACCAATCTCGTAATACTATACGCTAGCTTAGGAAAATCATATAATTATAATAATTTACTTTTTACTATATTCTATGTGTATATTTA
Organism: Siphlonurus alternatus; assembly: GCA_949825025.1. Lineage (NCBI taxonomy): Eukaryota > Metazoa > Arthropoda > Insecta > Ephemeroptera > Siphlonuridae > Siphlonurus > Siphlonurus alternatus. The sequence continues at coordinate 23,959,162 of OX463780.1, read as the reverse complement.
ATTATAATAATTTATAAATATAAAAATTAACTTCTCGTTTCCAATGACATAATTTAAATTTAGTAGTCTTCAGCTTTATTGTATACTATCCATTCAAATATTATACTTATTTTAATATCAAAAAGGCTTTGTGGAAAAAAAACAAGTAAGATATTCAGGTCATTTTCTGCTTGATGAAGATAAGATACAGACTTTCAGTAGAAAGTGGAAAAAATCGTTTTTTTATATAATTCTATATATCACCACGCCCTCACATAGATTTGAAAACTGTCCATTGTACATACATGTCAAGTGTCAACACATTATAAAACAAAAATGTTGTATCGTTTGTGTTCTATGAACTAATACGTCTCAGATAATTTTGCTTCAAATTTCGCAATTGCTCTATTTTGCAGTACCCTTGACCAGTAAACTGACATCGTTTTACTTTAAAAAAAAGACAAGTCTTGTCGCACCGTTAACCGTTGTTCAAGTACAACAGCAGTACTAATTTTATACCATAAAGAAAGGTGCAAAAAACAATAACTCGTACAAAGTGTAATATTATGTTGCAATCAGTTGAGTCGTGTTATACATATAATTAAAATTTATTCCAGCGTCACATAAATATCCGTATTAAATTAGCATCCACGCTGGGGCGGACGACATTTCTCGTGAAGTTAATCATTTAGCGGGCGCATTTGGTGCACCACAAGTCCGAGGAGGCTTTCTCCTGCTGGCTCCTGCTGCTTTCCATTTGTGTCCAGTCACACCGAGATGCCTGGTGGTATCGCAAGCTGCAGCGCGTGCGGGCCCTCAGCAGCAGGGAGAGTTTCACTGCCAGGGAAGAGCAGGACTACCCTAGCCTTACTTATTGTACATCTGGAGACCTGAGTGGTGGAGTGGAAATCAAAATCGATATTTTTTTTATATATATCGCAATGCAAAATTTTAATTATTCAAATTTGAAAGAAGTTCTGTGAATATGAATGTGATTTTTAAAATAAATGTTAACCCTATTTTTTCTATCATAACTGCCCACCCATGCACCACCAAATGTTATTTAAAATATGGTAGCTGCGATAAGCTCTAGAACAATCGGGAGGTGATTAGCATCCATCAGTTTCGTGTTATTTCGTTCTGCTAATTCTCATATAATTTTCACAAAAAATATTAAAATTATGCATCCTCTTTGAGTACAAATATTATAAACCTAGTTTTAAAACTTCTGAACCCCATTATTTAATTTTTTAAACATTAAAATGAGTACTTATTTTTAAAAAATTATTTTCACTTTATTATTATTTATTTAGAATACCCTAAATATTGATTTCCTATTAAATGTATTTGAACACAAATTTAATAGCTTCTGTTTCTGATACAGGTCTAAACAATTATTTACTACAACTATGAAGAGCTACTTTTACTTTCATTAGTTACTTATTATTTTTTTTTCCCTCATTATTCACCTGTTTCGTCAGCGAGGCGTGTCCGTGGTAATGGCGTCAATTTAAATCACTAAAGTCAACTAGCCTAGGTGATACGACGACACGATCTATGGTCACGTTTAATTGTAAGATGTTGGTACTACAGTTTCGTTACGCCTTATATCAAACTACAACAACTCTCACGTAGCACAAACTGCAATTTACTAATTATACTGTTAGCACGGTGAAATTGTATACGGTCCTGCATGATGCTTATAGCTTGTCTTCAAGTTGCATGGCGGCTAAAATCAGGCCAATACAAGCTTATTTAGATGCACTAACAACAAGCAAGCAAGGAAAGTAGTTTTAGAGAAACCAACATTTATTTAATACGAGACGATTCGATACAGCTGTATACTTATTGGTTCTTTTTATTATTATTATTTAATGGCATATATATTTTTTTTAAAGATGTCATAAATTATAAATTGTAGTTAATTAAATAAATAGAAATGTGTTATTTATAAGAAGAAATAGAAAGGTTTCTGAATCTGCATTATGTATATAATAAAGTTCATCTAAATTTTAGATGATATTTTAAAAGGTAGAGGAGGGGGGGATATAAGACCAGGAGCATGTGTGTGACTACGTGAGTGCGACCAAGCATGTTACAAGAGAAAACCAACGTGTTGAGAACTGCAATCAGAGGATGTTAAAGCAAAAATGTGAGCCTTTGTACCAACTCACCGTGAAGTTGTCATATTGTGACGGAAGAAATAGCAAAGTCATGACCCTTTTTAGCGTTAAAATTGGCATTATTGCAATTTTGCAGAAATATGAAATTTCTATGGTTTTAAGTACAAAGCTAATTTCTCTAAAAAATTAGCTGATCCAAGCAACATGACTTAATGCATATTTATAGCATATAAATATAGACGTGATTCACGAAAGAAGATGATAAGATTTCTCACTCTATAACTCAATGACACTTATAATTGCTATTGAGAAACTTGTTATGTTTCTGAGTAACTCGTCCTTCGTGAATCTCGCACATTGCTTATTCTGATTAAAAATCTTACTACAATTTCTTAATAACCTATTTCTTTACAAGTAATTATTTGTACTGCTATAGGGGCATGTTTAAGGGGACGGTTTTATAATTTGTACTCTGCTTTCTCTGGGAAAATGGTTTAACCTTCCAAACACGAACCTACACCCCCCCCAACTCTACCTTTATTTCATTATTTTCTTTTTGTCAAATCCATTACCTGATCTAATGAAATCAGATTTGCAAATTTCCATTCGTCTCATAAGCATATACATGTAAAAAAATTATTAACTACCAAGCTATTTATTAGTATCATTAATCAAATATAAAAAATGTATTTAATGAGAAATCAATGTACTTAATCAATTAAGTTGTATATTAGAGAAATGTAGAAACCATTAGAAATTTTCTAGCATTAAATTATAATTACTACTTATTTAGTACAATTACAATTAAATGAGTAGAAAAATATAGCAATTTATATGAATCTAATATAAACCAATGAGAGTTTAAAAATAGTACATTGAATAGTTGTACATGTTAATTACAATTTATAAATTGAACAAAAAAAATAACATAGAATTTTATAATTACAATCAATTTGTTTTGAGCACCTGTACGTAGATGTAATCGATGTGTGCGAGAGCTATCTACATCACATTGGAAGATTTTATGTAAATTGTGCTCTCTAAACCAGTTAGTCAAGTCGATAGATAATTACTAAAGCATACGGGCTAAAATTAAATACTTAAGAAAATTATATTTATTTCCACATAAAATATTAATAGTTTCTGCAAGGTCATGATCAATTATATATTTTTATTGTTAACAATGGTGTTAGCCGTAGTATATTTAACGATTCCCTTTCCAGTCTAGAGTTATTGTAATTTTTGTAAAAATTTCACTAAAAATTTTCTCCGGCATTCTACGAATATATAATATATATGAATGTTTTTTATGTATGCGTATATATTATTAAACTGTAATTAAAAAAAAAATGCTTTCACTTATAAATAGTTTTAACACATGGTCTAATATAATATATTTTTAGAAAATGATATAAATTTATTCTTTATAATATAATCAAAGTTAATACTTGTCAATCTTGTCATATCATAATATGATTATTTTTACATTCAAATATAGTACCAAAACATCTATTATAAAATTATAAAGTTCAAGGTAATAATTATGACTATAGTTTCTATAAGCACGTAAGCCCGCGAGGGTTTGCAATAAAATGATGACTATACCTACGAAATATATCCACCATGGTAAGTACTTGCTAGTCACAGATCAGTGCATCACAACGCCGGAGATGTTTTAATTTCTCCACAAAAATGTACATCTCATCCTCACTAGGCAGGAATAGTGAGAAAGCATTTAAAAAAAAAAAGACAATCTGCTTCGCTATTATTGTACATCTGCAGTAAAGTGATCTTGAGCTTTCCAACTGACGAGTTCTCGTTTTATTGCTCGTAAGAAACGTATAGTAAGGTTGGTTTAGTTAAATATTACATGTTTTTTACGTACAGAAATGTCTAGACAATATTGGTAACAATGTTCTGCTTGGTATCGCAAACGAAAGAGGGAATAAACCGCGCAAAAAGTTCAACAATTGACATTTTAATGGGTATTTCTTAAAATATGAAATTTTCTATTAACCCAGATGATTGATAATGACAGTGAGAATTCAATAAAAAATGCAATTTTTATTTTGCTAATGAAAGAGAATTAAAAATTAATTATTTTACAATAGGCTAAATTGTTGGTGGAATATGATTGAATACAGTAAAGATAGGATGTAAATATGGAACGAACCGTCTATTAATCACTGTCTACACTTGTTTGATGACTTCTGTTTTTAGTCTGCCTATATGCCCAGGAGCACGACAGCTGACAGGCAAATTTAAGAGGAATTATTTTCTGCAGTTTGACTCACGTTATAATGCAAAATTTACGTCACTTTTTTAATTAAATAGTACAATAGACTCGGAGATTAAACAGTGCATGCTATATTTTGAAATTAAATTATTTTTAAATTTGTTTCCTTCCGATTTCATAGTCACTTAAAATTGTATTACTAAATATAATTGAAAATGACAACATGTACAATTTTTTTTTTTGCAAACTTACAACATGAGGCTAAAAATTATATTATAGGCGTACGTGCAGAAAAATATATTTATATTTTTACTTTTTTACTTTTTTTAAACTTTAATTTAAAAGAAAAATTAAATAAATTAAATTAAATGAAAATAAGAAAAAATGTTGTTGAGGTGTATTTATAATATATTACTTATTTTTATCTCCTTCATTAAAACGATAGTAATTAGAAGAAAGTTATTTACATATTAAATACGTAAATTGAATCAGTACAATGTGTATACATTAAAATCATTGATTGCAGCTCAAGTAACATTACACAGTTAAATAAACAATGGAATCGTGCAAAGTTTTGACATCACAGGATATAATACCACCATGAAACATGATTGTATATACGCTGCACTTGGACACATTCCAAGCAGCCATGGCTTTTTAACATGTCGTACAGGACCATATAAATAAATAGTACAAAGCTACTGTGTGGGTAGTCAATAGTCATACATTTAATATTCTTTTACAAATTTGATATCCAAATCACAATGGTTAATAAAGCTAAGAAGTGGACTCTGAAAATTATAATATATATATTTTTTGAAGTTGCGAGTACTAATATTTTTATTATTAGGAATTGAATTTTACTTAGTTCTTAAATAAAAAATATAACCTACTTTCATAGGGAATTTTTGCTAGAAAATATTCCATGAAATGCTAGCGCGTATTAAAATATTTTCAAGTGTTTAAAAAAAAAAAAAAGAGTCCTAGAGTTTAAGTAGATATAAAAAAAAACATGCGCACGAAATTAAATGCTTTACTTATAAGGAGACGGTTATTCTATTTTTATTCCGACTAGATTTAATATATTTAAAGAACCCTGTTTTCTATATGCCTGAGGTGGTGGAATTTTCATTGCTGTCAAAACATTTTTGACTGAGACATACATACAAATTAGTACAGGTCCGAATCCGACTGATCACTGATCTTAACCTAGAACTGGTTAGTACCAGGTAGAGTAAAAAAGGTAAATGATATTATTTAGACTTTAATTTCCTTGTCTAATTTTAGTGCTCGATTTTATAGTAATTGATATCAAATTTTGCTACTAAAAATCTATGGGTTACAATCGGTAAACACGTTCAATAAAGTGACTAGTTTCAGTGTTAGGTTATAAAGGGACAAAGGTTCAGACTCACGTAAGCCTCGACGGGCTTGGCGACTGCGTGGAGGAGCGCCGGCCCCAGCGCCGCTCCGGGCGCCGCCTGGCCGGGCCAACAACACGCTGCGAGCACCATCAGCACCACCTGCAACCACATCAGGGTCAGTTTAAGGGTTTAAAGCAAGTGCACGAGCTGCTGATCTCAACACCACTGAATTATAAGTTAATTGTTATCAGTAGCTATAATATATTAACAACGTATTTTAGTTCACTTATATATACGGTCAAGCTATATGTGCTCAGAATTACCAGCTTTTTAGGCTTGAACTCACAGAGAATTACGTGGTTATACAACTCAAAACAATTAGTATTGAACCAGCAAGGTTCTATAGGGTGTAGCTTTGGTGCACATGTGTGAAACCACTGGAAAACATTGATAGTTTACTTGTGAGGGTAACCATATGGAATTACAAATTATGGTGCATAAAAAGTTTGAATGAAATAATTAATAACCTACAATTAGCGCAGTTATATACCTCAACACTTAGGTGAGGGAAAAAATCAATTTGAAATATTTTTATAGAAAAATACTAAATATATTCCATATAATTTATTTATTTTATTTGTTAAATCTTTCATAGGCTGAAAATACAATAAAAGATAGAAAAAACATGTGAGCCTATAGGGCAAAATAGAAACGGCTGCAGAAGCAACCAAATCACTATACAGTGTGTATTCACCTCATTATTAAGCTTATTTGTATAATAACCCGTGCTAAGTGTAACAATTAATTATAGAATTGAAATAATGAGGCATTAAAAAAGAGGACAAACTAAAATTCAAGAAAATATGGCATATTTATATTAATATATATTTACTTAAAACCGCATTTAATCAAACACTAATAAAACACAACCAGCATGCACAATGCAAATTAAATTAAGTAAATTAAATTACTTCACTTAAAAAATAAATATTGATACTTAGAACATGCTTTAAAATTAAATTAGAAATTTAAAATATTTAAGATGTAGAGCACTGAAGATTTAAGAATGAAATGAAAGTTTTAAAACTCTTTACTGATATATTATTTAAATATTGCTCTAGATGAATCTAGCCGGACAATATAATAGATAAAATCACACGCTGATAATAACACCACAATTGACACCACAGGTGATAATGAACTTGATTAATTAACCACCTACCTGAGATAGCTTCAGAGACGACATGATGCACAGAGAGATGCACGGAGGAATCACAAATGACGCCCGGAGCGGCCCACCGCGCACGCTTTATACCTAGCCGCTCCCCGCTATAATCCCCTCTCTTACTGGAAGACGCGCGCTCTTCCTCTGGATACTGGCCAGTGGGGACGACACGTACAATATATCACCACGTGGATTGGGCACCAAGTTTGGGATATAGTTTGCAAAATTTATTCATCCATACCGGAAGTTATAATTCCTAAATGTCACTGATCTAATTTTGCATAATTTTAATTCTCCGCTGAATTTGTACCATATAATTTTTTGGGGGCAAAGAAATAGTCTTGTTAAAATTTTAATTACAACTACTTCCGGTCATGTGCTAATATTTGGTGTTCTATGGTACTTGATATTGTCACATGAATGTACGGAACTTTCTGTTCCCGTCATTCTATATCCGAAAGTGTTTGGCAAACATGTGGTTATTATAAGTAAATAGTAATTTGATGAAAGTTCTCTGATAATAGTATAATATTACCCTCAATTATTAAAAAAATGTAATTGTACTCTACTTTTATACCGTCTTCAACATGCACAATTAAACAATGTTATATTATTAGTATTATTACTGTTACATAAAATTTAATTAAGTGGTTGCTGAAACGAAATTTCTTATTTTGCTTTTAATGTTTTTTTTTTACATAAAAAATGTGTTCTTACTTCAATATATTATTATAATATACTTCATATGAATGTAATTATAATTTGGTTTACCATATAGACCACACAACACACAAGTGCATTGAACAGTACAGTACATTAAATAAATTAAAAGAGAAATTAAATTGTCATTGAAAAAGAAAATTTAATTAATATTTTGCAAATATTTTACTTTTAAATATATAATTGTGTTTTTTTTATATACATTTAAACAGCTGATAAATCAAATTCTTAAAAAAAAAATAACATCATTTTAACTATTATAACTATGCATGTATTTTTTAATACAGTTCTATATATAGAATTCATTAAAAGAGGGAATATTATAGAGTAAGATAGATGCATCGCTATTTATCTTGAGGTTGATGTTATTTTTAATACCTAATTTTTATTATATTCATCATATGGTAAAAAAGAGACAAATTAAAGTTCCACTCAGTCAGTAGTTCGACAGCATCATTGTCTCTTCCGACGTGCCTACGTGCCTCCTCTTCAGTATGATTGGCACGAACGGAAAGTGTCGATGCCTACCTACTACTCAAGTTGACCTACAGAAAACATTACTAGCCATTTTATTACTTCCATCGTCATCAATCGAAAATCATCTTAACAATACAATTTAATTTATTTTTGTTCTCTCTGCTACCGCACTTATTACTTTCCGTAAAGCAATTTAATGTACACTTTCATCTGATTGAAATGTTTTTTGAAATATTGCTTTCTTTATATAAAAAGTCTTCTTATGACATATCAGAAGGTAAAACACAATACCCAAATCAGAATTCACTCTTCTGGCGAGAAGTTCCATGCTGACCCAGAGAATACGCATATGTGCCTGAAGACACCAGTAGGTGCTTTTTTTATTTTATTTTTTTTATTTATTTAAATTGAGTGCATGCAGACCTGCGTCACCATTGGGAGAAGATTATTCTACAATTTGTAGGTCTAGAAACTCATTACAGAGTCGGCCACCTTTAACTGTCCTTGTTAGTACATTTTTTTTTTTTTTTTTACACGTCAGTAAAAGTCCATTTGTAAAATAGTAAAAAGTATAGACATTAAATTCTACAAAACGAAATCAGTGAATAATTTTATTCAGTGCGGTCTTTCAATTGTCAGAGACCATATGAGACGTCGTCTTTTATGTTTATGATTAGACAGAAAAATTTGACACATTTGACACGGACATCTTGTTTCGTCTTTGATATGTGTATGTCTACATGTGAATCCTCTCATCACAATATCAAGTTTTATATAAAAGTTTTGCAGAAATTTGTATTTTTAATGCACTTGCGATCATTATGCTAAAATATTTACTAAACACTCAGAAAATATTAAACAAACTGGACTGATTGATGTGAAATGTTAATAGTATTTATACTAATTAATTAATTAATTAGTGTATTACATGATGGATAATTGAATATTTATGTTACGTTGTATCTGCTGCGTGTACTTAAATTAACACAACTTGGCAATCTTTAAGTGTTATAATTAATATTATGTAAAATGGATTATAATAATGAAAGTGAAATTATAAGATCATGTCCGGTATCCCTGTTGACATGAATGACGTCACCATAAAATTCCAACTAAAATCTCTACTTATTTCTAGAATATTTTAGAGAAAACAAACTGACATCAAATTACGCATTAAAAATTAGATTAAATTTTTTTATATCCTACTAAAATTTATTAGACAACATTGTCATGATAAAAAAAAAGTTTACCTTTTGCGGTTAATTTATTGAATTGAATTTTGTGAATTTGATGCTGCTATAATTCTTTATAAAATGAGGGTTTGAGAGGAGAGAGTGGTCTACTACATGTCACTTTCGATGTCTGCCTGCTGATGGTGCTGATAGAGTTTTCACCGGCCTCATCGCAGCACCGTCCATCGCGTGTTGATTTGTGTACCAAACTTCTCCTTAGGCTTTAAAAATTATGGTTCTACTCCTCCCAATTTATACGTATAGTATATCATCATAATATTAATATTGATTTATGTATTAAAAAAATGTATTAATAATAGAAATCTTTATTAAAATAAATTATTTTTATATTAATAGAGATATTAAATTTAATTACATATATTGGTTTTATAGAATGTATGTATATATTTTTTCTTTCGTATGAACTTAATTTACTTCTGTTTTTATGGTAATAAAAAATTGTGTAAGATTTGATTTTAATTAGTTAATTGTTCTATATATGTAAGTTCATGGTACATTTATTTCATACAAAATAATCATCTCGTTTCTCTTGATGGTATTTCGTATTTCATTTTTTTTAAGGTGAAGGCTATGGTCTGTTACCGAGTTACGCCCACTTATAGGTAAACTCATGCTCAAAGAAATAGCCACTCTTACATTATAGCTTGTAGATATTTATTACTGTTATCTCCAGCACAAGAACAGTGTAAGAATAATTAATAAAATTGTATTGTACTGCATTTCTTTCTAAAAAGAAATAAAAATTTAATTAATTAATGACATTTTTTTTCACTCCTTTAATTTCTCTCTTAATGTAATTTAAGTGCTAATTCTTAAGTACCTATTTTCCATTTTATATTATAATTGGTCCTCATAAAGAATTGAATGTAAATTTCTGAGTGATTTACCAACTGGTTTTTAAGATAATCTGCAGATAATCATACATAAATTTAACCAATTTAAAACACACAGCCTAAATAATGTAATATATATAGTTGTTTTCACACGACAGAAAATTAAATTGAGTTAAAATATTATGAGCTGTGGAATTAATTATTTAAAAAAAATATATTATAATAAATTACAACTAACGTTAAAACTTTTCTCTGTTGGAGCAAATAATGTTTTGATAGGTTAACCAGCCATACCATGTAAGTAAAAGAATTTATTTAAATATTTAAGTTGCATAATATACAGCAATCGAGACATTTTACGATAAAATTAAGTACTTCCACAATTTCCTTACTTGAACGAGTATAGTCAAATTAATTTAATAATACTACCGGAAGTAGCCGGAAGTTCCTCTTCTGTTAGTATTTACAGTTCCAAAAAATTTCAAAGAGTATATTCATCAGCAGTGTAAACACTCATAAGTTCAAATAAAATTAGGAATCATGTACTTGCTACTTCTTCCGGTGGATACTATAATTTAATTAAACAATAGCTTAGCGGTGACATGGGGAGGTAAGACCATTACGTATTCAGGATGTAACATACAAGAGTAGCTTGAACGTGCCTGCCAAACCTAACAAGTGAGAGCAGACGAGTAGTGTACTTGCAGTCGTATTATAAAGAAAGCGTACCTAATGTACTACAAGCTAAACGTAAAGAAAAAGTGACAGTTTTGTTGCTTTCGTTATCGTTTTATTGTATATATATATATGTGTAAAAATTATTAAAACTTGCTTTTACACATGCGGATATACACAAAGTTACTTAATATTAAGTTATTTGTCAAACCATTCAGACTCGACTCTCACTTTGCATAACTTTCCTTGATGTAAGTCAATCTTAATTTAAATCATCACATAACTTTATAAGAATTATTTTAAGTACCTTCATGAATGAAAAAGTGTAGTTAATTATATATCATATGAATTCGTGCAGCCAGAACTTGTTGATCATGTTGTATTTCATAATATATAGCGTTTGCTTGGCTTTGTTGTTGTTTACATTCAGCAGTAGGTACTGAGAGAGGGAACTGGAATCACTTAATTTATTCCTCCTAATTTAACATATTTTAATTTTTTTTAACAATAATATATACGTAAGAAATAATATACAAAACTTGAACATATACATTTTTTTTATTTTACCTAGTTTCTTTATCATTACTTTTTGTTGTTCCGTTTCCTCCTCGTATTCAAAAGTCCGCGGGGAAAGCAATGGTCGGTGATTGGCTGATTTTTTTGAAGCATCTTAAGGTCAATATCAGTGCATAAGTGTCGTAAAATGGTCATTATTGACGTGAAATTTGGAGTCGATTTACATTTTATTTAATGATTTATTGTATTTTTCACAGATATCATTGGCAAATATTGTATTTTTTTCCATTTACTTGACATCTCAATCTATCAAATAAAATAATTGTCAAATGTACCACGATTGTCATATCGCAGAAAATAAATAGTTTTTGGCATGCTACTTCCATGTTAAATAGGTGCTTTTTGCCTACATTCACGTGACGTCATATTTTTGTGACGTATGGTGAAAGACCCGTATTGAAATTATAGTGATTAAAAATTTGTAATGATTCAATGAAGTTTAAAATTAAATAGTTTTCTCTTAAAATGGATCCACATCAAAATTTGGCACTACTAACATTTGGCTCACAATATATGGAATAACTGTGAATAAATATGTACGTGATTACCTTAGCAAATAAGTAAACTTCATATAAATAGCACAGGCGTAGAAGAAGTTGCCTACATTCGGGGGGCTTATAAACTTTCTTCATAAAACTCTGCTCCATAGCTCAATCGAATGGATAATTACATCCTAGTTCTTTAGTTTTAAATGTTGATGAAATAATAACAAAAATAGGTTGAATTTTTTGTTTCATAACTTGATGCAATTAAGTTGGAATTAAAATTTATATGTTGTAATCACATCCCAATCTTTGTGGTGCAACAAAATTTGTAACAATTAGTGAAATTATTGAGAAATTTAGAGCAGAATATCTCCTTTGAATCTAATATGATTAATAAAAATAAGATTGCAATTTTATTATTTTGTAGGTATGCGTTTAAAACGCAGTGAAGCATATTATAATTATAGATGTTTATTTTATTGAAGTTTAGCTGTAAAATTCTTCATCTCTAGCAATAACTAATTAATTATTTTACTAATTAGTATATTATGTAACTAAATGATAAAAGTTTTATTAATTGAAGCTATAGAGTAAATAATAGAATTTATATAGTAGTATTATTTCTATATAAAGGTTCTCTAATTAGTAAATAAATACAAGAGTATAATTATTTTTTATAATTTAAGGTGATTTTTATTATTGTACATTAAAATATGTTTGATACACATGAAAAATAATGATCAAAAATAATGAATTAACAGCGCAATAAGAAGATGGAAAAATATATAGAAAAGTAGAAGGGTTTAGGAACAATAAAGAAGTATGTAATAATAATTACAAATAATAGATGAGGTGAGAAACATTTTGATGTAATATTTAAAATTAGGATGTATGGTTAAATTAAATTAACCGTGGTATGCACCATAACCAGCACCATAACCGGCAGCACCGTATCCGGCAGCACCGTATCCGGCATAACCGTAAGCGGGTGCGGCATGAGCGAGGACGGGGGCATGAGCCACAGCGATGGGTGCCTTGTGCACGACCTGGGGGTGGACAGCGTGTCCGGACTTGGTCACGACGGCGTTGAATCCGTTGTGGGCATCAGCGGTGTAGTCGACGGTACGGGTGGTGCCATCGGGCTCCACCAGAGAGTACTGTCCCTTGACGACATCTCCATCACGGTGCTCGCTCTGGCTCTTGTGGTCACCAGTGTGGGCATCATGGACGGCGTACTCGAACTGGTACTGGGGGTGAGACTGTGGAGAACAGACAAAATGACAGATTACTTTCTGTTCCTTGTATATTAAATAGTAGCATTAAAAATGTGTACAAATATCATGAGATCTCTTGAATTCTATTTTTTAATTGCAGTGCTTAATTTTCTTGAATATTAGTTAGCAATAATGATTTTGAATAACCAATTTTTGTAATTGTGACCATGTTTTTTTGTAATTAGATGTTTAAAATTTTTGAAATGATAAATAATTATTAAAATACTTACGTAGTAGTCAACAGCCTGCTTGGCAACAACGGGGGCAGCATAGTGAGCGGGGGCAGCAGCATAAGCGGGGGCGGCATAGTGTGCTGGGGCATAGGCAGCCACAGGTGCGGCGTAGTGTGCGGCAGCAGCCACGGGGGCGGCGTATCCAATGGCTCCATGTCCGTATCCACCATAATTGCCACCATAACCGGCGTACGCAACAGGGGCGACGCCGGCATGTGCGACGGCGGCCAGGGCGGCGATAGCCAGAATCTGTGAAGGAACATTGAGATCAGTAATCAAATTGTACCAGTCAAGGAGTTCAAATAGGGCCATTGAAGGAATTATAATGCTTAGCATGTGACAGTAAAAATGCAACCTGTTGGAGTTCAAACACTAAATAAACATAAGTAAAATCTAGCGTTAAAGTCTCTTTGTTATATAATATTTGAATATTTTTGAAGACTTAGCGTCCTATTTGACGCTGTTTGCGCATGAAGTTCTATTTGACTGCTAAAGTTAGAAAAGTTGCATAGATACAAGGCGTTTCTAACTTCAAGCGCACGCTAGCTAACGGAAAGTTTTTTGTCTATTATTATTTTTTTTTTTTATAATGACCTTCACATAAAATTATAAAATTATTAATAAGTTAACGGTGAGAATAATTATGCTTTTTAATTGTTTAAATAAAATAATATTTAAATTAACATTAATGTTAAACATAATATCTAAAATTTTCAATAATCGTTTGAACAAGTTAAAATCACTTCACACATACAAGATCACGCAAGTAAGAAAAAACTTCCTTCCGGAATGCTGCTTTGATGTAATGCACTCGGAGAAATCGCGGTAACAGCAGCAGCGAAGGTAATTTATGATCGCAGTGGGAAGTGGGTCACTCAAAAGCAAATGCGACGAGGACGACGAAATAAGTGCGCATGATACTTGCTTTGTTTAGCAACATTACTTTACCGACCGCATCATATAGGAACATTTTTTTTATACAAAATAACTAACGAGTTATGAATAGGCAATTTTTTTATGGAGAAAGTTTTGAAAATATTATATATATATTTCTTTACATATGATGACATTGCAAATATTGATTGATATATTTGATGAAAAATCAAACATTTTCTTTACTGTTTACTATACTTGTACTAAAAGAAAACGGAATAAATAATCTAGTTATTTTAAACGTTATGAATTATATATTGACATTGCGAATAACATGGCAAATTAAATCAAACCTGTATAATTAAATAATCCTTATTTCTGGTTTTAACTGGAATATTTAAACTATTTTGTCTAAGTATATTTTTAAATTACCGAGCAATTATGTTAATAGCTTTAAAAAGGTGACCAGAAAATTAGTTAGCAGTACAATTAAAAAAAATTACAAGCATTAAATTTTTGTTATATTTATCGTAACTAAATATGCTAGATATGACGGATCAAATATTGAACACTATTACATATGAGGTTAATAACAAATCTTTTGAATTCAAGTCTCTAAATTATCTATCGTTTCTATAACGAGACTTGACTAAAACTGAATTTGCAATACTCCATTGTACTTCAATTACAAATCTTACTTTGTTATTAGTATTTAAAATTCGGTTAACTTTGATTATTCTGAAAATTGTAGATGAACTGATTCTAGAGGTGGAAGATATTCAAAATATTTGGCTGCTGTTTGGTGCTTACCTTAACGAATGCCATTGTTGTTGTTGTGCTTTGCTGAGCGGAGGTGAGTGAAGTGATGCTGGTATCTGTTCTCCTTCAGCTTATATACTCGAGACTCTGTGGTTGTTACAGCAGAAAGAAGAAGGGTGGGAGGGCGGCAGGTAGGTAGTCAAGTCGGGCGGGCGCGGCCTCAACTCGTAACTACAAGCTGCTGTTAAACATATACGGGCCCCCCCTTCCGATCTGGGTCAGTGTAGCACCTTACCGGAAACTAAAATAAACAAATTAATATATAGTAATATTATTTAAAAAAAAAAAGATGAGATGGAGAGTTTTATTGGTAGTAGATATTCACTCATGTGTAAAGAAGTTTCCCTTTCAGTATTCGGATGCTGTATTGACTTAATGATTATTATGAACCGTTTTAAGTATATCGTTAGTCAGCTCTCCTGTTAGATTTTAAGTTGCAAGTGTGATTTCATTCAATTTTTTTTTTATTAACATTGTGTAAGAAATCATCACGTCATTAAAGTATTTCCTAAGGTTGAATGAATCAGTGATCTGTTTTACTTAGATTTAGTTTCCTCTCTGTTCATATTTAATGATAGTATATGACTAGGTATGTATCAAGGAGACTTGTTGCTGGGTTTTGCCTGATTTGCTGTATGATGACATTATAGATAAATAGATCAATATTATGAAATTATAAATTTGACATAAAAGTCCATAAAATCAAATTTTGTATTTTTTACGTAATAATTCTATTTCTGAAAAACACAAGATTATAGGTTCTAAATTTTTATAACATTTTATGAATTTGCCTCAAGGAAGAGATTGTTATAACAAGAACTTTATGAAATGCCTCAAAATTTCGTTATTCTGTAATTAATTTTTTATGGTATATTATATCATGACAATCAATACGACATAATTTAGTTTGAAAGGATACCATAGTTGCTTGGAGGGAAGTAATTTCATAGGAAGTCTATATCGTAGCGAGAGCGTGAGACTCGCTAATAATCACACGGGATGAACACTTCCATCAATGAAAGATTGGTACGCTCAAAACTCTCTTATGTACTGTCATAAAAGTTGAGGCTGAGTCTGTGGAAGAATCTTAATGTTTATTTACTCTCTCAAATGAAAAGGAATCGTGTGATTGAAAAAAGGTTTGTATTGATATAACATTTCTATTTATCAAAAAATATGATTTTTGTATTGATAGATTTTTAGTCATGCGTGAACGCTTTCAGTTTCATTTCTATCTTAATAAAACAGTTCGGAATTCTTGATGCTGTAATTCATCTATTGTAGGCTGCTGAAAAATATGAGCCGCTTAATGTATCATCATAGCCAGTCTTTTAGTGCATAGTATTTTTATTACCAAAGTAGATATTTATATTTTTAGTGTATTTTTAGTTTTTATTTTTAATTATTTGTCCTTTCAACTAAATTATTTTCCATATTAACTCATTAATTATGATATATAATAATATTTAATAACTATTTCATAACAAAATTGTGTATTTTTTTTAAATAATTACATTTGTCATTATTGAAAATTATTAAATTACACTTTTTCATTAATTTTTTGTTTTGGTTTATGTAACTACTTTACACTTGAATTTACAGGAAATATATAGTAAAAAAATTACTTTGTTTTCAAGGCATTGTTTATATGACCCCGCGAATCTTCATTGTTGTCACGGTGAACTGTCGCGAGGCATGGAAGGTTGTAAATAATACCTTGTTGTTTGTCTTTGACACTTCTTCTTCGTGGATTTGTTTAAAAAATGCTGATAGTAAAAACTGAGACTTGGTGTGCATTATTTTTCAGCTCAATGCCCGGCTAGAGATGGAAGCTGACATAATATATGTTGACTCCTTAGCCCTGCTTATCTGCACAGGTGTACTAATTTACACCTATGTAATATCTCCATAGCCTATTCCACCGTTAACTTTACATGATGGATAATCAGCTGAGACGTTAATTGTGAGAAATTTGATATCATTTTGTAAGTTTGCTTGACATAAAAACCACCTAAGATTGAAAGTTGTAATATTTTGGTCCAAACTGTCATAATATTAAAGTTAATAGTTAAATTTACATAATTAGTACATTCACTTATATGTTGTCATTTTTTTTTTTTTTAATTTAGAAACTCTGAGAAGATTTACTTTTAATTTCAATTTACATACCTGTGAGATTTTAATCTAATAAATTTTAGTGTACTTTGTTACTTCTTCCTGAATCTATTAATATCTGAACGTAACAAGAAATTGTACAGTTTTAAGACTTTCTTGAATATTGCACTAAAATTTTATCAGCGTAGACTTTTCAGAGTAAAATGCTATAAAAAAAATGGTAAATTACTTCAAGTTGATGATTATGTTACACACACAGCTTATTTTAGAAAAAATCAGAATACCATAAAAATATAAGATGTAACTCAACTTCATTATGATAAAAAAAGCAGATGTAATTAACAAACATAAAAAACAGTTTCACTAATTTTTATTACTTTTTACTACTGTGTACAACATGATAGTATTCGTTTTTGTTTTTGTTTTTTGTTACGCACTTACAAACTCTCATTACTTACATACAAAAGTTTAATTTTTCATTCCAAGGAAGCCTCTACCTCCTCCCTTTTCAGCAGCAAGAAATGAGTTGAGTAACAACACCCAAGCCTACCTTACCTACCTGTCCATTTGCTTACTCTCGATTTGTTACACAAGGAGAAGCGCGCGTGAAATATTTTGCGGCTATGTTCCCACCTTGGGAAGCTCACAGCATGGTGCAAATAAAAAAAAAAAAAAAAAAAAAAAAAAAAAGAGAAGCGTATATTATAAAAACAAGAGTAATTATACTTGCATTAATGAATGTTAACTCTGACATCATCATTCACAGTATAAAAAAAAAAAAAAAAAAAAAATCGCCTCTACATCAAAGTTCATATATAGTGATCTTACTGATCTTTGTTATAGTTATTAATACTTCCTACTTGTTTAAATATAGTCACCGTGGGAAAGTGTATTCAACTTTCAAAATATTATTCATGTAATGTGAGATTTTGTTGGAAAAAAAAAAAAAAAAAAAAGAAAGAAAATACTTTCCATGAAATGTTTAAAATTTTATTTAGGCATCAGAATATATTAATTTTTAATTATTTCTCATCACAAAAGACGAATAAGATTACAATAAGGTAAACAATTATTTCAGCAGGTGAAAGAAACAACCAATTATGAAAAAAAGTTTGAAGAAAAAAACATTCTAAAATGTTTTATTTTAAAATTTAAGATTTTTTTTTTTTTTTTTTACATTGTTTCTTTTGTGTATTTTTATTTTCAATATTACTAATTAATATTTTTAGAAGTCTATAACATACAAGTCCACAAGTTACAGTCAAGGCTTACAATAATTTCAATAAATTCTGCAAGATTAAAATATGTTTGTATTAAAAAGTTATTAAATTATAATTAATATATTTTTTTACTACAATTTACATGAATGATAATGTAAGGAGCATTTACATCAAATTTGTTACAATTGTTGTTGAGTTTTAAATAATATAAATAGAAAGTGTACATTTTTATGATAGTATGTACACTAAAGAAGAAATGGGATGCATTATTGCAATTATTTGTATCTTTCCTGCCATGTGTATAAATTACTTAAAAACAATGGAGTATCGTCCTCATTTTTTTTTATTGCAGAAATGGATAGAGGGTGCAAAGTTATGCTACCCTGATTTTTTTCAGATTTTTTTGAGACCTGGAACTATTTTTAAAAAATTATTGAAAGTCCTTTTTGTGACGCCACGCGGCGGCAAGTCCTATCTTTTTCTTAAGGAGCGGCGTCTCGTGACGTCACGAAAAGGACTTTCAATAATTTTTAAAAAATAGTTCCCGGGCTCTAAAAAATCTGAAAAAAATCAGGGTAGCATAGCTTTGCACCCTTTATCCATTTCTGCAATAAAAAAATTGAGGACAATACTCTATTAAAAACTGTATATTATATAGCATCATAATTATTTTAGTGTAATTAATTTTTATATCTAACAGTAGCATCAAAAGATTAATATCATAAGATTAATTGATTTTATTTTTATAAACAAAAGAGGTTACATAAAATATAATTTGTAATATTATACAATCATGTGAACATTATATTTTAAAAATAATAATTAGTAAATGTTATACTTTCCCAATTACGTCAACTCATTAATATTCTGGTATATATAAAAAAAAGTGAAATATGACATAGACTTATTATTTTTATTTACATAATCATAGGAAGATGCTGAAAAAAATGCTATACAGTTCAGCATGTAACATTAATTCTGGAAATGCAAAGTTTCGTATTTATTTTCTAGCACTGAATTTGTAGAGATTTATTATATTTATTTGTTTATACCTATAAGTATACCTCTCCGTAATATTTTAGAACTTTCAGGTTCATAGAAAAACAAGAATCCTCTACTTCCTTCTTCTACTGTGTGTGATGTATAATAATTTGTACCAATTTATATTTAGTTGGCCTGTGGCGCGCTAACGTAGCAATCTTTGATTGAGTTGGACGTGCATTGTTATGTTATATAGACTGAGAGTGACATCGTTGCTAACAATTATAACTGTGTTATCATGTAGAGGTGATATAGAAAATCGAGAGAAATTTACACACGACAGTTGTAATGCTTCATTAATAATAGAATAGAATTACTTTTACTTTAAATGAAATGGTGAAATTAAATTAATGTTATTCAACATTATTATAAAAGCACCTATATATATGTAATATAGGTTCTTGCCATTTTATAGGTATAGGATATGGGTGTGATTTGATTACTGAATTACAATAATTTATAATTGATCACAATAGATCTAATTTATAGAATGAGTCATAAAATTCCATGAATTCTTTAAGCATTTGTAACTGTAAGATGAAAGTATAATGAGTAATTTATAATCTAATTCCTTTCCAAACAATGCAGTGTTGAAAATTTTCATATTAAATCTAATTAATTATTAAATAATCATTAATTAATTTTCTTTGCTAGCAAAATTGGCACTTGCAGTGTATGAAAAAATTAGATCTGTCTTCACTCTTAAGTTTGAGAGAGTGTTTCATGTTTTTACCTTGCAAGGTTTTTCTTCAGAGCTATCAAAAAAATTATTGTTCAGTACCTTGTTTTGCAAAATTATTGATTGATTGATTTTTTTTGCAATATAATGACAATTAAGTCACGATCTTTTGTTTATGAAATGTAGTTATATATTTTGTAACATGTATTAAAAAAAAAAAAGGAAAAATTTAATGTAAAGTTTATTATTATTTATAAAACTTTTGCAAAATTCCAGTAATCATATTTAAATTTATGTAAATTTTTCGTTCAAAACAGTTTTTATTTTATAATTTAAATACATGTCCATCTAGCTCGATTGGGACAGCAAGAACTTACCCTCGCTCTGTTTGCATGAGTGATGACAGTCCATAATATTATAAATTTTTAAGCACCGGGAGCTCAATTTTTTTTAAAGGGATATTTAAATATACTTGTTTTTGTTTTTACTGCCATCCTCTAAAATTTTTGAACTAAATCTCTGTGATTGTCTTTTGGAGATGCAGATGTAGCAAATCTAGGGGTAGGGGTAGGGTAAGGGGGGATGCTGTCTCAAGGTAAGTATTCTATAACTATATTTTAACTGACCAAACAATTTTAGATAAATAAAATAAATCGATTATATACACTCTTCAATCACATAAAATTTAATCATATTTCATAAGTAACCTAGCTTTCATTAGTTGAAATATCTATGGCTCTGTGTAGAATGTATAAAATTGCAATGTGTTATTTTTTATTTTATTTTATATTGTTGTTTTTTTTTACAAGGATACACCCCTAAGAGCTTACAGCTCGCGGCGGGGTAATGGGTAGGGTAGACAAAAAAGTATTTCTAACTATGACTATGAGATTTTCTATTAATAGAAGATTTTTTTTACTAGAATGGTTGGCCATTAAGATTAATCTAATCCCATTAAAAAAATACTTAATTATCTTAATTTTTTATTCTGCAAGCAGAAATAGGACATGCAGTTCATTGTCATCAAGATTACATTTTGAGAAGTTACATTCATGCATGATAACCACTAATTATGCAAATTAAAAATGAATTAATGTAATGTTCATAAATTTAAATATGACTACTGGAATTTTGCAAAAGTTTGATAAATAATAATAAATTTTACATTTAAAATTTTTTTCCATTATTTTGTTTCAATACGTTTGTTACAAAATATGTAATAAAATTTCATAAACAAAAGTTCGTGGTGACTTAATATTATTATAAAATGTATTTTGAAATATTTGATATTTTTTTTAAAATAATTTTTATAATTCCTTTTCAATTAAGTAATTAAAATATAACAATAGATTATAGTTTATTTTTATTGCGATGTTGGTATAATTGTTAGTGAAGGGGAACTAAATATTAAATATTGATTGTTGTCTTATAAACAAAACAAAGCTCTATATATTATATAATATTATGTGCATAGTGGTGCAGAATTTTATTAAGTTAAGTAATTCCTGTGTTAAAAAGTAGATCTATAGCCGGTCAAGGTTAAAAGCTCAAAGACTACCGCCTCAAGTCGTCACAAGTTTAAGTTAAATCGACTTTCTTTAATTCGCGCGAAAAAAGCATGACAAAGTTTATGGTCTGTTGATTTAAAACGAACGCTGGAAGCAAAAATGAAGGTAGGCGCACGCCACACCACACCATGCAGTAAGTACTATTATACATGGAGAACACAAACTCACGTGCTTGACCTCTGCTTATAAAAAAATAGTAATAAAGATTGACTAATACAATTCAGAGAGTCGTGGTTATCATTTGCTTGCCTGCTTCATGGTATTGTATAGGAAATAAACCTTATGGACATACATAATAATATGGACTGGATCAAGTATAAAGCCCCTCTCATCAAAAGAGAAAGGTGGATATATTAAAAGTATATGTAGGAGGAGGAGAGGAAAGGAGAAGGAAAGGATACAAAAAAAAAAAATGTGAGCAGTAGGAGTTTTGAAAAAAAAAAAGGAGGAGGGAGTATTACAATAATAATATATCTATAAAATAAAATAGAGCATAATACATATAAACTGAAAGGGAAAATGGAATGTCTAGTAAAAAATAAAAATAAAAAGAGATTGTCACGTATGTTATTTATTTCTGATCAATAAAATTGCAATCTTGTCTAAACTTTTATCAGTTTTATTTGTAAAATTAATATTATATAAAAAAAAACAAGATAGAATTAACAACAAAGAACGTTATAGATGGTAATGTTGATAAAATTAATGATAGTGAATGTACACTTTTCGTTTTACCGAGTGGGTGTATACTTTTACTACAGAAAATGTAGTTTCCAATTTCCCGTAATGACTGCAATAACTCTGCACTTTGTGAGAGAACTCCTGCAGGGCGAAGAAAGGACAGTGTACTGATCCACGGAGACCTTGCATTTTTGGTGATTAAGATCGGAACAAATAGTATAGGTCTGAACGTGTCTTTGCAAATGCAATCTATCCAACAATCATTTTTCAGACGAGCCGTATTTACAAGGGACGTTTGTGCATGTATAGAGGTATGAATATTTGTTTTATTGTTTCTTGCATTTAAGGGTAATGTCAAATTTACAGACACACATTTTTTTTAATCCGTCTTATATACAGAGCATTAACCTTTTAACTGTAATATTGGATGTTTCAACATTTTCTAGTGGCGTCACAAAACAATCGATTATCGTATAACACACAAGGCGTTGAAGTGGGTGTGGCTGCATGGCTTGTTGCATTATTTTCTTCCGGACTGAACATTTTGCATATGATTTAAATTGCAAATCATTGTAGAGCATATGTAATCGTGATATACATTCTAACATGCAATCATAACTCTGGACTAATATGATAATCGCCATGGAGAAATCTTTGCATGGGTGCACCTTCATTAAAGCAAGATTTATGTTTATTGCTAATTGTTCTGATGATGTTGAATAACAGTATTACATTTTGTATTTTAGCTAATGTTATGTTTAAAGTTAAATGGATAATCCACTTGCTCTTTTTTTTTAAATATTATTAATTATTGCTTTTTTCATTCTTTGAAATTTTGAGGACATTAAAAAAATATGAACTCAATGAACTGATTGCATAACGTCATCAATAATAATATTATAATTGGGGATTATTAATTCTAATATTATTTACCGAGCTTAATTTTTTTTAAATTATAATTTTATAATACGCAGAACGAATTATTGAACTTCATTCTTCTGCATGATTTTTTTTTTATGCAGAGTGACTTGGTGTATATTATTAACATGTTAGTCATCCTATTTATGATCATAACCAATGGGCAGTGTCACTTTTAAATTTATGTTCAGATAATTTATGTCACCATTATATTGTATTTGTTTTATATCTCAATTTGCCGTACATAAAATTATTACTTAAATGATTGATGATTTTTTAGTTGACAAAAAAAATGAAAGTTGTTGTAATTTTTACGGCCCAACTGGATTATTAACCTCTTGACATGGATTCAAATTATCATTAAGTGTACAATGCTACAGTGCAGTTCCATGTACCAACAAGGCACACACCGCACCCTACTTCTTTCTTTCTTTCTCTTTGCCAAATAAAACCAGTTGCGTGGTGGTGTCACCTCCAAAACCTCTGCCGGCAGGAAGAGTGTTTTTTGTGCACGAATTAGAGCGACCGACTGGGCAGCAAGAGGCCGGTCCGAGTGGCAACTTTAATGATTACTCAACATTAAATCGTTAAAAGTGCACAGAAACATCACGCTGCTGTTTTGCCTACAGCCGGTGTTACACGATACAATTTTTCTAACTATTGCATACAATTTTTCCTTGCAAGAAAACTTGAACTCCATTTGTTTGTGTGGAGATGAAATTTTCTTGCAAGGAAAAATTGTATGCAAAATTGTATCGTGTAATACAGGCTTACCAAAAATTTAACAATTCTATTATTTTTTTTTAAAAACTGTTATAATTCATTAATACAAAGCCTTCATGATATTCCAATTAGGAATTTATTATTGGTGAGAAATGTGTATCTCAAGTTAATAATTAATTAATTATTTGGTTTTCTTTTTACGCTTGAAGTATTTTTTTCACTTTTTAAAAATATTAAAAATAGAAAATTCAAAAGCTATAAAAATTTTCTTGTAATAATTAATTATTTGAAGTAACAAAAAATACAATTATATATAAAATATAAAAAAAAAATGAATACAAGAGAAATAATCGATTTTGTAATATATTAGGAATTTCAATTACAACATAGTTTAGCTTCTTTCATAAAAATAAAAAGCCAATAAATAATATCTCATATAGCCAGAGGCTGAAAATACTATCACGGCGTGTATTAAAATTTAACTTTTTATCAAGCATTGTGTTTAATTTGTCTCGAAATTTTCCATCATACACATTGTATCCGGAAGTCAAATAATATTGCTGATAAACCAATTTTTTTTAAAAAAAATCTCATGGTTACGATCTTTAAATGTTAAACAGATAAATTCAAAGTTAACCACAATACCACAAAATTGTATATTTTTATTATTTTTATTATAATTTTAATGCTATTATTATTAATGTAAACCTTGGGGATACAATCATATTATATACTATTATCTTTGTATATTATAGTTATGAGTTATGATTAATACAGTAGGCACTGTAGGCAGACTTTCATAACATAAAATCTTCCTATTATTTAACAGGATATCTCTACTGAATTACTTTTGGCATCTGACCATTTTTTTTTTTTATTATTTTAATCACTCTACTTTATAGTGTAGAAAGAATTAAATAACTCAGATGCGGTTATACAACTTCCACTTTTTATCTTACAATAGCTAAATTAATTTATAATCAACACTGGAACTGAATTAATTATATATCTATAGCTTTCTTACTGTCTTATTGATGTTAAAATTGTGTATCAAAATACTCTCAAATTCTTTTTTTAATATCTGGTGTTTGAATTACGATAAATGAGGTCAGGAACCTTTTACTTCCGACTATTTCCGGTGAGGATGTAAAATTAATTTGACTGTATATTAAGAAGTATTACATTAGAGAGCGTCATTTCAGAGAACTGGTGACATAATCGAAACGAAGAAATTAAACGTCTAGAATCAACATAGAAAACAAAACAAAAAAAAAAAATAGAAAAGAAAAAGACTAGTGACCTCTTAAAATTTAATCTCCCAAGAATTAAAATCACAATAAAATTGTAAAATATAACAGAGCATTAAAAATTATTACAAAATAATAAAAAATTTAATAATAATGACAAATCTTTTTCGCAATATAATAATTTTCGTAACCTAATCATATTGATATGTAAATTAAGTAACAGCATGCATAATATAAAAATTACAACGGAAACAAGTTTTCTTTAAAATATTTATGTTAATGATGTCTAACAAATTAGTTCCATAATATAGGCCAATGTTTCGATCAAGTGAAGCTTCTTACTAGTAGTATGTAGTTCAAGTTATTGACTCGTTTGGTATGTGGTTTGGTAAAAAATTAAACACTTTTTTTTATCTTATAATAGTAATTATTTAACATAAAATTTGAAAAAAAGAGAAGAGGAATTAAATTTTTCATTTCAAACGTACGTATAGATGAGAATTAATAAAAATATATGGTCATATACCCCCGCCCCTCATCCCCGCACCAAATACTAAAATTGTTTCTTGTAAAAAATTCTGTCAAACTTAAGAATCCAGAAAAAAATCAAATACAAAACAATATCTTCTGATATATTATTGATGTTGCTCGACGGTGATGCTTCCTCTCCCCTCGTCCATATTATACATATAGTAAAAGATCTGGGAGTCTATGAATTTTGAACGTAGCTCACGTGTAAGACGTATGTGTGACGTGTCATGAGTAGCTGCATTGACTTCGGTGCATGCAGACACAGCCGGAAGTGATTATGCGACTACTGGTCAGCCAATCAGCGTGTAATTATAGACTGCAGCATACATCAGCCGATTTGCCTCACTGCACTCGGCCACCGCGGAACTATGAGCGGTGTATCGGGCGGGACACGCTAACTGCAGTATCTCGTCGTGGTATAGGGACAAGCCAAGCAGATACTGCAGGTTACTCCGACAGTGAAATGAAGTCTTATATATTGGTATGTTCATTCCTATAGATGATACATGATACATATACAGTATATGATTATCCCTTAAAATAATAAATAAACTAATTTTAATGTCTAAGGAAGAGTTCAATATTAACAAAGTTAAGTTTCTTCTTTTTTCAATTTGAGATGAAATAATTATGACTTATGACTGTGTCTGAAAAATTACTTAAGAAAATGCATGCTATATATTTCTCCTTCTATTAAACTGGTCCATTGGTCTCCTGGTCATAATAAACTGTTATAAAATATTCATAATACTGCATATATAATTATAATAATTGTGTAATTATTATTATAATTCTATGGAACCCACCTAACTTTTCTTTGAATGGTTCCCTTTCCGTCCACATCATCTGTGACACATTCGCCTATTTGTTGACTGAAGGAGCCATCTCAATCAAGGTGGTTGCTAAGTGGAGGAGGATGCCATCAACTGTCTCCCAACTGCACTTTATAGTGGTTGTTCTTTAATAATCCTGCATGGGATCAAATTCAGTTTATCAGTGTCAGACGAGCTAAACACTGCTTTGAATGCTACTTTTGAATAAACATTAATAGTCCAAGAATATTATGAAATAGGTTGGACAAAATTAGTTACAAGCTGATACTTGGTACACGCGTAGGTGGGACGACCTACCTGAAGCCACTGTAGAAAGTTCCCCAAAGTTCCGTGTGGAATAAGGTCAGAATCCGGGTTTGTCCCGGAATTCAAAAAACATTTTTTTCCCGCGTGACTAATTAACGTAGCGTTATGCACAATACCTCATTTTGAAGATCATACTATCAGTCAACTGTAAAAAATACTCAACTGCTATTAAAATTATTTTATCATATGAATAATTAATTAAAACGCTAATTAGTATAGTAAAATAAATTTTCAAAATGGAATATCTCCAAAAGTCCTGCATGTATCGATTTTGAGTTTATTATCGAATTTAGGGACATTTAAATTTTCAATAGAATGCTTTTTGTTTCATAGTTCGAACTTTTATAGAATTTGAGTTACAGCATGCAGAAGTCCGCAATTCAAGGTCGCGCATACCCCGTCCCCGCACACTGGCTCTAGCAGGTATAGCAGCCGCGCTACCTCTTCCATGCTTTGTATACGATATATCAACCTAATTTCTTGCTTGTTGTCTTGATAATTAAACTCAATTTAATTTTAGAAGTAGGAAATAAATTTCGGGGGGGGGGGAGAGAACTAAAAAAATTAATAACAAATCAACGCGCAACGCCCGTATTTAAGAGCTCTATATCACATGTATGATTTTTCTGAATTTTCAAAAAAAATAAAAAAAAAAGAAAAAAATCATTAATTCTTGAGAGGAGTGGGGGTGTTATTTGAGAGGTGGTAAGTAAGGACTCAAAATGTCTAATTCGTGCAATCACAATCTATTACAATATTGTAATAACTATTAAAGACATATCAGAGTAAAATCAACAGATAAGATGTCTTGGGTTCTTTGGTGATTTTAGTTTTAAAGATAACTAAGTAATTAGAAATTTATGTAAAAAAAATATGCGACTTTGTTCAGTCACTTTCAGAATGTTTCTAGAAGGTTTCGTGTTAAAATAAATGGTTATATATATTAAGATATTATTTTACTCAAGTGTTTATACAGGTAATCATATGCAACACGACGAAAACGCTTCACTATATATATATATATATATATATATATATATATATATATATATATATATATATATATATATATATATATTATATTGGGTGTGATTCACGAAGCAGTTAGCCAGGTTCTAACCACGTTTAGCTTAACCACGTTTAAGTACTAAACCATTTAGTTAAACGTGGTTAAGCTAAACGTGGCTAAAAACCTGGCTAACTGCTTCGTGAATCGCGCCCATATATATATATTTCATTTTAATATATTATGCGTATGATAACATTTGCAGCACAAAATATAAATGTGATGCATTCATATATTAATTATATTTCCTACTCTACTGGCCTGGTGCGCATGTACTTTCTTTCTCACATTTTGTCACTATAGTATAATAAATGGAATGAATTTTGAGATAAAGATGCTTAATTTACATAGACTGAATAAATATCAACACCATGCCGATATATATAGTACCAACTTTTATGTTGCTGGCATAAAATCTCTCACTAATCATGCACATATATGGCATGGTTTGAAATGCCGGGTATTCAGCTGAAAACAGGCAATCATGAAGTCACCGAACAATCCTTTCCGTGGCCTATGTTGAATGACAGGGGGACTTGTATTTACTTATCAATGGGACATGAATGAAGTATGACATTGTAACCAAATGTTTCCTTGCAGCCTGTATGCGCTTCAACAGACGTGTATTATTATTTATTTGTAGCCATTTATAATTCTAAAGTATAAATATGCGACGGGGTACCATTTTTGTCCTAGTATAATATATTCTTATGTACTATGGACAACGTGTTTTGCAAATCGCAGCAACATTATTTAATTTTATAATTAAATTTCATATTTGTTACTTATTTAGTTATCGGTTTGACATCCTCAGTGGTTTGATAAGTCATATGAAACAAACATATAGTACACCTCGGGATAACACGAACTTTGTATACCCGTGCTGGTTTTGGGCATCACATTACACCGTCTTATGTAATGGGGACATGGGGTGAATTTGAACATTTCTTAGATGGAGGGATGCAAATGGTGGAGAGCCTCCTATATCTCTTGGAGCTTTGGCAGCAGCATTTGAGCCAGTAGTATAATTATAAATACGATCTGTACCAAGGTATACACTGTTCAGAGGAGAGCTAACTCGGTAACATATGCTGCTGTATAATAGTTACATACCCAGAGCACAAAATTATGCATGTATGATACTTACATTTTCATTAAAAAACAACAAATAAAAATTAATATGGCTGACAATTACATCTTCACCTTGCAAAAAAGTAAAAAAAAGTAAGGTCTTCTTAATTAAAATGCTTTATTTAGTATCTATTTAAACATTGTAATACCACCCAATTCGTCCCCCCCCCCCAAATAGTAATAAAAAATTATAATCAACAATAAAACAAAATTATGCATGGTGATATAGAGCTCTTATATACGGGCATTGCTCGTTAATTTCTTAATTTTTTAGCACCATCCCCCCCCCCGTTCCCCTCTCCCAAATGTATTTCTCCTACCCCTGAAATTAAATTGAGTTTAAAAAAAAAAAAATTATCAAGAGAACAAGCAAGAAATTAGGTTGATATATCGTATACAATGCATGGACGAGGTAGCGCGGCTGCTATACCTGCTAGAGCCAGTGTGCGGGGACGGGGTATGCGCGACCTTGAATTGCGGACTTCTGCATGCTGTAACTCAAATTCTATAAAAGTTCGAACTATGAAACAAAAAGCATTCTATTGAAAATTTAAATGTCCCTAAATTCGATTATAAACTCAAAATTGATACATGCAGGACTTTTGGAGATATTCCATTTTGAAAATTTATTTTACCATACTAATTAGCGTTTTAATTAATTATTCATATGATAAAATAATTTTAATAGCAGTTGAGTATTTTTTACAGTTGACTGATAGTATGATCTTCAAAATGAGGTATTGTGCATAACGCTACGTTAATTAGTCACGCGGGAAAAAAATGTTTTTTGAATTCCGGGACAAACCCGGATTCTGACCTTATTCCACACGGAACTTTGGGGAACTTTCTACAGTGGCTTCAGGTAGGTCCCACCTACGCGTGTACCAAGTATCAGCTTGTAACTAATTTTGTCCAACCCCCCCATGTATTTTTTCATAACTTTCTTGGACTATAATATATTTTAAACTTTATTTTATAGAAAAATGCAATCTAATTTCATTTTTAATGGTCTTGATTTTACAGTTAACTGTAAAATGACAGTTTAACTTATTGTCACAGTTACAATACTTATAATATATCAGGGAAAAATGCAAAACAGCAAAACACGAGCGTCATGTCTGTCACGCAAGCTTAAAGAACAATAAAGTTGCGTATTTTATAAACATCACGATAAGATTATGATGCCAAAAATATTCATTCCCTGTATAATGTAACAATATGATATATTACAAGACACTGGCATATTTCACGATATTGTTAGAATAAATTGATATAAGATCCTTGAAATTTTGTTTGAAATCTGATATATATAATAATAAGTGACCAATCTAAAACGATTTTATACAACCACAATGACTGTCAATTTTGGTACTTTTTATAAAACTTCAACATAACCGTTCCGCAACAAGAATAATTTGTTATAGCTATTTATAACTCCTAGCTGTGAGTGACTATATTATTATATACTTTAACTTTGATTTTGCACTAAAATAAAGCTCAATATTAAGGTAATTTTAATGGATGAATTAAACCAACAAAAATAAACGTTCTTTGAAATAATAAAATATAAATTATGTCGTTAAATGCCTTTTAAAATTTACATTATTTTTTCCGATTATTCTATTATTAGACGCGACTCCTGTTAAGGATGAGGTTGGTGAGTAAGTTCTTTATATTATGTTAGATTAGAATATTATCCATTTTGTTAATTTAAGTTTCTAAAGAAACAGTCTTTCCTTAGTCCTGCGTCAACGCCTGCGATAGTGAATAATCATAATGCAACTGATGTTTGTGCACATTATTGTTTCTGAATAACAACAAATTATTAAATTAATTATTATTATTAAAACAAACATCATCAGACGCTATATAACAACTTGAACACATTGATTTTTTTCCTATCGCTGTCCGTACTTTGATCATCATTTGACAACCTAGCTATGATTCATTTTTAAACAGCATGTTTCAAAATTATCATAATATATGTTATGTATTATTTCCTCATGCGATGGCGACATGTTACATAGACACCATAACTCATACACATCAAGTACCCTTCGTGTATCTAGACCATTCTGATACGTAGGTCATATAAAATATTAAAAGTTGATGCATTCATGTCAACAGTATGCAATATAATAATATATGACTTTCATTTCCCAACCATATTAACTTGCTTTACTGGTATTTTATAATAATATACAACACGTAATTTAAATACCATACAAATATTGCTTAAGGCTGTACCCTAAAACTAGATTGCACTTTTATAATACTGTATATATAAAATAATATAAATACAAAAGCGTGCGATTGTAATAGATACATCTATATGTTGTATATTAATTAATAAAGATATTTTGTATCAAAATAATTTTTACAATTTCAAAATATGTCACTCTTTAATTAATAATTTTTATTGGGAAAATTAAAGCATTTTAACTAATATGCTATATAAATATTAAATCAATTATATTTTTACTTTAAATTTTATATTTTGACCTAAAACGATTATACAATATGATTAGGTAATTGACCGAGATATATTTTAATATTTTTAAGTAAAAATAATTTAAATAATATTTGACCTTTTTTAACTCACGCAAGGTTCTGCAAAAAAAATATTATTACGTAATTTTAACATGCCAAGCGTTTAAATTGACTTTGTAAAAATGACTGCCTATATAGGGAATAAAGCATTGTTCACAGTAAACACGCATTGGGTAACAAAAGACAAACTCAGTGTGGCTAATTGTGTAGTGTAAGTCTTCATTGTAACCCACACTGCAGTTGGAATTGTGACGTCATAAAGTTTCTATTTCAATTGATCGCAATATTGATAACGTTATAATTGAATTTTCACACCTGCAAGTGAAGCATTTATAACAGTAGAATATTTTATAGTTCTTAACAACCGGAAGTTTTAAACATATTATCCAGTGACAACAATAACAAAGTTGTAGAGAGTTTCTAGCTACGTTATTAGCAGGTTATTTATAGAAGGTAACGATGTAACCTTCTATAAATAATGATATAATGAATAATGATTCTCGTTGGAATCGAGATAGGAGATAGGAGTATCAACATTATCGGCTCTTTCAAATCTTCTCATATCCAAATTTAGATAAGGATAAATTATTATTATTTTAATAATTATTATGCTGTATTATTAAATGTAGGCTATCATTAAAACATATATTAACAAATTAGACTCTTGTTTTCATATATTATGTAAACAACCTCTAATTAAAAAAAAAATCACATAGTTTATTCAACTCAATAATGCTTCGAATTTTGAAGTCGATGCATACAAATTAATGCGTTTTTCAATTTCCATCTCTTAAAATTAGTATAAAAATTTACCACCTGCAATAATAATTAATAATACGAGTGAAAATAAAATAAACAATTAATGAAAAAAAATACGGTTATGACTGAATTAACTGCTAATACCCACGCGTTCAAGGTTCCATATCTCCAGGGAAACACGGAGACTTAAACGCACGTCACGACGCCAATACTGTATGATAATTTCGTGATGATGTAAACCAAATTTACTGCAACCTTGAGGTAGTCTTCACGTATAAATTGGTCTAAAAAAGTTTGCAGCAGAAATTGCTCATCACTCATCACAGCTTGTTATTTAAATTTTTGTATTTTTCAATCCAAGTAATCACATCTTGTTTTCATCTAATTTTAATGTTGTTTTAAAATTACATTTTTTTTTAATTTAAGCTTTTAAAGACTACACTACAAAAAAAACTTCTCTACCATAGCGTCCTATAATTATAAGAACAGTTTTTTTTTTTTTTTTTTCCATTGAATGAAAGTCAATAGAAAATTATATCTTTAAAATAGTAAACAAGTTAGTCGTGATGTTTTGTGATTCATATATAATATATAAATATGTATAAAAGTGTTGTGAGGAATGGTCGAGTGAAAGTGAGATTTGAGAATTACGAGCAAGTGGACGGTGCGGCGGTGCGGCTGCTGCTGCTGGTCCGGTTTCGCAACACCTCGATGTTATGTGGAGAGTCCGGCGGAAGAGCGAGCTGCTGGAGTCTGGTCCTTCTGGCTTGCGCCCCTCCCGCTTAATCTAAAGACGACGACGGCCTTTCTATTATGCAACTGCCCAAACAAGGACGAACAGTCGTGAAATTTGTGGTATTATTATTGATCGAAATTTATATCAAATCTAAAAATTTTATTTAATATTTTCTTATTGTTATTTTTTGTAACAATTACTCAAGGTTAAATATTGTTAAATTCCAAGTTTGCAATATGCGTGTAACACAAAAAAAAAAACTGTTTATCTAATTATAGAATCAAAGGAATTATTCTCCTCAAGGGTTTTTATTTCTATATGAAGAGAGAAAAAAAAAAAAATCTAACATGTTGATGCTCTATTATTAAATTTGAAAATTAGCACTTGTCAATTTTGTCTCTAAATCAAAGCAAATTTATACATAGTTTGATAATTTCTCTTGCTTCATCTGTCTGGCCCCATTTGTCCTATATTTGTCCATTGTTTTTGCAATATTTAAAGTGATGATGAAAATTAGTATATATTTAACATGAATAATCTTACTGTATACTGAAATATTAATGGCTTTTACAGTGTCGAATTTTGATAACAAGAATACTATATATAGCCTAACTTAGAACCTCTACTAAATATTTCAAAATGCTCAACTGAAAATATAGATCTTGCATGGTTGACATGTTTCTTGCATTAAATTTATAAAGCTGTTTGATAATGTTACTATTAACTTTATTTTTGTTTTAGCCAGGAATGTAAAACATTATAATTTCGGTGACACCTATATCATAGCCGAATAATATTCAGTGAAATATCGTTCTTTATTATAAAGTGGGGCCTTAAAAATCTTAAAATCTATTTAAAGATAAAAACATTGTGATTTATAATAGCAATGGTAATATTATATTATGTTTTACGATATATTTATTTATCTGAAATAAAGATTGCAATCCTTTTTGCCCTTTCCATACATTAATGCATTGAAAATATTAGTAAATTTGATTCAAGTAGTCTTTTCTCTCCCTTTCTCTTCAACAATTAAAGATGTTTCTGTAATATTAAATAATTTACATGAAATAAAAATTCAGTATCGAGGTCAAATCTCATATATTTGAATGAATACTGAAGATATATATAGCACTTATTAGTATTTTGAGTATTTTACACATAACATGCATGGCGAGTTTGAACATCATCAGGGAGGAACGACATCTTATGGCATGATTGATGACTTAATTCCATGTCGGTAATCATGTTATAGATCATAAAATATTTTAATACTTAAAAAAATAAAAAAATAAATGCTAAGTGATAACCTAGAAGCACGATAAAAATATTGTAAATCTGTTTATTGTTTTATTTATATGCAGATATTGAGCGCGATTCACGATGGGAATTAACCACGTTTCTCACTTTATAACCACGTTTAGTGTCATTGAATTAGGGTGTCAGTAACCGCGGTTAGTGAGAAACGTGGATAACTCTTTCGTGAATCACCCCCATTATAAGTCACCTTCGAGGATGTACAACCAGTTTGTAATGAAAATATATAATAATAAAAATTTGTTTAAATCTTGTGGGTATATGCAACTTTGCTATAATACCCATTATATATTATAGATTTATGTGTTGCATACAATACATATGGACATTTGATGATGTTACGTTCTTACGTTCTTACATTAGACTTGACTGATACTCTGATAGTCATACTATAATAGTCTATAATTACTATATATGACTTTCTGACAGCGGTGACACTAATGCCTCGAACATTACTTTGAGCAATCAAGAGCTTTCGTGTTACGTTGCTATAGAATACATTAACTTTACGTTCCAAGTGTCAGCTGGGGTAATGTAAAAAAAAAAAGAAAAAAAAAAGTAACAGCTTCGCCGCCCACTTCAAGTTGCTGCTTCGGCTTAAAAAAGTGGACGGCAATTCTCTTCCTTGTGTGCGCCTACAATTTAATTTTTACATTCCACATACTTCATCTCTATAGATTATGCTCTCATATCATTTGCGATTCGTGTTTTTTTAAAAAATAGA
This sequence comes from Siphlonurus alternatus, assembly GCA_949825025.1. Classification (NCBI taxonomy): domain Eukaryota; kingdom Metazoa; phylum Arthropoda; class Insecta; order Ephemeroptera; family Siphlonuridae; genus Siphlonurus; species Siphlonurus alternatus. Next base: position 23,923,872 of record OX463780.1, on the reverse strand, counting down.
ATGAAATAATTTCTAATTTTGTTATAAAAAATAATATAACATTTTAACAAGCAATTTATAAGTTTATTATAAATGTTAATACACATCATGTGAATACTGTACACATTGAAAACAGTAACATGATGATGTATGCAATAAAAAATAAAATAGTAAAAATTAATTAATTCATATTACAAGTAACATTACAATTACATTATAGTTGAGAAACAAAATTACAAACTATGACAAACTCTCAAACATGATACAATTTTGCATGCAATTTTTCCTTACAATAAAAATTCAAATCTATTGCTATATATGGAGATGATATTTTCTTGTAAGGAAAAATTGAATGCAAAATCGTATCGTGTAATATAGACTTCAGAGTGACGGTCCTCTTTTGACCATCATATCTGTATCTGTATCTGTATCTGCATGGACTCAAGAAAGTGTATTTTTAATTTGGGGTCCTCCACGCCTCCGAAAGTGTGACAACGCTCCTTAAGAACAGAAAAGAAAGGAGGTATAACGGTCCAGCTATTATGCGAGGTATAACGATCCAGCTATTATGCGAAAAATAAATTACATGTATGCATGCAATCTCCACCTTTTTTATGAGTTAAGTATAAAAATATTGCATTCCATGAATTTTCGAACGTACAAAATTTGTAATGTAGCCTTGGAATTTTTCTCACTATATATAATATATATATATATATATATATATATATGTAGAGAGAGAGAGAGAGAGAGAGAGAGAGAGAGAGAGACAGGTACCGGTACATTGATATATACCTATAATATACATCTAAATTAGGTTGAACCTGACGGTACACTATTTATCAATTAGGTAAATTTTTTGCATTGCAATAACTTATAAAAATTATCAAGCCTCCGAGGATTTAAATTTTTATTGGTTTCTGGAATTTTTTTTAAATTGTCTTTATCCTTTTATTGCATCAAAACACATAAATCAATTCAAAATCCCATTTTTAATCAATTACAAAATCAACATCAATCGTTCAGAGAAAATTTACGGGACGAAATGTTCACGACTTTGACGCTACCGATTGACCCAATTTTCTGATCAGCTGGTGTTTGTGGGTGCTTGAGCGGCGTGACATGCTCCTCAGCTACATTGACGGATGGTTCGCACGGCAGCACGCAGTCAGACCAGTGCGTATCACTCACCGAATCAAACCAGCCGTGAAAGTCTGAAAACACAACAGCTGTGATAAACACCTAGCATTAACATCGGCAAATCTTCCGTTTTTTTTTTTTACATTCTATTTTTATTTAAATTTATTATTTTAAATTAAATTTAATATTATAAAATATTGCAAAATTATATTGAAATGCGGACACGTCTAAAATGATGTTATGTACACATTATTATATTTGGTGTAAATGTTTTCTAAAATTGTTGATTTACGAGTTTAATATTATTTTTTTAGTATGTGTTGCAAAGAATTTATTTTCTCTATAAAAATATAAAAATATAATTGAAATATTCCCTATAATGTCTATAAAATATGTTCATGAAATTTATCAGTTTCAGGTACAACTCGAGACAGCCTGAATGTTACTCTTAGCTGCCTTGTTTTTAGTGTTTACTGTTTTTATGTGGGGGCGTGCACATTTTTTTTTTACGTTGGCTGGACTTCAAGTTTATTTTTCTCACATTTCCAAAATTACTAACATGCATTGTCAATTAATTAAATCTACAGAGTTAGCGATTCAATTGAGCGTAACGTTCCAATTGCTTTGAGATGTACAATGTTTTTTTATTTAATGATTAGCGTAAATTTTGAACCTATCACACTGTTCTATTTTTTTTTAATTGAAATGATTTAACTATATGACTACATATTGAATATATCTTGTCTCGAATATAATTGTGGTTTTACTTATGAAGAATCTGTAGAATTGCATTATCCCTACCAACTCAAGAACTATTTACCTAGTATATCTTTGCTACCAACTAATGCTTATATATACTTACAATTTATAATGGAAAATTGTTTGTAGGAGAACATGTTGTGGTTTTCTATATAATACAGACTCATACAGAGGTCAATAATAGCAACAACTAAAACTCGTAAATCTCGATAAATTGGACGCAATAAAATGCAATCACTTCACATTTTTTATATATTTTTATTAAAATTAAAATTCACAATTTCATGTCAAGTATTACATAAGTACATTAAAATGACAACTTTTACTTGTGTCCAACACGATTTACCTGTCTATTTTACCTGCAGATACTGCAGAATGTGAACGGGCAAGGTCGGGTGACAGTCGTTGCTAAGGCCCCTCACTGTTCTCAAGCACACCTCTAGTGTTATTTAATTTAATGGCAATAATGAGTAGTAGCTTATTATACAAAAACTACTTAAAAGTAAAATAAGTGTACACTTTCATTATTCGACTTTTCATACAATTATGATGTGAAGGTCGTATAGAGGAATTTGTAGAATAATGCACTTTTTACAAGGTTTATTAAAAGAAATTGTGTGTTAACATTATAATTACATAAATTTTTTGAAAATCTCATTAAAAATATTTTAAAAATTCTCGAACTGAAATAGTCAATTAAAAATATCCTTTTTTACAATTTCACTGTTCATTTTAACTATTATTTTGGATATTTTTAATAAAACAAACAAAAACACACACTAAAAATTAATAAAATATTAAGATAAAAATGTCCAGAAATAAACTTATATTTTTGCTACATCTTCCATGTGCACAACAATAAAGAAGATGTAATACAATATTTTTGCTTAAAAATGGTAGTTGATTATGTTTATAATAAGCTTAAATTATTGATTTATGTCTGATAAAAATTTGATTGAGCTCAGCTTATTAAAATTACACCCAAACCGCATAAGTTAGCTATACTACAATATTATTAGTATAACATACCATAAATATACAGTATGATAATTTTCCTAATTGCCATGCATGAAATTGAATAAAAAATACTTAATGGACAACATACATGAAAAAATTTATTGCAGAAATGAATAGAGGGTACCACATTATGCTACTCTGAATTTTTTCAGATTTTTTTGAGACCCGGTACTATTTTTAAATAATTATTGAAAGTCCTGTGATTTCAGTTGGCACCCCTGAATTCTTATATAATAAAAAGGATAGAGACTGGACGCCTATTGACGCCTCCAAAGGGCGTGGCCGCACTTTCAATAATTATTTAAAAATAGTAATAGTTCTGGGTCTCAAAAAAATCTGAAAAAATTCAGAGTAGCATAATTTGGTACCCTCTATTCATTTCTGCAATAAAATTTTTTCATGTATGTTGTCCATTATAACTTATATATAAATATTAACACATTATATAATATAGTTCACATCTAGTTAGTTAACATTAAACAGTGATGTAATGAGTTTTATAAAAATTAATAGCAAAACACAAAAACAGATTTTAATATAAACTGCACATAAAATAGTTTAATAAAAAAATGAACACAATTTTTTTAAATTTCATGCTTGGATTATCAACAAAAAATATTACAGCACTTCTGCGAGCTTCCAAGTCACGCCGCTGGAGGGCACTACATGCCACAAGACACAGTGCACGAAGGGTGGCCTACTTTACAGGCATCTCAGGATCGTGGACTTTACTTGGAATCCTTACATGTTGAACGATTCACCGAGGTATACTTTTATACAAACTATACATATAGAGCTATCTGGAAACATTGTCCGAAGCACTGTTAAAATTTTGAGTTATTGTGGGCAGTATAGGATCTACGAATTTGATTTCTTACTTAACTGCTGTAATTGAATACATTCAGGATTCCCGTTATAAAAATTTGAATGATAATTTTCCCTGTGTATTTGTTGCTATATACAGTTTATTATAAATTAGTTAAATGTACCAAATGATAAAAATAAGGAAATCACCTGCGATTTTATAACAGAAAACATGCAAAGAAATTAGAAATTAGACTTTATGTGCCACTAGAAGGAGCAAAATTTTTGAATTATGAATTTTATTGACATGTTTTGGATACAAAAAATGTAGATCTACAATAGTCATATATAAGATTTAAAAAAGCAAAAGTTTATAATTATAATTTATACTTAAACTTTATATTACTTTTGTTTGAGAACACCAAAATTTCAATTTTCGTACCGTAAACATAACAATACCAATAAAAAATAATAATATTATCAAGAGTATAATATAAGAATTTTAAAGTTAACTTACTAATATAGTAAGTGTGAACATGTACATTTATTACAATTTAATGATTTTCTGAGAAAATGAAGATAGCACACTCTAACCATCATTATTATGGCAGTCTTGTGAATCTTCATCCTTTGCAGCCAGTTTTGTAACAATATATTTCTCAAAGTAATATACTGTGAATACCTTTGTACCTTGTAGCAACTACTACACCAAAGACTTTTAAAATTAACCTTAATTATTTAGCTGCCGTCTCTACAGTATTAACATACACAACTTAACAAATACTCTTCGCACTATATTGAGGTGCAGGAAAAGTTGCATATTTACAAGGCGTAGATATTCATTAGACTGTAAACGGACAAACACACACCATTTTTAGAATAAGCTACTCCTATAGAAACAACCACTGCATGACAAATTGAATATGAGTATATTCCTAACAGCAAGACTCTACTGAATGAATACATGGAATCACACATGGTGTGTTCTAGTATAATGAAAATGCTGAGGTTTATGAGGAAATTTCATTTTAACTACAGAATTAACTGACAAAATTAACCTAGAATGCATAACAATTAAGTACAAATAACTATGTTATGAAATACATAAGATGAAGAAAGTATTTTTTTTTTATTTTTTAGCTGAATTTTGTTTCAATGATGATTTCATTACTTTAATTAAGAAATATGTACATACATACATGTATGCATTTAAATCGACACGTCAAGACAATTAAAATGTTGCCTGTGTCTTTTGGTTTGAAGGTTATAGATTTTTAAAGGCTTTCAGAGCAACCAACTCTGTTTTAAAATATTTTTGTTTATTATACGGTTTATATTTTATACCACTTTATAGTCAGCGGTAAAAAAAAAAAAAAAAAAAAATGTAATTGTGCATCAGCCATGGTAATAATATAATGTAATCAAATCATGTAGCTAATGCTAATTTACGGTTCTTTAAGGAACAAAGTAGCAACTCGATCATAACTCTTTAACAAATGGAATGTAAATTTAATAAATGTACTAAATTACATCATCATATAAGATTCAAAATCCACACGTCAAGTATAGAAAAAGAGTTGTAGTTTCAACTCTCACCGTAGGAGGGCAGTGTTACTTGTTTACGCTTGTTTGTACGAAGGGTGGCCTGAATTCAAGGGGCAAATCTCAGTGGAAAGTAAGAGTGTTTTATTTCTGTCAGACCGTCACATTCTAACGTGTTCAAACAGTGGCCTACCTCCCAGGCGCTCGCTAGAAAGTGAGAGTAACGCGTGTTGATTATCAAAAGATAATCTGGAGATATGCATTTAACAAGGCTATGGGAATAATTTTAGTTATCAGTAAAGAAGAAGATTACCAGAAAAAATGAATGAGTTAAATAATTTATAATTATGAAGCATGAAGGGAACTTTTTTTAAACGTTTCTTTCTTCTATAGAGGACATAAAGGACCAAGAGATGGCGCTGACGTCTGAGAATTTTGCTCTTTGCATCGAGGATACGGCAATACCTATAGCATGGGGAGAATCACAAAAGTGATCAAATTTCTAGGAAAGAAATCACTTACGATGTTGAAATATTTTTTTATAATTGTCCGGAAGTATTTGACAACCAATTATGGTGTTGTCATTTCTGTAAAATCATGCTGTGGCTGCTGACAGAGCATTTACATGATTTTACAATGTTAATCATATACAGCAATCTTCGCCAGACGCACGTAGTTCCCGCAGTTACCACTAGGTTCGCACTAACTTTATGACGCCAATACAAGGATATAAAATATTATTTGAGCAGTTCTACTCAACTCTTTATAAACTATGTATATACTAAAACATATGAAACACTTCTTAAAAATAAAGCAATAATATAATTGCCATTATATCATATTTGTACAAAATTTCATGAATTTAATTACTTTCTCCTAACTCATCATAGCCTATCTATAACCAGTACTTAATGACATAATGCATGAGGAGCTAATGTCTCGCTGCGTATCTGGCGGGCATGCGAGGCTGGGCCGGCTGGTTCACAGCTGAGGGGGAGCGCGACGGTCGCGAGCCCAGCCCCAGCTCAGCCTGCAGAGACGCGAACATCTCCTTGAACAGCTGTTTCCTCTTGGGCTGGTCCGCGTCGTAGTCCTTGCCTGCAAAAGTCAAAACACGTTCATTGCAGGGAAAAAGGGAAATTTATCTGTATAGTATTGACATGTTCCTTCATGATGTCCATTTATTGGGGGGATGTGAGAACTATAACTGTTTTATTGTTTTCTGGTCTATAATTAGATCCTCATAAGACTAGATGTCTTATATGATCTGTGTTAGATATCATTACAAGTGACAGAAATATGTTAACCCGACATATTATGAGTTATATTGAATGACGTAATTTTGTATTATGTAACGTTAATTCAAATGCATAATAACGGAAAAAGCACATTGGAATTAATTAATTAATGAAATGCATAATACAGATATTTTCAAATTCACGAGAATAACATAAATTAAATCAGTTACAAATCATGACATGAAATAGAGCATCGAATGGGTATAAACGTTCAAGTAAATTTTCATTTAACATTGTAGTAAGCACAGAAGGTGATTTCAAATTATATTCTGCGTTATTTCAAACAAAGCGGATGTTAGCTATTGCAAACATATAAAACAGACCGGAACCGGAAGTAGCAACTATTTTAAAACGTAACTGTAAGATTTAAAAGACTTCATTAAATAAACTCCACACTTTAGGTTTTTTGCTCTTTTTTATTTTGAAAGTCTGTTAATATCTGCAATTAAGCCAATTATATATCTGCGCAGAGATTAACAAAATTTATTTTCCTTTTTATCTGCAACAGAGAAAACAAACACTACCTGTATATTCTGGGATTAGATGCTTCTGTTTAGATGTTAATCCGACTGAGGAAAGTTGTATACTTTCTTTTTAATGTGCGCTCACATCGTACACATGCAACGATATCTGTGATAAAAAATTTATTATATCATAAAATAGAGGTATGTTGGAGCTTTTATAATTCTTGATCTCGGTTCAAGGTAAGTTGTTCACATGCTGTGATTCTAAACGAGTCTCTTTTGTTTGGTGCACTATACAAATACACAAATCAAGGATAAACACATGTGCACGTCTATATCCAAGATAAACTTTAGTATTTTTTTAAGTTGTAATACCTAATTTACCATAATTAATGTCACTATAACATTTTATATGATGACCAAGCATAAATCTCATACAAGTCAGAACCCATAATTATATATATTATAAATGACCATCAAATAAATTTCTCTTTTAAAAAAATCTCTACATATGAACTATAACAAATATGAAGGTTTTTAATGCAGCAATTTTTTAGGCAAAACTGCAAAATATTATCGTAAAACGAATAATGTCTGCTAATATTGTTATAGAAGTTAGCAGAAATATAAAATATACAGTATTTTATTGTATCTTTTTAACGTTTTACATTTTTGAAAGTCAAATTTTAATGTTTTAAAACTGGCTTTCTCACACTGTAACCAGATTTTTACATCTTACAGTACTACATTTGATAAGTAGTTTGCTATTTTAACACTACAGTAGTACGTACCCTGGAGGGCAATAGTGTTGACCGAGGGGTGAGGGTGCTCCGCCAAAGCCTCGTTGAGCGACATGGCACTGAGGAGGCGCTGCGGTCCGGGCCAGTACCGCACCACGGCCTTGAACCCACTGCCCTTGTCTTTGGGGTCACGTGGGTCCTTGGGGTCAGTGACCTCGTAGTCCACACTGCGCACCATTCCGTCTGGCTGCATGAGACTGTAGGCCCCGCGCACCACGCCGCCTCGCCGCTCCTCCCAGCGGTCAGTCACCACGCCTGAGTCCGTCCAGTCGTCCACCAGGTAGCGGTAGGCGTAGTCGCGTCCCTGTGGGCACCGAGTGACAGCAATACTCTCCCAAACTATGTAATTACATATGATACACACCAGGAAAGAATGCAGTGTTTAATTAAACGCCAGAGTTTCATAATAAAGTAAATCAAGTATATATGTAGATTTGAATTTCCACCATTAGCCACGTAATTAAGGTTGTAGTGGCAAGCAGCATGCAAGTAAAGAAACGTCTTTTAAAAGAAAAAAAAAAATACTGAATTATGCGCAGTACGTACATAAAATTTGTCAAAAATTTTTTGCTTGTCAAATTAAAATTATACATTTAGTATTACGTCAGTTTTTAAGTGAGCAACTCAATTTTTATTTAATTTTTATATTCTCCATTTTAAACACGCAGTGCATCTTTTTTACGTGTGCTATGGCGGCGCGCATGCTGGAGGCTGCCTATAAAACATCGAGTTTTAGAGTTTTTTAAGTCTTGAGACGGCTAGAATACAAAAATGTCAAACGGAGTTCATGTAGAGGGCAAATTTAATGTTTTCGTCTTACTAGGTTCAGCAAATAAGTTTAACCTTTGAGCTTCAGAAGACATGTAGCAGCCACTAACTTAGGAAATGTACAATATTCCGACTGTCGAGTGAAACACGCTGAATTTGATGTAAAGGAATCCAATAAAATGATTACTCTCCAGCAGGCTGTGTGGAAATTTGTACTTAACTACCAGGGTTGTATAACAAACCAGGGTTGTATAACAACCCTGCTTCACTACAGTATTTCATGACGTTCATGGTCTATTGTATGTTTTAAAATTTGTAGTTCTTTTTAAGTTTTATTTTTATTTAAAATAAAAATTGAAATAGCAATAAAAAATAACAATTGAAACTTAAAATAATAAAATACAGTTATAAAAAAATGTACATAAAACAACCTTAAAATAAATTGCATATAAATATATTTTACTCTCAAAATTTGCGATCTTCTACATTCTACACAACTCGAGTAAAAATTGAAAACTGTAATTGATAATTTACATGATTCTTTGATTAAATGACTGTATTAGATTACATTAATTTGTAAAGTCAGTTTCAAATTGCCGACTTTTTTTAAGGGCCTGGTAAATTTTTCAATTTTTCAATATTGGTTTTTAAAATATTACTTACAATATCCCCTTATAATAATTTTTTCCCATAAAAAAAAAATTAATAGAAGTGAATAATTATTATATTTAAAGTTTTCATTGTTATAATTTTTTTCTGATCTTCATAAAGAGTAATATCTTACAAATAACAACTTTGCTTGTGTAAAACTAACGCAGAAAATATGGTAATGCATTGTAAGCAAAACCCTTATACTCTAGTTATTTCCAGAGTTTTTTAAAATTTATAATTTTTTTAACCTACAATTTGCACGTTATGATGCATCACATGACTTACTTATACTTATTGCAGCTAATTTACTGTGACATTTTACTCTTAATTTTGTCACGAGATACTTCAAGACACAGGTACACTATGTGGCAACAAGTTAGTTTTTTTACTGTCACGTGACAAAAATTTAAGATTACAAGAGCTGTTATATCGTGACGAGATTATATCTAAAGATGCGCTTCAGTTTGTCTCAAATTTCATAAGTTAATAAATATTACATAAGAATACAACTGAGATGCACTTTTATAACATCCGGGTTAACGAACATAAACATATAAAACATCTTTAAAAAAGATAAAATCAAAAATCCTATTATACTGGATTAAACAAGCAACAAGAAACGTAAAACTTTCTTGATTTAATCAATTTATTTTTAGTAATAAAGTGTTTTAGTTTTTATTATGCTATAAAATTAAGTAACAACCAAAACAATATAATATATTAGTGTATTACCTTTCTTCTTCTTAAAAAAAAAAGTCAACAACTTACATTTTCTTTGGATATGGCTGAATCTCTTCCAAGCACAGCACCATTGGTAGTTGTTAACATCAGTAGCCATATCGCCATGCAAATGGCCTGCAATCATAGCCTACATCAGACATGTAAGAAAGCTAGAGCAACGGATATAGTTAATCATTTCCTAGCTAGAAAACAATGGTCCTAATATAATGCAAAATATATCCACATAAAAAAAAAATCACTTTTTCAAAAAAATATATTTATACATAATTTCTAACGTTAAAAAAAAAACTAGCATAGATAATAATATAGTTTGCTGAGGAAGTAAGAGATTATTATAAATTAGAGCTTAACATTTCGGAGAATTTCTGAAGAAATATTATATAAACAATAACATGACATAAGATACGAGAGCGAAAGTTGCGGCACGCTCGTTATAGAAATGTAACTCTATGATATAAGATCACGAAGCTCCTGTGTATAGTTGTTGTTGTTATTTCTGTCTCTTATTTTTATAATTTTCATAACAATCAATAGTATGAAGGCTGCATTTCCATTGTTGCAAACTTTCTTACACTATATTGCACATTATTACATAGTACACTAGAGTAGACTATTTAGTATTTAATGTAATAAATTGTAATTTTATGCTTCAATAGATTTAAATATTATATAATTTATTTATATATTTATTTCAATAAAATTTTTGCACCATGCTGTGGGAAAAAAATTCAAACTACAATAGGTAAATTGTAATGCTTCTTAATAAATTTTTATAAATGGTATAGTCAGCTAAAATATATCATTTTATCATTCTTGTATACTGTTATAATATGCACTGCACGTTTCTATGATAATAATAAAAGTATACTTAAATATTAAAGGGGTTTTCATTATGTTTATTTAAAAATTCTACCACCTATATGATACAAATAAAATTAAACACTTAAAAAGGGTTTTAAGTATACACAATACAACATATTGGCATCATGTAAATTATTTTTTAAAAGCATCAGGTTGAATTTTATGTAAATTATTTTTTAAAAGGATCAGGTTGAATTTTACTCCTTGTTATGACTTGGATGCAGATAGAAATGTTTTTAAACATGCACTTTCTTTAATATTTAATACAGAGTCTACAATGATGTTATTTCTTTTTATTACTTTATTGTCAATAATAATTATGTAAATCACTATAACGTCTATAACTATATTTGTAAAGATTGTATACTTTTATATTAATATCTTACAGCTATTTCCACATTAGAAACATTACAAAAAATGCTATTTTTAAAATTTTCATATGAATAAAATATTTTATATTCCTTTTCATTTAAAAATTTACAATGCAATTTTCTCTTTAAAAAATGGAGAAATTTGCATTTATGGCCGTATACAATACAATTTTCTAAGAGTCTTTCTTTTCAAACATAAAGAGCAAAAGAAAACATTCATGCAACATGAAAAAAAAATTCACAATGTAATAACATTCATGGTTATCCAACGATTTAAAAAAATACAAAATATACAAATAATTATAACCTTAATACATCAATCAAGTTCGTAATGATGACGTAATAAATGATTTAAAAAAAAAAAATGAGAGGACATTAATGAGGCTAAATAAACAAAATTTTCTTTGCAGAAACTTTGTATTATATTCTTTTGAATTTTCATAAAATTATGATGATGATATGATTTTCGTGACTTGTGGTAGCAAATTATAATGGTGAGTGACCCTTGACCTCTGAATACTCAAGGTCATAACTACTCTCCTACCCCAAGAAGACTACTAGCGGCGCACGACTGATTTTAAGAAGATGCTCTCACCTGTTCTAATATGATGATGCAACGGTAAACATTGGGATTATATTATTGTGTACGATCGTGCGTGACGTAACCACGCAGTTAGACATTGCAAACGTGCTCCTTACCATATTATTTAATCAATGTATTTAAATTTGTGTTTCTAATTTTTATTATGATGTCAGTATTTTGTTTTTAGAACATGATTAATGTTAAAAATTTTATTGTACATGTTGACAGCTGGTGTATGTGTTGAATAAATTATATAATTTTTATAATATTATTTTAATGCTTGTTACGTTCTAAATATATAAAAAAATCATTTTTTCTCCATTTTTTATAGGAGGTAATTGTATATTATATATTTAAGTTTAATATGTAAGTAGTTATGTTATTAATTTATAATATTCTAGCTTTTATTTTGATTGTGTTAAATTAGAAAGATACCATTAATATATAGCGATATAATTTAATTTTTTATGAGCACGATAAAGAAGAAAAAAATCTATAACTGTAGAATTTAAAACCTTTTTAAAATCTCGTTACAGAATTCAAATATATTCTCTTTGAATTAATTGAAATAGAGAGATATTATTATAATAAAGAAAGGGAACCATTGCGGTTGGATATACTAATTGAAGGAAAGAGATAGGAATAAACCAACAAGCCTTACCACGATGAGATGTCCGTAGGACTTGAATCTTGTTGGCACAGATGACACAAATATTTACAAGTACGTACATTATTGAGACGTTTCGACCAATATTAAATGCTGTAGTCTTTTTCAATAATAAATATAATAGAGAGAGAGAGAGAGAGAGAGAGAGAGAGAGAGAAAGAGGGCATAAAATACAATGAAAGTGAAAGATGCATTCTTAATAGCAAATGCATTCCATTTATATATATATATATATATATATATATATATTTACTCAGGACAATTAGCGAGATGATTTAATCATTATCTCACCATTACACAAGAACAACCATCACTCTCGTTACTACCTGCACATATTATTACATCTAGTTCAGTTATTTAGATTGTTACGTTGAGTAATGCTGCATTTGGCAATATGTAATTGCTGCAGAATCTCATGGACCAGCAACACGCACGAGTAAAGCGATCTGAATATTTGCTCGCATCTGACCCACTGACACTTACATCGACCTGTCTGCCTAGACCTTTATATATGCTCATTCATCGCTAACTCAACCTGTATGCTAAACAGATAATGTGTATACACACTCAATTAATGTTAAGGGCAGCTAAGTAAATGCTCATCAATATATTATTCATTATCTTAAAATAGCTTGTACTATAATTATTTCTCAAAATAAACTCAATATTATGTACAAGGATAACATGATTGGCAGCATGATATCATTCGTACACGAAAGGGCATTGCTAATAATTTGGAAGAAAAGCGCGTACTTTTGGCTCCATGCAGTTATTTTATGTAACGACATATCTTACAATTTTAGGTAATTAATTAAAAAAACAGGTCAAATTACAACTTAAATAAAATGTAAGAAGACCATGTTGGCTATATATGGTGTAACAGAGTAAAATACTAACTAGAGTCGCTATTTATATTAATAACATACATACTTACATTTATACATATAGGGTAAAATTAAGCAAATTAAAGTGCAAGTTTGAATACTGTATTATTTATGCATTAGACTCAAGTGAATTCATATCTCTTTTTACAAAATTTTGTAGCAATAGCTTTGCTACAACATGAAATATATATTATACACGTTTTTATTATGTATTATACTTTTATAATAATTACAAGATAATGAATGACATGTTTAAGTTGAACGACTTCCATGAAATTTAAGCAAAAGAATTATAAGTGATTAAAACGCAAGCAACAGTTACCATGCATAAACATAAAATACCTAGCTTTAATTTTGTTTTATATGTCTACTATTCACTTGTAAAGATTTTTAATTAAATTGAATATCATGGATACTAGCACAATTGTAATTGTAGTTTGCCTTGAAATTCCTAATAAGGTTCCTACTTAATAAACTGTAATATATTATAAACTTTATGACAGTTCTTCTATTTTTATTATCTTTAGAAAAGTGTAGAAAATAATTCTTATACTTGAGCTGCATAGTTTCAAAACAAGGTATTTAATATTAAAATAGTATATTGTTTAATACTTTGCAATAGAACAAAATTCTACGGTGATCTTTTCAAGATTGAAAATTTTAAAGGTTTTTTAATAATTATGTCAGAACCTTTATACAGCTCTATTCTTTTTAAATATGTATGTACAATAATAATTATATTGTATATAATTATAATATATAATTAAGGTAATATATGGGGGGCACTTCAGATCTACATCATTCTAGATTTTTAACCCGGGTTAAATAGAGCACTAAACACGTTACTATATAAACCAGGGTCTGAGAGCATAGTATACTAAAAATGTGGGCTAAATTGATGCGTATCTGTTAAACATTACTTATTTTTATAGCAGTAATTAAGCCCGCATTTTTAAAACTTGGTTTAGTACCATATTTAGCATTCGATTTATCTTGGAATAAAAATATAGGATAAAATTTGAAGCTCAAGTACTTTGTAAATGCCCCCCATGATGTAATAAAATCAGCTTCAAAACAGGACTTTCTGATAAGAATTATATTGTACATCGCTAGGCATGTAGTTAATAGTTTTATCATAAATGTTATTTATCTGGTCAATATGAGCCTGCATGACGACCAGTGATCGCTCCTGTAATTTTTGAATTATTTTTTAAAATTTAAAAGCCAGCTTTTACACCATACTTACAATTTTTCTAATAATATTAACTCGCACAAGGAAAAAAAAATGCTTTCAATTAATTTAAAACGCGTTCTAAATTATTTGTAACTTTCAATTAATTTAAAACGCGTTCTAAATTATTTGTAAGCAAATAAATGTTATTGCAAGTTACTTCAAAGTCACTTGCTGGGAGAGAGATTAATTTATCAATGAAAATCGTAAGCAAAATGCAAAATTGTATCAACTACTTATACTTATAAAATACAAAAACATCATTATTTGAGCTGGATAAGTTTTATACTCTGAAACTACACATCTCAATTATACAAGAAATAATTTCAATCTTTTTCTCAAATTAGCAAATATTATAAAAAATGTATATATATGCAAATATAAATATATATTTAATAAATATGATATTATAATATCAAAAAGCATATTTTACTGTGCATGTACTTTATAAGCCTGGCAGGTAGGAAAGTGCAGAAGACGAACGATTGGGTGCAAATGTCAGCACGATGTTAGAGAGACCCGAGGCTTAACTTTAAAATGAAGCTAATTTTCATCGTCCTTGGCAAAATTACATTATTATAAATATTATGAACAGCAATTTCAAAATGTAAAACCAATATAAAAATGTTTCCATACCTGGGGTTAAAATAACGCTTGTATTATGTGGTCAGCAAATATATTGCTTATATAGTTTGTAAGTCAGGATTTCTGCATGAACTTAATTACTGTATACTGATTGTAAATTTGCCCAAAAGGCTTCAAGGTCAATAACTAAATTTCGTTTCAAAATAATAAAAAAAATTGACAGTAATAAAGTCCCCAGGGAGAAATTTTTCCAGTGGAGTTAACTAATAACACAATAAAGATATTATTGAGCATATTAAATAAATATTTGCAGGATGTGTATCGTATTAATATAATATGTTGCAAATATTTTATATAAATTGTATTCACAAATCACAAATTCATTCAATTATAATAATCAATAGGAAATTGAATATAATTGAAGTTGCTTTAATATTCAGGAACGAAAGTTAAATTCTATATAACAACACTATAGGTTTCTTCATAGAAATAATATAACTGGATGATGATTTATTAGAATTAAGGCAACAAAATGTTTCACTTAGCTTTTTGATCTCATTCAAAGTATCCCCAGGGCTTTAAAATTTGTGCCTTTGGTCCAATTTTTAGCACTCATAAACTTATTAAACAAATTAGAGCATGCAAAGGAAGTTAGTTTTCATTTTTAATAATTTTATATGAGGCTAATTAGGCTATAATAGTAAAACAAACTCACACGTGTCTTTCGAATTTTATTCAACCTTCACTGAGAATTAATTTATTTTCATTGCACAATTAAGACAAATATTTTCACACCCTCCAAAAAAATAAATAAATAGATAAATAAAATAAATATATTTACATGTTAAAATTGAATGCTTTCATTCATGATATAAGATATGAATTATTTCAATTTTTCTCGAATAAAATTTTGAATTTTTATATAATATCAATTTGTGAACAAATTATTATTTTAAATTGATTTTTTGACGTGATCTTAACAGAAAATTTATTGTAACAAAATAATTTTCCAATTGGTTTTTAATTGGGAAGAAAAAAATATCATATTATGCATGATCTAATCTACTTACTGCAACAGCAAATTTTTTACATACTTATATAACTGTCACTATATTGTAATTAATAATAATTATAAGCACCTAAATAATAACCTGGAGACTTGTAATTAAAAATTGAAATTATCAGTAATTAAAAAGAAGACGTACCTGAGCGCGCCTGGCGGCGGCAGATGCCATTTAATTGGTACCGGCGAGCGGTTGGAGCACAGGTCGATAGTGTTGCTGGAGATGCACTGGAGTCGAGGATGCTCCGTGCACCCGTCTGCCCGCCTGCCGTCCCCTCTCCTCGCAGTGACGTACCGGCGGCCTCCTCCGCCACTGCACCCACTACCTCACGTAACTCTGAGACCATTACCTTTACCTGTGTACTGCATAATGAAGTACCAATGTAATCTAATACCACTCTGCAAAGTATGTATAAATACTTGCTTGCTCCACAGACCAGAAATCAGTACTCCAGTAAATTTTCAAAATAAGTTTAATATACAGGTGAGACCAACAGGTGATAATTAAAATTAATTGTTACGTAAATTTGAAATTTCGCCCCCCAAAAGTCAGAAAAAAATAAATATTCTTGTACGTGAAATTTCATTTCTCTTACCCTCTTACCTACATTGTGTGTAGTGTGTACTATTTTTCAATTACCATTGTAACAAAATGTCAGATATATTATTTAAATATTTTACAGTAAATGGCAAATACCATATGGCTTAATTTCACCACATTTGACTTTTGATAGGACGCTTCCTGAATTCAATATAATGCAGACAATACTTACTTATAATTTTAAAAAATTGCATAATACATTATAATAATGTTTTGATAGAGCGAAAAATAAAAAAATAACGTATTTTTTATATAAAGTACAATATATATTCAACAGTTTTAGGTGCATAAAAGTTAAAAAATTAATAGCGTTTAGCTAATAATTAAAAAAATAAAAGAAGAGTTCAGAAAAAAGGGGATTCGTTCTATTCAATTACGACACAACCACTCTACTTACACAGTTTCAATTTAATGAAGTCATTAAAAAAGTTGGACGTACGTTGTGATTTGTGTTCTGCGTATCAAATTACAAATCATTATTTCCCTATTGTATCATTATTATCCCATGAGAAGCATAAAAAGAACAATTTAATGAATAATCCAATTATTTGAATTTTCTCATACTTCCGTAAAACAATTATTATAGGTATACCGGTTTATTTTACCCATGACTTCATGTGTAAAAAATTTGTCGAGGAATCGATAAGATTTTGCGACCCTGAGAACCAACGTCTTTATCTGGCTTGGACATCGTGGCCAGTGACACCGTTGAAAGAGGTTGTTGCGGTGTCAGTAAAAAGAGCCGTTTTACCTTATCTGTACGGTAGAGAGCCAATAATTTCATATACGTAGGATGGCAACTCCGATACATACAGAACAATACGAGGGTGGTACACTCACCATAACTCACCATCAGTATAATACATACAGAAGCTTGTTGTGTGCCTTTTTATTGCAACAAATAATTGACAGCCATAAAGTTACTACCGTAGGAATAAAATGTACAATATGATGCAAAATGAACTATAACCCTATTAGTACAGAATGTACAATAATATGAAAGTTAAAAAAATAATAAATCATAATAATAAATAGTCATTTCGGCTTATCTTCGGTTTGACGTTAAAATTATTAAAATTCTGGTAAATGGTGTTTTCACTCACTTCCTTTTTCTCATTTTTTATGAAAATAATAACACTTGTATCATGTGCCTAGAGTATAGTGACTGTTCTAATTTATTTAGCAGTGTGGTGTACAGAATTACTCATATAGAAAGGAACAGAGAAGTGTGGGTGCCAACTCACACTCTATTCGTTTAATATAGACTGTACTAAATTAGACCAATACTGTATACGTACAACGTTACGCCCACCATAACTTCAATTGTTTATTTTAGAAATATTATTTTTTACATTGTTGTACAATTGCTACCACCAAGATAAAACTAAGAAAATGTGTGTAACTTATTAAACAAACGTCTTGTAAAATTGATACAAATATTTAAATACATCATAGTTTTTATTTGATCCTGGCACTTAAGTTATTGACAGAAGAGACTCACAAATTCCTAAGCAATGCTTGCTCATGAATCCATTAAAAATCGAGTAGTTTAAATTAAAATCATTTGTGATCCCCAAATTAATGGTAGTTAAATTTAACATTTTTTCAAAATATCAAATTGTATAATAATATATGTATGACTGTATCTTTATTACTGCATGGACATATGTTTAAATTTAATCGTTTTTGTGAAAAACCGTCCTAGAAAATTTATTGTCAAATTTTATTGTAATACAAAAATGCCAAAAAAATGTTAAAAACTGGTCTTATTTGGTCTCGCCTTACCTTTGTTCCCTACGGTCCCATTGTTCTACAGGCCGATGAAATGTCAAAGTGCATCTCGTTCACACCTCCCGTCTCAAGGCAAACACACATGCACAATGAGATTTAAACGACGTTAATGTAGAATCCTTGACCTTTTACTATTAACCTTTGAAATCTCCGAGAAATCAGATAAAAAAATTAACTACAAGAATCGAGCAAGAATTTTTTTATTGATCACAATGTAAGATTGACTAAATCATCTGTTTATTGTTAGTTTCTTGCGTACATATCAATTCAATATACACACAATATGTAAAAGTATCCTTTCTTTTATATTGATGAAATATTAAAGTATAATATTACATTATATAAAAGAAAATTATGTAGCCGAGGATTGTAATTTGCAATTTACACTATATTGTAATATACGAAGTTAAACTTTCAAATAAATGTATTTTCACATGTTTATTATTTGAAGCTTTTGTCTAACATCTACAGACACTATAATCTACTTGCTGAGATATTTCATTGTACACTGAAAAAATATTAGGTTAATACTGAATTGTTTTTCTATAGTCATCCTTGAGGTACTCTTATAATAGCATACGTAAATATTAGTCATCTTACTATTGGTGCAAAATACTTAACAGGCCTGTTTTTAATTACAAAATCAAATGATTCGAATGAAAATCAATAATCAAATTTTCCATATGTTCCTTGTACAATTGGTTTTCATCTGATTCATTAATAGACTTTATTTACAAACAAGCAGATCTTTTTTTTTATAAAAGTTTATACTCTCCCGCTCTTTATTTAAATAATTTATTCTGCATGATGATTAATAATCAAATAATGTCATTGATAAAAGTAGGCTTTGTGAGATGATATTTACTAAATTTAAGGTTTTCAGTGTACCCTTTTGTTCCTCATTTCTTTCATAGTGAAGCACCACTTGTAAGTGAAAAGCATTCCTGAACACGTCTATATTGTTATTTCAAATATTAGACCTGTCAAATATACGAGAAAGTAATATAATAATAAAAATAAAAATTATCCTATATTATTTTGTCAATCATATTAATGCATGCTCATCATTTAAATGTATATTTGATAAAATAATTATAGAGATGATATAATTAAGTGTGAGATATTGATCTAAACTTTCTAAATCCAAATGGAGAACAGTAATTAAAACAAGTGTAAGTGAGAAGAACGTTTCCTGGTGTGCGATATTTATTATGCTTCATGTAATTGGACCTGCCCTCCCTGCAGGACACTGACTTTGGCCTCACCGCTGCGATGACAAAAGTGAATAAACCTTTCTCTTCTAGTATTGAATAATAATAATTATACTACGTACTGTACACTGCAATGACTCAATCGGTTCTTGTTTAGTAAGATACAGTAAGGTTTTTTCAAAGTTATTAAATTATTCTGTATATTAGCTATAAATTTATAGAAATCGTTTTTCTTTTTTTTATGCAATACTGTACGTGATAGATATATATTTTTTCTTTAATTAATAATCAAATTTAACTTAAAATATTTGTTTTTACTTTTGATTGTTTAAAGTTCTGGATGCAGTTTTAGAAGAAATTAAATACTGACGTTATTGAAGTCTTAATATCTTAATTCACAGCACAGAGAATTTTATTAAGGGGCATTCACAAAGTCTTAAGGCCACATTTAAGGCTCGATAATTTAAAGCTTGATTTTAGACGTGTTTTTTAGACCCAAAATTTCTGGTCTTAAATTATTGAGCCTTAAATGTGGCCTTAAGGCTTTGTGAATGTCCCTTATTATGACATAGGCATTGCAACAATAATTCTATTGATTAAAAAAAAATTTAGTGCCTTAAAAATTATTATTTTTTTATGTCTTTTAGATAATTTAAAATTGAAAACAAAACTGCATGTCAGAGTTTCCATTTTATAATTTAATTTATACCTGATAAAAGTGTGTGTTTTTGTAATTTTTTTTATCGAATTTCCTAACTCAAATTAAATTTATATATGTTCAACAACTAAACGTAATTCCAGCTTTTGCAGGCAAACAACAAGTCGTCTTTAAAAAAAAAAAAAAAAAAAAAAAAAATGGAGCGTTTAATTTATAATGCTAATGGCATAGATTCTGTTCTGAATTTTAGACAGATGAACAGCCTGAAGTCTAAACTTTGGTGCTAATCGTGATCCTCCCATTTAAACTCAATCAGCGTCCAAGGATATGTGTCTCAAAATATTAATTACAAACTCACTACTTTTTATTTTTGTAAAATGGTATTTTTGATAGACGTAAGCCATGATTTTGTAATTGAATTTCCTAAATTTTAATTTGCTAATTTCACCTTGAATTTTTAAAAATCTAATCTGTATATATATATAAAAAAAAAAAAAAACTACATTTAAATACTTTCTAATAAAATCAAAATCATAACCTTCAACTTTGAATTTTGCTACATTTAAAAAAAAATACATATAATTGATAACAATATACCTTGAATTAATACACTAGACTGATTCTATTTAAGTAAATCATAGATGAATATGCAAAAAATAATAAAAACATGACTAGAATATTTTTTAATTATATTCCTTAAACTCAACTATGCATTGTAACGGTGTTTCTAAGAAGACTATATAATATGCAGTTGGTGCAAGTCTTGAGGTTGCACTAGATTGCATCACTGCAACAAGCAGGCAGGTTTGTTGAATGGCGGTCACGAGTTTTGCTGATGATAACCACTACTATAAGCTCCCGTTGCAACTTATGCACCACAGTTAGTAACCATGAGATCTGCTCTCAATATCTGATGAAATAATCCTATCATCTAATATATAATTCTTAATAATTAAGGTTCATTTTACTATAATAATAAATAACAATAAAGTTAAAAACAAAAGATGTGATATATTTGTTAATAAAGCTATATATTTTTTTTTAATCTTACGTGATACTGTTATTATTTACAACAGGTTCTATTATAAGAAGAAGTTTATAATTTTTTTTTAAAGAATACAAGTACACGATAGAAGAACAATTTAATATTACATTTACATAAATTATAAGTATAATGATTATGTATTTAAATGATTTAATAATGCTTATGATATGAATATAACGCCTATTTTTTTAAATATATGATATTTATATATTATGTAGAAGTTATTATGTAATGAGTGAGTATAATATAATATATTTTATAATAAATGTTAGTAAAAATGATATGAAAATAAAGAAGAAGTGATGCTTTACTTGCGAGCCGATACTCGTGAATCTCGTGACACCTGAAAATAAAACAATATGCAGTCAGTAGAGCAGCATTACAATAATATTAATATGCAAATATTGTCACTGAAACATCATCTCGCAAAACAAACATTACGTTCCTACTGAGAAGGGAATTATGTCAATAATTCATTTAGAAATTGTTTTTATTTCACACTGCTATCTTAGGTCAGTATATAAAAAATAATAATATATAAATGAGCGTTGAAAAATAATTATAACAGTTTATAAAAATATTCATGTACTTATGTTATGATAAAAGTTAAATTAATATAATACTACTTGATAAGAAAGTGCAAAAATATTAATTGAGAATTACTTTTATACTTGTATTTACTTGAAAATATGAAACCAATTTTACATACTTGTACTGAACTGTCTAATTTATTATTTTAACGTGAACGCCTTGTGAGTATGCAACTTTTACTACATTCATGTTTTGTCAAGAAATGTGGGCTACAAACAATGGAATATATGGGCGCGATTCACGAAGCAGTTAGCCAGGTTCCTAACCACGTTTAACTTAACCACGTTTAACTAGGTGGTTTAACACGTGAAACAGGTATAGTTAAACGTGGTTAAGCTAAACGTGGTTACAAAGCTGACTTACTTCTTCGTGAATCGCACCCTATACATTTAACCAACCAATAAGTGTCCGCCTTGCAAAATCAGCTTCCAAATGAAGCGAGTAACGTATGCTACAGGAAAAGTGACGAGTCTTATCGATGATTAAGGAGTTGCCTAACCTCACGGTGAAATAATCAAGTAGGGAGACAAGTTTGAAACATTTGAGTGTATTACACAAGGGGGCACAAATTAAGGTTGTTAATTATTTATTTTAAATTATGTTAAACAGAGACATAGACAACGTATTGTACGAGTATTAAAAATATAAAATCATGTCTAATTTGCATAATAATTGTATCAATGATCACTGAAGTCAAGTAACTGTGAATGCTTTATTTAATTTACAATTGATGCGTTCATTACATTGAATAAAAAAATATTGTAAACAAAATATTTGCTAATTTTATTTATGAAGGTCTTTTATCAAGGCAAATAAAAAAATTAAGTCGTGATTTTTGCTACAACACCATTGATGTATCAGATACGCATTATAATTGTATAAAAGATGTTATGAATCTACGTAAAACATGACTTTACATTAATCGATTTGAAAGTCATATATTACAATGAAATACAGGTGTATATAGGAAACACATTTTATACTCTACATAAATTGATAAACATCTCATTAATGATTGACATGCACTTTCCTTATTTCAAGCAGGTGTTACTATGGTCAAGTTATATTACATACAATTGACAATGGTACAACAGTAATAAGCGTGGAAATATTTAATACTATAAGATCTCGTAGTAGCAACTCAATAGTTGTAATTTGTGTTGTTGTGATACAGCGGTTGGACTGGATTTCTCAATAATGACGTAATATTATTCCTTCGGCAATATTATTATAAGAACTTTGTGTCTTGCTGTATTATATTGTTACCAGTATCTATTACTTACATGATAGGTTCTTGAGAAGGACACTCCACTTATTGGTTGTTGTTGTTGCTGTTGGATTAAAGGACTCTGCAATTGTTGTTGAATTTCTTGATTTTGAGATTCTTGTTGAATAAGAGGGGAAGAAATTTGAGCTGAAATTAAATCTTGAGGTTGTGATTCAATAAATTGTTGATTTATTTGATTTAAATCTTGTGATTGAATATATTGTTGATTAATTTCTTGTTCTTGTGGTTGAAAGAATTGATTTTGTTGATAAAGTTCTTGTGGTTGGATATATTGTTGATTTAGTGCATCTTGCTGTTGTTGAATCAACTGGATTTGTTGTTGCTGTTGATCACGCAATTGTTGTTGCTGTTGTCGTTGAAGAGCCTGGGCCTGCAGTTGTTCTCTTATTAAGTTATGTTGGAAAGCATCAGGGTTGGTGTTTGGAATTGAGGGATTGATTCGGCTTCCAACAGTCAGGGGTGGTTCATATAAAGGTTGAGACAACAGAGGAGATGGAGGGCGAGGGCGAGCATACGCGGAGGGGATACCTGGAGGTAACATGGCGCGAGCTGCAGCTGAGTTAGGTCTAGGGGTGGTGCTGGGATCTGGGAAACGATACCTCAGGGCTTGTACTACGTTCTCCAGTTGTAATCCAAGAACTCTAGGACCCTGAGGTTGAAGAAGATTTTCAGGTTCAGGGTCTTCCATAACTGGCGCAGGTGCATCAAATGGTTGTGTATAAGCGTTGAAGAATTCAAGTTTAGGTTCAGTCGGTGAAACTCCGTATTCTTTCGCAATATTAATACGTACTCCATAAGTAAGGTGACTTGCCAAGATGGCCCCGAGCTGTAAAAAAAAAAAAAAAAGGAGAAATGTTATAATGATATTATAGCTATAATAATATATTTTTCTATAATACACTTTGATTTGTTATGTTTTCCCATTCACTTTTATGTCATTTATATTATATTGTACAAATCAAATAATTTTTCATTCTATGTACTATAACAACTTAATAAACTTACAAGCAAATTAATTAAATTAGCCTAAAGTAATAAAATTTCATAAAAAAAAACTGGTTACTTTGGTATGTTTTGGCCTAAATTTATTATAATAAAGCAGCCTTGAAATAATAATAAAAATAATAGAAAATTATTAGATTTTTAAAACCAATATATTTTATATGTCAATAAACTTTTCAATATTAAAAAAAAAATGCAATTTAAATAAATTAATAAAAAGATAACAACCCAAGGATGTTATTATTATTATTTTGCAATATATCACGCATATAGAAAGTGTTATTTAATCCTTGATGTACGAGATCATGCTGGTGATGATGTGAGCATGCAGAAACATCACCATGTGCTCCACAAGTGTTTGTGCAGGCGGCCACCATTCTAATACCATTGATAGTTTTAACGCTCGACTGATCTTCGCGGAGAACGTAGTGCCTCATGAGACCGCTTATTGATGTATTGCAAGCAGTGGGGCGTGAAAACCATTTAATGTTAATGGAGAATTTGTAAAATAAATTTATTCTTAGTCAGGTGAAAATATTATAGCTCGTATATATAAAAGTGACTCATCAAAATATAATACATCATAAATTAGATTTATAAATAGAAATTAGCCTTCCATTATTTCCTCATATATATATATATATATATATATATATATATATATTGAATTTTATTTCACTTTTCGGACTTCAGACACCTGAAGAAGAGAGCGGTTGACTCTCGTGCAACTGTTAGTGACGTGCACGAACACTAATTAAGTGACCATCGCAACATACTACACACAGAAGGATTACATCGAACACCAGCAAAGGTAAAAGTCCGAAAAGTGAAATAAAATTCAATAAGAATATCCTTTGCACAAAAAAGTGTTTACTAATATATATATATATAATTATATTTAAAATATAATGTAATATATATATGTAATATATGATATAATGCTGTTACTATGCCAAAATTGAGAGATTTGACGATTTTGACAGTCCACCAATTATAAATATATATAT
Source organism: Siphlonurus alternatus (assembly GCA_949825025.1). NCBI lineage: Eukaryota > Metazoa > Arthropoda > Insecta > Ephemeroptera > Siphlonuridae > Siphlonurus > Siphlonurus alternatus. The sequence goes on along the minus strand of OX463780.1, from coordinate 23,898,470 downwards.
ATATATATTTTTTGGCATTAACTCTCATGACGTTTTTTACTTCATTTAAGCTTTTTTTAATGCAATATTTATTTTTTAAAATAATTTTATCATTGTATTATTATTGTTAATTTTTATTTTTCCAATTTCTACACTCCAGGCAGATTTTACAAAGCAAAAAAAAAAATTATGACCCGAGAAAAGTATACCCTCTGTCTCTTTCGAATCACTTGTTGTTCCGGATAATTACCAATAAATATAATATTGTTTATTTTGCAATCATACTGGACATATCACTCTCAACAATATCGTGACAATATGATAGTTACCTTGGATCGTTAGCTGCTTTCAATTGTTTGACCATATAAGGAGCATGCTGCAGTTTTGTTATATACGACATTTCAGTAAAAAGTGAATGCAAGTAATTACTCAGCAAGAAAAAATTTGAAGTAACAAAAAAATAGTGTTATAGAACGTGAAACTGTTTTGTACAATCATCGACATAAAATCTCGACTTTATCGTTTCCTTTTTATTTTTTATTTATTTATTATTTTTTTTTTTTTTAGTTTTACAGGTTTTTATATAAGTTAAACTAAATAAATTTGGTTACTATAGCAAATGTTAATAGTTTTCTTAAGAAAGAGAGATAATAAAAAAAGGTGCATATCATGCAACAGAAAGGCTTTATTTCAACTTCCCAATTTCATAGCATTGGCTAACTGCTGAAAGTAGTTTGAATTTATTTTGAAATAACTCGGATATAACAAAAAAACTTATTTATAGTATAAGTTTTTATGACTTTGCATTTAATTCACTTTTCCCAATTTAATAAATTATTATCATGTTTTAATTATTTATATTATCGATCTATTATGTCAATTATGTTCCTTTTTAAAAAGTATACGGTAACCAAATATATTTAGTACAATTTTAACTTAAGTTCAATATTGTTTTCAAAAATATAAACATTATATCTAAATTGAATAAAAGTGATTTTGATCCCCGGAGCCTAAATTATCCCCTAATATATTTTTATTTAATGTTATGATTTATTAATAGAGCTTAAACACGGAAGTAAATTATTTAATTAAATTTTTGTCCCCGATCGTACGTTGAGATTGAAGTGTTGTCAGATAATTAAACGTTTCCAAGACTCCACATGACATCTCACGTAATTTATTCCCGCGATGACGTCACAGTCATATGGGAAAGCCGCGGTTTGATAATTCCTGATAGTCTCGAATCGAGTTTGGTCTCGCTCTGCTGACCACTGACCTTGTCTAGAGATCATGCATGCACTGTACTGGGCAGAACACAACACTAGTGACCTTGATGTATCTGGAGAACACAAAGGTACCGGTGGTACCAAGAGACAACAAGCCTTGCAACAATTAATCTAGCCATTCTCTTGTTAGATGCTATTTATGATACCCATCAACTAATTGTTATTTCCTTATTTTTAAAGCGTGAGAATTTTTTTAATGAGTCTATTTAATTACAATCAAATGTTACAATGAAACATTTTAAGAAGTGTATGTAATTATAATCAAATGTTACATTTTTTTACATAATAAATAATATGTATGGCCCCATTGTTAACGAAATTTAAAAATGTTGCAAAATATTACAAAATATCAGATTTTTTTCCTTAACAGGTATTTTTTTCTATTTCAATTTTCAATCAAATTTAATTATAATAATTTTATGAATTTTTACTTCTTATTAAAATTTTATTTTGAAGTTTGACAAGCAGTAACTGAAACGTAAAAGTGTAATTTTCAGCGTCAAAAATATATTCTATCTTACAATTTCCTCAAGAGACTTCGTATGACGCAATAACCCTTTGATAGTTTGTGTACATTCTAGTGTAAAATTTAAAATGAAATTCAAATATTTAATCTGATATTAATTATCCCAAATTAACCTCCTAAAATTAAAGTCATATAGATACCATCACCAATTAAAAAAACAACATTAATTTTGAAATGAGCACCATCACATATAAGAAGATGTTCTCCACATGACACTGCAGTACTCACCAAGGCTAAGAGGATGGACGTTTTCATAGTGGTCTGTGGTCTCTAATTTGGTGGCGTATGGTGATCTTACGCGGGCGCGGTTCAGTCGTAAAGTGAGTGCAGAGGCTGGCGTTAAGATTTAACTTATGCTGTGTCAGCAGGCCGGGGAGGCTGTTGCTTGTAGAGGTAGGCGGGCTGCTGTCGGTCGGAATGGCCCGCGGGTTGACACTCGCTCTACCTCCGCTCACTTATTGCTCTCTACAACATACGCTTGGGCGTAAATAACGCTCTTGCTATTATCAAGGAAAAATTATAAGACCGACTCTCTGCACTCTCGCACTGTCGATTATTATAAAAGCTGTAAAGATTATTGGTCCGCCATTTCTAATACGAACAGCTAAAAAGTTTATAGAGAAGGGGAAGGGCGAATCAACAAATTTACTACGCTCTCCAACTTTTTTTTTATTTATATAATTCTTTAATTTAACTTTAAGTACGTGCAAGTCGCATAATAAATCAATTTCACTTGCAGTCTGTTACATATTAGGAATTTTGACTTCTTTTGATTGAATATATAATTAAACTTTTTGTGTGTGTTATTTTTTTCTATAGCACATAGTAACTATTACACATGTTAAAATGATTTGTATTATAGTAAGCCTAACTAATTTCACATTTTTTGTGAGGAACTTAAGCTGATGGGTCAGTGCACCGAAGTACCTTTCTATACCCACTCCTCTGTTTGACTCGCTTCCTCTCACGGTTTTTACATCATCGGACAAAAAAAATATATATATTGTTTGGTCAAACGTTTAAACGTTTGATATCATAAATAAATTATATAATTTAATTAATTGATTTAATTAATATAATTTTTGTAATGCTATGTTTAATTGTCTTCAAAAATATATACTTGTTAGCTTGTTACGTTCATTATTTTTCTCTGACCTACACACAAAGCAAAAAAAAAAAAAAAGTTACGAAATTTGAAAATCAAATCGACTTTAAAACAAACGGTGAATTTTTTTTCCGTCCAATTCCAAATGCTTTCGAAAATCTCTATAGCATTTTATTTCTAGCAGATCCCTGACTTTTTTATTGACAGCATTATAAAATGATTTTCTTTATCTCTGTTTTATTATGAAATGGGCAATAATAAATATTAAACCGTATCATTGACGACATTGACACAAAACGATATCACCTTTTTTACTGCATGTCACAGCATTTCATTATATTAGTTTCCACTACACAAGTGGAACCTTGTGCACCACGGAACAGTGCGAATTTTACCCCTGATCTATTTAGTGGCTCAGTCTATGGTATGTTGAAGAACTGAAGAACCTGGGGGGGGGGGGGAGGCAAATCATCTGCATTTCATTTTTTTTTTATATAAAGTATATATATTGAACCAACAGAAAGCAAATTTTATAAAAGTTGAACATGGCTAATTATATGACCTTGACCAGAAAGAAAGAACATGATCCATTGCATCTTGCAAAGTTGTGGTTCTCCACTACGAGGCTCTACAAACATAATAATAACTCCTACCTTAGTACTCGGCGGAGACTTTAACGACCGCAAGGGAAGATTCATGTGTAGATATTCTGTGCATGTACGTAAAGTTCGTTGAACTTCCCTTGCAATATTTAACCTGTCATACTGCAGGTATCTCATGAAATAATGTAATGCTGCAAGAAATGTACTGCAAACCAACACATTAAAAAAAAAAAAAAAAAAAAAAAACATACTAAAAACTTGTATTATTTATTTTCCTTATATTTCAAGATATTTTATGTCATAAGAAACTTCACTTAAGAAAATCCTTTCTTAATTACAGGTTATGATAAGTCATCTGTGAAAATTTCCAAACAGCTTTTACAAATTACTTTAAATTGAAAGAATAAGAAGAAATTTATACTTACATTCAACGACTTTGATATTCTTCCAACTCGACTTGCAGCATTAATTTGTTGCTTATTGACCCAGAAACACCGTCATTACTAACAGCGGAACGATATAAATTAATATTTTCAGTCAAACAATTAGCAAAAATTGTTGTAACATTTTTAATTATAATAAGACCTAATGGGGGACATTCACAAAGCACTTAAACCCCAACTTTATCCCCAAGTTTTATCCCTAGTACTAAACATGGTGCTAAACTAGGAGCTAGACATAGTTAGCCCTTGGTTTAGCACCATGTTTAGTACCAGGGATCAAACTTAGGGCTAAAGTTGGGTTTAAAGTAATTTGTGAATGCTTCCCATTGATTCCCAATAAACATTCAAGTTCAAGTTTTGTTTAACTTTAAAGTAATAAATTTTTATTAATTTTAAATCTAAATTTATTTTAATCGTAAATTGAAGTTAAAATGCACAGAAATTTGACACTCCAATGCATTTATATTTATACACACAATGTCAAGAACTAAAAATAATTTATTATCTTGATTCTTACACAATTTCCAGGAATATTTCTTTACATCCTCTTCTAAATTAAAGAAATAAAAGATGCTTCAGCAAGTAAACATGATGATAATTTATTTTAATATCTGAAGATAAAATAATACATTATATGCAAAGAAGAATGTTACAGTAACGATTATCGCATCTCGCAAAGGTGTTCTATACCCTGATGCCCTTCACTGTGACGTCATCAGCACCTTTCAAATCTCAAATGGTTCACATGTATCATCGAACGGAATGAATCTTATACGCAATTTACATAAGCCGTAATTAAATTAAAGTAATAATTAAGCTAGAGCTCATTTTAACATGACCTTGCAACTAAAAAAATCTTCAGTATTTAATAAATTAATGTAGGTTGTAATTTATATTACAGGGGCATTTATTATAATTAATCATAATACTTTGGCCTTGTTTTTATAGTAATATAATGCTTGTATATATTTTACTCTGGTGCTTTACAGTATAAAGAAGATATAATTAAACTGACAGATTTTTTGTTGTACTAATTACTCCTCAACTTTTTTCATCAATAAATTAAACTGTAATAATTGATATTTAATTACTGTAGTGTGACTTTCTTTTAAAATACTTAAGTTTAACAATAGAATTAAATTATGTAATATTAAATTAAACAATTAGAGCATTTTCTTTATAAATTTATATTTTATATATTCCAATTAGACTATAAAATTTCTCTAACAGTTCCAATATTTATATTTTACTGAATGCGTCTGTTTGAAAGAATGTAAAAACAGCTCGGTACATTTATTGAGAAATTGGATGATAATTGAAAACCACAGCTGTGAGTTTCTTGACCACACAAAATGATTTTTCTATAGTCAAAATTATATCATAAACTACGCCCACTTAAAAAAAATCTTGATACTTTTTCTTTACAATCGGTGCATGTAATAATTGAATGCTCAAAGTACTTATTTAAACTGCACTTCACGTGTGTAAAAAGCGGAATGTGGACAGTATGCTTGTGTGGAAAGTTCATACATATTGTTTTCATAGTAAATTCTAGCATTTTATATTATGCTGAGAATGTTTAGATCATTATAAAGCATTACATAGTATAAAATATCACATGTGTTTATGTAAAAAACCTAAGTGAGATGTCGTTAAGAATATTTTATTCCTGATAAACAGTTCCAGTTATGTTTACGAGAAAATATGTGAAACTTTAATATAGACTACCATGCAGGAGATAACTGTAGTGGATTGATTTAATTTCGAGAAACATGTAACATATAAGTGATTATTCTATCACTAGTAAAGAACCTAAAATATTCAAATATAAGGTACTTTGAAATCTTTAATCACTAGTACCCTGGAAAATAGTTAAATTGCTAAAAATCTTCACTCTACAAAAGCAATATATAAAATAAGTAATAATCGATAAATATAGTTATAAACATTTGCAATAAAATTTGTAATCTAACCTATGTAAAAAAAGAGTTTTAAAATTATTCCCCATTCTCTGTTACTTACATATTTATTCCATTTTCCACGGTAGTTTACAAATATAATCTAAAGTACATTCGAGAGCAGCAATTTCTCCAGCATCCCTCGTTACCAATCATCTCAACCACGTGCGCTTCATTTTTTATGCTGCATGCTCTAATTATGTTGTTGTTGCGATGATTTACCAACATGCTAACGAGAATCATTGCAAACATAACAGCAATTACTCTCGTGTCGTAACTGCATATAAAAAAATATTGAAGCCAAAAAAATTGCAATAAAAAATTGATGTTGCTACAAATAACTAGAGGAATATTTCTCAATCTCTACAAGTTTAAATCTTAATTTTACATTTATAATTTATTTATATATCATTAAATTAAAATTTAAACAATTTAATAGATCGTTAAATTAAATGGTGTCATTAATATATGAAGCATTTTTAAATATAGTTCCTCAGATATGCATTCACAGCAATTTTACTAATGATTCAATGTAATATTAAGACATCAAAAAAATTTGCAAATGTATTTAGTACTGCTGCCTATTATTCTCATTGGTTAGTAGTTGGATGGGTGACCATTTTCAACAAAAACCACGTTTCTCACCCAGGGATAAATCGTTGCGCTTTTCCACTATGTACTATGCGGTTCCCCTGGCTTTGGACAATTGCACTTCCGGTTCATTGAGAAAAAGCTGTAGCGTCCATCCTGGCTGAGGTTTCCACGTTTTCCTCAGTCGCAGGCAAATGTCGGGATGGATTGCAAGACCGTGGACGCCCCCGTTCTGGAAGAGCCCGCGAACCGCTCAAATTAGGGTTTCAGAAGTTTCGAGGTTTCAAACTTGGTGTGTAATTAGTAAGCGGAAGTACCCAGTTAAAAAATAAAATAAAAAATATATATTCTCATAATAAAGAAATGCTAATTTTGCAGGCATCTATGTTCCTACTGAGCACCAGTTTGCCACCTGCAGTTTTCACGCAGCTGACCGGACGGCAGGTCAATTGGCGGCTGCAGTAAACGGTGATCCCCCGAGGGGGTGAGTAACCAGCAGTGATACGTCAATCTGGGCCAGCAGCCTTCCTTTCGCCAGCACCATTGTTTGTGGCAGTCCTCCTTCCTATCTTGCAGGGAGTAAATATTTTTGTGCTTTCCCTTACGTCCAAATATTAAATCATCGTTTCTACTAAACAATGATACTTCATGCTATGTGCTGCAATAAAGTTGACTGTCTAATGGACCATAACAGAATATCCACATTGACACAATATTACGCTATTATCAAATATTGCGTGATTGTTAAATCGTTTAATTTAATATTTGTAATTAAAATCATAATTCTGTTACTCATAAAAGTCTCATGAAACTTTGTGCTTCAAAATCTTACAATTTGTATTAAAAAAGACTATTTCTATGCACCTGAGAAGCAAACTTCTCTGCAAATGTCAGCTGTCAGGGTTTGTACAGTTTTACGTATGTAATACACTCGTGCATACGTTTTATAGATATACCTGAATGACCTCTCTTAATTTTTAGGGTGAAAAGTTATACATAACCAGTTAGATTTTATAAACAAATCACAAATATACAACTTAAAAAGTTCAGTTCATACTAGCTTGCTATATATGATAAGTAAATTTCTTTTTAATACACTAGGTATGAAAGGTACATGGTACATGGGTACATGTTAGTGAGTCAACAGTAAGAAAACGTGTTTTATATTCATGAACTCGCAGTTGATGGGAACAGGGCGTCGTCTGCTTGAGATCATTTGCGGCCCTACGTCAACCTAGTTGCGATATCCGACACCGACCGGTTCCTAACCTAGCAGCACTGTTTTATTATGTAACCATTTTGGTCAGGTCAGTTCCCGTAACACAACACCTAATCTACTCACTTTCCAAGTCAACTTTTATGTAAATTTATTCATAATATCATATCGCTCACACCTGTAATATACAGCTTAATTAAAATACAGAGCAATATATAAAAAATGAGTGAAAGTGAAACAATTATATTACACCCAAGATAGGGGAAAAAATATGCGTTTTTATACTAATTTTTTAAGTACATAATATATATTATACTATCTCAACTTAAATAGCTATAATTTTCCAGGGCTTTAATTATCAGATCAATGTTAATAAAACTATAAAATAAATTATTAAAATTATTTTAAAAAAAATTTTTTTGATGAATTTCTTTAAAGACCAATTTAATGAAATTAATGGCTTTATTATGAAATATCTCAATCTAAAAACTAAAAAAATGACAATTTGTATGCATACTATTCATGATACTATTAAACATATGAATTTGTATGTGAAAATTATTTATTAGTTACACTTTCGCTGCATTACTTCAAAGGTGGAAGTAATTCTAAGTCTAGCTAAGAGCGAGTGGTAATTGGTTCAATAATATCGTGGCAGCAGCTGTGGGTCGCTGGCTTTACGGCAGCACTCCAAGAGTAACGGGTCCAGCAGCAGGAAAGTAAGAGTGCATGGAATGGCTGCAGCGTGCGGGAGTCCGCCGCAAGCTGCTGTATCAAAGACTGCATACAGAAACACTTCTTATACATTTTATCACATACGTGCAGTGACGCGTGGACAAATTAAATCAAGCTGATGACACTTTCTTCATAATCTTTGTAATCTATCCTTGCCTGATTTCCTGGAGCTGCAGCTCCACAAGAGAGAGAAAAAATGTGTAATTTCAGAGAAGCTCTTCGGCATTCCTAAAAAGTTTAAAATCATCAAATCTTCAGAGACTGCAAACAGAGTAGGTGTAACGTTCGTGCTGCCTAGAAAAGTACCATGTACTCTAATAGGTATCAGCCCCTTTGAAGATATTAATTGTCACGAAATCTATGGAGACATTGGAATATCAAAGTTACAAACGCGTGTCTTGCTTCTTATTCGACAACCCCTCTTTTAAACTACAGTGTTGATTTGCTCCTCTGAACCTTATTATATGCTGTCTGGTTGAGAGCAATTTTCCTACTAAAAAAATATAGTTTCGCCAATGATAGTGTGTACAGTACAAACATACTTAATCGATTGTTTTATATTAATAGTATATTACAATAGGGACCAAGCAATCATATCCGTATAATATTAAACAAATTAATCAGTATACTATAGAAATAGTGTTTTCATGAAGTATTGTCAGATTTTATTAGGTTATCTTGAAAACGACCAACCTTATTTCGATTTAATTAATTACTGTTACTACAATACTGTTAAAATTGAAGTTAATTAATTTCTGATAACATGATTGTGTTATTGAAATAAAAATTACTTTAAACAAACATGCCTTTTTTTCATGTGTTTTTATTGAATTATAGCACATGAAAATAACATGCAAAAAATTTATTCCAATAGTAAAAATGACCTCGATTAATGTACGTTAAAAAGTAAAAGTATACGTATATAATTTTAATGCGATTTAGATAAATTAATATGTGCCCTCAATGCACAATAATCTTTTTAGGGTTATTACACGTAACAAAATTCCAATAAAAGCATAATCCATATTATCAAATTAATATTTTGTGACTATGCATAATTATATGTTATTATATTACTAATACAATGAATAATATAATATATAGTAACATTTTTTTCATATAATCATCATCCGTTGAAAAAAGTTGAAGCAACCTATAGTTAACGATAACCTGTATATAGTTATATTTCAAAACCTATTTGATGATTATATTGAAATAAATAAATAGCTAATTGGTAAGTTTTGTAAACAAATTATGTTATCTATAAATATTATAATTAAATAGAATTTAGTGTATATTTCGTGTTTAAAACATTGGAACAATTTTATAAGTTACAAAACTTAACAGTCTCTATAATATAGAGTATAAAAAAGCAACATATTTTTATAATATAAATTTTAATTCTCTATTCAAGTAACAAAGAACTTGAATGGATTTAAAGAGACAGACGTTGAAATGATAAAATAAATTCAGTCTCGGTTGAACTTGCGATCAAATTTGACCCACTCTGCAGGCGGTCTCGATGTAATGTAACGTAATCGATGCAAGAACTGTTGGTACAAAACCTCGAGTAGAAAGTTTGGTTTGATGGGCCCCGCTCTAGGTTAAAGCTGAGGGCGAGAGATGTGACCTTGGAACCACCTCCCACATCACAGCCTCCAGCATCCACCGCACTGGAGTACTCTGGTTCAATGAGATATAAGCTATGGAGTGTTCTAGACCATGATAAATATTATGATATCCAGTTATGTAACAAAATGTAATACTAAAATGAGATTTTTAAATAAATCGATCGGTAAAAATGTACAAGTAAAAGCTGTAGTTCACAATACAAATTTAAGGAAGTCTTTATACAGTAAATTGTGTGAAATTTAGTACAGAACAGTGCGTTCGTCACTTGAAACATAAGATGCGCACCTCAATGTGGTGGAGATCAAAATGGTTTACATCATCCATTCAGAGCAGTGATGTAATTTTCCTTTTAACATTCACGACGATATTTTATAACAAATTGCTTTAAACTTGAAGACAAGTATTTCTATTAGCATTGTCTCCAAGTATACGTCACTGAAAATTACACAATTTAAGTCTCTCTATTGCTAATGTTAATGGTAAAATTTACATGCATGCCTAACATACAATATGGCGAGATTTATTTTTTTATCGAAATTGCTGTGTATTTACTACGGTAAAATAAATAACAAAGGTATTTTCAATATTATTGTATTACTTGATTCATCGTACCGTGAAAATTTTTAGCATAAAATGATTGTAATTTATTTAATAAATCTTATTAAAAAAAAAAACATGAAAAATTTGCAGCCCCATTAAAGCGATTGAAAATGGTACCGTACAATTTGGCAAATAATGGGAAGTTGGTAATTTTTTATATTAAATTAATCATTATAGGACGTTGAACCAAAGAGAACTATGATATTGCCATTACGAAATTATAGAAAACATAGAAGAGAAACTGAATAAACTTTGTAGAAGGTTAATTTTAAACTACATTGCATCATTTGTTGTTTGTTGATCCTCTTATGTATTTATAATAAAGTTGTATTATTTAATCCAGGCTTATTTTAAAACTGTTCGATTCAATGCTATTCTTATGGTTAAGCGCCTGATAGTTAGGCAACTTCTTGTGACCAAACGGCTGGAGTGTTGCATATATTCCCCGATATTCCAGGAGCTCTCAGGAAGTGCGGGTAAATATAAACAAAACGTTCTAGAACTAGAAAGTTAAGAATAATAACAGTTTCCTGCTGCGTGTCAAGGATAGTAAATAAAGTACATTCGTATGTATTTTTTATATTATATGTTTATTATTATATGAATTTACACATTTATATGAAATAATACCAAGTGTAGATGGATCGAGTAGTGAACTATTTGTACATATGTGAGATTATAATGGAAAAATGCTGGAAGTAATTAGCTGGAAGAAAGCTGACTTGTGCAAGTTGCAAGGCTTTGCTAACAGATGGCGTTGGTTAATGAACGATTGGGAGCTAAGGCTGATTTAATAGAAACCAGCTCCATAACCACCATAAGCGGCATAAGGGGCAGCGTAAGGGGCAGCGTAAGGGGCAGCGTAAGGGGCAGCAAGGATGGGGGCCTTGTAGATGGGAGCAGCCACAATGGGAGCCTTGTAGATGGGGGCGGGGTGCACGGCGTGTCCGGACTTGGTCACGACGGCGTTGAATCCGTTGATGGAGTCAGCGGTGTAGTCGACGGTACGGGTGGTGCCATCGGGCTCCACCAGAGAGTACTGTCCCTTGACGACTCCACCATCGCGAGTCTCGCTCTGGCTCTTATGGTCTCCGGTGTGGGGGTCGTTGACACCGTAGTTGAAGGAGTATTTCGGGTACGCCTTAAAGGTAAAGGAACAATGTGAGACCACTTGTGCTTTTGTCATTTCAATTCAAGTAGGAAATTTCAAAAAAATCTGAATTTGAAAACAATAGTTTATAATCTCATTACTCATTACTTTTAAAGAAAATTATTTTACTTTTTCAATATCAATGAAAATAATATTACAACAGAGCCTTGCTTTAAGGTAAGTGAATTTGATGTGGCAAAGCTCCTTCATGATTGCATATGAAGTATGAACTATTATATAATTTTCAGTATTATAAAATATAAATAATTTCATAAATTTATTTAAACTGTTTTATGCATTAATGAAATATATAGCACCTATATTTCTGCTACATCCTTAACACAATGTACTACATTGTTTATAGACTAGTGTTCGGAGTCAGTCAGACTTTCTTTCAGAAGCAAGTTGCATGTTCGGTACGCTAGATAGTTGATGACGTCAGTGGTGCTCATGAGGTACTTACGTAGTAGTCATTGGCGACGACAGGCGCCACCAGCGCAGGAGCTACGTATCCAGCTTGGGCAACGGCCACCAGAGCGGCGCCAGCGACAAGAAGCTGAAAAATAAGCGGAAAATGTTTGAAAGTTTTTACAAAAAGTCACGAAGTCGATCTGTAACGTGAGAATTTGCTGCTGCAATTGCAAAGCTCTATATTCTAATATCCATAAATTAAAATAATTGTATGATCTTATTAACTTGCTCTATTGTTCTCACAACGTTTTCAACACTATTAACACCTACTCAATAAATAAAATCCATTATTGCTTTTATTGTTTTAATTTGAGAGCTTTCACTAAACATATCAATAAAACAGTCAAATAAAACAATACAAGAATTATTGAAAAAGTATCGCAAGGTTATATAAATCACATTTTTATTGCTATTATAAAATACCAAATAACAATTATTATAGAAATTTATAATTTAGTTTTGCAATGTTAACTACTTAATTATTTGAATATTCTTAGGTAAAAAAAAAAAATACTATGATATAATTTTTATCGTTCTGGTCTATTGAATATGTGGAATGCTAATTTTTTTTTGTACTTTAATGATGTATGAAAAACAAATTATTACAATCACTAACACTATTAATGTTACAATGTTATGGCTCTCCCCCTCCCCTGTTGCCCTGTTCTGAACAAACCTTATAACGTTTTTTATTATGATTCCTTCTCACCCCCCCCTCCCCACTATAATAAAACTTCTTAGTAAGATAGTAAGTATAAGATTATTCAGTATGATTTAAAGTAAATAATTACATAATAACCAAGTACAGTCCTATAAAAGAGTCCTTAAAGAGTGAAATGGTGCAGCATGCGAGGCTTTCCACTCTTGTTGACTCAGACAGTATGTGAGAATTAGAGCTTCCATTTAATTGAAGATATATCCATAGCACGGCAGATTTTATGTGAAGTGAATTAAATGCAAGGTATTAAATAAATTTAAAGCTATTATTTCCATAAAGAATTTGTCAAAGTAAAATGTTTCAAACTGTAATAAAGCATTGAAAATATAATAGCATGCAGTGTATATAAAAAAGAAGGAAAAAAATTACGAATAAAAATATAACTGATTCTTTTCTATCTAAATTTTTAAAACAGCACCTAATAATATTAAATTGAATTACATTGAAACTTCAATTGAATTAATTTTTAATAAACACCCATTTCAATATAATTATGTAGGTATATCTATATATAATATAAAGTAAATAAAAATGTATTAAATGTTTCATTAAATTGTAATCAATAATTAATTAGAGTACTTACTGTTGAGAACTGCATGTTTGTTGTTGATTGCCTTGTGTTCCTTGGCAGAATGATATCATTATGGCATGGACTTGGTGCTTATATACTAGCCCTAGCTCACATAGTGACCACCGCCCACCCCACCCCACGCGGCGGTCTACAACAAAATTCCTCCTCGGTAAGCCAGACATTGGACGAGGCGGGAAAGTGGAGGTAATATGTCCGGACTGGACGTGGGTTGGTTTCCTGCATAGGCTTTACCTTACAGGGAATCCAAAAGAAAAAAAAATGCCTGTAGTTACGTGCATTGTTACGCTAGAATTACTAAGGTCATTACAACAACTTGAAACACTTGATTTAGTAAAAACTTTTTGTTATCTATTATATATATATATTTTTTTTCAAATTCAATTCTTTATAAATGCAAGGTCAAAATCTTTTGTATAAAATGAAATGTTTTGACTTTTAACTTGATTTTTTTAAGTAAAAAAATACAACTTGATGTTGTGAGAATGGTGATGCTGTGTTTCTTTATTCAAGTGGAAGACGATCCTGTTATAAAATGTAAATAATATTTTAAAAAATATTTGTAAGTTTTTTTTTTTTTTTTTTTGTATTCAAGCGCGAAGTAAATATTTAAACAAGTTGGAATCAACAAATCTTGTAAATTTTTTCTGTCACAAAGCGAGCTACCATACACCTCGGGACATCACAAAACGTTGCCCTTGCTCTGTTGGAGGCGTTGTCACGCAGTATATTACATGTACCATGGTGTCAGTAAACTTTGGGATGGCAGACTAGGTGCTCTACTCTCTTCAAATTCTGTGTATCTTCCCTTCATCTTTTGGAGTATATTAAGCAGAGTAATGCTTTCTCGAAGAAAAAATAGAAAAACAAATTCAGTTATAATTTTCCCATTAGCTTATTTTTTTTTTTACAAATAAACATAAACTAAATTTTATGTTATCACATAAATTGAAGCATTTTACCACATTCATTTAAACCTATCAATATATGAAGATTGTAAAAATTGCATTTAATAACATTAAATTTGTGTAATAAGAAATTTTGTGAAAATTAATTATAATACGGTAGTTTCATTTTTATTGCAAAAATTACAGTATTTAAATAATAACAGCGTCCAGTATATCACTTTCTCTGCGTGTACGTATTTCTTCAAATTATGAATATTATAAAGAAATGGAGGCACAAAGAAACAGAGCATAACCACTCATGGACTCATGTTATTTGGTTATTATTACGACAAAACCCAGTTGACAGAACATTGACATCACTTTGAGAATATAATAAAAAAGTTACTTATATTTTATTATTTAATTCATGTTAAGTTATGATAAAACAATTTTATTTAAATTTTTTTAATACAAAATTAATAAATATTTTTTTTATTTAAAAATTAATTACCGTAGTATATGCACAGATTACTTAATAGTAAATAACATGATGTAATTATGTAAACAGAGAGTATGAATTAACGTATATAGAAACTGGGCTATTACGTAGATACGGAGGAAAGTATTTTTTATATATATAAAATGCTGGAGAAAAAAAAAAAAAAAAAACTGCGGTGCAGCCTTAATTAACAACATTTTGAGTTTCTCTAGCACTGCTTGAATACTTCTTTAAAATGAAGTTGACGCAACTATAATATACATGATGTGGAATGGCAGCTAACAGACTTATCTTAAGGTTCTTCCTGTACGCACAATTAAAAATTTAGTAATAATAATATTAATGAAATTAAAACTGCAGAAATTTGGAAATCAGACAGAATAAATATTACACTATAGAATAGTTAAAAAAGGTAATAAATATAGGTATAGTAAAAATATTCTCACAAGTATGTTAAGAAATAAGTAATATGTTAAATTAATAAAATGAAAATTAAAACAGAATTTATTTATGTTTCATAATTATATAGTATTATTATTCAAAATGTAACGCATTTCAATGAATTTCATTCCTCTCACAAAATTATCTAAAAATAGATTCTGTGGATTATAAGGTAATAATGAGGCATGTAAATTGAGGGGCAGTGCACCGTTTATCCACCAGTTAGCACGTTGGCCGGGGTTGTCCGCTCTACCACCCCCCATCGCACAAACCCACAAATATGGCCAGGGCTAGACCTTGTAACACTCAGTAGTCTCTCTTACCGCACGATTTCACTAATTACTCCGCTAATTAGCACTGTAATCAAGCATTGTAAACATTACATTGCTTTTCCTGTAGAAAACAAATAACATTAAACTTTAAAAAAAATTATTATATGTAGTTTCATAAAATAATATCCTTGAAAATGCAATATAATTATTTAGCAATAAATATATTCTTTTTTTATTCCTGATTGACAAATGTTATTGATTTTTTTTTCTTCAATAATAGTATAGCTACATATTACAACATAATTATTTTAAATAATCCTTTAAACT
The DNA here is from genome assembly GCA_949825025.1 of Siphlonurus alternatus. Taxonomy (NCBI): domain Eukaryota; kingdom Metazoa; phylum Arthropoda; class Insecta; order Ephemeroptera; family Siphlonuridae; genus Siphlonurus; species Siphlonurus alternatus. Next base: position 23,882,443 of record OX463780.1, on the reverse strand, counting down.
CTATAAGATGAAAGCTTATAACGATCTCATCAAAATATTTTAAACTTTGAGTCATTCAGAGCAGATTTTCTTTGTTTTGTAATGCATAATGTGTACATGCATATAAAAATACTCTTCACGTGAAATTCCATAAGAAAAATATAATAGTTATTATTAAGTTTTTTACATATACATGACTATAAAAATTCTTTCATCATCATAACATTAAGTGCATTTTTATTTGTTGGAGTGTAGACAATGATGTAACAATCCACTTTATATGAATCATCTTTTGTTCAAGTGTCTTTCTTACTATAAATATAATAATTTGATACAAAAAAAATATATAACTGCATCGTAAGGTTATCATAAAAAATTCTTAGTAAATATTGTTAAAATTTAATAATAATTCCTCTAGTGAAAGAGAAAGTGGTGAACCACGCCGGACACTCAAGTTGTGTTCTGTATTTTACGCTCTGCTGAAGAGGCAGCGGCTGTCGAGGACACTTCTTACCTTCTTTAATCCTCCGTCGTTTTCAACAATGTGGTAAAATGGACCATAAGTCCTCCAGTTAGAGCATGACTAATCATTGTTGTAGTCCAGACGATATTGTTGGTGTTCCGTCCCTGGCCTTGCGGCTTCTTTTGTTGGAACACAATGTGCGTGCAGAATTAATAAACAGGTGGTGATTTGTTTGAATGATCAATGTTATGAAGATACGAGTCGTTCTGTTTCCCACGTTCTTGAAAATCTTCATGTTTTTTAATATATAAATTGAAGAAGATAATAAATTACCACAATTTTCTGTGATTTTGTAAGGAGATATAAAATTCGGATTGTCATGGTAAGTCACATAGAGTGTACCGGTACGCAAGAAGATATATTAATGCTGCCAAGTAATGATGTATCACTTCTCCAATAATATCTGTGTATACACTATATAGGTATATTATCCATGCAGCTCAGTACCTTTGGTTTAAATAATTGCTTGTCTTCCGTTAGCCAGGAATGTGCAATTTTTTATTTAAATAAAATTTTAAGCTAAAAATGTTTCTAAAGAAAAAAAAATACATACTAGTACTTACTTGTATTCAAAATAAATGTAATGGATCAAGATTTACAGTAGTTAATAAGCAAAGATGAAATTAATGCCAATTAATCTAAATGACTCGATCCTTACTCTGCCACTAACTTTGTGGGAATACTAAATTATTTAAATAAGAATGGTATAATTTTTATACCAATGAAATTTTAGTTCTGTATGATGTATGTATAGTTATTTTTTCCATTGTCAGATTTAAAAAAAAAAAAAAAAGCTGATATCATGATGATTATCAACGGTACCGAAGAGGTTTTTAAAAGTACACAGGTCTTATGGGTGACGTCGAATACAAAACGTTTGGTATCGATGGTATGAGTGATAAGAGAAGCGGCATCAGCTGGCCGTCACTCCGCAAATTCAATACGTACAAATCGTTGACATTATTGTCGATAAGATGACACTTTGAAAACCCTCTTCGGTAACAACTAACTCTAAGTCAAAATTTATGGCACAACATTAGACAAACTTAATAATTAAATGCATATTGTCATTTTAGTAATAATTCCATTTGTTATAAGCGGTTGTCACTCTCATTCGTCCATGGTGGTAACAAAGAATTAAAAAGAAATGTTAAAAATCAATTAATATTTTTATTAGAAAAATATAACACTACATGTATACACTACAACATTCGATCTAAATAAAAATAACTGTCTGAAAATGTACAAAATAATATTACATTTCATATACATTTTCATACTTATTTTAGACGGTGGTTTTGAATTACACTCAAGAAAGCAATTTTTACAGCAAACAACACTCTTTTCTACCACACTCATAACAACACAACTGGTAAGATTTACTCCCCGAGTGTACATCATATAATTAAATTAATACTTGACATTAGCAGGTCAACTGAGCTTGTGGAACTCTCCACTAGGAGCGCTGGCAGCATGGTGGTGCTTGATGGTGATCGGGTGCTTGTTCACTCCCGTCTTGTGTACCGTAGCGTGGAATCCTGTCTTGGGGTGTGCCGTGTAGTGGACGGTACGCAGAGAACCATCAGGCTCCACCAGACTGTACTGGCCGTGCACCACTCCTCCCTCGCGGTGCTCCCACTGTCTCTTCACGTCTCCGGTGTGAGGATCGTGCACCGTGTACTCGAACTTGTAGGACGGCTTGCCGTGATCCTGTGCACATAACAAAAGTGCACAGTGATTTTTGTATTGACAGTTGATATATAATTATATTTATGTAACTTTGAGTATACAGTAAGAAGCAAAATTGTTGTCTCGGTGTCTTAACAAGCATAATAATATACTAACTACGGTGCATGCACACCAGCCAATGATAATTATGATAGCTACTTCCCATCATCATAAAGCAGAAAATATTACTTGGTTTCTAAAATTAAGGCAAGAAGTCTTAACTTCCGACTATTTTCAATGAGACTATAACCCGTATTACTCCCGTATCAAGATTTAAGTACAAGTTTTATTTCATCGTTGATCATGCTTTTTATTATTATACTATACTTATCATTTATTGTTTTGTTTATTGAAATTCTCATTGGGTCTCCTTTTGTACATTCTGTTAATTATAAGCAGAAAGTTTACTTTGCGACTACTCACCTGATTCGAATTAAATTATTTTTGCTTGGCATCTGTTAATTTCCAGCAGTTTTAAGTAAGAAATAAGTAGTGAAGTATTCAGACATAAGCTGCATGCTACAGTACATATATATATATATAAGAAGCGTATATAGCAAAAAGTAGACATTAGTACTGCATGCAAATTGAATTTTATTTGCTTATCGATTGGAAATTAAACAATGTATTTGAGATTTTGAGCAGCGGTTTTATATTGACTATACCAACTGAACTTAACCCACCCTACAAAAATCTAAAGTGACCTCATCCTCATCGCTGCAAAAAAATATATCAAGCCAACAATGATTTTTTATTTGCATCAGAAGCTAAGCACTTTCATTGAACTTTTCAAGCCCCCAAGCAGCGTACGTGGTCCATGTTTGATCATGCAATTTCATGCAAATATCTCATTTGAATGCGACATCATAAAAAATTTAATTTATAATCTAAAAATTTAAACTTATGAAGCTATTGTTGATATTAATTAAAAGCAGTTTTGGCTCATGCAAAATGAAACTGGTTAAAAATTGAAAGAATTCGTGATGCAGAAGCAAAATAACACAAATTAAATTATTAAAAAAATGCATTATAAGCAGGCGAGGCACTTAATTAAAGTTCCATCCTTTCTACGATGGCCAAGCACCCTTCCAGTAACTGCACCTTTGAGGATTTTCAAAGTTACATTTAAGGACTTACCTCTTGGTGGCTATTCTTGTGCTGATGTGCAGAGATGGGCACGTGATGACCTCCCTTTTGTTGACCCTCAGCCTTCTCAGCCTCCTGCCCCTGCTCCTCGACTGCTTTTCCCTCCCCACCCTCCCCGCCGGCTTCCACCTGCTCCCCACCGAACCCGCTCTCCGCACCCCCGGCTTCCTTGTGCAATGGTGCCAAAAACCCGTAGTGACCCCTACCACCTCCAGCTTCCTTGTGAAGGGGGATTAAGAACGCATGAGCTCTACCGCCCCCACCCCCGTCACCCCCAGACCCTTGCAGGTAGTGGTGACCGTAAGGGAAAGCTCGCGCTGAGGTGATGAGCAGCAGCAGCGCCGCCGCAGAGAACTGAAAATAACGTAAATAAAATTATGAACGTTGTAACTTGAACTCCGTTTTTGGTTCTTATAGGTTACGAAAAATACAGGGTAATATTTTAGAATTTTTCGTATGGTAGTGAAAAGCATAATTATACTGTAAATGACTGATAGATAGAGCAATCAAATGTCAACTTACTTATTGACCGTTATAGAAAACTTTAGATATTTACGCTTTTAACATTGTCAAAAGTATCTAGAGAATATAGATTTTTTGAAGATATTATATTTATGTGGCAAATGATTTTTGTTTTTATTCTTATTTTAAAATAAAAATGTAGCAACTTTATGAGAGAGGCAGAAAATATTTATATCATCCGTGGTCACTGCAAAGGGGAGCACAAAATCCAGTAGCTCGTAACTTATATTACTTATAACTTATAAACAATGTCAGCGTAGTATAATATGAAGTCCGCATGGCGTAAGGTTAAACTCTAGTTCATGCTCCTAGTGCTTCTTTGCAGCAATCACAATCTCTATAAAATAGAAACTTTATAATGTTCAATCTGAATCGATTGATATTAATTAATATATTAAATAACACTGAAGTTACAAAATATTGTAGACTTATGACATTTTCCTAATATCTGTGTACTCACCTGTGTTTGATATGCCACTCGCATTGCAGACGCTGGACAGGTAGATGATGCAGTCAAGGCCAAGCTACCAAGTTATATAGCTGACCAGACTGCGAGGTACGTGAAGGGGTGGTTCTGGGAGGGGGAGGAAGATGCTCGGTATGCCGGCGAAAGCCTGCCCCAGATATTTGTGATGGGCCGTTTGACTGAGAGCAAGTTACCACGCGAGCTTGCTTTCAGTAATGTTTCAAAGGAATTTGTGCTTCGTACTATCAATAAAAAACTTCTAATATTGTGAAATTTTATGTACTGTTAAGAATGATAATAATATAATTATTAGAACAGATTATTCTTGACATCTTACAACTTTTAATAGACTATTATCATAAAATATGTTGCATTTATCTACAATATTTGAGTAAAAAAGAAACTTAAGTGCGTGTAAAATTGTAGTTAATATCTTTAAGTGTTATCTTTTAAACTTTTAATGTTATTAATTAAAAAAAAATAGTACGTGATTGTGTATTATTTATTACTTAGTAATAGTGCAAAGCTAGTAACCATGATGTATAAAATAATCAATTATAAAATAATTTAACATTTCGTTTCATGCAGGTATTCAATAAATAAGATATTAAATAATATATTTTTTTATTTATTGGAGTACTAAATTGTAAAGCCTTACTAATTAAATCATCATATATAGCACGTGCATGGTCACACATATGTGATGCAAGCTCACAATAAAAATAACTTCACTGACCAAAGTTTTCACACAAACTCTACACACTTGTATAATTTTTATTAATGTAGTGAAAAAATTGCTATTTATTAAGAAAACAACATTACGTGTATGAAATAAAATTATTGCGGTTCATATATAAGTTGTTAAAATCAACAGGAAATAAACTCGTTCTGTTTCCGAGGATCAATATCCTATACTGTATAGCTAAGTCTCCCAAGGAAACATATATTTGGTTTAGCAGCGTAATTCCCGGCTTGAGGATAAGGAAAGCTTAGTATTGAGATGGAAGTCGCTCCATATTCCTAAATTGGCCAAGCTTACGTCGAAAGCGGTCTATACCTGTTCTAAACTATGTAAAAACATTTCTTGAATGTACGAGAAATTGGTTTGTTTGGAAATCGTTCGTAGTAACGTACTTACGTTGTTGTTGCTTTTAAACTGGTTCTTACAATGAAAAAATATTTAAATAGAACCTTGAACTTTCAAGAGCAGAATCTCGTAGTAAAATATTGACTGATGGATTATTTGTAATTTTTATACTTTCCAGGTATAATAAAATTTGACTTATTTTCTATTGGTATTTTGTTAATTTAAAATTATTTTATAAACACATTTTTTTTTGTATTATAGCATTATCATTTAGTTTAGTATCTAATAGATTAAATTTACCATAGCATATAGAGTGGAAGCAATGATAATTGGAAAGAAGAACTGTTCTTATTGCTAGTAAAATCTGACATATTATTTATATATATATATTTAATGACAGCAAGTCCATCAAGACCATTTTTAATTTAAATGAGCTTTTTATCATAACTACACATCTACATTCAGACGCTTAAAAAATTTAATTTCTTAGAATTAACGACAGATTGATATTATATGTTATGGAGTTTAATGAAATAAGAAATGTCATGCCATGTTTATTTTTCAATTTTCTTTAGTGTACAGCACAATAATTTTATATTTTACTGTACACTAAAATGACATAATTCTGGTTGTACTTGTGCAACCAGTGATTAAATAAATGAATTGAATATTCCCACAGCAGTTTTTGTTTTGTTTTTAGGTAAATGAGACGTGTTATGTATTAGAATGACAGTGATCACGTGACCTTAGCCGCGAAGCCTGATTGGTCGGAGGTTGAGTACTTGAAGGTGCGCAGCCTACCGTCCGGCTCAAGCACGCCGTATACTCCAACGACGGAGCCGTGCGGGCAGTGGTGCTTGGTGTCTCCCGAGCTCGTAGAGAAAGTGGTAGACCTGGAGGACATACAAGTGGTGCTCAGGAGCGGTAAAGGTCTCTTCAGAAACTCTGCCTGGTGTACACTTTTTTACCCGATTGAATTTATGACCAAATATACTTAAGGAAATCAAGGGGAAAAAGTGTTCACTCTTCAGCGTTTACGAATACTATACTTCAGTCATAAAAGAATAGGACTTAAATTTCATTACTTGTTACATTAAATACTAATGTAGTTATATGCTCATATATAAATCTCCGTATAAAGTTCATAATTTGAATGAAATATGAATAGTGAGAAATGAAATGAAAATATACGTAATTATTTAATTAAAATCATTATTACTTCAAATTACCCAATCCTTATATCAAAATATTCCATAATTTAGAAATTATTTCTGATTATATCTACTGTATTGAGTAATTTGGAACCGATACGACACAAATCCCTGCCAATATAAGCTCCTGCAATTTCTCAAGTAGGCAGACCCGCGCTACACTTGTGCATGAAAAGTTGCGTCGTACAAGGCGCGTTGGGAAATGTGGCCATTTGAACACTAAAAGTGAGAAGTATTTCTAGGTATTTTCATAATTACTGTTTATCAACACAAAACCTTCTAGTATCAGTAAATATAAACAATTTTATGACTTGATTCATAATGTTGGGTTTAGTAACATGATTTTTGAGTAAAATGTTTATTATCATTATTATTATTATGAGTAAACATAGAATAATAAAAAAACATGTGTTTTTTTTACACGCCATTAAAATGCCTCAACGTACATGCTTGTAATAACATCGAATTAAGAGCAAGTTCGTAATCGATTTCATCACATTTTGAACACTGCATGATTTTCTACTCTTGCTTTAAATACCAATTTAAGTTAGAAGAATATTGTTGAAATATTTACAATTAATGCTAGTCTCAAAAAATGTATTCGATGCGTAATTATTTTCTTATAATAAGTTTATAAGAAGAAATATTATTAAACAGAGAAGTATTATATTAATTCTTTCGTGTTTATTTTATACGTGGCTTTAATTATAGTTGCGAGCAAAAATTCATCTACCGTTACATACAATTATTATTTACACTTTCCTTAAAAGATTAATTTTCCCCCCTTTGTTTTTGTATTTTACAGTGTTCTTAACAACGTATGTGTTCTTTGCGCATTAAATTTTGTAACATGTTACACTGGACTTCAGGTTTCTGCTCAAACGCCTTTGAATATGTTTCTCAACTTCACCGCTTGCGGAGCTAGCTGTTGGTCTTGCACTTGCGACGCCTGGTGAAGAGACGTGGAACTGCTTCCTTGAGTGCTTGAGAGCGTGAGTAGAGGCGCTCTCAACATCCCAGCAACAACTGCGAGGTGCGAGGTCAGAGGTCATTGCGGTCAAGGCCGTCAAGGCTACCAGCACTGTAGTGTACTTGTGAAATTGCACCTGCAATGCACATGCAATTGAATTAATTAGAATTATGCATTATTGTTAATTAAAACAACTGATAATTATTCGAGTTCTCTCGTCACTAGCTCTTTAATTAATTTATCATCATCAGGTGTTCAGAGTTAATTAATTAATTTGGTTATAGCATTGCATGCTAAATCTATATAAAATTTATACAGCTTAATTTTGTATTGAAAAAATTCCATGCTCTTATTGTTTTGTTCCTAAATAATGTTAGTTGTAATTATATAAAAAACAGTACAGTTGTATTAACTATTATATTTCCGCATAACATAATTTCTCGCTTTTAATTTCAATATTATTCGTGAAAAAAAAAATACACAAAAATTTTGATACACAATTTTTAAATATTCCCGTGGATGCAGCTAGATGAACTTTATTTTTCACTTTTTAAATTTGAGAAACAATTATATTATAATAATTTATGATATATTTAATTACTTAATAAATTGATGAGTAATTTAATATAATTATATTTGGAATTCTGTGTAGTTTATTTATATTTTTATGTGTAAAATTTGCACACAAACATAATCCCTAAACAAGGAAAATTATATTTAATAATAAATAAATTTAATTTATAATTTTTTGTTGAACAAAAAACATAATGTTGTTCTGGCAGAGCCTGCACTTCTGCTATATAATATAAACTTGAAGCAAAGTCTTACCAGCAAGCGACGACAGAGGTAATCCATTTCACTAACTGATAGAATCTCAATAACAAAATCACTCTATACTTTATATACAAAGTAATGGACCTTTACTTTGAACAATAAAAACATCTTCCTTTCTCTGAAGATGTTCTGTTGACTGAATTTGCGTATCAAAATGATTGTTACCATTGTTACAATCAGTCCCAATTGTCAGGGAAAGTCGATTACAATGTCAATCATATTGGACAAACGATAAGAAGTAATACTCGTTTTTTTTTTACCTTAAAAAAATTAATTTGCTTAGATATTTTCCATCTAGTTATTCTAGTTTATATTTTTTCTTTTTGTATAATGATAAAACTATAAAACTTTTTGGAAACCATCATTAATCTTAACTTGACAGTGATTTCTCTAAGCTGTGCGTCAAATTAAAATGATCAAGTCATTCTTAAAACCTAAAAAGATTTCAACACGCGCAAAGAAAGATGTAATTATCTGCTCGTCAGCTGATACAAAAACACAGAATTGTGCTGGAGGGCTACTAGTAGTAAGCGTGTCAGTTCATACCAGTGCTAATTGATGATGAATTATCAACTCCAGATTATAAAATTTGAGACAATGAGATAAAGATGAATTTAATTTTAAAATATTTGGCCTCATGCATGCTAGAAAATTATATTTGAAAATAAATACCTTAAGCTCTATATATGCTTGATAAATTTTATTTGAAACTTTAAAAGTGTAGTATCGCATTTATATAATTACAAGCAATTTATAACTAATAAACATGCACCAATACATTTTTTTTAAATACAATAAATCAAGAATTTAACTTATTTTCATTCATTATCCTCTTCTATATAATGTCTATCTAGTTTATTAATTTTACACAAGATTAACTGTAGAGATTATTTTATAAAAATAATGCAATGGTAAATTGCTATGTATACAGTTCGGTACAGTATGTAATGTACTGTACACACAATACATGCAGTTATCTCAAATAAAATTCCAACATTAAGTGCACTTTAAAATTAACATCTTACTATAATATTTCATTTCTGCACAAACCTCCAAAAATTATATAAATACAAATTTCTTTTTACTTCATGAAATCGCATGCATTTGTAATTTTTTATTGAAATTCAAATTCTTTATTCAACCATTATATTTTCGGGTATCATAGTTTAACAGTTAGTACTATAAGAGGCTTTGAAAATCACACACTTTTGAATTTATTTATATACATTGCCATCACTTTTTTTTAATAAATTATAATAGTAAAGTAAAAATGTAAGCTAAAGTATGACAAACTTTCAAGTTGCCTCGAAGTAAGCTCAAATTTATGATGTCTCTTTATGATTGAAGCGGCGCGACTTTCTCACACACGCCAGCAATCACGCGGGACAGATGCACACGGCGGCTGCTGCGTGCCAGACGTGTGAATTGGAATTGGAGCATACCAGAGCACGTCATAAGCTTTCAGCATATTAATGATGCTACCTAGAGATGCAATTTTAACGAAGAAAAATTATAACTTTATATTTGCGTAATTTATGTATTTTTCAATTACTAGATCTTGATATATATTATTAACTCTTTATATTTTATATAATTTAAAAAAAGGAGTAATCTTTAAGTGTACTTTCGCAAGCTGCTAAAAGAAATCTCATTTTACTTAGTTTTATGAAGTGAAAAAAATTAGAGCAACTGGAATTTACTACTGTATAAAATAATAATATTTTTACTACTTGGTTTTATGAGAGAAGCCAGAGGTTTGATAAGAGCCGTTTATAATTAAGAATGTAGATTTAATGATCTACATAAAATATAAATTAAAATAGTTTTAAATATACCTGTGAAATATCGTAATAAAAATAATCAGATTGACAAATAAATAATTAACCTTAATGACAATCATTTAAGTAATTTTAATGTAATCAATTTCTTTAGTAAATAACTTCTGCATGTATAAAAAAATGAAATAATTTTAATTTTTTTATTTAATTTGTATTAAAAAATAATAATAATAGAATTAAATATTTCTGCAGAATTTTGGAATTAAATACTAAAAATGAAATTATATTTTTCTTGATATATTTAATAGAACATAATTGTTAATACTATTCTATGTTTATAATCATTAATAATTTTAGTATCTAAAATTATGTCATTTTATTTTTTATTATGTTATTATCTTTTTACAAACAATTATTCTCTAATTTTCTAAAAGAAAAGAGAGAAAAAAAACATAAAAATTATTATAAATGTATACTATAAACTATATTTATAGTTTATAGTATATTAATTAATAACTTGAATAAATAGAAAATTCCATCAAGTTGATCCAGAACATCGAGAGTGTTTCTCTTCAATGAGCCATACATTATGTTAATTATAGATTCGTTCTGTGCTCGGTACTGCGCAGGTGTACACGACTGACATACGTGAGCGAGGATGCGGGCTTTGCTCTAGAAAGCTTATATATCTACTAGTCGAGTGATGCTGCGAAGGCCAAGATCACTCTCGTATGGACCTCCCTGACTTGCTTTCTCTGTCAGAGTTGCATCTTCTTCCTTCCTCGTCGCATAACGAGAAAGTCACTACCAGCAGCATCTCCTCCATACATAAACTTTAAATAAAAAAAATAATAAAAACAAAATTTTAAGGAAAATTTTATTCTTAAGTGAAATTTTTAGCTACAAGGTGAAAGTATTTTAAATATTTTTAAAAATCAATTAAATTTGTTATTATTTTAATTTTTACATTTAAAATTAATGTGATGTTTATTTAGATCTGCATATAATTTAAAATTATATCAAAGTCAAGGAAAAAAAAGAATAAATTGACAATTATGTCAATTTTGTGTTAATTTCTTTGCCACAAAAACTTGCAATATAAATGTATGCTGTAACAAAAATTTCTTTGTAATTAAAAATTTTTTAATAATTTTTTTAATCACTTAGCTCTTACACCAAGCGAGAACTAAAAATTTACGCAGTTACGCATAATAACAATCAACATTTCTTTTACTACACGCGGAGGAATCATTTCAAACGTTACCGTTAAAATATTAATAAAAAATTAATTATGTTATAAAAAGTGAAAGGTGTTATTTAACTTTCTGTGGTGATCACCGATGCGTAGTATCTCAAATAGTGTTAACTCCAGCTTGTGTGGTAGGCAGATGAGCAACTCTACAAATTTATTCTTTGACCCAGTAATTTTTAGAATGTATTTACTTATCTTTATCTGAAACCAGAGATCATAAATACTACTTGTATTCTCTATTTTCTCTGCTGAAACTAAAAAAGAGTAACATTTTGTTTATTCTTAAGTGTTTCCATGAAAAAAAATCTTTAGTTTTAATTTCAATATAGAAATTTTAATTTTCCCTATATTACTAAAATGAAAAAATCTGCGTATTGTTTTGAAAACTGTACGAATCATAAAATAATTTAATGTTACATGATGCACTCAAATAAGAAATAAGAATAAAATTAACTGGTAAAAGCTATTGGCATTTCAGTAAGTAAAACATCCATTGTTTTTTGGAGATTTCAACGGACGCAAAATTTAATTTTGGTTGTGTTTATGTACACTCGTCGCCTTGGAAAATTTCCCTCTTGCAGCCTTGTTAATCACCATGCCCTGTGTTATTCTTACGGGGCATGGTGATTAACAAGGCTGCAAAAGGAAATTTTCTGAGGCGATGACTGTACATCTCATTGAAAATAACGCAGTGCTCTAAATATCCTTTTAATCTTTAGAAAATAATAACAGAAAAACAATTATTTTCTATGGCCTAAACACTATAATCTCATTTTTTTTTAATGCCCTAGCTGCTTTAGTATAATCCCGACTCATGAAAATTTGAGGTAAACTCTCCGATTAATCCTTAATTTTATCCATGCATCGCAAGTTTTGTGAAAGCCCAAGCAGCTTAGTTCCGTTAGGATGGACAAAGATATTTACAGAGTCAACGTATCGTATATTTTATGGATGATGTGAATAAAAAGTAGCATAAACTATTTATTGCTACTAACTGAAGAAATTTGATATGAAAGCATTTTGTTACTTTATATACAATACCTATACTGAATTTTACGATGAATATTTAAACAAGTTAAGTTTCTGATTTCTCCTTCTCTTAAATTAAAGTATCGTCATTAAGATATCAGTTTTCTACTCTAAAAAATTTACGATGTCATTAAAAATATTTGACTCAATCATCACAACTTTTCTAAAACTTAATTAAGTCATATTTAATGGTAAAATAATTTGTGAGTTTCTTAGACAAATTTTTAGTAACATAAAACTATACTTTTATGATTATTATAATTTAGCAAGAAATAAAAAGTCATAAAATTTTATTCATAAAAAAATATTTTATTAGCAGGATGAAATATTAAAAACTATATAAAAAAAACCCTACATATACAAAACAAATGGCATGAAAATATTGGACTTCTTTTTTTTACGTCCAATTTATGAACAAGTTCAAGCTATTTATATATATAGACTCTGAAAGCTTTAACACATAATATTGATTAATACATAGGTAGGATAACAGTCAAGTGCAAACCCTAAACCATATTACCAATCTCTGCACGTACACTCACTGACAACAAAGCACGGACTAATTAAGTCAGTCTCATTGTTGTAACAATGGTGAAAATAGAAAACTCAAAAACCATGATTTGGTAGGAACGTTAATTTTTTTAAATTATGAGATATTAATTTTAATTTTTTAATTTTATTCTATCCAAATATAAGTGATTGATGTTTATGTACAATAGTCTTATGTTTGATAGTGATCCAAATAATTTGTCTTTGGTTTAGATATATGAAAACGATTAATGAACGAAAGTATGTAGTAAACATGATTAGAAATTATATATGAGGTCGAGTGAATTTAATTTGATGGCTAGATAAGCTTAATATAAGCCAATGAGCCAATGATTAATGAAACGAAATAAATCAAAATTCAAAAATGAATAGAAAAATTATAGAATGAATTAGGAGTATGATTAAAAATTATGAAATACGAAATGATAAATGAGATGAAATGACTGCAGAGTTCTTATAAGCAGAGATGGTTCAGGTATTTGGGTGCATAGTAAAGAAGGGTGCTAGGTGCCTAATAGTGACCATGACCATGGCCCTCGGTGTGGTAATGTTGAGGGTGTACTGCCTTGCCGGCGCGGTGGACCACGGCGTTGAAACCGTTGTGCTTGTCGGCGGTGTACTTGACGGTACGGATGGTGCCATCAGGGTCGTGGATGGTGTACTCTCCCTTGACCACATCACCGTCGCGGGTCTCCCATTGGCTCTTGTGATCACCGGTATGAGGATCGTGAACAGCGTAGTCGAACTGGTACTTTGGGTACGCCTGAAGAAACAACAAGTGATTTGTAGTGATGTTTGTAAAGAGACCTTAAATTTTTTTCTACCTGCATAGATTTGTAAAATGTTAATGCATGTAATTTCGTTTCTTGCTGAAATTCATTACATATCAAGTATCTTGTCTAAGATAACAACTGCAAAACATTATAATAATTTTTTTTATTGTACTGGCTATTATCAAACATTCTCAATATAATTAAATTAAAATTAATTAATTTCTGATATATATAACATTTAAAATTCCTAACTGTATTATTTGGTTCTAGTATCATAGTAATAAATGGGATTTGATAATTTTAGTTCATAATTAATATCATGCTGAATTTTTGATTAAACGAGCAATGTCATAAAAATTTATTAATTAATTGCTCCAGTTTAAAAGTGAGTAATTTTTAACGTTAATAAATTGTAATGCTACATAAGGTCTATTTTAAAACGAAATGACAGCAAGAAGTGCAATTATAAATTTTATCTGTAATTGTTTTTGTGATTTATATAAATTGGGAGAAATAGGTATGAAATAAAGGAGTAACTGGTTCGGTGAGTTGACTTACGTAGTAGTCGATCTCCTTGTGTCCGTGGTCACCGCCGCCACCTCCACCGCCGTAGTAACTGCCAGGGAAGGCATTCGCCACAGCAGCCAGGAGGGCCACTACCGCGAGGATCTGCAGAAGCCATTGAGTTGTCAAGACCGTGAACTTGCGTTGCAAAGCATTGACTTGTAACCATTACATGCTCAAGTAACCAAGTGAAACCAATCGACCTTCAATGAAATGCATGGGTCTCATAAAAAAAAAAGGTTAATTGGAATTACATCATAGACAACTTAAAATAAAAACAAACTTTGTATTTCAAAATTAAGTTAATAAACAAAGAAAGTGAAAAATTAAAATTAAAACCATTGTTACTTTAAAACAATAGAATGCACAATATTTAGTTTATTTACTTATATTAGAAATTTGAAAGAAAAACAATAGAAATTCGCATATGCAGTGAAATTATATTTCTTAGTAATGCTTCAGATAACAAAAAATTAAAGTAGCAAATATTAAAAATGAAAATATACAGAAAAACAACATATTAAAAAAAAAAAAAAATAAAAAAATAAGCAAAAAATATTTGCGATAAAGCTATTTTTTTAATAAATCAGAAAATAACTGATCACAAATATTCATCCATTTTTTTTTAGTTGATGATATCGCACTTGTGGTATCCATAGAGTGCTTGGTTCGTACCTGATAGGCACGCATGCTGCTTGTTGAGTGCGTCTGCTTTGCTGAGGAGGCTGAGAGAGAATGATTTGGAGAGGTCCGGCGCTGCTTTTATATGGAGCGGGCGCCGGGGGCCGTGTCTCTGTGTGCCTCGCGCCTGCCCGGGGGAGGGGGGCGAGCATTGTGGAGAGGAGCTCGTTGCGCTGGTCAGCAGGCGTTTATTAAATGAAAATAATAGCAATTATAAGTACTGCTATATCAAGAACTATATGATATATATCATAAATTGAGATCAAATATCTAGGATTTATTACTATAAGGCTTTCTAGATGTTATGCTTTTCACTCAACATGAAACCACATTTAAGTTTAAAAAAAAAGCTAAGTACATGAAGGTATTTTAGAGTTATTAAAAATAACATTGTTTTTATTTTATCTGTTACAGTTTATAGGATGATGAAAATTGATTTTGTAAATAAAATTAATAAATTTAATAATTTTTAAAAGTGTGTGCAGATTTTTTTTTTTTTTTTTTTATAAAATGTCATTTGTGTTTTTTAAATATAATTACTATAAAAAATTCAAAGATAACTAATTTTTGTAATTTTTTCAAACAGTGAAAGTGATTTTTATTTCCTAATAGTACAATTACATTAGCTCCATTTATATTACAACGTTTTAACAGACAAGTTTCGTGTTATTTAAATGAATATTAATTGTATTTCATTTTGTAAACATTGCTTACATTATAGGATTATACTGTATAATGCATGAGTAAAGAATTCTAATAAATACATTACAAGCCAAATATACCCCCATTAAGACTGAATATATTTATGTAAACAACAACAATGTTTGTAATACATAATATTTTAATCCTCAAATATCAATATATTAAATTCACACGTAGATTTCATTCATTGCTTTATAAACTATATACTTTTTTAATTAAAAATCATTAATAAAATTATATTGATTACATAGAACAATAACTTGAGAGAATTTTAAAGTGAGATCAAGGCCATGTATACAGTGTATTTATAGTAATATATAATTAATTGATATAGGAACTGTATC
Source organism: Siphlonurus alternatus (assembly GCA_949825025.1). Taxonomy (NCBI): domain Eukaryota; kingdom Metazoa; phylum Arthropoda; class Insecta; order Ephemeroptera; family Siphlonuridae; genus Siphlonurus; species Siphlonurus alternatus. The sequence continues at coordinate 23,866,305 of OX463780.1, read as the reverse complement.
ACAATGTCATGGCAAACTTTCTGAAGAGATTCCACGCTAAAAGAAGATACAAATGGAGGAAGCTCTCACATGAGGGAAGAAGGTTTAAATGCGTTCTAGAAAGCTCACACGCGTTGTTTCCTGCACTAAAATCAAGTAGTTAGGTATGAGCTTCAAGTACAGTCGTGGTAATTTCCCCGGGCGATCAACAGGAACGATATACCCACATTTGGTAATTCAATTGGTGTATCATGTTTGTATGGCGTATGACGTACTTGAGGATATATTTTTATGTTATTATAGGTGCGTTTGTATTTTTGATGGTTTTGTTTATTACTTTATGAATTCTAGATAATAGTTTTGATTTCAGAAAACATTATATTGCAAAATGAAAATTACTGAAGTCTGTCTATTCGTTACGTACAGTATTTATCAAACACTTATCAACATGAGGTACGTACAAAAAATAAAATTATTTCTTAAATGCGTATGGCAATTTTTACATTTCCTTTTTTCGCTGTCAAAAATTACCACGATAGTGCTGAATAGCTTTAGTTTGATTGATAACTATTTAACTCTATATAAAACCTTAGCTATATAACAGAAAAGATGAAAGAGATAACAATTAACCTTCTATATAATATATATTATATAGAAGTTTCCATAAAATATGGATTATTGCATATACAGTACATTTTATCTTTGTAAGTTATTAGAGATTTTGTTAACTACATTTATTCAAATTATATACATGGAATCAATAGATTTGGTAAAAAAAACTGGGATTTCCTAAACTGTGCAATGATTTACCATTAAAATTCTAAAAGCATAGTAAAATATTTATATGCCAAAATTTGGTTACTGTCGTTAATAAACTAAAAAATTGAAAAAAATAGTAATATAATAAAAAAATAAATAAAAAAATAATAATAACAAAAAATTTAATATTATAATAAAATATAACTAATCTACATTTTTCTGTTTTAGGAAATTCTTTTGTTTCAGATTTAAATTATTTTTCTTTTGTTTCAGATATGATAAAAATTTTTAATTTCTAATTTTATTTCAGAATGAATATTGTTGTGTGTAAAATTGCACATATTTTTTTCAATTTTTTTTTATTGTTATCAATAGTTCCCTTACTGATGAATGCTGGTAAATTAAACCGTAAAAAATATAATGTTTTTTTTTTAAATAAAAACTTTGCATGTACTTTGCATTTAGACCTTTCTTTTCTTTGTATTGAAAAATTGGAATAGGATCTTACAAGGAATTTAAAAAAAGATGTATTTATTTTTGCAATCTTTGAATTTTAGAATTGAAGAAAGAAATAGTAATTAAAGCAAGTTAATTATTCAAATGTTTTGTGTTTTTGCTTTGTTGAATGCTTAAATAAGAATTTAGATTGAAATTAAAATTTATTGTTGTTATTTTTTAACGAAAAAAACAAAATCCATTTTGTTATAAATATTTTCATAATTAAAGTCTTACAATGATAATCTTAAACATAACAACTTACAGTTTGAACTTGAAATTCTTAATGAAAAATATATTTATGTATTAAATTTCATGAACCAGAGAACCATGCAGTCGTTAAGATAATGTCAAACTATCTTGGCTGGACATTATTGTGTAACTTTGTTGTGAAATAAAAACAACAACGTTGTTTACTTTTATTGTCATTCAAATTAAAAATAAGAAATTTAAAATACCGTATTTACTGATTACTTTGCTACGAGACCGAAAATTAAAATCCCATTTCGATTTCTTTTTTCAATGATCAGTGTGAATGCATCTCGAGATGTGAAAGTGCAATATTTAATTATTTATTAAAATATTAAAAGAGAAAAATCTTTATAAAATATTATGAATTTATTTTCCATTATAAAAAAATTAGTTCCAATAAATAGTTGCTGTTTATTAAAAATTCTACAGTATAATATGTAATACACATTTTTATGTAAATATATATATATAACACACTTAGCTATAAAAAAAATACCTTTCTCCGGGACGTAATTTCTTTTTTCAAGTCAAAATGTGTTGATTGATTTAGAATTATTACTTGATCTGAATTCCGGTAGAGGAGGTTCATTAACATTAATAAAAGCGATATAATCAGTTTGTTGACATTTTGCAGTTCCAAATGTGGCCCGCTGGCTTGTTATTAACGGAAATGCGAGGCCCGGGAATATTTGTCACATATCAGCAGGCAACAACCTTCACTTTCCAACCCGTCCCGCCTGAATATCAAGTACTCGTTACGTGCGTGTGTGGGCTGAGCGAATGTGGAGCACGTGAGAAGTACCAATGACATCTGGTGGTCACAAATAGAAGCAAGGGAATTTAAGATTCTAACTTTAACTTTTGTATTGAAAGAAGGTCTCAAGTTATGATTATTGTCATGTCTATGTTCAGATTTTTGTGTGTGCATTTAATTCTCTCAAATCCGAGGTGATTGATGCTGTAATGCATGTCATTGCCATACTTGTTCACCATTATTTATATGTTAAATCCACGTATTTAATAGATTAGTTCACCATATTCATAAGCATATTATATTTTATAGAATTTGATAACAATGCACGATATTAGTTCACGTTTTGTGACTAACTCCATTATAAAATTGATGTTAGCATCGAGCGTTTCTACGACAAAGTTTATAAATAATATACATTATAAATTGATATATAATGTATATGGCACAGAAAGCAATTGAATTTGCTCTCAATAGTTAAGTTCAATAATTAGTTTATCATTAAACATAACATTTTTAATATATAGCTATATGTTTCTGATTGTACTATATTTATTTTAATTACGCTATTTCATTCATGCAAACAAATTATCTTTCTTTTACCATGCAATACAATAAAGTGAATAAACATATATAAATACAACTGGATTTACTACAATAATGATGGAGTAATTTATTGCCGTGCACTTTATTTTTGCAGAATAATGAAGTGATGAAGCTTCACATGGTGATTTAGATTAGAAATTGCATCAATAATTGGTGATTCATTTCTCTGTAACGGAAATTTCTCACTCCGCAAAGCAGTATTTATATTCACAGTCTAATTTATATGAAATTAAAATACTAAGAAAGTATTTGATTATTCATTTACTTAATTATTTACGAATATTCATAGACATAATTTTTTACATTATTCCTATAGATTAGACGAATATTCCGGAAATTATATTTGTTCACCAGAGAAAAAAATAAACAACAATGATTTTGGGTGCCTAATCAAGGATGTTACGCCCCTCCAAAACAAAATGTATTTAATTTTATAGCAAATTTTAAAATAATCATATAAAGCTTGGGTTTCTGTATAATTTATAATTTATATAAAAGAGACAGTTATAATAAACATTATATTCAAACATAAATTGTCCCTTATTACCGATTAAAAACGCTTAAAACGAAGTATATTTTCTGAAATCAGGAAATTTCTGGTCAAGTGAGTTTGCAAAAACCAAGTAGTGTGTAAATATATACCAGCTTCGATATATAATAACTCCTGCTACTGCCATACGGCAGCAGTAATCGAAGCTATACATTAAGTTCTGGTTTATTTACATCAGAAACACTTACCATTACAATTTATTGCAGGTTGGTTTTTACGCACTAACATAAATTATTACTTCAATTTTGAACATTTTGAAAAACTCCCATTGCATATTTAAATTTTTTCAAACAGACCGAATATAATAACAAGTAAAATCTTAAATAGTTTTGCAGCATATGAACACAGCACACTTGCTTGCGTATAATATATTTTTAGTGATTAAATGTGTGCCATGGTTTTGAATTATGTTCTACTATTTTGTTCATATTGTAACATTATTAACTGTTTTATTTTTTTAAAAATCATTCTATACATTGTATACACCGTTGCATATAAAACTATAGGTACTTATTTTTCAACTTCTGAAGTGAATAATAAACCAAATTTTTTTTGTCCTAAAAAGAACTTTGAATGATCTGAAAAGAACATTTAAGACAAACTTAGGAGACGATTTTGCAAAATATGTTCTATATTATTATTATTAATTAGAAGGCAAAAATTGGATTGCATTTAATCAACCTTTACAATATCCATTAAATGACAAGTAAGAAAAGAAATCCTACTCATTTACTCTATTTTATACTCTATTCACTGAACTATGACTATTATTATAATGTGATCCAAGGATGCCAGATTTTTTTTTTTTTTTTTTTTTCATTTTTATATGTACTTACATGTAATAGTTATACATATACTGTAATGCTGCTTTTTTGTTTACAAAAATAAGAATTCAATTAAGTTGGCCGTGAGAACGTATACATGCAATTAAATTATTTAGAACGTGAATAAATTTGCTATTATATGACAAAGTATACAGATTACCTAAATAGTATTTTTTGTAATGTTTTGCAACTATGAACGTGATGATATAATAGTATTAGATAATTCTCGTATCTTGTCACCATGGGGTACTATATAAAAGCAGTACTGCAATTGTTATTATACTATGTAAGTTTATTTCACTATATAAATCAACGTCATGTTTCCAATTACCTTGCACCAATTGAGGTAATTGGCGGTAACACTCCGTGGTAGCTCGTATATCTCAGGAGTAATGCATACATGCAAACAAATATAATTCCAATCATAGACAAATTAATCTCAATCGTTGTCAAGAAAATTTATTGTACTAATATTACGGAAGTACTATGATCACTTTTTTATTTTATTTTAATAATAGTAAAATATTTTTTTTTCTAATCATTATAAGTGTTTAAATTTATATGGATTTGAAAGCATTGCAGTGAGTATATTTAATTTATTTTACCTTTACAAGTATATAAGACACATTTTCCTATGATGTTGCTTGATAATGTTGAGGAATGAATTTTGCTATACTAGTTGGCTAGAGAGAGAGAGAGAGAGAAATCACACGTGGTGAGTGGTGACGGACAAAAAGCTCAAGCTGTTGGCTACAGAACTTTTATTTTCTCGATTACACGGAAGGTGCACGTTGCTAAGCAGTCAGCTGTTCCGCCCGAATTACTCCACCGTGTTCTCTACAGCGTGATATGCATGGGAAGACATGAGTTGTAGCCTCGCCCAGTATTTATAATACCACATCTTGGCAATTACACCTATCATATTTGTTTCCTTATTTTGACAAGTATTATTATGTATACTATTTAAATTTATTACTTTTTCCGGATTTTTTGGAGTAATTATATAATGTAAAATTTTATTATTATCTAATTTATTATGTTAACTTTTTTTTCTTGAATTATTTAAATTTAGCTGGATAGGAAATCATTTCCGTTTGCAGTAATTTTAAACTTGACTCCACTGATAAAATATAATGTAGAAAATTATTAAACACTTTTTAAAAAATTTAATCACTTAAAGAACAATTAAAGTATAATAGAGTTATTTATTAAGACTCGCATCTCAAGATTGTTCTCTATGCTGGCATTATCTTTAATGATAAATCTCTTTATTTACTCTAACTACCCACTTCCTCCAGCAGCTGTATCATACATTGCAGTACTTTCCGCTCTGTTAAGACTTTCATAAAAATAAGAAAGAAACATTGCTGTGAAATCTACAATAAAAATAAATAGATTAAAACTATTATCGCAATTGCAAAATTTATATTAGGTATTTTGATGAGTTGTATCAGGCTTATTCACGATGACAATTCTAAAAATTGCACTCGTGTTTTTTTGGTTTAGGTGTTGTCTGTAATCAGTATTAATAATTGTTTGTTTTATTGTTATATATGATTGTTGTTTGTTTTTTCTATTTGTCAGTGATTTTGTATTGTTTTTGATCAACATCGATCCATGTTTATTATATATTATTTATGCATGTTTTTGCTATATGTTATATTCTCTGACGTGATCAATGTTGTCTTGTACAACCTATATGTTCAAATAAACAAATAAAAATAAAACAATAAAAATAATACAAAAAGGTAAACCATAATAAATGCAATATTTTCATCAGGTATTCATAAATCTTCAAAAAAAAATTACAGAACTCTGAATCGACAAATATCAAACTTGACTCCTCTTGAGCAGTACAAGCTAATAATCAGGCTCATTAGTAATTTCATCTCTCTTTTTAGGCAATGTAAGTCAGTCACGAATGTTAGCACGTTATTTTTTTTTATCAATTGTTTATTACAAAATTATAAGTACACGCAAGTATGTGGCGGGTAATTACTGGTGAACTTGAACTCTAGCCACCACAGTAACTCGAGTGTACACGCTGACAATGAACGGTGCAGTTACTGGTAATTGTTATCAGTCAGGTGCGATGAAGACGTAATGAGATACTTCCACTTCAATACAGGTCATGTTTTTTTTTTCTACCTGTCTTGCACCTCTATGGTCTTATAAATTTAAAATTCTTACGGAAATTGCTAAAAATGTAATCCTTTTTGTTTCGAATTATTACTTTTTTAATTGAAACTTGACAACATGCACTACCAATATTTATAGTAGAAAGTTACAGAGAAATAAGAATAGGAAGGTACACTTCCGATTAAAATCGTTTATTTTTGGAGACTATAGCAAGTTTAATTTTTTTGTCCTCTTCAGTATAATTAATGAAAAATTTCAAATAGGTAATTACATATAAGAAAGGTTTCTTAATTTTAAAGAAGCTTGTAGGAAATATAATTTTATATTAAATTTATAAAACTTATTAACTTTTATTACTTTAAAATTATAATATGAAGAAAACTAATTATAGCATACTAATTAAAGATTCAACTTTATGTACATTATAATTACTATAACCTAAATAATGTAAGAAAGAAACTATAATGCAGTTCTGAAGTATGTTACCTTACTGTATAGCTTACTTTAATAATTACTTATGTCTGATGGTTCTTATTTTATAGACATGATCGACTGTTTAATATATTCTAACGCAAATAAATTCAGATAGCAATGAATTCCAAAGAACCTGAATATCAACTATAACATGTTGTTAGCTGCTTAAACAACTCAATGTGAAACATTCATGTGTTTTTATTTAAAAGTAAATCGAGTCCAATTTAACAACAACAATAAATTAATAATTTAAAAAATGCAGCACATAACTAAATAATGAAAGAAAGTATTTGAAACGACAACTATAAATAGTAAATTTACTTCTTTCAACTAAAATTCATGGATATTGATTTCATTTTTCTCTGCTATATCAGGGTGTCATCCTATAATAAATGTGTCATCAATATTTCAGTCAAGCAAACAAAGTAGAAGAGAAAAGTTTCATAATAAAGCAAATATTTACTTTTACACTGTAAACCTTAAATTATTAAATTATTCATCCATCCTTCAGCATACAGCATAACTTAATTAAATTAAAGTATGAAACATTTCTAATACAATTTTTAAATTTAAGTCGCGTCTATATTATAAAAAATACTAGTTCATGAAAATTGAGTGACATTGAAGCACCTTTTTTTTTCGTTTAATATTTTTGATTTTTAAGAAATTTGAATTAAATTATTGTTAATTATTAAATGTGACGTGGAAAAAAAATATGTCCTTACCAAAATACTGCTTACCAATATTATAATAGATTAAAACAGTAATAATCATCCATTGCTGACAGCAGTAATAATTTACAAAATTGGATTTTACAGAATAACATTTTGAAAAAAATAGTGCCATGGAAATAAGCTGCAGAGAAATTCAATGTATGATAATTATATTATTAAGGTGTATATCAACTTAACCTGCATCGTGCCTAAGATGACATCTGGTGGATACTTCAGAAACTTTCTATATAAGCTCATGCGTTCAGCAGAAAACTTCAAATATTTTATGTCGTTCATATTAAATTCATTACAATATAAGGTTTAAATATACATATAAGAAGATGACATGAACACATCCAAATAATACTTTAATTAATTAAAAATATTTTTACTGGCGTACTAATTTATTTGTACATATTTTATAGTTACGATCGATGGTATTAAAAACAATGAACTTAATATATATGTTATATATATGATATACTTTTACCTGTAACAATAATTAGTCCAGAATTGCAAATATGTAAATTTTAATTTGATTATACTTGCAAATTCGGTTCCATTATATTTTGGTTGGCACGTGCAGTGTTAATTTATTAGTTCCGACGACGGGATGAAAATAGGAAGTTCACACTGCGTGCACTAGAAAATAATATTCATTATAAGACTCGGTGAAATCTGACAAAGCGCATATAACAGCCGTGATGGTTTCTCCACATCACGCCTATATAACTGTAGAATGAATTTTACATTTTTTTTTCTTTTTTATCAAGAAAATGAAACCACTATGGGAGTTGCATCATATCATCTGTTCTTTTATAATCACCCAAGGTCTATTTATAAAATGTAAGAAATTTTTGTCTGGATACTTTGTAATACGTTACATGTTCATGACTTTTAATTTTAAACCAATTAAACGCTTGTTTATAATGCTGTAAAAAATAGATAGGTGTGAAAATGTATTTTATGTAATATCTTATGACAAATGAAGGGTATAAATTTAATTATTTAAAACGTCACTTTTTTATTGGTGTTTTTATAATCGTGAAAGATTATAAGAGAACGTGAAAAATGCAGCACTGTCTAGCTACGTAAAGAGTTTAACATCATGATATATACGGTGACAGACGTTTGCGCCGATTTCCCTTAATGACCGGTCTTTTGCGCCCCAACGCGGACAAGTAAACAGGTCTTTTGCGCCCCTGCACAGCAGGGTGCAAGCAGGACGATTGCGCCGCCCGATTTTGAGGCTGCGACTGGGGTTTAACATAAACGTATTAGAAAACTCTTTTCTAGCTGAACACGTCATCTCATGGCATAAACTGCATGAAGTTATATTAATTTATCATAATATTATTTATAATAATTAATAATATAAAATATAACTTTGTTATATGTACATATTTATGTACTATAAAATTTATTGGGAAATATATTCATAAAACCAGAGATTTTATATTAAAAAATGTAAGTTATCTGATTTAGCTTTGATTTATTCTTTATATTTCGGTTTGCTTTCAAAATATTACATTTTAGCTGAAGCGAATAGGTATCTCAGCTGGTATCACAGTTCAGCGTTCTAATTTTCGCAACAAATCACAATAATATATAGAGTGCCAACCTCATATTTTTTTATTGCAGAAATGGATGGAGGGTGCAAATTTATGCAACTCTGATTTTTTCCTGCTTTTTTATAGTCCGGGAAGTATTTTCAAAAGGTTATTAAGTACTGAGAGAGTATAATGCGCCTCTTGAAGCCTCTTTTAATAAAAGGATTCAAACAAAAGGAGGAGCGTGGGTTAAAACCCGACCTCGGCACAACTTTTTAGCAATACTTTCCAGCCTCTAAAAAATCTGAAAGAAAATCAGAATGCCATAACTTTGCACCCTCTAATAAACTCTATTCGTTTTGAAAAAAACAAAAAAAAAAACAAAAAAAAAACAAACAACAACTTTGAGGTCGATACTCTATTTTGCTCTTTTTTCTATAATTATATAGAGCTTTTATTTTAGTTTTTATTAAATTTTTTATATATTTATTTATTATTATTATTATTTTTTTTTTTTGCATACAACTTAATTCAAAAAGTTGCTGAGAAAAATTATATCACTAAAAATGAAAAGTCTTTTTATAAGTGAAGCAATATATCAGAAGTTAGCCGATACTTGCAAAAGTTATCTATCTATCTATTTAATATTATACATATTTTTTTAAATTGTGTATAAATATATTTATAATGATATAGTATATAACTATAAAATATTATTTATCATATAACTCATGTTTTAATATCATAGTTAAAGCAGTGAGCTTTTTAATCTTTGTTAAAATGTTTATTAACTATTTTTATGAATGGTTTTAAAGAATACAACTTTTATAAATTTATAATAAATTTAAATTCATGTGCATACTTCTAAAAATATAAGTATTAGTGACTGAATTACCATTGAATTTTAGCATTTGGCATTTTTGGATTAAGATTGTACAGGAACGTATATTATCACTATTATACATAAAATAATTTTTTACCTCTTCCGTGGATTTCTTACGAAGCTTATTTATTGAGTAAATAAAATTAAATAATATATAGATACGCTTAATATATACTGCATTGTACTGTAATAGTTTAATTAAATTAATCGCAATGAGATAGCACATATGGTTCAGCTAAAAAAGAGGTTTTAAGTATGTTTATGTTAAACCCTAGTCACAGCCTCAAAAACGGGCGGCGCAATTATCCTGTTTGCACCCTGCTGTGCAGGGGCGCAAAAGACCTATACTGACCGCGGCGCAAAAGACCTGTACCTTTTTCAAGAAATTTTGACCGCGGCGCAAAAGGGCTGCACCCGATATATAATATAGCTGATCTTTTAGGATACATAATTATTATGTCATTTGAATGAAGCATTGTTATTCACGCAAATGCTGTGCAAAAAAAAAAATAAAAAACTTCCCCCAATTTTATAATTTTAGTCCTGATTACATTTAAGCATGCACGTACAGTACACTGTTACAGGGTATTTTATATTGTATGCTCTATGATAAACTTCAACGCTGTGCCGCTGTGCGGATATAAGAAGGAGGAGTAAGAAAAGTTGCATACCCACAAGGCGTAATACAACATTCTGGAAATAAAATAATTAAAATAAAGAATTGAAAGGAATACTGTGCAGCATTGTAATAGTGAAAACATTTATTAGTCTCATTATAAAAATATGAAGCCACAATTTTTAATAAATTAAGCATATTTTATATTATTTATTTATTTTTTTTATATATATGATAGTTTTATCGGGGAACTGTTCCCTGGTTTTATTAAGTAAACTCAAATGATGTAACTAAAAAAAGTCAAACTCAAGTGATTTCTTAATTTATTAATTATAAAATAGAGCTTATATATACTTGTTACTTGTAATATTAGTCAACATAGTATGTTACTTGTAAATAGTGGGCTGGCATAACTTGTACATGGTAGACGATTGTTAATAGCGATTGCAATAATGAACAACTATCAGTGCAGATTTTTTTAAAATTTTAATTGATGTTAGGCTAATTCTAGATTGCAGATTTGCTTTTTCCTGAAAAAACTTTTTTTCCCCCTGTATTTTGGAGTTTTGAGTATTTTGACTATTATTCAATAGTGGATAATACTCGAAAATAGTGGAAGGGCATAACTTATCCCAACTTATGCTTACAACAGAACTCATCCCTGAGATGGGGATAAGATATACAGTTTAAATTTTATGAGATGAGATGGGGGTTGAGATACAGCTTAAATTTTATTCAGTTATTAGAGTATAGTTTTAGTATAACTATTAATTAATATAATTTAATAGAGTTGAACAATACATACTTGTTAATCCAAAAAAACTCCGTCTGATTACTCTGCAACTCTTTGTCTCATGATTTCTTTTTAAAAGTTCTATGAGTTCTATGTTCTATCATATAATTATTATCATAGGGTGCGATTCACGAAGAGAGTTATCCAGGTTTCTTACTAACCACGTTTAGTGTCATTAAATTAGACTGGCTCTAACCGCGGTTAGTGAGAAAGCTATAGTCAAATTTCTGGATAACTCGTTTGTGAATCGCCCCAAAATAAAACTAGTTCTACTTTTACTTTGTGCGGTACTTTTTTTATCTCTAGTGGTGTGATTAATTAAATATTAAATGAAACTGATGTTATAATAATTTTTATTCTAAATTATCATCAATTATAAATAATAATGTACTCTCAAGATTATTCTCCCATTTCGTCACGGTCGATTGTGTTATGGCTATGAGAAAGTAAAGAACAAAAGAGTTCTGCAAATGTTGCAAATTAATGTCAAGATTTTTCAGACTCTGTTCTGTATCTTAATTACGTTGTATGTGAATTTTGTTGACAAACTCTCCAATTAACAAGACAATTAAAAATGTTTTAACCTACACTAAACACTTCCTCTGTGAGAGTGGTGGATTTTCACATCTGCAGATATAAATATAGTTATGAAACATTTTTTTTAAAGAAAGTTATTAAAGATCCATTTATATAATATTAATTCATTATAAAAGATAAATACTGGCCATTTTATTATAAAAAAAAAACATTTTTTTTAATACAATATAAATACGTGGTTACATGCTATACTATAAATGCAAAAAAAAAAAAGATTTTACACAAAAAAAAAATGTCATTAGCAATAAAGTGAAATTTTATCAATATAAAGTTAATTATATTAATTAGAAAGCATTAAATTATAATAACAACATTAAATTAAAATGATGATCACATTGATTTTTTTTATACTGATAACTCTAATTATGAACAATACTTTTACTACTCATAAATCTCTATTAAACACATTATTATAATTTTAATGATAGCCATAATCATGATAACCTCCTAAAGAGTAATCATTTTGAATTGGTGAGTCATATAAATGACTGTAATCTTGGAAGTAATTTGGTTGTTGGTAGTATTCTTTGACGTAGTTCACGGTAGGCTGTTTAACGTAGGTCGCAGTGGGGTGAACATGGTGATCAAAATGTTGAACAGCAGGCGCAGCGTTGTATTCATGATGATGAATTGGGGTGGAGTAGATGGGGCCTACAGGCTTGTAAACTCTCTGTATAAGAGCTGGTTTGTATATAGGTTTCACTACAGCTGGCACTACGGGTACCACAGGCTTAAACAAAGCCACTTGTTTAACTGGGTGCTGGACTACGATAGGCTTATGGAAACCAATTGGTTTAGGGATAGTCGGAGGATGAATTGATGGACTTCCACTCTTGCTGACCACGGCATTAAATCCGTTCACGCTGTCCGCAGTGTAGTGGACTGTCCGGACAGAACCGTCTGGCTCGACAAGACTGTACTGTCCCTTGACGACATCTCCATCGCGTGTCTCAGACTGACTCTTAATGTCACCAGTAGAATGGTCCGTTACGCCGTAGTTGTACGCGTACCGAGGGTACGACTGAAATCATAGATTTGTGGACCCATTAATTCTCAATTTATTATTCGTACTAAAATGCATGCAGTATATTGGAAACCCGATGGACTCGCGGAAACATTGTTATTGTATAATATTTTTGTTTACGTAATGTGATATCAGCTCGTTAGTTTGTATTTCTTAATTTAAAAAAAATTTAATCAAGAGAGATTATAGATGATTAGATAAAGATAATTTTAATTATAACTTTAGGCGCTAAAGGAAGTGAAATGATATCGCGGAAGTGAAAAGAAAATTACAAAGCGCAAATGATTCTATTAGATCTAATTTATTCATCGAATCATTGAAATGAAAAGTTTCAAGAGGAAGGTACTTGTAATTTTCTCTAGTAATCACTCTCTGTACTTGATATTGTATTTTAATTTCATTTGTTGCATTGTTTCATTTTAAATTCATAAATACATAATTTAAAAAAAAACATTAATATACATTAGTTTAAATAAACGAGATTTTTATATGATAAACATTGTCTTCATTTTTTACTAAATAAAATATGAATGGAAATGTTAACGATTCTCAATATTTACTTTGTAGCACTATTTAATAACCATAAATTACAATAAAAATTAATTATAAACAAAATTTGTTGTAAATAAAAAAATTAAAAAAAATCTATAACATTGATAAATTTATATACTGAATACATGATAATTATAGTAATTTCAATTTTTATTACATCAAATTGTATAGAGTTTTTGTGCCTTTTTTTTTATAAAAATAAGACAATTACAGCACTAGATAATTTATCTTGCAAGATATTGAATTCCATTAATTTTTATGATTTGGGGTACGATCAGTAATTATTATCTACACAATACTTATTCAACTAACACAGACCAACCCATCAATGGAGCATCCTAATCTTGATAACCCGTATATTAGCATACACAATTTTAGCTAGTCTTGTTGAGCTATACTTACGTAGTAGTCGACGGACTTGTAGCCGGGAGCTGCAGTGACTGCGGCCAGCGTGGCGGCTACCAGCGTGGTTAGCTGAGGACAAAGGACGTGGTCAACATCAGGACGAAGACTTCATTCTTAAAAATACAATGATTTTACACTAACTCAAAATACTCGTGCGTTGAAGTCTCCAGATTTTATATCGGTTGTAAAAGTCAAGGTGGGTTAACTTTACACACTTTGGTAAAAGCCAACCTTAGATTTCACCTTACAAAATATAAACAAATGAATAATAAAATCATTTTTACAATGAGCTTTTCTACTCGCTAGCTTGGAAATTTAATGTGGTGTAACATATTTAAAAAAAAAAATAAAAATAAAATAACAACAGAAAATCGTAAAGTATAATAAAGTAATCGTAAGTAATGCTTAAAGAGATTTCTATAGTTCAAAAAGTTAATAGAAAATGTCTTGAAATAGTAATAACACAATTTTTGCACGTAGACCTGCTCAAATTATTATTGCGTTTAAAATAAAAATAAATAAATAAATAAATAAATAAATAAATAAATAAATAAATAAATAAATAAATAAATAAATAAATAAATAAATAAATAAATAAATAAATAAATAAATAAATAAATAAATAAATAAATAAATAAATAAATAAATAAATAAATAAATAAATAAATAAATAAATAAAAATAACTAATTTAATCATTAGTGACCAAAAATATTAATATGATAACTCTTAAAAGGAAATCTAAACACAATTTAATTAACACGTACTTCATGAATAGAACAATTGATAATTGAGATATGACAGATTATTAATTATTACTAAATAATTCACATGAAGATCTATTATACAAATTGCTACTTAATTAAAACTTTGTGCGGAGAATCTCCTACCTGTAGTAGATGTTTCATGATGTAGGTGATATGAAGATATGAGGAGTTACGTTAGACTGTAGCTGCTTATAAAGGCTTGGCTAACCAAGGACTCTCGTTACTACTATTGTGGCATAGTTCCCATGTTAAAATAAAAAAAAGGGAGGAAGCTGTAAGAAGTATAGCTGCCAGACTTTTGGTCTCATACGCACGCACTTTCCCTCTTTTTGACCTCCCGTACCTCGCCGTACTTCTCTCTCTCTTCGTGCATGTCAGGAGGCTGCTCTTACGTTTCCATAGATCTGCTCTCAGATTACCACTCACTGTTTCATCAACGAGATAATTTATCTGCACAACACGGTACTTATAAGCAACTAACATTATAAGACTGTTTTTTTTTACATTGTTATCTTTACAATGTATCATTAAGTAGTAAAAAAAATAATAATAGTACAAGCTTGTCCTTTTTAATATTTCAACGATTTTTATGTGAATTTCAATAAAAATTAAGACTATAAGTTATAGTCTGTAAGTTGTTCAAACAAAATATGTAATATTAATGTAATCAATTGGTCAGGGGTAAGAAAAGGCATCATTGCCTTACCCTCGCCATGTAAGACGAATAAATAAAAATAAATAAATAATAAATAAATAAAACGTTCTATGCTCTTTTATATTATATAATTATATATATATAATATATATAACACCTCAGAAATATGCAGTATATTATAGATTTTATAAAATTAGAACAGGCATACAAGTATAATAACTCAAAATGTGTCACTCATAAAGTATAACAATTATACACAGCTTTGTATTCAACCAGCAAGTGTTACAGGGGGGCTGGACATGGCCACTCAAAATGGTAAAATTATATTCAAGCCAGTATCTCTACCCCTCTTCCCTATCCTCTTGTTTTCTTTTTAGTTACCCTACTGCATATAGTTGGGACCAATAATTGGACATCATTGGCTCTTTCTAATGTCATTAATTCCGCGGCGCATTATATATGCGAAACTAGACTGGCCTATAAACTGATAGATTCCAATTATTTTATTACAGAAATCAAAGAAATGTTTAAACTTCCAATGACAGATCAATATTCCAATTTTCTAGCTGTCAGGAATCAAAAAGCTCAGGATATTAATTCTGAGTTTTACAGCACTGATGCTATGACATGTAAACATTGGTGTCTGCCCCAATTGGATAGATCCAATGTTAGAAATGTCTTAACTCGCCAAGCTGTTCACGGCTTCCATCATCTAATCTGTAAATCCTCTGGTTATCATAAAGCTGAACAATCCTGTGTATGTAAATTATGTAATGAATATTGTAGCCAATATCATTTAAATATCTGTAAATCTAGAATTAAGCCTATCAGCGATTATGCCAAGGGAGACTTCAAATAGTCTATATTTTGAATAGCAATTAAGCAATAAGTTTTTCATTCTATTTATTTTCTATGTCATATTTTGTTTTATATATGTGCTTATATATATGATATATTATGATGTAACATGTAACAGGCTGTTAATATCATCTGTTATTTTATTTTATATTCTTTTATTATCATTCTCTATTATTCTGTAACTATTATATATAGTTTGTATGTGTGTTTTATGTGTTCTATTACAGTGTTATTTTATAATGAATATATATATATATATATATTTATAATACTATGTTGTATGTTGTATGTACACTTTTTGTGTTTAATAAAAGACTAATAATATATGCATATACTGGTGCCCTCAACATAATTATATCAAAATTATATAAGATGGTATTTTAATAATCCCGAAAATTGTAAACTTGACGACAATGCTCTTTAGTTAAAGTTTTTTCGTTTTATTGAAACAATCAAAGCATTTCATTATTTTTTTCATTCTATGCACAATGTTTACATGGAAATGTAAAGGGTCTTTCTCTGTAAATAAAAAGTCATTTTGAAATGCATTATTTTGTGGATATTAGTCAGAAATAGCTTAAAAGGGCTAGTTATTGAGCTCTGAAGCGCACAAGTTTTATCCCACGTAATACAGTCATAATTGCTATTAATATTGACAGTAATAGCAGCTGGCTAGTGTACATTAAGTGCTAATAATAATTTTTGTGGAAATTTAAAGTTAGAAATCAATCAACGTAACAAACAAGTTCTGTATAAAATGATAGTTAAATTGCAGGTACAAATATATGATTCGGTTTATTTTTAGTCTATTTTTGTTTCATATTTTATAAAACATTGACATGGTATTTTGAAATAAAAAATCGATACCGATATATAATAATTTATTGATTTTTTTCAATATCATGCAGTATATCCTGTATAAATACTATAAATAGCCACTACTTTCGGAAAATTTTTAGTTTTAAATTTGTAATGCATGGCTGCTTTACATGCAGGTTATCTTAATGTTGTTAAAAATAATTTTTGTCGACAGTGTCATTATCTGAGGAAGTAACAAAATCAAGGTGTACAAAAGTCAAGGAGGTGAGCAAGGTTAACAGAAATGGACAATACATTATAAAATAAATCCTTTAAAAATGCTACTTAAAACATTAAAACCACAATTTTTTTAATTGTAAATTATGATAATTATATAAACGTTTCCGTAAGCACGGTATAAAACTAATTTACATATTATTTAAATCTCGCAGTTGTTGCTTAGTTTCTATGTGTGGCAAGTATCAGAGCGGCTATTAAGTCAACAATGGAGTGGTAATAGTCTTATTGTTGCAGGTCACGTGGTGTCAGGTTGTGGCTGAAGGTCGTGGCGCGTGCACCGCTGCTCGCTTGCACGTTGGTTCCCACGGCGTGTGGTCCCCAACCACAAATCACGTGACGCAATTTATGAGAATGAACTGAAATATGAAACTATTGTCCCGAGCTGATGTTGAACATAAACTGCATCTTTCCTAACATCTCTGTTGTTAATTGTTGTTGTCATTCATTAACATATTAATCGAGAGACTTAATGCCTTGTCAGTTTTCATTGTTATATTTTATAGTTAGTTTCACAGTAGGGGGTTAGTAGTTACGTCTTGTTAATTTAATTGCACTATATTTTTAATTTGAAATTAATTTTATAATATAAAGTCATATCAGAAAGACTGTATAACTGCAAGAATATAACTAGTTAGAGTAGTTAGTGTTTTAAACATAACACCCACAGCACTTTAAAGTATTACAATTTGAAAACTAAAGCACATCACCTCGTACAATTCTTCTTCATTACTATAAAATGTTGTATTGTAACATATAACATAATATAATTATATCGTTAATTAATTGTACTTGATTTAAACGCTGCAGATTCACCCAAATATTTTCATGTTTTTATCTTAAAATTTCATTATTATAATAAATTAAATTATAATTATATGCACTACACTTTGAGTAAATGAAAACTTACTTCTATGAGTTCTATGTACATTATATCTGTGATGTCTCTTTATATTTTTGTTGTTTTATTTAGTTGTTTTAATTGCGAAAATAAGTGGAAAGTTGAAATAAAAATTGCATGCAGATTGTCCATTAATGTTTCGTGATGACATTGACTTTAGACAATCGAACCGACCTTGTATTGTAGTTGTAACATATCTCCAAAAATGCAAATTTTACGATAAAACAAATACTGACAAAATGTCATAAACAATGAAAGTTTTCTCTCCCGTGTGATTTCCGGTGTTGGAAGTGGCTAACTTGAAAAATTCAATTGAAATGCAAACCACACATAAATTAATTATAAAAGACCCTCTTTGAGAGTAAAAATTGTATATACTGGAATTATAGACATAATTTCTGACTTGAATATAAAAGTGAAAATGTTTACTTTTGTTGCTGTTAAATAAAAAAACTCCCAGTGTATTTTATTTCCTGCTTGTATACAATCCTTGGCTAGAAGATAAGTGTAATGTAATACAGTCTTAATTTCCAGCAAAGTTCTCACGATTTTTGCTACCTAATTAGGCCTATTGAGCAAGTAATTTATGCTATTTTGATACATTACACCAAATTAAATTAATTTCTTTAACTCATTGCGAAGAAAATAATTAAAAAAATATAAATTTTATTATTTATATACACACCTATAAATTAGTAACTTTGTTTGTGGATAATATTAATAACTGACCTGATAATGGACACTGTTAGGCGAGATTTTAGCGCGGGTTGCCTAGCATGCAGGAGTAAGACCGTGGGATACCGCGCGCTTTCTCCATAAAACTGCATGGTTAGTGCATGCCGCTAGAGGAGCTTATATTAGCAACTAACTTTTAATTTTTGTTTTTATAATTTAAAGCATGATATTAGAACTGTATACTTTGTCAAAAGAAGTACCAGGTACGTAAAATGTTTACACAATGGCTTATTTTAAGAGCCACATATTGTTGTAGTTTTCAGCTTTTTAAAGGGCGGCCAAGCCTGAAGATATGCACAATGCTAAGAATTTGTTTTTTTCTAAAATGTGTTATTATGTTTTATGCTAAAAAAAAAACATGAAAATTTATAAATATAAAATGTATAATATAAGAGAGGAAAGATATACATAGTTAGATCGAGATAACAAAAATATATAGATAATACCTGAGACCTACCTGCATGAAGCATAATAAGTATTGTGTACTGTGTAGTATATACTCAAAAAAAAATATTAAAAATTCTCGTTGTTCAGTAACAAATAAAGAGTTGTAGCCACTTGGATTAAAAGCACCACATTGTATGCTACAGGAAATGAATTATTTATTATTTAAGGGTAAGATAACACGAAACATCGATTGTTGTAGTTCCATTTGATTAACATGTAAACCTTATCAACCTCATAATAATTCTGAATTTTTTTTTTGAGAGACAGTCCTTAGCACCAAAAAAATGTAGAAAAAATTTCAAAACAATCGCTCGATCCAATTTTTTTAAATTATTATTAATATTGTTTTTTTTTAAATTCCAGTATAGGGCTTTCCCATGGAGACCTAAACTAATAAATTAATTTTAAAAAATCAGATCGAGCGATTGTTTTGAAAATTTTTCTACATTTTTTGGTGCTAAGAACTGCCTCTAAAAAAATCAGAATTATTATGAGGTTGCTAAAGTTTACATGTTAATCAAATGGGACTACAACAATCGATGTTTCGTGTTATCTTACCCTTAATTAGTAATTAATACACAAACAGGTGCTTTTAAATAAGATATTTTTATAATACAATATTTTGTATATGCTGACATCCGGAAGCGAATTTGCTTCGGACGCGATTTTTTTTATACCAATGCATTGGGCACCTCGGCAAAATTCCCAACGCGTTCGGATCATCACAATTTGATCCCAACACGTTCGGAACCTATGAAAATTATTACAACGTGTTGTTGACTATGTAAAAAGCGTGAGACGCCTTTTTTTGGGAACAAAATTACAATGATTTTAATGACGCGAAATTCTCAAGTATTTAAAATAAAAAGAGTATGTCGGTCAACATTAAAATCACCAACGCACGAATATAGAATATTCATCTTCATATAGAATACTATAGAATATTCTATATTCTATTCTATCGAATTATATGCTAGTTAATACTGAAATGTAAGCAAAAGTGACCAAGTTGGGAAAATCATATAAATAATATAACAGGCCTTCCTTAATTTTTATATACGTTTCAAAAGACAATGTTGTTGAAAATTTTATATTTTAGTAGTAGAAAACACTCCACCACATACAATTTTCATCACTTTTTATGGAAACAATTTTTCATAATTATTATCAATTAATTTTGCAAATAAATTTTTATGCTAAAACTTGTGTATGTGCGTTCATCGCAGACTCGTAAAGTAAAAGAAATCACTTGACCCAAGGTAAGTGCATGGGCTTGTCTTTTGTTATATTTTCTTCAAATATTATCAACACATCATATTGCATACCAATTAAAGAACAGAGGTCACAAGCATCATGCAGATCAGAATATGTATTTTTTTTTTAAAATTATCTCTTATAATGTGATAAAAAAAATCAAATGTAAAATAAAAATTTAATCATTTGAAGCCAAATTCATATAATATAATGTTATCCCGTAACCCCATATGTTTATAACCATAGTTACATAGTAATTTAATGAAATCTGAATTACTATGCAAAATTACTTAACAAAACTATAGTAAAATTCAGCTCACAGAAGCTCTTATAGAGAAACATATGCATAAGTACTGTACGTACAGTTTTGAGAGTATAAAATTGGAATACATATTGGTTAGATAGGAGAAACGATATTTGGCCCATAACTCAGGTAAAAATTAATTCTAGGATACAAACTTACCTTCAGGTGTTGGCCAAGTAAGGGGCTACTTACTTCGAGAGAAATTGTTCACATCCAGTCATTTCCACCCCCTGCAGGGGTGAAAATGTGTAAAAATCAAATCATGCCCAAAAATTCTAAAAAGTGAGAATTTTAAATAAAAAAATATTTGAAATTCAGTGGTGAATTTTTAAAGGGTAAAACTACCCTGTTTTATCCATAAACAATCCTGAAATAAATTATTTTTCATTATAAAATTTTTTAATTGTCAGATTAGTGTTTTCCATGATCAAACTTATATAAAACCATTTAAAATGTAAATTTAAGAATAAGGGGTAAAACAACCACTCCGACAACCCCCTACTGAAGGTGTCTCTTTTTACAAATTTGAATATGGGGAACACGAATCTGACAATTAAATTTTTTTTAAATTAATATTTGTTTATTTTAGGGTTGTTTAGGGATGAAACAGGGTAGTTTCATCCTTCAAAAATTCACCACTAAATTTTGCAAATAATTTTTAATTTCAAATTCTTATAGTTTTTAGAATTTTTGGGCATGATTTGATTTTAACACATTTTCACCCCTGCAGGGGGTGGAAATGACTGGACGTGAACAATTTCTCCCGAAGTAAGTAGCCCTTGACTTGGCCAACACCTGAAGGTAAGTTTGTACCCTGGAATGTATTTTTTTATTTTTTATTTTATTATATTTCCCTCATGAGTACATAAATAACAAGTCAGAAGCAGGAGATTTACAAACAGTCCAATAAGAACAAATCACTTCCCGGAAGAAGCGCAGCAAATTATTTTACATGAGTTATGGGCTAAATATTGTTTCTCCTAGATCTAGCCAATGTATTCCAATTTTATGCTCTCAAAAGTTAAAACTGTATAAAGTTCATATATATATAGTAAATTAGATATTTAATTAAGTGATGAAATTGCAATGATGGGATTACCTGATATCATTATGAATGATCGGAAGAAGGTTTGGTATGAATTTCATTTTTTATATTTTTTTATTACATACTTTAGATTTAGATTACAACATATTTATTTACTTTCTCTTGTAACTGCAGTATTTAATTCAAACATAGGCAAAAAACTTATAGGAGTACGACAATAGAAAAAGAAGTAAATTAATATATAATCATATTGTGCAGTATATATACTATCAACATAATATGTACATGCGTATACGAAGACCAGAATCAGCTAAGAAAATAAAATCTAACCATAAAATCCAACTAAATAATATGTAAATAACATGTAAATAGTAAAGGATGAAATGTTACATATATATATATATATATATATGTATTCTTGGATTTTTTTTACATCATTGGGAGAGGCGATTGGGGATGCCCCCCCCCCCTAGGGCCCCGCCCCCTCTCAGAGCCGCGCGTTGGATCCACCCTTGATCACATTAAAGTAAATCTATTCTTGATTATCCCATACAGTGCAGTTAACAAGATAAAAGTACTAATCTAATATGATAATTAAAAAAAAAAAATCCCTTATGGAAAGAAAAATTTAATTCTCTATATACAGTAAAAATACCATATGCAACATGCAACACTATGTAGTGTGTATATATTATTATAATAATTAAATATAAATACATCGTATTAAATGTATTTCTTTTTAATTAAAGTTAAAGATGCAGTTCACTGTGACATGAATGGCAACAGTACATATTGGGAGACATTCACAAAGCACTTTAACCCCCACTTTAGCCCTGATTTTTAACCCTGGTGCTAAGCTATGAGCTTAACATGGTTAGCCCCTGGTTAAAAATCGGGGCTAAAGTGGGGGTTAAAGTGCTTTGTGAATGTCCCCCATTACATAATATTATATTGGTTAATATTTAAATGCTATATAGCTGCATATAATAGTTTATTATAAAAAAACACTGGAAATAGTAACAAATCTAACAATTTTTCACACATTGTATTAACTACAGTATATTAATATTGTTTAATTAATTATAATTCATTCTTCCTTATTTAGTATTTTTATTAATTTATCCGTGTATATTATACAATTAAAAATGCGACGGCGTAGGGGTTTCCGTGTTTTTTCAGAATCGAAACTGTAACTACCTTTTATTTATTTATTTGTTTGTTTCGCCAAGGATTTTATAGTCATCAATATTGTAATATTTTGAGCATGACAGTCGCATGTGTTTTAGAGATTTCTTCGTACTCTCCGCTCATTACGTTTTATCTTTATCAGCCACTACTGTGAAATTAATTCGTGCATGGTTCTTCAGGGAAATAAAATTCCCGTGATTGCAAAATATAAATAATGATGATAAATAAAAATAATAATGAAAATATGCTCAGCAGGAACAGCAGAAAGTCAAGCAGCAGTGGCATCCACGTGCATACTGCGTGTATAACGGTGGAATCTATCCCACGGTATTTAAATCCCCTCAGCCCCTGACGTCACAAAAAGAGAAAGTTCGCAACCCTCTTCACGTCGCCTGACAGTGTCCAAATGGACACTGTTAGGCGAGATTTTAGCGCGGGTTGCCTAGCATGCAGGAGTAAGACCGTGGGATACCGCGCGCTTTCTCCATAAAACTGCATGGTTAGTGCATGCCGCTAGAGGAGCTTATATTAGCAACTAACTTTTAATTTTTGTTTTTATAATTTAAAGCATGATATTAGAACTGTATACTTTGTCAAAAGAAGTACCAGGTACGTAAAATGTTTACACAATGGCTTATTTTAAGAGCCACATATTGTTGTAGTTTTCAGCTTTTTAAAGGGCGGCCAAGCCTGAAGATATGCACAATGCTAAGAATTTGTTTTTTTCTAAAATGTGTTATTATGTTTTATGCTAAAAAAAAAACATGAAAATTTATAAATATAAAATGTATAATATAAGAGAGGAAAGATATACATAGTTAGATCGAGATAACAAAAATATATAGATAATACCTGAGACCTACCTGCATGAAGCATAATAAGTATTGTGTACTGTGTAGTATATACTCAAAAAAAAATATTAAAAATTCTCGTTGTTCAGTAACAAATAAAGAGTTGTAGCCACTTGGATTAAAAGCACCACATTGTATGCTACAGGAAATGAATTATTTATTATTTAAGGGTAAGATAACACGAAACATCGATTGTTGTAGTTCCATTTGATTAACATGTAAACCTTATCAACCTCATAATAATTCTGAATTTTTTTTTTGAGAGACAGTCCTTAGCACCAAAAAAATGTAGAAAAAATTTCAAAACAATCGCTCGATCCAATTTTTTTAAATTATTATTAATATTGTTTTTTTTTAAATTCCAGTATAGGGCTTTCCCATGGAGACCTAAACTAATAAATTAATTTTAAAAAATCAGATCGAGCGATTGTTTTGAAAATTTTTCTACATTTTTTGGTGCTAAGAACTGCCTCTAAAAAAATCAGAATTATTATGAGGTTGCTAAAGTTTACATGTTAATCAAATGGGACTACAACAATCGATGTTTCGTGTTATCTTACCCTTAATTAGTAATTAATACACAAACAGGTGCTTTTAAATAAGATATTTTTATAATACAATATTTTGTATATGCTGACATCCGGAAGCGAATTTGCTTCGGACGCGATTTTTTTTATACCAATGCATTGGGCACCTCGGCAAAATTCCCAACGCGTTCGGATCATCACAATTTGATCCCAACACGTTCGGAACCTATGAAAATTATTACAACGTGTTGTTGACTATGTAAAAAGCGTGAGACGCCTTTTTTTGGGAACAAAATTACAATGATTTTAATGACGCGAAATTCTCAAGTATTTAAAATAAAAAGAGTATGTCGGTCAACATTAAAATCACCAACGCACGAATATAGAATATTCATCTTCATATAGAATACTATAGAATATTCTATATTCTATTCTATCGAATTATATGCTAGTTAATACTGAAATGTAAGCAAAAGTGACCAAGTTGGGAAAATCATATAAATAATATAACAGGCCTTCCTTAATTTTTATATACGTTTCAAAAGACAATGTTGTTGAAAATTTTATATTTTAGTAGTAGAAAACACTCCACCACATACAATTTTCATCACTTTTTATGGAAACAATTTTTCATAATTATTATCAATTAATTTTGCAAATAAATTTTTATGCTAAAACTTGTGTATGTGCGTTCATCGCAGACTCGTAAAGTAAAAGAAATCACTTGACCCAAGGTAAGTGCATGGGCTTGTCTTTTGTTATATTTTCTTCAAATATTATCAACACATCATATTGCATACCAATTAAAGAACAGAGGTCACAAGCATCATGCAGATCAGAATATGTATTTTTTTTTTAAAATTATCTCTTATAATGTGATAAAAAAAATCAAATGTAAAATAAAAATTTAATCATTTGAAGCCAAATTCATATAATATAATGTTATCCCGTAACCCCATATGTTTATAACCATAGTTACATAGTAATTTAATGAAATCTGAATTACTATGCAAAATTACTTAACAAAACTATAGTAAAATTCAGCTCACAGAAGCTCTTATAGAGAAACATATGCATAAGTACTGTACGTACAGTTTTGAGAGTATAAAATTGGAATACATATTGGTTAGATAGGAGAAACGATATTTGGCCCATAACTCAGGTAAAAATTAATTCTAGGATACAAACTTACCTTCAGGTGTTGGCCAAGTAAGGGGCTACTTACTTCGAGAGAAATTGTTCACATCCAGTCATTTCCACCCCCTGCAGGGGTGAAAATGTGTAAAAATCAAATCATGCCCAAAAATTCTAAAAAGTGAGAATTTTAAATAAAAAAATATTTGAAATTCAGTGGTGAATTTTTAAAGGGTAAAACTACCCTGTTTTATCCATAAACAATCCTGAAATAAATTATTTTTCATTATAAAATTTTTTAATTGTCAGATTAGTGTTTTCCATGATCAAACTTATATAAAACCATTTAAAATGTAAATTTAAGAATAAGGGGTAAAACAACCACTCCGACAACCCCCTACTGAAGGTGTCTCTTTTTACAAATTTGAATATGGGGAACACGAATCTGACAATTAAATTTTTTTTAAATTAATATTTGTTTATTTTAGGGTTGTTTAGGGATGAAACAGGGTAGTTTCATCCTTCAAAAATTCACCACTAAATTTTGCAAATAATTTTTAATTTCAAATTCTTATAGTTTTTAGAATTTTTGGGCATGATTTGATTTTAACACATTTTCACCCCTGCAGGGGGTGGAAATGACTGGACGTGAACAATTTCTCCCGAAGTAAGTAGCCCTTGACTTGGCCAACACCTGAAGGTAAGTTTGTACCCTGGAATGTATTTTTTTATTTTTTATTTTATTATATTTCCCTCATGAGTACATAAATAACAAGTCAGAAGCAGGAGATTTACAAACAGTCCAATAAGAACAAATCACTTCCCGGAAGAAGCGCAGCAAATTATTTTACATGAGTTATGGGCTAAATATTGTTTCTCCTAGATCTAGCCAATGTATTCCAATTTTATGCTCTCAAAAGTTAAAACTGTATAAAGTTCATATATATATAGTAAATTAGATATTTAATTAAGTGATGAAATTGCAATGATGGGATTACCTGATATCATTATGAATGATCGGAAGAAGGTTTGGTATGAATTTCATTTTTTATATTTTTTTATTACATACTTTAGATTTAGATTACAACATATTTATTTACTTTCTCTTGTAACTGCAGTATTTAATTCAAACATAGGCAAAAAACTTATAGGAGTACGACAATAGAAAAAGAAGTAAATTAATATATAATCATATTGTGCAGTATATATACTATCAACATAATATGTACATGCGTATACGAAGACCAGAATCAGCTAAGAAAATAAAATCTAACCATAAAATCCAACTAAATAATATGTAAATAACATGTAAATAGTAAAGGATGAAATGTTACATATATATATATATATATATGTATTCTTGGATTTTTTTTACATCATTGGGAGAGGCGATTGGGGATGCCCCCCCCCCCTAGGGCCCCGCCCCCTCTCAGAGCCGCGCGTTGGATCCACCCTTGATCACATTAAAGTAAATCTATTCTTGATTATCCCATACAGTGCAGTTAACAAGATAAAAGTACTAATCTAATATGATAATTAAAAAAAAAAAATCCCTTATGGAAAGAAAAATTTAATTCTCTATATACAGTAAAAATACCATATGCAACATGCAACACTATGTAGTGTGTATATATTATTATAATAATTAAATATAAATACATCGTATTAAATGTATTTCTTTTTAATTAAAGTTAAAGATGCAGTTCACTGTGACATGAATGGCAACAGTACATATTGGGAGACATTCACAAAGCACTTTAACCCCCACTTTAGCCCTGATTTTTAACCCTGGTGCTAAGCTATGAGCTTAACATGGTTAGCCCCTGGTTAAAAATCGGGGCTAAAGTGGGGGTTAAAGTGCTTTGTGAATGTCCCCCATTACATAATATTATATTGGTTAATATTTAAATGCTATATAGCTGCATATAATAGTTTATTATAAAAAAACACTGGAAATAGTAACAAATCTAACAATTTTTCACACATTGTATTAACTACAGTATATTAATATTGTTTAATTAATTATAATTCATTCTTCCTTATTTAGTATTTTTATTAATTTATCCGTGTATATTATACAATTAAAAATGCGACGGCGTAGGGGTTTCCGTGTTTTTTCAGAATCGAAACTGTAACTACCTTTTATTTATTTATTTGTTTGTTTCGCCAAGGATTTTATAGTCATCAATATTGTAATATTTTGAGCATGACAGTCGCATGTGTTTTAGAGATTTCTTCGTACTCTCCGCTCATTACGTTTTATCTTTATCAGCCACTACTGTGAAATTAATTCGTGCATGGTTCTTCAGGGAAATAAAATTCCCGTGATTGCAAAATATAAATAATGATGATAAATAAAAATAATAATGAAAATATGCTCAGCAGGAACAGCAGAAAGTCAAGCAGCAGTGGCATCCACGTGCATACTGCGTGTATAACGGTGGAATCTATCCCACGGTATTTAAATCCCCTCAGCCCCTGACGTCACAAAAAGAGAAAGTTCGCAACCCTCTTCACGTCGCCTGACAGTGTCCATTACATAGTGAAATTCACAATTTGAATATTTAACAGTTATTTTTTTATTTGGTGTACAATATACAATAAGTGCAACTCTCAATAATGAGAAACTTAAACAATTAAAGATCAATATTCGTGACGTTAGTGGTGCCTGTTGATTTTGATGTAGCCGTGTCCGTAGCCTAGGGGCGCGGAGAAGGCGAGTGGGGAGGTTCGCAGCAGGGGTGCGGGGTACAGGGCGTGTCCGTTCCTAGTCACGTGCGCCTGGAAGCCGCTGTGCTTGTCTGCCGTGTACTGCACGAGACGTGTAGAACCGTCGGGCTCGACCAGCGAGTACTCTCCACGCACCACGTCACCGTCCCCAGTCTCGCTCTGGCGTTTGCTGTCGCCCGTGTGGACATCGTTGACGTCGTACTTGAACGAGTACTTGGCGGGAGCCTGCAGGACATGTGAATATTCAATTGATACAAAATAAGTACCGTAATAATAATAATTGTTTTTGTTTTTTCATGCGTTGAAGTCTCCATGCGTACTCACGTGGAAATCTCCGTGGCCACCACCGTGTCCTCCATAATGGCCGGCCTGGGAGAGCGAGACGTGACACACTGCCAGCACGCACAGAGTGGACACCAGCTGTGATGGCACGTGAAATTATACATATATGTTTACATTACATAATGGTAACAATATATTAGTTAAAATAATATTTGTCTATATAAAATAATATTATTATTGTTTGGAGTTTGTTTGCAGATCCATGCACCCCTGGTGCGTATGCAACCATGTAGTTCCATTCGTGTTGCATTTATTATATTTATTTTTAATGTAAATGCCTTGTGTATATATTATGATAATTTTAATAGTTTTAATGCACCTATAGATGTATGGATGTCATGCGTTTGGGGTATTTACAAAAAAAATTGTTTTATATACTTTTTTTTATTCAAGAAATTTTAGATGATTTTATTGCAATATGTACAATTTATTTCATTCAAGTTTAAATGCCATTGTTAAAAACATAGTATTAGAAAACTATATATTCTATTTCTTGTATGAAAAATTAATCTTCATCAATGAAAACTCACAATAAAGAGTGTTTATTAAAAAACTAATGTCATTTTGTGAAGTTTTAGAAATTATGCATTGATGTTATCATATTTTTCTAACGTAAAAAATAATGCGACAAAATATTGATTTATAATCAATATTTATTTTAATTAATTATTGTCTCGGTTCATGAAGTTTGAATTTATAAAATTAAATTTTGATATCCCAAATGTTAACCACAACTTCACCGTTATATCAAATCTTAATTAGCAATAGAATTGTAAAACAAAACAAACAAAAATATATGAGAGTTTAAGTTTTTAGGTAATTAAAATTTATTTAATATAGATTGACTTAATATCAGAAGTTGTTGGAAGATTCAACACACTTCGTCATTAAATTTGTAATTTAATTAATTTCTGAATTTGGTTATAATCCAAATGTGTGTTAATCATACCATTTGTTTCTGTATTTTAAAATTGATATTGTTTTTAATGGAATACCAAAAATAAAATGAATAGAATATATTAATCCTTAACAATATTTTGAATCTATAACTCCTCCATTACTTGTATAAATAATATTTTGATGTCACTGAACTTGAAAATGCTTACATGATATTTTATCTTGTTTTTATTTATCTAGGGAAATAGAGTCGAAAAACTGATAATACCACGACCGAATAACGGACCCAACTTTTACAGAATATTAATTCGTGTTTCGTGAACTTAAATTGGTAATATTTCCATACCTTGACGTTGAAGATCATTGTTGCTGTTGATTGTTGTCTTGACGAGAAGTGGATGAAGACTGATATAATTACCATGCTGGTGCCTGATGTTTATATACGCTAATCCAGATTATCAAGTTCCGGGCGGGGAGTCAATAACAAATCTATTTTTTTAATTATATAAAATAGGCTTTCATTCATTATCATTTCTACCGCAACATGACATGACCGTATAGCATATAATATAAAAAATAGCAAGCAGGTATCAATACCGACTAAATTAAGCGTTAATTCTTACTCCCACACACTAAATTTTTAGATGCTGAATTGTTTTCAGTACATTATGTCAGTACAAAATTGCTCCAGTTTCGTCTTACATCCAGCACTTTTGACCTATAAAACACTTAATCCAAGTACAAATTTGGTACTGAAAAAAGAGAGTCAATTTTTTGTACTTTTTTTACTCTCTTTTTTCAGTACCAAATTTGTACTTGGAATAAGTGTTTTATAGGTTAAAAGTGCTGGATGTAAGACGAAACTGGAGAAATTTTGTACTGACTGGAGCAATTTTGTACTGACATAAAGTACTGAAACCAATTCAGCATCTAAAAATTTAGTGTGCAGGAAGTGAAACTCATTAGTGTCATCGAGGCGAGAAATTTGTAGGTTGTGTTATATAAAAATTATATATACTCGTATTGTCTAGTGGATGACGTTTTTCTGTAGTCAATACCTCAATAACTAAACTGCACACTAAAACAATCATGTATAATATAATGTGTAATTTTGTAAAACTGTTTATAACCCACGTAGTACTGTACGTTTTATGCAATCAGTTGTCTTATAAAGTTAAACACGACGTATCTACAAATGAGTGAGACGTTTCATTAAGTTTTGCGCACGTTTCACATTGACTTTAATTAGCCTTTTTGAATTGAATATAAAAAAGGAATGTAGAACTGGTTGCATATTCGCACAGCGTTTTGAGACTTTCAAGAAGGGTCAAAATGGTGTGTGATAGTCACTTTTTTATACTTTTATTAAAATATTTAATTCATAAATAAATTAACTGCATCTACAAAAGAACCAAACATACTATCATTTTAACATGGTGTATAACATTATAATGTCGATGTGGTAACCTTTTACCTGACGTATTTTTTCTGAAGTAACTATATGCAAGATAGAGTTTTTTTTTTGTTTTTATTAGATGATAGAGGAATACATCTAATATTTTTGTTACTAAAAATCTAACTCAACTTTCAAACTTTTGATCACCCTACTTTAATTCATTACAACGTAAAGTGAACTCATTTCTTACTGCTTCTTGCATAGTTTAAGGTGTAAGTTATGCAGGAAGCAGCAAAAGGCAATTCAATCGTACTGTCTAGCATGTGCATGTAAATTAAGAAATATAGAGTGCGATTCACGAAGCAGTTAGCCAGGTTTCTAACCACGCTTAATCACGTTTAACTATACCTCTATACCTGTTTTACATGTTAAACCACCTAGTTAAACGTGGTTAAGCTAAAAGTGGTTAGAAACCTGGCTAACTGCTTCGTGAATCGCGCCCAATGTCACTTGGTAATTCCATTTAAAAGAACTTTAATGCATGTGTACAATATTTTTTATATTATATATTTCAACTGTCTTAATAGTTTTATTATTTTTTATACTTTTAATAAAATGTCATACAAAAGAGCCATCATGCTAAATAAATGTAACAATTTGTGCTGATGATTTGTGAATTATTAAGTTTAATTATATGTATTTTGATGAATAAATTTAAAAAATCGTTAAAAAAGTATGGGCTTGGATGGTAGCGTTATACAGAACAATATTGGTGTTAGTATATAACTTTGCATGAAAGTAAGCAGCTGAATGAAATAACCGATAGCCATTGTTGATTAAATGGGGCTGCATCACTTAATTGAAATTTTATTGAATGAATTTCACATTGGTTTGTTGCATACGGTTGCAGTTTTTAAGAAAAATTATATTTACGTTATGATAAAAAACTACAAAGTGTTAATTATTTGTTATTGCTTGCCATTGTTTTGTGTAAGATAAATTTCCTTCAATTTAATTTTAATTCTTAAAAATAAAATATATAAATTGTTTGAATGCTGCATTCTTGCAAATAATGCAAGTTATGGTGTTATAACAAAGCTGTTTTTGCAAAATTTTGTTTATTTTAACAAAATTTATTTTTCCCTAATATTTATCCTGAGCATAAGAGCACGAGTATTATATTGGCTGGGAATTTTTATTTTAAATGCGAGTTTTATTTTTAACTCATTTTATTTGTTAAACTACATAATGGCAACATAAATAGGTACATGATGTGACGTCAGTGGTGCCTGTTGACCTTGACGTAGCCGTGTCCATAGCCGAGCGGCGCGGAGAAGGCGAGCGGGGAGGTGTGCAGAACGGGTGCGGGGTACAGGGCATGTCCGTTCCTAGTCACGTGCGCTTGGAAGCCGCTGTGCTTGTCTGCCGTGTACTGCACGAGACGTGTAGAACCGTCGGGCTCGACCAGCGAGTACTCTCCACGCACCACGTCACCGTCCCCAGTCTCGCTCTGTCGTTTGCTGTCGCCCGTGTGACCATCGTTGACGCCGTACTCGAACGAGTACTTAGCGGGAGCCTGCAGGACACATGAATGGGTTAGTATGAATTTGTGAACGAACAGTGCAACAATAATACTCACGTGGAAATCTCCTCCGTGACCTCCATCATGTCCTCCA
This sequence comes from Siphlonurus alternatus, assembly GCA_949825025.1. Lineage (NCBI taxonomy): Eukaryota > Metazoa > Arthropoda > Insecta > Ephemeroptera > Siphlonuridae > Siphlonurus > Siphlonurus alternatus. The sequence continues at coordinate 23,833,543 of OX463780.1, read as the reverse complement.
CTGAAATCTCCGAATACTCCGGCCTGGGAGAGGGAGACATGACACGCGACCACACATAGAGTGGAGATAAGCTGCAAATATTTTGAAGATGTTAAAATATTATAAATTTATTAAATATTTTAAATTACATCGTTGAGCAACAAAAGACTACACGAGAGTTGGCAACGACAGTGCTCCTTATATCTTATTAAGCCGGTATTACACGATACAATTTTTCTAATTATTGTATGCAACTTTTCCTTACAAGAAAACTTCAACTTCATTTGTTTGTACGGAGATGAAATTTTATTGCAAGGAAAAATTGTATGCAAAATTGCATCGTGTAATACCGGCTTTACTTATCATTGCTTCTATCTTTATACTGCATGTAGTGCAGTGTTACGAATAAATTGAGGGCCTGGTGATCAAATCAGGATAAAAATCATTGCAGGTTAAGGTTCGTTTTTTTTTTATCTAGTTTTTGTGGTAAAAATGGATTTTGTTTAACATCAGCCCTCATGACAATCATGTAATATATAATATTACAAAATTAGTTCTATTAACTTTTTTTTATAAATTTGAGAAAAAATTGTGTTTTTAAATTATAAATTTGAATTTTTATAAATAAATGTTTAGCTTAATATACATCAATATACTGTATTCCTTGTATTAATATAATACTTTACCTTGACGTTGCAGATCATTGTTGTTGTTGATTGTTGAGTGAGAAACTGAGGACTGATATAACTACCATCCTGACGTCTAGGTTTATATACATGCTTGTTAAATTTCCGGGCGGGGAGCCTCAGTTACATATTTTATCATTGTTATATCACAGACTGCTTTCCTTTCCCTATCACTTTGGTGAGTAGTTGGGCATGTAGCATATCGGTAACGCAGCAGGATTGTCCAACTTTCTGCCGGAATACAGGAAGTTAATCTAGTGATCGAGTATTAAAATAAGTTTGGTGTCCTTGACAAGGCTGCAATTGTTACATGATCAAAGTTGTAGATCATCATTGTAATGGTGCTGTAACAATTTTATGTCCTTTCTTCATTTAATAAAATTATTATATATAGGGAAAGATTGATGTGATATCACTAGATACTTACATAAATATGCAAGAAAAAAAATTAACGACATTTAAAAAGTGCATTTGAGAACATCAGCGTCGCATCCTGGTACTTTTAATTACTATAAGTATTATTGTAATAAAATATCATAAAATATAAAATCAATTATTTCATTTTTTTTTAAGTTCTTATTAATATATAATATTCATTAGTATACTAGCTAAGTATCTACCGATGGTCAAGGACTTGTGGTGTTCACTAGTTCACTACAGCTGTATTGGTTTATTGTGAAACAAGTGCTGTCATCGCCTCAGAAAAATTCCATTTGCAATCTTGTTAATCACAATGCCCTGTGAGTATGTCACAATGGTCATCTGATTAACAAGACTGCAAAATGAAATTTTTCAGAGGCAAGAAGTGTACACACTCCTCGCTTCTGAAAACTTCCCTTCGGCAGCCTTGTTAATCACCGTACCTTGTGTTATATTTACGAGGCATGGTGATTAACAAGGCAGCAGAAGGGAACTTTTCAGAGGCGAGAAAGGTACATTAATATAATCATATGCACTGTCATAATTAATAAGTTCATGATATTCAACTGACATTTTGATTGTGAAAACATAGTAACGTCACTACAAAATTCCTCGTCAAGAATAATAAGCTGTCTGCCTCCAGCCTCCATCGTTTACAAGGATAAGCTATTTTTTTATTAGCAGGAGGAGGCTCATTCTGGCACAGGCTTTTTAAATTATTATTCAATTAAGAAAAGGGTTGTATTGTTCAACTGAACAACTTTACATTTTCAAATAATAAATTGCACATGAGCCCTTTAAAAAAATATTTAGGTCCATATTTATAAAGTTTCATTCGGATTTCTGTATAAATATAATTTTCATAAAGCGCCTAACATTTATGCAACTTCTTCAGCACCTACAAAGATGATTTTCTTGCATGAATTTTTTACGCTTCTGTAGCAACTCACAGCCTTAATTGTGTCGATTTGAACTTTAATGTCGAACTCAATGTCTTTTGTCCACAATACACCACCAAAGGTCCAGTTTGGAGTTTCTGTGTCATTTTAAAGCTTTAGGACTAACTTCAGATTATGAACTTTGGTCTTATCTGCTTTAAAATGTCATTACAATATATAATTATATACAGTATAAATGACATGCAGTTCTAAATTTCACATGAAGTTTATGTACACATGACGTATACAATTTCATTTTTTTTTAGAATTTAATCAAAAACAAATAAATTATAATTACAAAATTAAAAATAGACCAAATTTTATCTACAAAATAAAATATATATTATTGAGACACATGTAACGCTCTGATTATTAACATCATGTGTTAATCTTGTCTCTATAATTGCTGAAAATAAACAATATTACATATTTAATATTTTATTAAGTGCAAGAAGTTTTTTAACAGGAATTTAGAATGCAACTGTACCAAAAACTACAGTAAAAGGCCGATGAAACCTGCAGTTGTTTTTGTTCCTCGCAATTTAATTTCCCCTTTTAATTCTGCTTTATTTTTATTTTGTTTCATTTTTTAGCAAATAATTATATGACTATACATAGGATCATAGGAATTTGTTCTTCCATTCCTTCCAATGCACAACATTTGCATTTTCCTGGTATTTTTTTTAACTTTAATTCAACATTCAATTATCATAAAAAAAGCACACATCATATAATTCTTAATAATAAATCCAATCAGTATAAAATTCACATAAAGAACTCAAATGAGATCTCGATATATTCTTATACCATTGCAACAAGGGGTTGCATTAATTATTTACCTGCATTTTATTGGTATTTTCTTTTATTTGTGTGCAGCAGCAGACTGTTATTTTAAACCCCTAGACATACATGCAGTATAGCGATTCAAATACCTAAATTTCATGCAGTTTTAGAGAATGCAAGAGAGCTTTAATGGATTGTCAGTTAAACTAATTATTTATCAAGGTCTTCGCAATTTCACATATAATATAAAATTAGTGTTATACTGTATTATATACCTTGTACTCGCAAATAATAAAACTGAAAATTTGTAATGTATTACATGTTTTATTTTTGTATGATTAAATAGTATTTGGCATGTGTGAGATACATAAAATGAGATCAGTAGTGACGGTTGATCTTGGCATAGCCGTGGCCGTATCCAAGTGACGAGGCGTAGGCCAGGGGAGTTCCGTGGACGTGGCTACCAGCGTAGGCAAGTCCGGGGGCACCATAGCCATGTCCGTACACGGCGGGGGCGGCGATGAGACTATGACCGTAGGCAGCAACAGCGGGGGCGGCGTAACCATGTCCTCCATAGACAGGTGCGTGCACGGCATGTCCGCTCTTGGTGACGTGGGCGTTGAAGCCGTTGTGAGAATCAGCTGTGTAGTGCACGGTGCGGGTGGTACCATCGGGCTCCACAAGACTGTAGTGTCCCTTCACAACATCTCCGTCGCGGGTCTCGCTCTGGCTCTTCTTGTCGCCGGTGTGTGCGTCAGCCACGCCATACTCGAACGAGTACTTGGGGTGGGCCTAAATTTGAATTGGGAAATGAGAATAACAAATAAAGTTAATAAATTATTGTTTTCTGAAAAGAAAAATTATAATGGAGTTAATTGTATGCCTAGCAATTACTCATTTTATTCCGTTGGTGAGATGTATAATAAAATAGCAATGCCTGTGTATCGTTACTATTGGTATTCGATATAGTGGTACTCACGTAGTAGTCGCCTCCATAGTGTCCTCCGTAGTGCCCGAGGTCTCCGGCCTGGGAGAGAGAGACGTGGCACGCGGCCAGCACGCACAGCGTGGACATCAGCTGCAACGACACATTTTGTAAACAATTATAATTTCATATCTTCTTTTAGATCTGTAATTTTTATTTTTTTAATATCACATAAATATGGACCAATAAAAAAGTATTTGACGTGCTAGCAATACTGACTGTAAGTATTTACTAACAGTAAGAAAGATAATTAAAGTGTACACTAAAAATACAATTTATGTATTTGCATATTATATATGAAACTGCTAGATGTAAAAACAATCACACTTTTTCATTGTAAGAGCTATACTTTCCTTACCTGTAAACGTAACACAAATTTTAGCTATCTTGTTTTGCATATTGAAGTCATGGCAAAATCGGGTCAAATATTAAACATCAAACAAAATAAACATAGATTTACTGCATACTCGGGACAGAGTATATATAATTATATTATGTGCACTGTATTTCCACACAAACATGCAATTTGAAATGTGATATTTTTTTTTTACTGTTAAAATTGAATATTTTATAAATCAAAATGGACTATATAAAAAGAGAGAAAATGGTTTTATGAAACAATACCTTAATGTTGAAGACCATTGTTGTTGAATGTTTCCTGTGCTGTGGTTGAGTGATATGATTATAGTTGTGGTCCTCAGGTTTATATACGGTCAGCAAGAAAGCTTGCAGAAAACAAGGTTGAGGCGGGGACTACATTACACACCACGTATCATTATTATGGTAACATTCGTGCTTTCCCTCTCAGCGGAACAAGCTTGACCAAGTAGCATATCGGAACCTGAGAAACAACCGCCCACTTATCATGCAGTCTATAATACAAGTAATACAATCAAGTGCAACAGCAATAATTGATTTTTAGCACCAGGTTATGACATTCACCATAGTTGTAAACTTTAAGCAATATTATTACATGTAAAAAAAGACAAAAAATATTATCTCTTTTAGTGTACACTGTAATATTACAAAATACTAAAATAGAGCTGCTCTACGACGTACTGTACAAAAAAAATCAGTATTAACAATTGACCTCAGTTATCGCAAGTCAAAGGAAATTTCTTACAGACGGAATCGAATGAAATATATTTTAAAAATTCGAGAATGCTCTAAAACTTAATCGCTTATGGTTTGAGCAGACTCAAGGTGGAGGTTTCCTCACAATAGCTCCATTTCCGGTTTCCGTCCATAAGGCCAATGTTAAACTTCTACCTCAGTTTTCTCAAAACTGATAAGACCGATCTACTTCAAAATTTGTATGTCACCTATTGATGGGGAGATCTAAGTTCTCTGCAAATCTTGTAGCATTACAAGATGCTACAAGTGGGCCGAATCCGAGATCTCAATCAACTGAGGTCAATCCTTAAGTTACAAACAGAAACACTTTATTTGAATTGATCTGATTATCTGATTATAGTGATTATACATATTTATGTATTATGTGCAGATTTTATAAATTATAACTCTCTTTCTGAGGATTATAATACTTAGAATTAACAAATTAACAAAATTTAAGTATCGCATAATATTAGACAAGAGTGTTGAATTAAAATTTTATGTGTTGCCTTTTTTTATTATATAATAATTGCGTTTTTCTATTCAATACGACTTATTGTCAATGCCTTATAAGCCTACTTATTTTCAAATGTGGTAATACAATTTTTTATATAGACCTGTATATGAGTTTTCGTTTGCTAAATATTATATAATAATTATTTCAATACAAATAAAATAGTAAGTAAAAAAATATAATTATGGATATTATGTAAAGAATTCGTAGTTTTCATTTCAGATCAACTCGTGCATGGCATCTTATAAAAAAAACTCTGTAATGATCTTTGTATGCAATTGCTTTTTAAACCTTGTTACAACTTTTAAAACAAGAAATATTTCACACACAGTGTCTTGTAATCATTATTATTATTTTTTTTAATTTTAACCTATTTTTAATGTACTGTAATCGAATGTTATAATACCTTTTCATAGTTTTGATATTGAATCAGCAAAAATAGCATATAAAATATTATGAGACACGATATGGAAATGATGTCTTACTTTTATTACATATTTATAGTATAATTCTTTCAACGCTATTAAATTTAGCAATATTTCTAAATGTGTAAATATAAGATTTAATAAAAAATAAAGTGTATTTTCAGGAAGTAACATCTACATTTTTACACGTATATTAACTCTGTACTAATGACGAGAAGATAAAGATAATTTAAATATTATGCAGAGATTTTTTAGCATGCAAAAAGGTAGAAAATAGCATGTAGTGTAGTTTCAATTATCATCTCATATCGTGTATGATTATTTCATTTTTTTTTCTTTTTTATTCTAATATGTTATGTTATTGTTTGTTCATACTGGAAAGAAAACCGTTACACCAAAGTATTTTGACAAAAGTTTATAAATTGTGCTGCTTGTCATGTATAAGCTCGAAGTTAATCAGCTGAGATCTGTTAATTTGTCACTAAAAAACTTTTGATCCATACATTCAACCAATTATTGCTGATCTATCAAATACTTTAATCCTTTCAATAAAGTCGTTGTTATCTCAAGTCCAAAGTTAATTAATGATTAATCATGTAGAAACAAAATATTAACAGTTTTTTATCTTAATTTATCAGAATTTGTTTTAAGTACTTTTTTTAACAAAATATTTTTATCTCACAAAAGTGATTGCAAAATTGCGTTGTAATGTTAGATATGGAAGCACGTTATTATGAAAGTAAGTTCACAAAAAAGCTATATTAATACTGATATAATAAATTCCATATGGATTATAAATAACATTGTTTATAAATATAATTTTTGAGCACTATTTTTTTTTTGTCATTGTTGTCATTGCTAGCATAAGTATAGAGAACACTTATGGTGGAAATGTCTCAAAATTAGGTATAATTTTTTTATTGTATATTTTTATAATATTTATTTATTATATTTTCCTCGTGTTACATAATAAAACCTTTAACAGGTGATACTCAATTATATTATGTTTTAAAAATAATGAAGAATTTTTTATATTTTCAAAGAAAAAATGTTTTACTTTTAATTTGTCTTAAAATAATAAAGCTTTGTATAATTAATTGAAGCATATAATAAGGAGTAAAAAATACTAATTTATTTTTATAAATAATTAATTTAAATATATATATAGCAGGCAGTTTTTAATAAACTAATAATACTTAATATTACACCTTTTTCAAAATATTTATGAGGTTTTTTATGTCTAATGAAATAATATATAAATAAGTTGTTTTTGCATTAACGATTATTTATTTACAAAAATATTGCAGATTTTACAAACAAGGTTGCATTGCGTCACATGACCTAAGGGTTGGCAACATAGTTAGGCCATCCCTGGATGACTGCGTAGTATGAGTTGCCGGGACACTCGGTGGACGAACCCTGGCGATGACCAATCAGACCGTAGTTGGACCTGATGTAGCCTCCCTGGACACCACACTCGATCAAGAGCTGAGCAGCGTTCTGTGCAGCCGCGTTCGGGGGAGAGTCTGTGGGAAAAAATTACAATTATGTAATTTTTTACATAAGAAAGCAAAGTATCATACTCAAAATTATAATTTTTAAAATATTATAATTCTGAGAGTGAACTTATATAATTATATAATCAAGTAACGTTTAACATAAATTTTTCACAAGTCAATGCTACTCACTAGTGAAGGTTCCAATGGTGCAAATTCCAATACTGTTGCTGTTGTAGCCGGGAGCGTGAGCACCAACTTTGCTCCATCCCCTGCCCTCGTACACGTTGCCGTCCTCGCCCACCACGAAGCTGTAGCCGATGTCATCCCAGCCGTTCACGTCCATGTGCTGGTTCTGGTAAGAACGCACCATGGCGGCGCACGTTGACTCAGAGTTGCAAGACGCGCTGGCACCATGATGGATCACAACCCAGGGTACCGGGTTGGCCATGGCGGTGCTACCGGCAGGAGGGCGAGCACCCCAACCAGCGCGACTGATGATATTGGGGCATGCTGAAATGAAGAGAGAGAGAGAGAGAGAGAGAGAGAGAGAGAGAGAGAGAGAGAGAGAGAGAGAGAGAGAGAGAGAGAGAGAGAGAGAGAGAGAGAGAGAGAGAGAGAGAGAGAGAGAGAGAGAGAGAGAGAGAGAGAGAGAGAGAGAGAGAGAGAGAGAGAGAGAGAGAGAGAGAGAGAGATCGTTCATTTAATATGCAAAACCATATTCTTTATTATATGGCAAAACTTAAAGAAAACTTTAACTCCATATGTTTGTATTGAGACGTCATTTTCTTGTAAGGAAAAATTGTGTGCAAAATTGTATCGTGTAATACAGGCTTTATATAGTACAAATTTAGTTTATAAATAAATATATATGTGATTTTTTTTATTGGGCACACAATGAGCAGTAGCATTGCTATATCATATAAAAATAAGAAATTGATAGCATTATGAATCTCAGCACTAGCATTATTTATAATAATTAAAAGCTTTCTGTAAATACCTGCACTTATAAAAAATATTAAAAAAATTTGTTATTCGGTAGCAATACAATAGATTTGCAAACATTGCATTGTTGTTATTGGTGCATGGTTGATACAACACTGAAGGGGACAAAACCTGTTTCCAATGTTGAAAGCCATACAGTATAATGTTATTTTTAAATAATATTAATTTATTTATTTAATTTGAAGATAGATGGTTCGTATACTTCTTTTTCAGTGATAATAAAGAATAGCAACCTCAAAGTTCAAGTAGGTAGTTCAAAATTAGTACAATTAATCAGATATAAATATTGAGATTAAAGAAAAAGTTGATTATGATATTTACTTATTCAGTATCAAAAAAATTATCTGAACTAAATATGCTTAAGTGCGATAAAAAAATGAAATAAAAATTCTTATCAACGTGGCATTATATCATTATTTTTTTAACTCAACATTACAGTACATTAATAATACAGTATAAATAATGTATTATTACAGTTTACAATAAAAATCTAATATAAACATGAAATAAAGAATTATAAATCTAATTTTCACTCTGCAAAACATGGATGTCGGATGTACTTGATCAAATTAGTAAGTATGTAGTGTCTTGTCGAGTATTTGAATTAAATATGAAAACCCGGTGCACAGTTAATTAAAGCTTTATGGTGATTAAAAATGTTTTATTTTCTCGTTCCAACTTTTTTGTTGCCATTTAGATGTTTTGTTTTAAAAAATATGATCAGTATGATCTATATATTATTATTATGAAAACCTAACAAGAAATAATTAAATAAGATGAATTAATTCTTCCACTTAATAAATTTATTGATATTGAATTGACAGTAATTAATATTCCACGAACAATAAAATTGCTACAGAAAACTCATATCCAAAGATACTCATGCAATTCTTAATTTTGCAAGACTTAGCTCACCTCCCAGAGCGACAGCGATGCACGCCACAAAAACAATTGCGACCTTCATGTTTCTGTAATGAAGCAGCAGTGTCAATTACCAGGGTACTCTTGCCTTATTTATAGCAACACGGGAGCATGACGGGTACGTCCACATTAACCCTGTGTGTCCGTGTGCAAATTATATCTTAATATCTCGTGTCAGAAAATGCTTAATCTGTCGTCAAGTGAATTGAGCAGTTAAAATAACGACGATAATCTTATTTTGTAAGCTACGATTAAAAAATAACACTAAAAAACTAAATAATAAACCCTGATTAATATATAAATTAAATAAAAAATTGAAGGAAAACAATTTAAGTTATTTAACATTTATTCGATTACTGTTAACTACAAATATCATCACACAATTAATAATTAAAAAATATAATTTTGATTGAGTTTTTACTTTTAATTTAACTCCTATATACAAATTTACAGGGTATTAACCAAGTGTAACGAAATTTGAAAAAATGTGTATTTTACAAATATTGAATACAATTATTATGGTAAATAATCCAATGATAAGTTAACAACATCAAGATAAAGACAAAGTGAAATTTGTATTAATACTATTAACCGAGACAATTAAAATCTGCTATATTGGGTAGTTTTGCTAGCATATAATGTGTACTTAAAGCTGTAAAATGATATAAAAATGTACGTTTTGTTACCATATTTATGTATGGTAAGGTGAAGAAAAGACATTATCGTCTTAACCTCGCCATTTATAAAGACGTTTAATCTAATGGTTTAAAAGTTTTAAATTAGTACTGGTCAGTGCTTTAATTTTTCCATTTTCAGGAAGGATGGATAACAATGCATTGACAGGTATAGATAAAAGATGTTTTAAATTTTAAATTAATGAATTTTTAACCAAAATAATATTATAAATAGATGGGAGACTCAGGACAATGTTTGATTGGTATAGTCATAAATATCAATTTTATTCAGTAAGAAAACACGTTTTTTGCTAGAATAATTTATTCTCTCAATCAACCAAGACAAGAATCATATTTGTACGTTCCACGACACTGGTATTTTAATTAAAAGTACAAACATTTTAAGTGGAGATAGAGGCTAGGAAAGTATGTGTAGTTCTAGACGTCTCTATGGATTGGGGTTGTAGTTGGCCCATCCCTGGATGACAGCATAGTAGGCATTTCCAGGACACTCGGTGGACGTACCCTGGCGATGACCAATCAGACCGTAGTTGGACCTGATGTAGCCGCCCTCGACACCGCACTCGATCAAGAGCTTAGCAGCGTTCTGTGCAGCTGCGTTCGGGGCAGCGTCTGTGAAAATTATAATTCAAGAATTATTGAGTGATGCCCTAAATTTCAAAGTATTAAAATCAAAGTGATCGTCTATGGAGAGCAGTAACAATATAATAATTATATATACCGGAGTAAATTCAGGATAAGACTAAATTTAAATGTATAAAATAGGAACTGCATTAAGTGTGCTGCAGCGTCTATTGGAGTCTTCAGTCTCCATATAAACAGGAGTTCCATACATTGAAAAAAGGTCACTTCATTACTGTTTCACTTTACTGTAGCAATTCTCTCTCCAAACAGTTAATATTTTTAGAACTATTATCAAAACCTCTGTTAAACTTAATTGTGATCAATATCATATTTTCTTTTACAACGTCGAAAAAATTTGCTGACTGTTTTGCCTACTTTCTCAATTTCCTTGTCCATAGGTTCAAGGACTTCAAGGTAAAGCTTACTAGTGAAGGTTCCAATGGTGCAAATTCCAATGCTGTTGCTGTTGTAGCCGGGAGCGTGAGCACCAACTTTGCTCCATCCCCTGCCCTCGTACACGTTGCCGTCCTCGCCCACCACGAAGCTGTAGCCGATGTCACTCCAGCCGTTCACGTCCATGTGCTGGTTCTGGTAGGAGCGCACCATGGCGGAGCATGACGTCTGGGAGTTGCAAGACGCGCTGGCACCATGATGGATCACCACCCAGGGTACCGGGTTAGCCATGGTGGTAGTACCGGTAGGAGGGCGAGCACCCCAACCAGCGCGACTGATGATATTGGGGCATGCTGAAATTTTAGGACAGTAAAGTTATTTTCATTCTATGAAACGAGTAAAAATCAAGGGCAAGTCCATCTTTGGCAGACTCACGTCCAGATTTGAAGTAGAGTAATAATAAGCTAAAAAACTATTCAGTATGTATTATATTATATATAATTATAATGTGAGGATTGTATCAAAAAAGGGGGGGGGGGAAATAAGATCGCACGTCGGAAAAATCTCTTAAGAAACGTCTCTTCATACATTCAATAGCAATATAACAAAATTATTCTGTTTCGAAAAAGAACTGATGATACTATTGTGCAAGAGGTCCCAAAGTATTATAGGCTACAAACTCACCACCCATAGCGACGGCGACGCACGCCAGAAAAACAAAGGCAGTCTTCATGTTTGTATGCTGATCGCAGGAGCAGTGACTAAATTCCTTCAACTCCTCAATTTATAGCAAAACCTGGGACTGGGTCCAACAGATCACAAGGTACACAAGAAGGCGTTTGTGTTTATATGAGCTAGAAATTTTAAAAGCTTATCTCCAGAAAAAAGAGCAGTATTGTTTAATCTCTTGATTTTTTTGGGCATTTTATCTTCTTTTTTAAGATTTTGCAACATTGAGACACTTTGACGATAATATAAAATAAATTAAATTTACTAATTTATAACACAAATTTAGTTATTATGGATAACATTTGGGTTATACTGTATAGGGAATATTATAATGAATGGCCATTATTTTAAAAAAATGGAGTAGGAAAAAAGAATCTTTCCTAATAAACGTTTTTTTTATGTTTATTTTGGGGGTGTTATTTAAAATATTGACGAAGTTTTCAAAAGGTTCCACATTTCCCGGGATGTTACCGCCACTGTCCCGGGAAAGAATGAAACTTCTGAAATTCTAAAACAATTTTTTGGACACAATACATGCTCTGATGGCCTCTGGATAACTACCCTAAGCCATTATGCTATTATTCATTTAGTGTTATCGAATGTTGATTGCATGGAAGCCTCAGTTATCACGTCTGTTACACTGGAGTTGGCACCATAGTATCATGCATACATTAACGAAACAAAACACAAACGTAAATGGAATTGTGTATAATACAAATTAAATATAAATTAACTAACAATAGTGCATGAATGCAATCAATATATTATATAGAGCATAAAAACAATTATCTAAGTGATCTAATTATTAAAGTATAATAACATTTTATGATTCTCAAAAGTGTCGTAATAATTATTAAAATACAATATATATATATATATATATATATAATTATAATTATATATAAAAAATATATTATTCTAGAGATAAGTAAGCTTAACTTTATTGGCATGATGCGCAGTTATTTACATAGCATGATGCGCAGTTATTTACATATAAGGAATGAGATTAAATGTTATCTAATCGTTTCAAAATGTTCAGATATAATCTCGATGAGTTCTCTATATTTGAAAAATAAAAGAAATAAACCTAACATTTTGAACTTGAACATATATGATACAGCAAAAAAAAAAAGTATCTTAGTAAATTCAAACAATATAGTATTTTTTTTTTCTTAAGTAAAAAAATAATAATAATAATAAAGATGAAATGTTTGAAAATCATGCATTAAATCTATTTGCGCGTGGAAAATATAATTATATAGTTATAAAAATGGTACTAAACTTGATAAAATGATTATATAAAATTTATTTCATATTAATTAGAATCTGGTGAATGATCCACACTGAAGAGTTTAACTATTTTAACTCGAAAGTTGTTACATTTGTGCATTAATTGAATGTAGGGAGTTGCAAAGTGCGCAAGCCATGACTGCCACTATTAAGTTCTTAAACTCAAACGTAAAACTTATTGTTAGTATAAAAAGTGAACATTACAGCATTTCACTAGTACCACATAAAATCTGGATTATGCAACGCTCTCCCAATATATCTCCATCTGCGGTACGGCCTTCTCAAGGGCGGCCGACTGCCGAGTTTCTCGATCTCGGCGTGCTGAGGAATGCTGCAGCTAACTCGGGCTTAGGAGGGGGAGAGCACGCGACCGGAACCTTGCTGTCCGACGCACGCCCACCCTGACCAGCTGCTATGTAACAAGTGCTGCACACCGGTAGTGAAGGAAAGTGACCAGCCCCCGCCCTCAACGCATGCAAATGAGCCGCACGGCGAGGTATATAAGCTTGGTGTCCGCGTTGGAAGTCATATCACACCTCAACCTCCGACAACAACAATGATCTTCTCAGTCAAGGTACAGCATGGGTGTACTGTATCATGCATGGGATATTTATATTTTAGTGACCTGTAGTTATTTAAAATTTGTATATATATATATGAAAATATTTACGATTTAAATAATTATTAATTACTTCTTTGCCTGTCATGTTGAAGTATTTCAAATGAAAAAACTTTACAAATTAAACTCAAATATATTAAATTATAAAATGAAGGAAGTATATTTTTTAGATAAAATAAAAACATTGGGGTATATTAAAATGTCATGTCTCGTTACAGCTGGTGTCTGCACTTTGCGTGCTGGCCGCGTGCCACGTCTCCCTCTCCCAGGCTGGCTACCTCGCCCCTCACGCCGCTGATTATTACGTGAGTACCAAGCACAACATGTGCGGCCGACACGTGTCCTCTAACCCCACGTGTGTTACTTGCAGGCCCACCCCAAGTACTCGTTCGAGTATGGCGTGGCTGACGCACACACCGGCGACAAGAAGAGCCAGAGCGAGACCCGCGACGGAGACGTTGTGAAGGGACACTACAGTCTTGTGGAGCCCGATGGTACCACCCGCACCGTGCACTACACAGCTGATTCTCACAACGGCTTCAACGCCCACGTCACCAAGAGCGGACATGCCGTGCACGCACCTGTCTATGGCGGACATGGTTACGCCGCCCCCGCTGTTGCTGCCTACGGTCATGGTCTCATCGCCGCCCCCGCCGTGTACGGACATGGCTATGGTGCCCCTGGACTTGCCTACGCTGGTAGCCACGTCCACGGAGCTCCCCTGGCCTACGCCTCGTCACTTGGATATGGTCACGGTTATGCCAAGATCAACCGTCACTACTGATCTCTCTCGTCCCATCTCATGTGTATATAATTATGTACCTATCATCCTCCAACGTCATCATGTGTAAATAAATGCATCCAAATATAATTATATTATTTTTCTTATTTGCTCTTACCCTTTATCTTTCGAGTCTACAAGTTTTGAACTTTGTGCAATTTACCGTATAATATAAAATGACTGATGCTATAATTGCAAATATAAATATAAGCTTCTTAAGATAGCGACTTTCATCATTTATATATTATAGGTAATATATGATATACTATATTTTCTTCTTTGAAGAAGATCAACTGTGTATGGTACACTACAGTTAAGATAACATATTATTTAAATTAATGCTGCTTTGCTTGATAGAAAATAAATAAAGTTAAGCATTGTCAAAATGAATGTGTATATACTGTATTAAGTTAAAAATGAAGGCAGTTTGGAAGTATATAAAGGAGATTAGTATGACGTGGTTGCCTTCATTTAATTAATCTCAATTCATGTATTGTAGAATAAAACCTATTCTAAATCTGAAGCTGAAATCTGTTGCATTAATTGTTGTAATTCAAAACTAATAAATGAAATTCAGGCGTAAGGTCCGATTATTGTTTTTTTTTTTTTTTTTTTATTTCATCCTCACAATTTGTATTTAGTAATATATATGTTATCAAAAAGAAAATTATTTTTTTAATATAAATTCAACTATTTATTACTAATAAATAGTTGAATTTATATTAAAAAAATCATTTTTTTGATAACAATTTGTTACATTACAACCTATTTTTAATGATTCTTGTATGTTTCAGCTAATATTGAGGTTCTATAAGGTTCATGAAACCTGAAATAAACTTATTATCTGTGAAATATATTATGTTAATTAACCAATTAAACATACATGAAGGACAGATTTAATTTTTTAATCAACTATTAAATTAACTTCAGAAAACAACAAAATTGCGAGCATGTAAATTAGCCATCAGAGTAAATTGCATGACATTTGTAATATTTCTGTGTCGTCTTATCGAGCCTGCATGGTGTTCTAATTTCCTTTATAAAAATATTTTTTATGTATCATGATACATGATATACTATAGCTTTTACAAAAATACATATATATTATGAGAGCGAATTAATGGGGGCGATTCACGAAAGAGTTATCCAGGTTTTTATCCGCGTTTAGCTTAACCACGTTTATAACTAGGTGGTTTAACACGTAAAACAGGTATAGTTTAAGTGTGGTTAAGCTAAACGTGGTTAAAACCTGGATAACTGCTTCGTGAATTGCGCCCAATTAAACCAGAAATTGAACAATTGACTAAACCGTCAACAAAATTAACTTACTGCTTTAATAAAATTTTATAAAAAGTCTCCAGAAGTAATGCATTATGAAGAGTGGTAATATCCAAAAGTATCAGAGCTTTTTTTGTATATACTGTATAACTGTAAATTAAGTGCAATAATGTTTGCTTAAGTTGGGTAAACAGGAGAGAGGGGTAGTTTCGATCGGTCCTGGTATATAAGGAAAAAACATGGGATGTGGACGAATCCACATTTTCACCCGGTAAAAGGGGGGAAAAAACTTGGGATGTGAGCGAGTCCACATTTTCAATCTTTTCCTGCAGCTGTACCAAGGACTGCATCATAAGGAAATCTATATTATATGACACAGCTCAAATTGAAATAGCAAATATTTTTAATCTCTGGAGCTCAAAATATAAAGCTATAAAGGAAAAAAAATAAAAAGAACACATTGTGAAACTTTCAAATTGAAAATATAGGATAAAATAAAATCAGAAGGAACATTGATCAAAAAAAGTAATTTTTTAAAGTTAATTTCCTTAAAACCCTTTTAATTTAATTAGAAAACAAGCTAGGCTAGTTTAATAACTGATGTGATGCAAGTTCAGCGTACTCTTTTCTTAAAAAATGTGAATTACTTAATTATGTAAATTTAACATGTAAACGTGCATTAGCCTTCAATATAACAAGAGCTTTCAAAACTATCAAAAGTAATGAGAAAAAGAGACTTTTTTGCTGTGCAGTACATAAAATCTGAATTATGCAACGCTCTCCTAATATATCTCCATCTGTGGTACGGCCTTCTCAAGGGCGGCCGAGTTTCTCGATCTCCGCGCGATAATCACCTGAGGAATGCTGCAGCTCGGGAGGGGGAGAGCACGCGACCGGAACCTTGCTGTCCGACACACGCCCACCCTGACCAGCTGCTATGTAACAAGTACTGCACACCGGTAGTGAAGGAAAGTGACCCACCCCCGCCCTCAACGCATGCAAACGGCGAGGTATATAAGCTTGGTGTCCGCGTTGGAAGTCATATCACACCTCAACCTCCGACAACAACAATGATCTTCTCAGTCAAGGTACAGCATGGGTCTACTGTATCATGCATGGGATATTTATATTTGAGTGACCTGTTGACCCTGTTGTTATTTAAATTTATATATATATGAAAAATAATTATGATTTAAATAATTATTTACTTCTTTGCCTGTCATGTTGAAGTATTTCAAATGAAAAAACTTTACAAATTAAACTCAAATATATTAAATTATAAAATGAAGGAAGTATATTTTTTAGATAAAATAAAAACATTGGGGTATATTAAAATGTCATGTCTCGTTACAGCTGGTGTCTGCACTTTGCGTGCTGGCCGCGTGCCACGTCTCCTTCTCCCAGGCTGGCTACCTCGCCCCACACGCCGCCGATTATTACGTGAGTACCAAGCACAACATCTGCGGCCGACACGTGTCCTCTAACCCCACGTGTGCTCCTTGCAGGCCCACCCCAAGTACTCGTTCGAGTATGGCGTGGCTGACGCACACACCGGCGACAAGAAGAGCCAGAGCGAGACCCGCGACGGAGACATTGTGAAGGGACACTACAGTCTTGTGGAGCCCGATGGTACCACCCGCACCGTGCACTACACAGCTGATTCTCACAACGGCTTCAACGCCCACGTCACTAAGAGCGGACATGCCGTGCACGCACCTGTCTATGGAGGACATGGATACGCCGCCCCCGCTATTGCTGCCTACGCCGGTCAAGGTCTCATCGCCGCCCCCGCCGTGTACGGACATGGCTATGGTGCCCCCGGACTTGCCTACGCTGGTAGCCACGTCCACGGAGCTCCCCTGGCCTACGCCTCGTCACTTGGATACGGCCACGGTTATGCCAAAATCAACCGTCACTACTGATCTCTCTCGTCCCATCTCATGTGTATATAATTATGTACCTATCATCCTCCAACGTCATCATGTGTAAATAAATGCATCCAAATATAATTATATTATTTTTCTTATTTGCTCTTACCCTTTATCTTTCGAGTCTACAAGTTTTGAATTTTGTGCAATTTACCGTATAATATAATGGGGCTGCTATAATTGGGAAAAAACTTCTTACGACAGCAACTTTCATTGTTTAGATATTATAGGTAATATACTGTATTTTCCTCTTTCAAGAAGATCAACTGCGGTACACTAGAGTTATTAAGATAGCATATTATATAAATGAAAACTGTTTTGCTCGAAAATTGATACATTACATATTGTCAAAATGAATGTGTACTGTATTAACTAATTTTAATTCATTAATTATTTTATTAATTTTAAAATGAAAGCAGTTTGGAAGTATTTAAAGGAGATTATTATGACATGGTTGCCTGTATTTAATTAATCTCAATTAATGTATATATTGTAGAATAAAACCTATTCTGAAACTCAATCTGAAATTTCTTGCATTTTAATTGTTGTGATTCAAAAGTAATAAATGAAATTCAGGCGTAAAGCTAAGCTGTGTAAAGCTGTGTTAAGCTAAGGTTATTTCCTTATATTATTAAGAAATAAAGTATTTTCATAATAATAATTTGATTACGATGGATTAATCAATGTGACTTAATTATATTATTTGAGTAATAAATTGATATATTATTATGATTACACTCTGTTTTGTATGTATTAGTTTATAGATTTTTATTTCTACTGTATGTATAATGTGTATAATATTTGTCATATTTTATTTTCTGTTTTGGGATTGTAACTATTATAATATTATGTATCTATCAATGTATCCACAATAAGGATTTTCCGTATTGGATCCAATAAACAAATCAAATCAAAGTCCGATTCTTGTTTTGTTTTTTATTTCCTCACAATTTGAATTATGTGTGTTATATATGTGTTATCAAAAATAAAATAATGTTTTTTTTTTTTAATATAAATTCAACTGTTTATTACAGTAGTATAACCTATTTAGTATTTTTATGATTCTTATATATTTCAGTTAATATTGAGGTTATAGAAGGTTCATGAAACCTGAAATAAACTTATAATCTGTGAAATATAACCATTTAAACATACATGAAGGACAGATTTAAATTTTTTAATCAACTATTAAATTAACTTTAGAAAAAGAAGGTACCATGCACACAAAATGACTGAGCATGTGAATTAGCCCTCAGCGTAAATTTTTATGAAATTTGTAATATTTCTGTGCCGTCTTATCGAGCCTGCATGGTGTTTTAATTTCCTTTAAAAAAATATTTTTTTTTATGAATCATGATAAACATGATATATCCTAGCTTTTTTTACAAAAAATATATATTATATATGATTGCGAATTAATAAAATCAGAAATTGAACAATTGACTAAACGTTCAACAAAATTAACTTACTACTATAATAAAATTTTATAAAATTTCTCCAGAAGTAATTCACTAATAATAATGGTAATATCCAAAAGTATCAGAGCTTTTTTTTTTTATATACAGAGTGAACCACAATTCGCGTGCCAACTTTTTTCGTAAATTTGGTATTGCAAAAATTTTCGTACAAACTTCAAATTTGGTACACTTGTAGCTGAGGGTTGTAAAAATTAGTTCAGGTTATTAAAATTTTTATTGAACACCAATAACACCCCTTTCAGGGGTGGTTTTTAAAAAAATTATTTTCGCCTTATGGAAATTCAATGTTAAATACAACTTTTTTTGAAATCATTGGAATTTTGCGGAAAAAGTTTCTAGCATAGGGTAATCGACCCTCCTGAACTCAGAAATAATTTTAGATTTTTTCCCCGACGCACCCCTGAGGGTGGAGACCTACCCCTAAAATCCGTTTTTCTTAAAAATTGTGCTAAAATTATGAAATTAATTTTCAAGGGGTAATCGACCCTCCTGAACTCGAAAATAATTTTAGAATTTTTCCCCGACGCACCCCTGAGGGTGGAGACCTACCCCTAAAATCCATTTTCCTTAAAAATTGTGCTAAAATTATGAAATTAATTTTCAAGGGGTTATTGACCCTTCTAAACTCGGAAAAAAATTTAGATTTTTTCCCCGACGCACCCCTGAGGGTGGAGACCTACCCCTAAAATCCATTTTCCTTAAAAATTGTGCTAAAATTATGAAATTAATTTTCGAGGGGTAATCGACCCTCCTGAACTCGGAAATAATTTTAGATTTTTTTCCCCGACGCACCCCTGAGGGTGGAGATCTACCCCTAAAATCCATTTTTCTTAAAATTGTGCTAAAATTATGAAATTAATTTTCAAGGAGTAATCGACCCTCCTGAACTCGGAAATAATTTTTAATTTTTCCCCGACGCACCCCTGAGGGTGGAGACCTACCCCTAAAATCCATTTTCCTTAACAATTGTGCTAAAATTATGAAATTAATTTTCAAGGGGTAATCGACCCTCCTAAACTCGGAAACAATTTTAGATTTTTTCCCCGACGCACCCCTGAGGGTGGAGACCTACTCCCAAAATCCATTTTCCTTAAAAATTGTGAAATTAATTTTCTAGGTGTAATTGACCCTCCTGAACTCGGAATTAATTTTAGATTTTTTTCCCCGATGCAACCCTGAGGGTAAACTGCTACCCACCATATCCTTCTTTCTTAATTATCGAGTAGAAATTGTGAATTATTTTTTTTTCAGGATGTATCGAAATTTTTCAGAGAAAAAATATCCCAGACAGACCCCTTCACTTGCAGCATGACAGTGGTTTCACTCAATGTGTCCACCGTTAATTGGCGTGATGGCACATGTTGGTCCGCTCAACGTGGCTATGTGTGTAGGTGCATAGCCTCTAACGTCTGAGGTGTGAAATTCCATGCAACGTCTGATCTCCACTTTCTGTTTGTCAATTCGTCTCAAATCTCTTCTTGTGAACATTTTTCTTCAGAAAGAGATTTGAGACCATTGACGAGCTAAAAGTGACAGACGTTATGTGGAATTGGTTACACCTCAGTTGTTAAAGGCACACATAGCCTCGTTGTGCAGACCAACATGTGCCTTTACGCCATGCAATTAACGGTGGACACATCCATCGTCATGCTGCAAGTGAAGAGGTGTAGTCTGTGATTTTTTTTTATGAAAGATTACGATAAATTCCGAATGAAATTTAATTCACAATTTCTACTCGATTATTAAGGAGAAAAGATATGGTGGGTAGCCGTTTACCCTCAGGGTTGCGTTAGGGAAAAAATCTAAAATTATTTCCGAGTTCAGAAGGGTAGAGTACCCCTTGAAAATTAATTTTACAATTTTATCACAATTTTTAAGGAAAATGGAACCTCAGGGGTGCGTCGGGGAAAAAATCTAAAATTGTTTCCGAGTTTAGGAGGGTCGATTACTCCTCGAAAATTAATTTCATAATTTTAGCACAATTTTTAAGGAAAATGGATTTTAGGGGTAGGTCTCCACCCTCAGGGGTGCGTCGGGGAAAAAATCTAAAATTGTTTCCGAGTTTAGGAGGGTTGATTACCCCTTGAAAATTAATTTCATAATTTTAGCACAATTTTTAAGGAAAATGGATTTTAGGGGTAGGTCTCCACCCTCAGGGGTGCGTCGGGGAAAAATTCTAAAATTATTTTCGAGTTCAGGAGGGTCGATTACCCCTTGAAAATTAATTTCATAATTTTAGCACAATTTTTAAGGAAAATGGATTTTAGGGGTAGGTCTTCACCCTCAGGGGTGCGTCGGGGAAAAAATCTAAAATTATTTCTGAGTTCAGGAGGGTCGATTACCCTATGCTAGAAACTTTTTCTGCAAAATTCCAATGATTTCAAAAAAAGTTGTATTTAACATTGAATTTCCATAAGGCGAAAATATTTTTTTTAAAAACCACCCCTGAAAGGGGTGTTATTTGTGTCCAATAAAAATTATAACGCCCTGAACTAATTTTTACAACCCTCAGCTACAAGTGTACCAAATTTGAAGTTTGTACGAAAATTTTTGCAATACCAAATTTACGAAAAAAGTTGGCACGCGAATTGTGGTTCACTCTGTATATAACTGCAAAATAAGTGCAATAATGTTTTCTTAATTAATTAAGTGGAGTAAACAGGAGAGAGGGTTAATCCAAATCAATCCTGGTATAGGGAAAAAAACATATGGGATGTGGGCGAGTCCACAATTCCAATCTTTTCCTGCAGCTATACCAAGGACTTCTTCATAAGAAAATGTATTTTATATGAACCAGCTCGTTTAATTAAAATAATAAATATTTTTAATATCTAGCTCAAAATTTAAAGCTATAAAGCTAAAAAACAACTAAAAAGGATTAAATTGATAATGAAGGAAAAAAAAAGTAAATATTGAAGGAACATGGATCAACAAAAATAATTTCTTAAAATTAATTTCTTTATAAAACCCTTTTAATTTAAAATTTAATTAGCAAACAAGCTAGGCAATATTATAGTTTAATAACGGTGATGCAAGCTCAGCGTACTCATTTCTTAAAATACGAATTACTTAATTATGTAAAAATGTAAACGTGCAAATATAAAAGCGTTCAATATAACATAATATAATATAACTTTCAAAAGTAATGAGAAAAAGAGACTTTTTTGCCTTGCAGTACATAAAATCTGGATTATGCAACACTCTCCCAATATATCTCCATCTGCGGTACGGCCTTCTCAAGGGCGGCCGACTGCCGAGTTTCTCGATCTCCGCGTGCTGAGGAATGCTGCAGCTAACTCAAACTTAAGAGGGGGAGAGCAGGCGACCGGAACCTTGCTGTCCGACACACGCCCACCCTGCCCAGCTGCTATGTAACAAGTGCTGCACACCGGTAGTGAAGGAAAGTGACCCGCCCCCGCCCTCAACGCATGCAAATGAGCCGCACGGCGAGGTATATAAGCTTGGTGTCCGCGTTGGAAGTCATATCACACCTCAACCTCCGACAACAACAATGGTCTTCTCAGTCAAGGTACAGCATGGGTCTACTGTATCATGCATGGGATATTTATAATTGCTGTTTAAATATATATGTTTCGTAATATTTGAAAAATTATTATAATAATTATTTTTCTTTTTGCTATGCATGTTGAAGTATTTAAAATGAAAAATGTTTACAGATCTAACATAATAAATTACATGAAATTATTAAATGAAGGCAGTATATTTTTTAGTTAAAATAAAAACATTGGGATGTATTAAAATGTCATCTCTCGTTACAGCTGGTGTCCGCACTTTGCGTGCTGGCCGCGTGCCACGTCTCCCTCTCCCAGGCTGGCTACCTCGCCCCTCACGCCGCCGATTATTACGTGAGTACTAAGCATAACATCTGCGACCGACATGTGACATCTAACCCCACGTGTGTTCCTTGCAGGCCCACCCCAAGTACTCGTTCGAGTATGGCGTGGCTGACGCACACACCGGCGACAAGAAGAGCCAGAGCGAGACCCGCGACGGAGACGTTGTGAAGGGACACTACAGTCTTGTGGAGCCCGATGGTACCACCCGCACCGTGCACTACACGGCTGACTCTCACAACGGCTTCAACGCCCACGTCACCAAGAGCGGACATGCCGTGCACGCACCTGTCTATGGAGGACATGGTTACGCCACCCCCGCTGTTGCTGCCTACGGTCATGGTCTCATCGCCGCCCCCGCCGTGTACGGACATGGCTATGGTGCCCCCGGACTTGCCTACGCTGGTAGCCACGTCCACGGAGCTCCCCTGGCCTACGCCTCGTCACTTGGATATGGCCACGGCTATGCCAAAATCAACCGTCACTACTGATTGGTGTTACCTCCTTTTACGTGTAAATATTTTATGTAATACCTCATCAAATTCATCATGTGTATATAAATAAATGCATCAAAGTAATTGTAATTTAGTGATGTTGTGTTTCTTGAATCTGCTGACCTTTCATTCTTCGAATGGTTTGCTCGTAAATCACAGCTGAGGAAGATTATACTTTAAATGAACACTGCTGCGTTGCTTCCATATAATGTATAATATAGTATACACATAGTGCTTAATATAATTACTCATTATCAAGGGTCAAAAAGAGATGATTCATCGCACTTTATTGTGGCAGGTTATTCATTATTCATATATTTACATTTGGCTTCAAAGTTCATAAATCATAAATTATTTTGTAGTGCATTAATCTTCTGATCTTTATTAATCATTGATATGTTGATAATAGTGTTTGAAAGTATATTTTGTTTAAAAAAAATACACTACATTCACTGCGTCATAAATTAATTGGGCATTCATAAAAGCATAAGGCCCGATTTTAGACTCAATTTTCCATTTAACTATGTCAGAATTTAGTGAGCTCTAAATCGGGCTTTACCTTTAAAATTGTACATAAATAAGGGAATAACTTAAGCAGGTTCTTCAGAAAAGGGCATCTATGAATATATTTATCTTATTAATTTATCTATAATAGTAACAGATTCAATGTCTCTGTCCAGTTGATTGATTAGAAAATCGAGGAAACCTGCATTTTTTTTTTTTTTCCATACATCAATTGTATTGTAATTTTACATTATTATATAATATATATATTATATTGATTATACTTTAGCTCTTCTTATGAATTTTCATAATAATATAGAATGCATATATTGGCGTGTACTTTGTTAAAACATGCAATACCATTTGAAAGTTTGTATTATAACCAAAACACCAAAACAGCTTTAACAGTTTTTTTTAAGAAATAATTTTGTTCTTAAAGTTTAATGTTATAGGTTTTAAGACTTTATTAGCTATGTTGTTGTAAAAACTCTTCACAGGTGTTATATTTATAGCTTGCCTGCTCTTTATATAAATTCGTTTAATCAATATAATTAATTGAGTCTTGAGTTCAGTAGTTTTTGTTTGTTTTGTTTTGTTTTTTCTTTCTTTCTTTTTTTTTTTTTTTTCCAAATAATGCAGAAAGTTTACAGGTAGCTTCTTCACAAAATTGTAAAAAAATAAAATCTTAAATTTAACCATCCAGTAGATATAATTAAGATTACTCAATTCTCAAGTATGATTTCATATTTTACGGGAATTTCATGTTTACATTTTGGGTAGCACGGGGATGTAGGCAGAAAACCCTAAAATCCTATGCTGTGCGTGTTAACATAACTCACAACACCTCTTTTCTCATAACAGTTTTGGTCACCAAATATTTTTTTTCACTAGCATTGGTTCTTCTTGTCATCATTTATGAAAGAAAATTTTACGAAAAATGATACGAATCGTCAGGAGAAATTAATTTCGAGACCAACTTTAACACGTATCTGCTATGCCGCTGACAATGTTTTGCCTACACAGTTATGACGTCATATTGTTTTGTGACGTATGGTGAAAGACCCGTATTAAGTATGAGTATACGTATAATTAGCAAGCATGTACTGATGTACAGTACATAGTTGCGTAAGGCTCAGTTATATTACAAAGCGTTGTTACTTTCAAATAGTTTTAGACAAGGTATGAAATGTTTAAATATTTTATTTTATGAGGTCTGATGTACTGTACTAATCGAAGAGATGTTTCAACATTGGACGGGACGATACTGCCCTCGTAGTAGAGGTCCTGCATGGCGATCACAGCGAAGCCAATTATTGATTTTTTGGTCGGGGGCGAGGGTGTCATCCATGGATTGTAAGTGCCACTTGAGAAGCAAACCAGAGTGTAGAGCGCATCATAGGGACCCCGTTATTGCAAACAAATTTTTTTTTCTATTTATGTATGAATTCTATTATAAAGAAATAATAGAGTTCATACTTAAGCTTGTATTACACGATATAATTTTGCATACAATTTTTCCTTGCAAGAAAATTTCATCTTCATACAAACATATGGAATTCAAGATAGTTTTCTTGTAAGGAAAAATTGAATGCAATATATAGTTAGAAAAAATGTATCGTGTAATACCGGCTTTAAAAAACGATGCAATTTTTCTAACTATTGAATACAATTTTTCCTTACAAGAAAATTTCATCTACATACAAACAAATGGAGTTCAAGTTTTCTTGTAAGGAAAAATTGTATTCAATAGTTAGAAAATATGTATCGTGTAATATATCGGCTTTTAATAGAAAAGAAGAATGTTCTCACCTACTAATCTCACATATTCCCTCATTTACATTCACAAGGCTGCATGCATAACCACTGCCCACAAAGATTTCTCAAGTGGCAAAGTTTTCTTTTTGTTTTTATTATAAAAAAAAAAAAACATAGCAAAAAATAACTAAAAAATAGTGCAGTTTAATATTATAAATTAATATTGTTTTATTTTTTGACTTTTCGTAATTGTTTGTAAAGGGTTATTTTTTTATCGTTACTTTTGTGTGGTGTGAGCTTTAACATGATCCTTGCTGTTTTGTACAATAAAATCAGTCCCTTGAATATTATATACATTTTAAATAATATGTGTGTGTGCATGTGTGTTACAGTGTTTCTTATTTAGCTAAGATTAAGTATTTCTCAATTATCATGCCTGTTAACGGTTGAGTAATTGTATATATGGAGAATGTAGTGTTGCGCATGCAGCCACTTCAAACTGTGAACTTCCGCACAGTACGTATTTATTTTTATTTTATTTTATTTTATTTTATTTTATTTTATTTTATTTTATTTTATTTTATTTTATTTTATTTTATTATCTCTTTCATGGGCACAAACATACATATATCACAATGTACAAGTCAGAATAATAAAAAAAAGAGCCCATGGGGCAAATGAAAAAGATTGCTGAGCAGTCCATTCACAGTAAGTGTTCATTCACCCGTAAAATGATATGCATGATATACTGCTTATTAATCTTACTATACGAATATTGAATAATGCAATTTATGTTTTATTTCATACTTTTTAAATATTTTCTTAAAATGTAGTCGATAAATCGAATCTTAAGCAGATGATTTCCATACATTACAGATTAATATATAATGCAGTGGGCAACCAGGACTTCGCCTAATGCAATATTCACTTTTTAAACGTGAAACACTTTGAAAATCAAATAGGGAAGACACTGACGTCATAGTCATGCAAATATTTAACACGCAAGCACATGGAAAAAAAGTTGTATGAATATGACGTCACAGAGATTTTCTCTCTGATTTCGAAGGGTTATTATAATTTTTTTTAAATAAATTTGCAATATATAACTCAACGGCCTTTATCCAAATATGAAATATGTTCTACAATTAAAAAATAAAACCTTATATGTATTTATATGTATGTATTTATAAATATGTATGTTTAAATTTATATATTATTCATTTTTTTATTTATTTAATTTTTTGCAAAATTTCTGAATAGCTTTGAATAAATGTGAACACTGAAACATATAATATATAGCCTATATATCAAATTACCAAATATACTTCACATTTCAAAACACACATTGTTATAAATTTTGCAGTAATCACAAAATCTGCATACCATTGTAGAAATTTCATAGATTAAAAAACGTATACATGGTTCTGTCTTGCCACTCTTGACAACTTCAGGATTGTTTCCATCGATTTTAAAGCTCTGTAAACTCAAGGTTTAAGCATGGCTAGGTGCTAGATTTTAAGGTATTACTATTCTATGCGCGTTTTCTTGTCGATGTAATTATCTCATGAGATAATTTCCGCAAGGGAGGGGCGCCAACGACCGGAACCTCACCGTGTATATCCCAGCCACAAGCAGTGGTGGGGGAATGGCCCCCGCCCTGAGTGTGCACTCCAAGGTGCGAGCTATAAAAGCTTGGTGTCCACTGACAGAGGCATATCACACCTCAACTCAGCAGCAGTACAATGGTCTTCTCAGTCAAGGTATATATAGTTGAAAATATTATTTAAAATTAACTCAAAAATTTTACTATGCATTGCACAGGCTGATTATTCATTAAAATTTTATTTTCTGCATTGGAGTATTCTGTATTGGAATATTGTTGATCAAAATACATTTGACACTTTATGTACATAAGAACTGTTATTTAGCTACAGTATATTCCACTTTAAGTATCAATTACCTACCTATAACTAACAAAAATAACGTGTCATGTCTCGATCGTTACAGCTGGTGTCTGCACTTTGCGTGCTGGCCGCGTGCCACGTCTCCCTCTCCCAGGCTGGCTACCTCGCCCCACACGCCGCCGATTATTACGTGAGTACCAAGCACAACATCTGCAGCTGACACGTGACATCTAACCTCACGTGTGTTCCTTGCAGGCCCACCCCAAGTACTCGTTCGAGTATGGCGTGGCTGACGCACACACCGGCGACAAGAAGAGCCAGAGCGAGACCCGCGACGGAGATGTTGTGAAGGGACACTACAGTCTTGTGGAGCCCGATGGTACCACCCGCACCGTGCACTACACAGCTGACTCTCACAACGGCTTCAACGCCCACGTCACCAAAAGCGGGCATGCCGTGCACGCACTTGTCTATGGCGGACATGGATACGCTGCCCCCGCTGTTGCTGCCTACGGTCATGGTCTCATCGCCGCCCCCACCGTGTACGGACATGGCTATGGTGCCCCCGGACTTGCCTACGCTGGTAGCCACGTCCACGGAGCTCCCCTGGCCTACGCCTCGTCACTTGGATATGGCCACGGTTATGCCAAAATCAACCGTCACTACTGATCTCTCTCGTCCCATCTCATGTGTATATAATTATGTACCTAACATCCTCCAACGTCATCATGTGTAAATAAATGCATCTAAATATAATTATATTATTTTTCTTATTTGCTCTTACCCTTTATCTTTCGAGTCTTCAAGTTTTGAATTTTTTGCAATTTACCGTATGTATATAAAAGGACTGCTATAATTGCAAATATACAAGCTTCTTAAAAGTTAGCGACTTTCATCATTTATATATTATAGGTAATATATACTACATTTTCCTCTTTCAAGAAGATCAACTGCGGTACACTAGAGTTAAGTTAGCATATTATTTAAATTAATGCTGTTTTACTTGATGGAAAATTAATACAGTACACATTGTCAAAATGAATGTGTACTGTATTAAGTAGAGACCGGATTGTTAATCTGTAAAAACCTTATTTTAAGCGCTTAATTAAGCTCTAATAACTATGCAAATTAAGCTGCATTAAGCTATTAAAAGTTAATTAAGGTAGAGATAACGCCGAACAGCTGATCGACGTAATGCCCTTTGATTAACATGTAAACCTTAGCAAATTGACAAAAATTCTGAAATTTTTTTGAGAGGCAGATATTAGTGCCTAAAAGCCATAGAAAAAATTTCAAAACGATTTAACGAGCCGATTTTTTTTAATTAATTTTTTTAATTTTCAGCATAGGGCTTTCCCATGGAGAGCCAAACTAAAAAAATAATTTAAAAAAATCGGCTCGATAAATGTTTTTGAAACTTTTGCTATGGCTTTTAGGCACTAATATCTGCCTCTCAAAAAAATTTCAGAATTTTTGTCAATTTGCTAAGGTTTACATGTTAATCAAAGGGGATTACGTCGAACAGCTGTTCGACGTTATCTCTACCTTAAGCCTGATATGACTTTTTGGGTTTTATTGCATATTTGCAAAGGTAACACCATAAAATATGTTTAAAATATTTATTTACGATTGAATTTACATTTGTAAATACCTAAATTATTGTCACGTGACAGCAATTACGCACAGTGATTGGATAAAAATTTGACAAATTTACGCACAAAAGGTGAAAATTGGCGATCGTGACTGCACCATAGTAACTAGAGCCACCATGAGGAGAAAAGTCGCGGCATTATACAACTTTACTTCTTTTTTTACCAAATACATTACGTCCTCACTGAATCAAAATGGACACCATACATGTATGAAAAAATATTATTGCAGAAATGAAAAGAGGGCACCAAATTATGCTACTTTGAATTTTTTCAGATTTCTTTTAGACCCGGAACTATTTTTATATAATTTTATTATTAAAAGTTCTATAAGTGTTGGCACCCATGAATCCTTAATAAAAAGGATAGGACCGAGATGCCTATTGACGCCTTCAGTGGGCGTGGCCGCACCTTCAATAATTATTTAAAAAAAGTTCTGGGTTTCAAAAAAATCTGAAAAAATTCAAAGTAGCATAATTTGGTACCCTCTATATATTCATTTCTGCAATAAAAAAATTTCAAAGATATATGTTGTTCCATTGATCGTATTTTCCTGCATTTTGTGGAAAAAGTGCATTTCAAGCCGAAAAAAGTGCATTTTAAGCCTTAAAAACCACATTTTGTTGGTTTAAGCCGTAACCCCTAAATTAAGTTTTTTTAAGCTGTAAAAAAGATGCTATTTTTGGCCATAAAAATGCATGATTCGTGGACATCTTTCATTAGTTTTGATGTGCTATTAATTTCTAAAAATCGTTACAGCTTAAAAATCCGGTCCCTAGTATTAAGTTAAAAATGAAAGCAGTTTGGAAGTATGTAAAGGAGATTAGTATGACGTGGTTGACTATATTTAATTAATCTCAAATAATGTATTGCCCAAACTTTATGTATGATGTACTACGATATTTTCTAATAAAAGCCTTTTTGAATTTGAATTTGTAGAATAAAACCTATTCTGAATCTGAAATTTGTTGCATTAATTGTTGTGTTTCAAAACTGATAAATGAAATTCAGGCGTAAGGTCTGGCTATTGTTTTGTTTTTTATTTCCTCACAATAATGTATTTAGTCAATTTATTAGTAATAATATATGTTGTCAAAAATAAAAAAAATGTTTTTGTTTTTTTAATATAAATTCAACTATTTATTACATTACAACCTGTTTTTATGATTCTTATATGTTTCAGCTAATATTGAGGTTATATAAGGTTCATGAAACCTGAAATAAACTTATTATCTGTGAAATATATTATATTAAAAAATAACCACTTAAACATACATGAAGGACAGATTTAAAATTTTTAATTAACTATTAAATTAACTTTAGACACAAAAGCCACCATACAACATACCTGTCATGAGCATGTGAATTAGCCATCAGCTTAAATTTTATGACATTTGTAATATTTCTGTGTCGTCTTATCGGCCTGCATGATGTTCTAATTTCCTTTAAAACAATATTTTTTTATGTGTTTTTTTTTTACATGATATACTAGCTTTTACAAAAAAATATATATTATGATAGCGAATTAATGAAATCAGAAATTGACTAAACTATTGACTAAAAGATCAACAAAATTAACTTACTACTTTGCTAAAATTTTATAAAAACTCTCCAGAAGTAATGCATTAAGAATTGTGATAATATCTAAGAGTATGATCAGAGATTTTTATATATATATATATATATATATAACTGTAAAATAAGTGCAATAATGCTTGCTTAATTATGTGGCGTAAACAGGAGAGAGGGGTAATTTAGATCAATCCCGGTAAAAAGGGGGGGGAAGGGGGGGGGAGTGAATCCACATTTCCAATCTTTTCCTGCAACTGCAACAAGGACTGCTTCATAAGGAAATGTATTTTATATGGCAGAGCTCATTTAAATGAAATAATAAATTTTTAAATGTCTGGTTTAAAATATAAAGCAATAAAGCTAAAAACCAACATACGAGTAACTAAAAAGGATCAAATTGAGAATTTAGAAAAAATAAATAAAAATAGAAGGATCATGGATCAACAAAACTAATTTCTTATATAGAATTAATTTCTATAAACCCCTTTTAATTTAATTAGCAAACAAGCTAGGCTAGTTTAATAACGGTGATGCAAGCTCAGCGTACGCATTTCTTAAAATGCGAATTACATAATTATGTTAACATGTAAAAGTGCATAAGCCTTCAATATAACATGAACTTTCAAAAGTAATGAGAAAATTAGACTTTTTTGCCTTGCAGTACATAAAATCTGTATTATGCAACGCTCTCCATCTGCGGTACGGCCTTCTCAAGGGCGGCCGACTGCCGAGTTTCTCGATCTCCGCGTGCTGAGGAATGCTGCAGCTAACTCAAACTTAAGAGGGGGAGAGCACGCGACCGGAACCTTGCTGTCCGACACACGCCCACCCTGCCCAGCTGCTATGTAACAAGTACTGCACACCGGTAGTGAAGGAAAGTGACCCACCCCCGCCCTCAACGCATGCAAATGAGCCGCACGGTGAGGTATATAAGCTTGGTGTCCGCGTTGGATGTCATATCACACCTCAACCTCCGACAACAACAATGGTCTTCTCAGTCAAGGTACAGCATGGGTCTACTGTATCATGCATGGGATATTTATATTTTAGTGACCTGTAGTTATTTAAAATTTGTATATATGAAAAATAATTATGATTTAAATAATTATTTACTTATTTGCATGTTATGTTGAAGTATTTCAAATGAAAGACAATTATAAATTAAACTCAAATGTATTAAATTATAAAATGAAGGCAGTATAATTTTTAGTTAAAATAAAAACATTGGGGTGTATTGAAATGTTATGTCTCATTGCAGCTGGTGTCCGCACTTTGCGTGCTGGCCGCGTGCCTCGTCTCTGTCTCCCAGGCTGGCTACCTCGCCCCACACGCCGCTGATTATTACGTGAGTACCAAGCACAACATCTGCAGCTGACACGTGACATCTAGCCTCACGTGTGTTACTTGCAGGCCCACCCCAAGTACTCGTTCGAGTATGGCGTGGCTGACGCACACACCGGCGACAAGAAGAGCCAGAGCGAGACCCGCGACGGAGACGTTGTGAAGGGACACTACAGTCTTGTGGAGCCCGATGGTACCACCCGCACCGTGCACTACACAGCTGATTCTCACAGCGGCTTCAACGCCCACGTCACCAAGAGCGGACATGCCGTGCACGCACCTGTCTATGGCGGACATGGATACGCCGCCCCCGCTGTTGCTGCCTACGGTCATGGTCTCATCGCCGCCCCCGCCGTGTACGGACATAGCTATGGTGCCCCCGGACTTGCCTACGCTGGTAGCCACGTCCACGGAGCTCCCCTGGCCTACGCCTCGTCACTTGGATACGGCCACGGTTATGCCAAGATCAACCGTCACTACTGATCTCTCTCATAACATCTTGTATATTTGTACTGCCTCATTTCTTCATGTGTAAATAAATGCATTAAATTAATTCAAAGTCACTTTTTTTTGCATCTAGAAAAGGTTTTTGAAGGCTTCAAATTCTAATACATACTTTTGTATGGTAAC
Organism: Siphlonurus alternatus; assembly: GCA_949825025.1. NCBI lineage: Eukaryota > Metazoa > Arthropoda > Insecta > Ephemeroptera > Siphlonuridae > Siphlonurus > Siphlonurus alternatus. Next base: position 23,800,760 of record OX463780.1, on the reverse strand, counting down.
GCATATTTCAGTCTTTAATATGTTCTCTAGTAAATATATATTTAATATAGTAGATGGAACATGGTACAGTTTATAAGCACAGTTCCGATCTTTACAGTGCACTTTCATAAAAAAAGAAGATTGTTTTTTGAGAAAATAATGAAAAGAAAATTAGGAACAAGTTTGTGAGATATTTATATCACAAAAATTAAAATATCATTGTTGAGACTTCAGTGAATATAGCTGTAGAGCTGTTTTTATCAGTATTTTAAAATACAACTACACATTTCAATAAATTCTTTTATATATTTTTTTTATGAGGTTAATATTTTTATCCTTATTTCTAGGTGTAAAACTATTTTAGGTTTACTGTTGTAAGATAGTTAGAAATGGCCACCAATGTTCTTATGAATATATATATATATATATATATTATGTATATTATATACATAAAACTGCTTTTACAGGTGTCAAAATTAAGATTGTGAAATACTTAATAATCCTGCAGTATATCTATGCAATAATATGATTAAAAACTTTCTATTTTAATTTTTACAGTTGAGTTCTTCATTGGCTGCATTTAAAAAGAAAGCACTAAATTGAGTTATATGTGTATATATTATATTATATATGAGTGATACAGTTTTATAATTTGTACAATTATAAAATGATGTTCCATAAATTTAATAAAAATATGATAAACATGTATGCTCATAACTTAATTACAGTAGAGACGTCATTCTTTTCGCCTTGATCATAATCATATTACACATTATAATTTACTTTTTAACTTTTTACCATGTGATAACGAAATTCCAAGAGGAAAATTACATATTATGTACAGACGTTGCCTCAAAAAATTTGTTTTCGTGACCTTCTTAATCACCATGCCTCGTAAGAGTAATACAGGGCAGTCAGGGCACGGTAATTAACAAGGCTGCTAGAGGAAAATTTTCTAAGGCGACGAGTGCACATTTAAACTTCCAGACAATTTAGAAGACACGGCGATCGTCATTTTCTTAGAATGACACACGAAAGCAATGGGATATCCATCTTGACGTCAACAAACCTTTGTCCTACTATTTACTACCAAAAAAAAAAAAAAAAAAACGATTGGGCGCACATAAGACCCTATACCCTATACGGAGCAAGTTTTCGATTGTAAATTATTAACCCCCTAGATAAAATATGTTTGCAAATTTAAAACTGCGTATTGGCACTAACCTTTTACGTTTGCTGCTATGAAAATTTCATTATTAGCAGCAGTTCACTTTAATTAAAGAGCATGTAAATTATTTCGCAGTAGTAGTGTTTTGACTTCGAGCCGAGAAAACGTGCGCAGAAGGGTTGCGCGCCGATGCGCGGTGGTTTTAGCAGAAGTCAAAATCAGCAAATGAACATCGTTCAGTTACAACATGGCGACCAAGTTTTCTGGTGGATGCTTACCATTGTCTAGGGCTTGGGAACATAGTTCGGCCATTCCTGCGTGGATAACAACATTGTTACAAGAATTTCCAGGACAATAATATATGTTGTTGTATCCTGGATTTCTTGGTGATGAACAATAAGACCACTTACCTTGCTAGATCATTTCACACTGAAGTTAACAAGTTATGCAAATTGTTAAGCATAAAAATAGGAGTTGTTTGGATGATCGTGGTGTATTTAAATTTATTCATTTTGGTGCTAATATATAGGGTCTCATATATTATATATTATATGGTCTCATCATGAGTCACAGGGTGATATGGTAAGGTGAGCCGTCAAATATATTATATTAGAGTGTAATAAAAAAAAATCAAAAGTTATTGTTAATGTCCCATATACATATTTTTTATTATTTTTTACATGATAGCTTTTATAGTTTTGAGATTTTGCATGTGATTTTTCTTCCTTTCATTTTTGTATTTTTTCTTTTTCCAACATAAAAATGTACACCTGGCAAAAAGGTATGGAGATTTGCGATTTTGGGAGAAAGAATAGCACGCATTTTATATATGATATTATAACCACCCCGCGAAATCTTTCTAGTTCATCTTTCCTCCATCTCCAAAGTTCTCTTTAAAACTTAAAAAAAAAAGCCTAAATTCTTATACTAATTATGCTGTTATGCTGTCCCGAGGTGTAAACTTTAATTTTTAAGATTTTGGTAAAAAGGTTGCAAGTTGAAGCAGTATAATTATTACAGTACCAATTTAATATAGTAAGCACGTTTCACAGTACTGTACAGTACATAGCTACATAAGAATGTTTTGTACTCACATTTAAGCTTGTCCACTATTCTGGGGGATTTTTGTTTGCTATATCAATGCATTAATAATTGTTTTATGTTTTCATGTATCAACGACTTTTAGATCTAAGACACAGGAAGGGGCATTCACAAAGTCTTAAGGCCACATTTAAGGCTCAATAATTTAAGGCTTGATTTTAGACGTGTTTTTTAGACCCAAAATTTCTGGTCTTAAATTATTGAGCCTTAATTGTGGCCTTAAGGCTTTGTGAATGCCCCTTATAGTTATTTAGAAGAGACCTATTTATTTTAAAAAGTATCAAGTATCTAATAAATTATTAATAATTTTTATATTAAATTATATTTTCCTTGTGCAGCTCAATATCAGACTATTACGAATGGAGTATCGACCTCAATTTTTTTTATTGCAAAAATGGATAGAGCGTGCAAAGTTATGCTACCCTGATTTTTTTCAGATTTTTTTTTTGAGCCCGGGAACTATTTTTAAAAAAATATTGAAAGTTCTTTTTGTGACATCATGAGACGCCGCTCCTTAAGAAAAAGATAGGACTTGCCGCCGTGTGACGTCACAAAAAGGACTTTCAATAATTTTTTAAAAATAGTTCCCGGGCTAAAAAAAATCTGAAAAAAATCAGGGTAGCATAACTTTGCACGCTCTATTTATTTCTGCAATAAAAAATTTTGAGTTCGATACTCCATTGATGAAATAACTAAAATCAATATTAATTTAAATTGGTATATGTTTATAAAAGTGTAAGCGAGTGAAAGAAAAAAAAAATAATAAAAAAATCATTTGGTGGAGATATATATTTTTATTTATTTACAACTGATGGAGACTTAGGAGGATGAAATGTACACATGATATGACATGAGAGAGATCAGTAGTGACGGTTGATTTTGGCATAGCCGTGACCATATCCAAGTGACGAGGCGTAGGCCAGGGGAGCTCCGTGAACGTGGCTACCAGCGTAGGCAAGTCCGGGGGCACCATAGCCATGTCCGTACACGGCGGGGGCTGCAACGAGACCATGACCGTAGGCAGCAACAGCGGGGGCGGCGTATCCATGTCCTCCATAGACAGGTGCGTGCACGGCATGTCCGCTCTTGGTGACGTGGGCGTTGAAGCCATTGTGAGAGTCAGCTGTGTAGTGCACGGTGCGGGTGGTGCCATCGGGCTCCACAAGACTGTAGTGTCCCTTCACAACGTCTCCGTCGCGGGTCTCGCTCTGGCTCTTCTTGTCGCCGGTGTGTGCGTCAGCCACGCCGTACTCGAACGAGTACTTGGGGTGGGCCTGCAAGGAGCACACGTGGGGTTAGAGGACACGTGTCGGCCGCACATGTTGTGATTGGTACTCACGTAATAATCGGCGGCGTGAGGGGCGAGGTAGCCAGCCTGGGAGAGGGATACGAGGCACGCGGTCAGCACGCAAAGTGCGGACACCAGCTGCAATGAGACAATTCACGTTAGTAAAATGTATATAATACGTTTCTACTTGATACAAATGTTACAACAACTATTCATGGCTATTTTAGACGCATGATTACAAAGTATATAATATGATTTAAGTCTCACGAATCATTAATATTGAAATATCTATAAATCATCACTCGGATCGCATATTATCACAATTAAATTCCTTGACGCTGACCTCTATCAATAAATAAAACAATGCGTTTGTTTTACCATTCTAATTAATAACTAACTTTGTAAGCTTGAGAAGGGAAAAATTATTGGCCGGACCATTTTCGGACTAAAAATTAATTATCATGGTTTTCAGACAATTTCTCTTTGACAAAATATAGCAAACAGCAGATTGTTGAGTAAGAATAAAAAGTGTAAAAACAAATGGACAAAAATCAAATTTTACCAACATAGCTTTTTTATTTATTTATGAAAACTATATAGCTGCTTTTTTTTTTTACCTTGACTGAGAAGACCATTGTACTGCTGCTGAGTTGAAATGTGATATGCCTCTGTCAGTGGACACCAAGCTTTTATAGCTCGCACCTTGGAGTGCACACTCAGGGCGGGGGCCACTCCCCCCAACTCACTGCTTGTGGCTGGGATATACACGGTGAGGTTCCGGTCGTTGGCGCCCCTCCCTCGCGGAAATTATCTCAACGTGATCATGAGCACGAGAAATTCTTGTCCTTGACAAGACTGCGTTGTATCGATCGTTGCAGACAAAATGCAATGTGTAACAATAATATTTTATTATTAATTTTACTTTAATATTTTTGGGCTCGATTTAGGAAGGAAGTTATCCAGCTTTCTCACTAACCATGCATGCACGTTTAGTGCCAGCCTAAAAATTAATTTCAATTTTTTGTGAATCGGCCCCAAAATTTTTCCTATTATTCAAATGATGAAATAATATTAAATAAAATAAAATTTTAAACTTTTTTAGAAAGTAACAAAACTTGGCATATATTAAGCCTGCTTTTCCATTTGTATTTCTCTTAAAACTCAGCTAGTATTATTATAGGTTATTATTTAATTATTACATTATTATTAAAGTTTCAAAACTGAAAACAAATGTAAAATAGTTCGAGTGAACATCAAATTATATTTATGCAAACAAATTTCACTGTAGAATATTCTAAGGAACTTTGAGAGTTAAATTTTTATCTAATGACAGGTTCCCTTAAATCGCATATATTACATTACTATGCAAAGAAAATATTGCCAATTATTTTATAAAATGATATACTTTAAACCATTAGCTAATAAAAGTGCAGAGTACAGCATAAAAGCATAATAATTTGATTTCCATTGCAAATGTATTGTATATTTTAACTATATCTGCAATTTTTTATATATTGAATTTTTATAAATTTTAAATTGCAGGTAGAAAAAAATCACATTTCAAAAAATTACTCTTTGTAAATTTTATTTGATACATAAATAAAATTATATTAGGTCTGCTTGAAAATGCATAATCTATTCATGAATCAATGATCAGATGGACCATCTGTACAGATAACAGATAACATTATAGGGAACATGTCTTATAAATGATTATTATCTGACTATGCATTTACAAACAGACATTGTTTCTACATTTTAATAGATCTATAACTATTATAAATTATAAAAATATTATTTATGTGTTCTAAATGTGTTGTAAATTATTTCATGCAAGACAGAGCATACTATGAACGCTCTAAATAAATGTAACGCAATGATGTAATACGTGTATATGCATGGTAATAAAGCTACCACATTTTTTTTTAACATATGTTCATATTTGCGGAAGTAGCATGTTCAGTATTGCTTATATATAATATTAATATTATATAATAATATATCAACTCAAGCAATAAATTTAACACAGTAATGCAATTAAATAATTTGCAAAGCAAATTTTACCTCGGAAATTTCCCTTCAAATATGTACCTTACAAAAATCTTCACAAGTTTTATCTCACACATATATATATAATATAATATTTTATTTTATCCCACTCGTCCATTTTACTAATTGAAATTTAAAATTTTATATAATTTAAAGTTAAACATTTTTTCTCTATGTCTGTGGAGCGTCATGGCTCAGTGGGTTTACTCAAGGTAATTTCAACCCCCTCTATTAAACGCTTGCAAACAGTACAGTCGAATTTATTTAAAATTCCTGCCGAAAGTTGTCGGAAGTGAGTAGTGTCCTGTTGACCTCTGAGTCTTGAAAATTTGCAACCATAGATGAATAGTACTCCAAATGTAGTGAGCTGGCGAGATCTTATCGGAAATTCTATGTTTCGAAAGTAATGCAGGCTGGAACGAAGGTTTTGGAACTGCTCCTGCTGCTGCTGCATTATGGGCTGGGTTCTTGTAAAGTACGTTCCACTAACTGCATAATATATAATGAACATTAGAGCTCAAAGTTTTTTTGCCATCCAAGGTTCCCTCAGTTTATTAATGCAAATTAAACATATTGGTAGCTGGAGTGGAAAAAGCTACTCACAAAATTTGAAATTAATTTTAAATAAAATGAATGTATATTAAGTATCGTATGCAATCAAGTTTATATAGTGGTAGTGATTAATAAATGAGCTCATATAACATAAATACTGCTTGCTAATTTTTTCAAACAAGTTTTGCATTTGTGTACACAGTACATTAATTATAAATTATATGGTTTTATTTTTAATATAACCTGTTCTATTTATAAATTTATATCGAGCTCTTCTGCCTCACAGTTTTCTGCCAGCAAAATCTCAGTGTAGCCATATAATAAAGGTGTAGCTAATACAATAGTATTATATTTATGTTACAATGTTCTTTTGACGAGAGAAATAAATATTTTTACTAAGCTTGATAAATATGATGTAAATTATCCATATTCAAATCAATCACATAAAAATTTACTATTGAATTGATATTTATAAATAGAAGTTATATAATATATTATATATGTTCTAATATACTGTATATTATATAAATGCAAGTTATGTATTTAAATACAAAATTTAAAATAATATTGCATGTGTAACAGTCGCAATAAACTAAAATGATGGAACAGAGAGTATGACTAGTAGCATAGCTGGAACGTTTAGTATGACGAGATTGACGAGTACCTCTTAATGACAAAGTGCGTTCATGTCCTGTACATAACTTCATTATACTGTTACAATTAGAAGAATGTAAATATTTTCAAGCAGTATAATCATTTATATAATAAAGTAAAAATTAAACATTATTTATATTCTTTTCAAGTATGATGATTTTTATTTACACATGACAATGATATACAATAAGACGAGAGAGATCAGTAGTGACGGTTGATTTTGGCATAGCCGTGGCCGTATCCAAGTGACGAGGCGTAGGCCAGGGGAGCTCCGTGGACGTGGCTACCAGCATAGGCAAGTCCGGGGGCACCATAGCCATGTCCGTACACGGCGGGGGCGGCGAGGAGGCCATGACCGTAGGCAGCAACAGCGGGGGCGGCGTAACCATGTCCTCCATAGACAGGTGCGTGCACGGCATGTCCGCTCTTGGTGACGTGGGCGTTGAAGCCGTTGTGAGAGTCAGCTGTGTAGTGCACGGTGCGGGTGGTACCATCGGGCTCCACAAGACTGTAGTGTCCCTTCACAACGTCTCCGTCGCGGGTCTCGCTCTGGCTCTTCTTGTCGCCGGTGTGTGCGTCAGCCACGCCATACTCGAACGAGTACTTGGGGTGGGCCTGCAAGTAACACACGTGGGGTTAGAGGACACGTGTCGGCCGCACATGTTGTGCTTGGTACTCACGTAATAATCGGCGGCGTGAGGGGCGAGGTAACCAGCCTGGGAGAGGGAGACGTGGCACGCGGCCAGCACGCAAAGTGCGGACACCAGCTGCAATGAGACATTTAATTAATTAGAATATTCAATAAATTTTGAAATTTCATTTTGCAGCCTTGATTATACCCGGGATTTGAAGCATCCATTTACGCTAGATGTTTTTTTTTTTTTAAATTTCGAAATTTTAAGTGTTGCTGTTTCCTTTCATACTACATATCACAAAGGAATACTATACACTAAATTGAATAAGTTCATATATTGAAAATATCAATCCATCTTTTGTAAGTTGCAAATATAAAGATTATAAATAAATGATTCAATAATATTCTAATATGTGACAAATTTGTTTTCCATGATTATAAAACATATCTGTAAAGCAAGTTTGTGAAAAACGTTCAATCTCAATTGAATTATTACCTTGACTGAGAAGACCATTGTACTGCTGCTGAGTTGAGGTGTGATATGCCTCTGTCAGTGGACACCAAGCTTTTATAGCTCGCACCTCGGAGTGCACACTCAGGGCGGGGGCCATTCCCCCCACCTCACTGACGCTTGTGGCTGGGATATGCACGGTGAGGTTCCGGTCGTTGGCGCCCCTCCCTCGCGGAATTTATCTCAACGTGATCGTGATCACGAGAAACTCTCACCCTTGACAAGGCCGCGTGGTATTGTTGCAGACAGAATATCGAATTTTCAATGCAATGGAGTATTGACCTCAATTTTTTTATTGCAGAAATGGATAGAGGGTGCAAAGTTATGCTACCCTGAATTTTTTCAGATTTTTTAGAGATAGGACTTGCCGCCGCGTGACGTCACAAAAAAGACTTTCAATAATTTTTTAAAAATACTTCCCGGGCTCTAAAAAATCTGAAAAAATCAGGGTAGCATAACTTTTCACCCTCTATCCATTTCTGCAATAAAAAAAATTGAGGTCAATACTCCATTGTTTGTTTGCACCAAAAGGGTTTAAATTTGTTATACATACGTGCGTTTATATTCTTCAAAAGCGTCTTCTTTTTGAAGATTTATAATTTATTGTCTCTTTCATGGACAAAATACCATAATATTATATAAAATTACATAATATATTACAGTCAAAATTTTAAATTTAATTGTACTCGTAAAAATATACTGTTTTGCTCAATTAAAAAATTAATGAAGTATCAGACTTAACAATAAAGTTCAACATCGATTTTTCTAATTTAACATTAACCTAAAATAATTCCTGAAGTTTTCCCATCTATAAATGGTCCGAAAATAGAACATCATGTTGATGAATACAAGTATTTATAATTGATTCACAATTAATATTGAAACAAATATTATATAATTTGTAAAAAAAAAAAAGCAATCTATTTTTGGAATTCTCTGGCGTGCTTGCTATTATATATTCCAACCACAGTAAAAAAACAAATTTATTACTGATTAGTTCGCTCTCTCATTTTAACTATATGGTGCGCATCTGGGGAAATACCTACCTAAATGTATTGAAGCCTTTACAGATACTTCAAAACAATGTACTGAAAGTTTTGTACAATAATAATTATGAATTGAGAACAAATGTTATTGATTTATATGTATATTAAATATTTCAGGATTAAATTGTAAAAAAAAAAAAATGTGTGTCTATAAGATTAGCAACAATTTAATAAAAAATAATTTTTGGCTAACTTTAAATAGGGTTGTACATAACCATAACACAAGGCGTTCAAATAATTTTCATATTGATAAAAATCTTGGAAAATTTTCAATTATATATAAAGCCACGCATGCACTAAAGTCACTAAACTTATGCAATGGTCCCCCTTAAAACATAAAAAAAATAACGTCAGTAAAAATGTTTTCAGATAATGTTAAAAAAATATTATATATATTATTCAACAAGCTGTTTACATAATATTTCAACATCCGAACATTATGTTTCAGCGTATTATGCTGAGTAATATACAAACCATTGTTATAGAATCGAATTGTTGTGTTTACCACAAACTATGATTATGTCTGATGGGTGATGTCTATGTATTAATATTATTTTGTATTTTCTTCTTATTATAATTATTATATGTATTTTATATTTCTAAATTATTGAATGTATTAAATTAATGCAAAAAAAGTAATTCTATTGTCTCCTTGTTTCAGTATTATCTTGCAATAAATTTTTATTTTCCCTCTACTCGGGCTATAAGATCTTTTGAGGTCTAAATTTATTTGTTTGTTATTATCACTAAAATTGTAATACGTCTAAATTTGATGGATTTTTGTTTATTAATTATTATTATTTCACCACATACGTACATACATAAGATATAATATAAATTGCATGACCATGCACGGATAATCCAATACACTGCTCAAATTTTTAATTCGCCTTATATATAGTGTAATTTTGCTAATATTTCTTGGCATTATGTAATTTTACTGCTCATTTTTTTTAAATGAAATTACGTACAGTATGTTTTGGTTATGGAGCATAAAAAAATAAGCATTTTATAAATATAATGCAATATTAAGGTATTTGTAAAGGAAACATTGTTTTATTCATATTGAAGACATATAGTGCATTCCACAACTGAATTAACTGAATTATTTATTGTGCTTTCCCTCAATATGTTAATAACTAAAAAAAAAAAAGAAAATAAATGAAAAAAGAATGCACCATGATTGTAAGAATTTTTCCTCTCTAGTGTTGATTTTTTTTTTGTTTTTTTTTTTTTTTTTTGTTTTGTTTTTCGAACAACGCGACTGGTTTGTACAACAACATGGATCACGTCAGGTTCTGAAAAAAAAAATCAAAGACTGATAAATTTTCCAGGCAATGCAATCTTGAACAGCTTGTTACTTTATTAGAGGCCTGGACAAAGGGTATATATGCAGGCCAGAATAATTTTGCAATTAATTATTACTGTAATTATGCTAGAAAGCAATCTTAACGTTAAAATTTTTTTCACAGTAATTAAATAAAATTTAATACATTTTTTTCCCAATCTTATTCACAAGCGGTGATTGCGAGAGTTCTCAGAATTCAGTAAAACCAACGCGTCATATACCTAAGGTTTTACTACTGCCAGACTCAGGTGTTGAGACTAAGGGAAACGCGGAAAACCTCAGTACTCTTTACTTTATCATCAACACCAGAAAAATCATGCATAAACTTTTCAAGTATAGTACCCACTCAACGATGTTTGACAATAAGGATCTACGGAGAATCAGATCAGTCAATGGAGTGTATATCCGTGCCATGTTTTTTTTTATAAAAAGTTTCTGGTATGGAATAAAAATTGGATTAATAAAACTGAATTGTATGAATTCTTAACAAAATACACGATGTGTTATCCGTTTGAAGATTATTGAGACGATTTTAATATATAAATAATTAAAAAAAAGTAATAAACAGCAATAATAGTCAGTATTGAGCAGAGCTGTTGATATCGAAGTATAGAAAAAAAATATGTTTATACATCTAAATTTATGAAAGAAATAAGGAAAGTTAGGAAATATCATAGATTTGTGCAAATATATTTAAATGTCTTCGTGTGTAGATCTGTATAATGTATGATGTATAATCAAAATGGCATAACTCCCTGATCGCGCAGCACTATAACGTCTTCAAGATCCAGTAAAACTGGGCAGTCTAGTTTGACATTGGCTCTGTCGAAGAACTGTTTACTGGCCCAGTAAACAGTCGTTGAGCTGTATCCACTAATATTTGTGTTAAATTAACAGGATTAATAATGATATACGAGAATACGTGCGTTTTTACGCGAGTTATCCTCACCCAGCCTTGTTTTGTATTCTTTTGGGTGTAATATTAATTAAAATATTATTTATTTATTTATTTATTTATTTATTTATTTATTTATTTATTTACTTATTTATTTATTTATTTATTTATTTATTTATTTATTTATTTATTTATTTATTTATTTATTTATTTATTTATTTATTTATTTATTTATTTAAATCAGTTGCAAATCTTAATTTCATAAAAAATAAAAAACAATAACATCTATAGTACATTGGGGACTACATTCTCATCCTACAAAAGCACAATATAATCACACTGTAAACATTGTTATTATCATATTTGCATATCAACTGATATTATCACTTTCTATTTAAAAATATCAAATAAATTTTTCAAAAAAATAACATTTACGAAATGGAGTAATAAACTATAGTAACTTAATAGGGTATCATCAATTATGATGGCTGATCATAACCACAGATGGTTTTAAATATTATATATAATGATATTATATGCATTTTCAAAAGTAATTAAAATCCTATAGCAAAATAAATTCTGAGCACTGTAGATTGCATTATTCATAAAATAATGAATAATTTCTTTCTAGTGCTTTTTCAATAAGGCGGGCACTTATATAGATATAAGGAAAAAATTATTTTTATATTTGGATGCATTTATTTACACATGATGACGTTGGAGGATGTGAGGTACATAATTATATACACATGAGATGGGACGAGAGAGATCAGTAGTGACGGTTGATTTTGGCATAGCCGTGGCCATATCCAAGTGACGAGGCGTAGGCCAGGGGAGCTCCGTGGACGTGGCTACCAGCGTAGGCAAGTCCGGGAGCACCATAACCATGTCCGTACACGGCGGGGGCGGCGATGAGACCATGACCGTAGGCAGCAACAGCGGGGGCGGCGTATCCATGTCCGCCATAGACAGGTGCGTGCACGGCATGTCCGCTCTTGGTGACGTGGGCGTTGAAGCCGTTGTGAGAGTCAGCTGTGTAGTGCACGGTGCGGGTGGTACCATCGGGCTCCACAAGACTGTAGTGTCCCTTCACAACGTCTCCGTCGCGGGTCTCGCTCTGGCTCTTCTTGTCGCCGGTGTGTGCGTCAGCCACGCCGTACTCGAACGAGTACTTGGGGTGGGCCTGCAAGGAACACACGTGGGGTTAGAGGACACGTGTCGGCCGCACATGTTGTGCTTGGCACTCACGTAATAATCGGCGGCGTGAGGGGCGAGGTAGCCAGCCTGGGAGAAGGAGACGTGGCACGCGGCCAGCACGCAAAGTGCAGACACCAGCTGTAACGAGGCATGACATTTTAATACACCCCAATGTTTTTATTTTATCTAAAAAATATACTTCCTTCATTTTATAATTTAATATATTTGAGTTAATTTGTAAAGTTTTTTCATTTGAAATACTTCAACATCATGAAATGCAAGGAAGTAATTAATAATTGTTTAAATCGTAAATATTTTCATATATATACCAATTTTAAATAACTACAGGACACTCAAATATAAATATCCCATGCATGATACAGTAGACCCATGCTGTACCTTGACTGAGAAGACCATTGTTGTTGTCGGAGGTTGAGGTGTGATATGACTTCCAACGCGGACACCAAGCTTATATACCTCGCCGTGCGGCTCATTTGCATGCGTTGAGGGCGGGGGCGGGTCACTTTCCTTCACTACCGGTGTGCAGCACTTGTTACATAGCAGCTGGTCAGGGTGGGCGTGCGTCGGACAGCAAGGTTCCGGTCGCGTGCTCTCCCCCTCCTAAGCCCGAGTTAGCTGCAGCATTCCTCAGCACGCCGAGATCGAGAAACTCGGCAGTCGGCCGCCCTTGAGAAGGCCGTACCGCAGATGGAGATATATTGGGAGAGTGTTGCATAATCCAGATTTTATGTACTGCAAGGTAAAAAAGTCTCATTTTCTCATTACTTTTGAAAGTTCATGGTAAATTGAAGGCTTCTGCACGTTTACATAATTAAGTAATTCGCATTTTAAGAAATGAGTACATACGCTGTACTTGCATCACCGTTATTAAACTTTGAACTAGCCTAGCTTGTTTGCTAATTAAATTAATACGGTTTTAAAGAAATTAATTTTTAAAAAAATTGCTTTTGTTGATCAATGCTCCTTCCAATTTTATTTTGTCCTGTTTTCTCAATTTGAAAGTTTCACATTGTAATCGTTTTTGTTGGTATTTTTTAGCTTTATATTTTGAACTCCAGACATTAAAAATAATTTGTTATTTCAATTTGAGCTGTGTCATATATAATATATATACATTTCCTTACGACGCAGTCCTTGGTACAACTGCATCAGGAAAGGATTGGAAATGTGGACTCGCCCACATCCCATGTTTTTTTTCCTTATACCAGGACCAATCTGGATTAACTCTCTCAATGCATAAATGCGTTATTGCATTTATTTTACATAACTAAAAAAAAAAAAAAAAAAGCCTTGATACTTTGATAGATATTATCACAATGGAGTATCGACCTCAAAAATTTTTGTTGCAGAAATGGATAGAGGGTGCAAAGTTATACTACCCTGATTTGTTTCAGATTTTTTAGAGCCCGGCAATTATTTTTAAAAAATTATTGGAAGTTCATTTTGTGACGTCACGTGGTGGCAAGCCCTATACTTTTTTTCAGGAGAGACGCCGCGTGACCTCACAAAATGAACTTTAAATAACTTTTTAAAAATAGTTTAAGGACTCTAAAAAATCTGATAAAATTCACCCTCTATCCATTTCTGCAATAAAAAAAATTAGGTCGATAAATTCTAGAGAATTTTTGTAAAAGTTAATTTTATTGATCTTTTCAAAAGTTCAATCTCCGATTTCATTAATTCACTATCATACCATCATAATGTTTGCAAAAGCTAGGATATCACATTGTCATGACACATCATGACATATATATATATATATATATATATATATATATATATATATATATATATATATACATATAATATAAGTATTTTTTTAAAGGAATTTAGAACGCCTTGCAGACTCGATAAGATGACGCAGAATTATTACAAATTTAATGTCATACAATTTATGTCATGCTCACAGTTATGTTGTAGATTGGGTACCTTCTTTTTCTAAAGTTAATTTAATATTTGATTTAAAAATTTAAATCTGTCCTTCATGTAAGTTTAAGTGGTTCTTATATATAACTTCAATATTAGGTGAAACATAAAATAATCAAAAAAATAGGTTGTAATGTAATAAACAGTTGAATTTTTATTTTAAACAAAGTCATTCTTTTATTTTTTATATCATATAATATATTACTAAATATTCTAAATAGTAAATTCAAATTGTGAGGAAATAAAAAAACAAAACAATAATCGGACTTTACGCCTGAATTTCATTTATTAGTTTTGAATCACAACAATTAATGCAACAAATTTCAGATTCAGAATAGGTTTTATTCTACAATACTGTACATGATTTAAGATTGATTAAATTATAGGCCACCATGTCATACTAGTCTCCTTTATATAGTAATAAAATTACTTCCAAACTGCTCTCATTTTAAAAGTAACACATGGCAGTACTCATTCATTTTGACAATGTGCGCTGTATTAATTTTCCATCAAGCAAAACAGCAATGATTTAAATAATATTCTATCTTAACTATAGTGTACCACAGTTGATCTTCTTGAAAGAGGAAAATATAGTATATATTACCTATATAATATATACAAATGATGAAAGTCGCTGTCTTAAGAATTAAGCTTTTATGCAAATATGGCAGTCCTTTCATATATATATACGGCAAATTGCACAAAATTCAAAACTTGTAGACTCGAAAGATAAAGGGTAAGAGCAAATAAGAAAAATAATATAATTATATTTGGATGCATTTATTTACACATGATGACGTTGGAGGATGATAGGTACATAATTATATACACATGAGATGGGACGAGAGAGATCAGTAGTGACGGTTGATTTTGGCATAACCGTGGCCGTATCCAAGTGACGAGGCGTAGGCCAGGGGAGCTCCGTGGACGTGGCTACCAGCGTAGGCAAGTCCGGGGGCACCATAGCCATGTCCGTACACGGTGGGGGCGGCGATGAGACCATGACCGTAGGCAGCAACAGCGGGGGCGGCGTAACCATGTCCTCCATAGACAGGTGCGTGCACGGCATGTCCGCTCTTGGTGACGTGGGCGTTGAAGCCGTTGTGAGAATCAGCTGTGTAGTGCACGGTGCGGGTGGTACCATCGGGCTCCACAAGACTGTAGTGTCCCTTCACAACGTCTCCGTCGCGGGTCTCGCTCTGGCTCTTCTTGTCGCCGGTGTGTGCGTCAGCCACGCCATACTCGAACGAGTACTTGGGGTGGGCCTGCAAGGAACACACGTGGGTTTAGGAGACACGTGTCGGCCGCACATGTTGTGCTTGGTACTCACGTAATAATCGGCGGCGTGAGGGGCGAGGTAGCCAGCCTGTGAGAGGGAGACGTGGCACGCGGCCAGCACGCAAAGTGCGGACACCAGCTGCAATGAGACATATATAACACGTTAGTAAGTGTACACACTGAGCTAACGTATAACATGTCAGTTGAGTAAGCGTAATCGGTACATTTGCTTTACGAATTTTTAATATTGTTTTAAAATTTACATTTTTCCTTCCAATAAATACTGAAAATCTGTATTAATATTTAATAATATATAATTTAATTTATAGCATCGTTTAACACAAATATTTCAGTACACCCATGCTGTACCTTGACTGAGAAGACCATTGTTGTTGTCGGAGGTTGAAGTGTGATATGACTTCCAACGCGGACACCAAGCTTATATACCTCGCCGTGCGGCTCATTTGCATGCGTTGAGGGCGGGGGTGGGTCACTTTCCTTCACTACCGGTGTGCAGTACTTGTTACATAGCAGCTGGGCAGGGTGGGCGTGTGTCGGACAGCAAGGTTCCGGTCGCGTGCTTTCCCTCCCGAGCTGCAGCATTCCTCTGTATGGTGATTATCGCGCGGAGATCGAGAAACTCGGCCGCCCTTGAGAAGGCCGTATCGCAGATGGAGATATATTGGGAGAGCGTTGCATAATCCAGATTTTATGTACTGCAAGGCAAAAAATTCTCTTTTTCTCATTACTTTTGAAAGCTCATGTTGTATTGAAGGCTCACGTTTACGTAATAAATAATTCACATTTGAGGGAACAATACGGTGAAGGCAAATCGCCGTGAGAGCAGGAAAATAGCATGACTCCGTAAATATATATATATACCATTTTTTTAGTTTCAGAAAAATACTAATATATAATAATTATGTTGTCACTTTACAGAACAAAATTAAAACTAAAAAATATTTTCAATGAACTGTATTCTTTATTATTTACTGAACAATAACTGAATTATAATATGTACAAGCATTATGTTGATATCCAACCAACATTTGGCATTATAATTTATTCCATATTTCGTTAGTTGTTGTGAAACTTGTGAATGCATCACCCTTATAATGACGATGTAATGCTAATTCTTGTGTGCTTACATATACCTGCAGCTAAAAAGTAAGCTATTACAATATATTACATATATAGCGAGAAACTTTGTGTCGTATACAAAAGTGGACGAAGATCTTATGAATATAGTTGTATTTTATATACACAGTAGTAGTATGTGCAAGATAAAAGTTCAATATTAATAAATAAAAATATTATATTAAAACCAAATGATTTTTTAGATTTTACCATTTCAATTGTTTAGCTTTTGACATCTCTTTTAATAAATCAATTTCTTTTATAATGAACGTGAATTAATGACCTGATTATTATCATGATATGTATAATATGAATTCCAATTTTAGAGTATAACATGTTATTGATGGGAAATATTAAGTAAAATGCCTATTCATGAAATTCAATCTGTTATGCTTTTACCACGAAGTAATAATATTTGAAAAATGTAAAATGTTTTTTATTTCCCTTTCTGCAGCACAGTGCAAACTAAGTAATTATATTTTTAGAGTTTGATAATACAATTTTATTCATTATTTATTTCACCCTTAACAAGTACAAAAGAGGCATAACAGTAGGGTGGGGATAATTAACAAAGCATCAAAGACACTGTATAACAAATAAATGGCAGTTATCCTTAATATATGAAAAAAATACAAGCATATAGAGTCAAATTGATATATATATATGTCAGGAATTTTTTTTAATAAGAAAAATTCTTTTGCACTCGAAACAAATTTCTTTTCAGAAAAAAGTTTAACAGAAGCAGGTAACTTACTCCATTCATTTACAGTCCTTAATTAAACCAATTTTGTTCTGTATATCTCAGTTCTCGCTTTAGGAAGAATAAGCAGAACGGCTCCCTTTCGCCCTCTAATTGGTCGTCCTTGCAATACATTGCTAGTAATTTTCAAATCAACACGACCATCTTTCAAAAACTTTCAAATAATTTTTTTTAAAATAGTCTATTGGTATATAGTGTTAGAATTAGTGCAATTTGGAATATTTTTATTATGTATAAATTTCAACCTATTTAAATTTTTTCATATTACCAATAGTGGTATATAGGATGCCAAGCTGGTGCACCAAATACAAATACAGATCTTATTAGAGTGAGATAAGCCATACCATTATATTATATATTTTATGGCCATACCCTGCACTTTAGGAGTACATTCCCTTAAATTGCGTTTCAAAAAACCTAACAACTTGGCAACCAGTCGACGCCGACACGACGCTGGATGAAACGCAAAAATTATGCGCTTCATCCAGCGCGTTGAAGTCTCCAGAAAATTTCATATTTCTTTTTATCAAGAGATATCAGGAGATTTAATAAGCATTAGAAGGTGAGTATTTTATATGTACATGATTTCATTTCTTGTTAATGTTCAGGATTTTGCATATATGTTATAATCAAGCTTACAATGATAATGACATCTCGTGCTAAAAAGTTAACAATTAAGGGGACTATAATTCCAAATATGTTTATATGATTGGCATATTAAGCCAATTTTACATTATTTAAATAGTAAATCATGGTATTCAAAGGTACAGAACTCAATTTTATATTCATAATATTACATTTTACCTAAATTTATTAAGAAAACTTCATCGTTTTTGGTAATATAATATATATTTATTTATTTACTTACATATAATACGTTCGTGGCATAAGGAATATGAGCGAGTATAGATATCAACATCTTAAAAATAAAGAGATCAGTAGTGACGGTTGATCTTGGCGTATCCTTGGCCGTATCCAAGAGACGAGGCGTAGGCCAGGGGAGCTCCGTGGACGTGGCTACCAGCGTAGGCAAGTCCGTGGGCGCCATAGCCATGTCCGTACACGGTGGGGGCGGCGACGTAGCCATGGCTATAAGCAGCAACAGGGGTGGCATAACCACCATATCCGTAAGCAGCAACAGCGGGAGCGGCGTAGCCACCATGTCCATAACCATGTCCTCCATAGACAGGTGCGTGCACGGCATGTCCGCTCTTGGTGACGTGGGCGTTGAAGCCGTTGTGAGAGTCAGCTGTGTAGTGCACGGTGCGGGTGGTACCATCGGGCTCCACAAGACTGTAGTGTCCCTTCACAACGTCTCCGTCGCGGGTCTCGCTCTGGCTCTTCTTGTCGCCGGTATGAGGGTCAGCCACGCCATACTCGAACGAGTATTTCGGGTGTGCCTGTAAGAGAACATGCAGTAAAAATAAAGGTAAAATAATAAGTCATAATCAGGGACGGGGATTTCAGCTGCTTTTAGATTAATTTTCATCGCAAGATAAATTTCGTTTATTTTAAGCGATGAAGTCTATATTATTTTTTAGCACATGAACTTTTCTCTAGAACTCACGTAGTAGTCGCCTCCATAGTGTCCTCCGTAGTGTCCGAGATCTCCGGCCTGGGAGAGAGAGACGTGGCACGCGGCCAGCACGCACAGCGCGGACATCAGCTGCAAGGAACGACATTATTTGTTGGATTTATTACAATTAAAGCACGCTTTTTAAAAGAAAAATAATAATGTATTGACTCTATTGATATAGGATCGTATAATATGTTAACTTGTTGAGACAAAAGTAAGCTGGATAAAAATAATTAGAAACGTAATACACATGCAAGTACGTGTTTCTAAATTTATAAAGAAAATTAGACTAGTGGTTCAGATTTTCTACTAAGAATATTTTTCATTTTTAATTTGTAAAAAAATATAGCATTTTTAGTATTTTAAATAATAACGAACACAAAGTTGCAATATTAGTATATTTTTTTAAATAAGTAGAATGAAAGTGCCACAACCGTATGTGAATGCACGTGTGGTTCGGTGTAATATACGAGTATATGTAATAAATAATAATATTTATCAATAACATGCTTTGCTTTACATTTTCAATATAACATTTTATTGAATGCCAATGGATACTACGTATATTACAGTTCTGTTGTTATTATGCATATAACATTGTATACGTGATCTAAATATTACTATATATAAATAAGTGGATGGATTCAGTGGCTTCACATTATGAATGTTAATCTTATAATTTAATAAATTATAAGATATGCTGTGTAATTATGGAACTGTAAATAACAATATAATGAAGTATATTTATTGAATTAGGTGTATATAACACTAAAACATTATTTGTATTATCTTAGAATCTCAAGCCATAACAATACACATAAAATTAATTTAATCGATTCAACATTTAAATTCAAAATTAGATTTTAACATTGGAATTGTAATGTTAATATCACTTCCTAACGTCAAACACTTTTTACATACCTTGACTGAGAAAACCATTGTTGTTGCTGCTGAGGCTGTGGAGGTTGATATGACTCCTGCTGAGGACCTTAGGCTTATATACCTCTGGTCCACCTGACCATCAAAATAACACCAGCCAAAAATATTGCAACTGGGTGGGGACTTTCCCTATCGGAACTATAATTCAGCATATCGCATGGATCGGAAACACACTGCGCTGCTGTACGTAAGCCCCCTCTCCTGTAAAATATGCGACTGTATTGGAAATCGTCATTTCAAACTGATCGTGCAACGTTGAGAAAATTTTGTATGTTATTATAAAAAAAAATTGTTTATATACCTGAACTAATTGTAATTGTATGTTATAATATAAAGTATAAAAAAATTATTATTGATTACGTTTAACCAATGGACCATATCATTATCATTCTGATTTTTTATTTCAACAATTTCACCTATTATTATAATAATGTTACAGCTTAACAAAGCATTCAATATATATATTTTTATCTTTTACTCACAAGCTTTAAAGCATCAATTACATTTGCAAAGTTGCCCATAGGACCGAAGTTGAGTTTGCCCATATACCTCGCATGGGCATATCCGGTTCCGGTTCTGTCCCGGTAGACGCCCTATCGGCTTTTTTTTTTTAATTGTAACCATTAATTGTTTTAGTAAATAATGGATAATGGATGAACCCACATAAAGGGTTTCTTATGATGAAAGTTGTCGAATGCATTTCAAAATGATTTTTTTTTTAATATTTATACCAAAAAACCTATCATGCATTATTTATACAAAATTACTACAAGGAAATAAAATTAACTTCATGTGCATGGAAAAAGTATGAGAAAGCAGTGTATTATATAGGCATGGTTGACAAAACTATTTGATTTGTTTCAAAATAGAAATTAAGTTGTAATTATGCAAACACAAATCGAGTAATTAAAACATTGTATTATTAATATTATAACATTCCGATATTTGTTTTTATACTGCAAGTTACAACTGCAACTAACTTAGAAAAAAAATTAAATTCAATCAATTATTTACCTCTCAACTCAACTTTTATTTGTTTAAATTTGAGAGCTTTAACTTTTATTAATTTTACACCTCGGGACAGCAAGAACTTTACACTTGTTCTTTTTCTGAGCATTGTCTTGCAATCTATAATATGCAAAAAAAAAAAAAAAAAAAAAAAAATTGTGAATTTAAAACTTTTTTAGAGGTTTCTAGATTGAGTGATCTTCTTATTTATATCTCTCAGCAGTCTGCTCCAACAAATTAAACGGCATGTTAGAGCTGTGCAAATCTTCAGTTCGTCATTTCTCACCCAATGCATGAATGTTATAAAAAATGCATTCATATTTTGTATATTCAAGGTGTGGAAATTATACAAAGTTGCAAATGAATATCTATGAGAATTATTTGATAGCATGCAATTAATATAACTTGGACCGATAGTATAAGAATAATATTAATATATTCCATTAAATATAACAATAATTTATCATTTGATAGAATGTAGTCATGCTGGTATAATACTGAATTCATACACAATGCAATCAACTTAATATGTATACAATCAATATAATCACGAATTCACAAAGCATTGATATTTTAGCAGCTTATAAAATTTTAGCTATTAATTAAGATGAAATGATAAGCTTCTCTCTATATATAATATATTCCTTAATTTTTTTATGAAAATCATATGTATTATCATTCTAAAATCCCACCTTGTTAATTTCAATTTATATCATAATGCTTTTTACTACCTGAACGTAATATCCAGCTGTATAACAAATTACCAATATAGTTAAAAAATGTACAAAAATACCAAGATTTCAGATGATTGGTTCAAATATTTCTCCGTCATAATTAAAAATTGCTATCACTCCTCTAAACCCTTTTCGCAAAGAACGTCAGAAAATTGTATGTAATATGTGTATTGCCTTTTGGATGTGTTATAATGTTTTGTTTATTTTACCTGTTATTATAATATAATATATTATGCACAAATGTACTTGGAATTGGATGAATACAATAGTTGAATTGAACTGCTAATACTAAGTATGTGCTCTCATTACTTTATTACCATGAAAGTTGCGAGCAGGATTGATTGGATATATCGAACTGCTCGCATTGTAGCTGTCTGTATGTCGCAATGCATTACACTACACGGTATTGAGGAATTTACTTGAAGAAATGAACTCTCTTGACTTTCTTGTAACGAGAAAATACAGTAAATACTTCCTCGGAACACCCTTACTAAAAATTGTTTACAACAAAACTTATAAGGTAACAACGTTTCTATTCAAGTTTTGTAATGAACATTAATATAAAAATAGTGTTATGCATTATAAATATAGGCTAACTTATCAAATATTATGATCAAAGAAAATTATTTTGCTATAATATATAATAACTCATGCATAACATTTCTTATATTATTAGTCCTTCGTAATAACATTATTGTATTTTGTAACATAATAATTTCATTTTTTTACATAACATAACAATATTTTTTATTTCTATATATTTCATCAAGTGTGAGTAGGTGTACAAATTTTGCGTTTTCTAATCGTTTTGGTGAACGGCGTGACAAAAATGCAGCGGCCCTGTACACGCTCAATGCTCACTACTGACCGACTCAATACAAAGAAGAAAATGAGCGGAGGCGTGCGCGCAGTGAAGCGTGTAGTGCACGCGCCGTGACCTCCCGCTGTGCTGCAAAGGTCACGTGACTCACGTGGTCACCAGGTCAACGGTCGTGTTTACATCTCCGTGTCTACATGACTTCTTCATCAGCTGATTGCATCGCAAGGAATTAATTACGATGTTTTTATGTGCAGCTCTCTACTTGTTTTTTTTATTGGTTTTATTGGAGAACAATTCCCAGACCATGCATATATATATATATATATATATATATATATATATATATATATATGAGGAATGTGGGTGTATTTATACTTTTATAGGTATTTATTTCAAAAGTTATTTTAATTCTTCTACTAGCATAATTTTACTATGGTTATTTTGATTAGTGATAACTCATCAATCTCATCATTACATGAATTCGACGAAAGTTGGTACTTTTGGTCAACTAGAGACTTATATACATAGATTTCCTAAAATAATATTCTCTAGTACATACTGAAGTAAAACCGAAGGGTCATTGTAAAATGCCTTGACCCCAGTTTTATTAGTTTCATAATTATGCCCTTAATTTTTTTCCCCTTAAAATTTTATATGTTGGACAGATTATCTAATTTTTACGATGGCCCTTCGTTCAATCAGGTGTGTTCATCATCCAGGACATCGAGTATATGATTTTCATGGTTCCCTTAATTATTTTAAACATTAAATGCTGCATTATGACATATTAGAGTAAACGATCACGTCATTGAACAATGTGGTAAGCTGGCAACTGTAGCGTCGGTGTAGTTATACTCTCTATTATATTACATTACATTATATTATATTATATTATATTATATTATATTATATTATATTATATTATATTATATTATATTATATTATATTATATTATATTATATTATATTATATTATATTATATTATATTATATTATATTATATTATATTATATTATATTATATTATATTATATTATATTATACTATACTATACTATACTATACTATACTATACTATACTATACTATACTATACTATACTATACTATACTATACTATACTATACTATACTATACTATACTATACTATACTATACTATACTATACTATACTATACTATACTATACTATACTATACTATACTATACTATACTATACTATACTATACTATACTATATTATATTATATTATATTGTAATTATTATACAGTCTAGTATATATAATAAAATTTATATTTCAGCTAATAGTTATAAATAACTTAAAAATTAATAAAAAAAACATATAATATCTATTTTTATCACTTTCTCTACCCAATACACCTCAAGTTTAAACAAGATTAATAGATTTGTCGAATAATTCATGATTTTATTATTAAAAGAGCTATTTATATAATAAATATATATATAATTATAATATAACAATGCCTCTCACGTTTTAAATTATCTACATCACTTATTTAATAAAAATGTCATTAAATTTGAAATGGTTTACTAACACTACAATTTTAATAGAGACATTGTATGATATAATATGAAACATAATTCGGTAAAAGAAAAGTAAAAAATTATTACGTTATTTAACGTATTTTTTCAGTGTTACGTATGTATATAGAGAGTGTTTTATAACATAAATTTGTGGTTTTATAGATCCAGGCTTACAAATTTTTAAAGACTTAAATTAATAATAATAACGAAAAAAACATTCAAATTTTCTGGTCTAATAAATTTTTTTCAAGGGAAAAAATTGTTTATAGTTTCCATTAAGATGTAATTTAATTTCATTTTGAAAAAAAAAGTGCTCAATAATATAATAGGTATCTGCTTGTGCAACTATTTTTTGTTAATTTCTGAAGTGCAGCTAAGAATGTGACGTTTTTTTGTATGCTGGTCCACTGTTCTTGTTGACTTTCTATACGTTTTTCGTGGTCTTCATACATAACCGTGAGAGATGTAGCTCGGACTGTCACGTAAGCGCACACTTCATGCATGTCAATTATTCGTGTCCCATGGGAACGCTGTCACTTTTTCCAGCAACAAAGACTACACAAGACGTGTATTTCAAGTCAAAACAATAAAACAAAGTGGTAAAAGCGCTTCTCTCAATGCTGTCATAAAGCGTTCCACACGAATTTTTTTTTATTCATATAAATGGGTCAAGCCATACATTCTACGTAGAATGCATTGGTCAAGCTATTGCGCCATTACTGGCGGTACTACGAACTATGCAGGCAGTTATTTAAATAGTAAATATCATTATATAATATTATTTATTACATCTCCATGAGTTTGCTCCATGTGTGAAAATCACAATTGAAAATTTATATTTTTGTATGGTCATGTAAGCCATGTAATATTGATCACGGAAGTTCAATTAAAAGATTGATTTTGTGATTTCTGAGCTTTTGGAAAAAAAAAAGTCGAGAACTAATTTTAAGACTTTCACATTGATCAATTTTTTAGTAGTTTTAACAATAGCTAGGTAGTTTTAAATAATGTTTGGCTGCTATTTTTTTTTAATTCACTTATATTAATGAAAAGTGCATTTTTTTTTCTTTCCTTCAGCTGCACATTCCATAATGATTTCAATTTATTATATAGCCATTTTTTAGAAGTAGAGTACCACTTATTTATTTTATTTGTCGTACCAATTTTAGAGGTACAACAATACTTTATTGTCATTTCATGTACTAAAACATCAACAAAAACAAGCATAATAGCAAACATAACAGCAAGCTTTTAGTAAGAAGAAAATATCAAGAGTGTTTCAAATATAATAGAAGCGTCACAAATATAGTTAATATTTAGATGGAATTGAAGACTGAATATGAGACTCGAAGTTAATTCCCAAATTTGTGTATATTTTTAAATAAATTGCAATTTAAATATGAAACAGAAATATATTCTGAGAAAATTGTTGTAGTTGGGGGTATACATTACTGTCTTATTTTAACAAATATTTAAAATTTTAAAATAATGCAACTTTTTTAGTACCTTTAATCGCAAGTATGGAGTATTTAAAACATTAAATATATTAAATAAATATATTTATACATAACAGAAGAATAAATTTTTCTTATATATAATTTATTAATTGCTTTACAACAAAAATTTTAAATTATAAATCACAGAAAAGGCTTAATAACAGTTTGACTTTTGACTAAAAGTAACAATTTTGGCCGGGTATAAGCATAAATAACAAGTAGCATAATCAAATATATCGAGAGACTTTAGCATGATTAATAATGTCCACCATTTCCACCTCCTCCCCCACCCCCATGACCTCCTCCCCCACCCCCGTGACCCCCGCCCCCGTGACCTCCTC
Source organism: Siphlonurus alternatus (assembly GCA_949825025.1). Classification (NCBI taxonomy): domain Eukaryota; kingdom Metazoa; phylum Arthropoda; class Insecta; order Ephemeroptera; family Siphlonuridae; genus Siphlonurus; species Siphlonurus alternatus. The sequence continues at coordinate 23,774,764 of OX463780.1, read as the reverse complement.
CCCCGCCCCCGCCCCCGTGACCTCCCCCAGCTGGGTGCTGACTGCCCCCGGTACGCGAGACCACGGCGTTAAAACCGTTCTTCTTGTCTGCGGTGTACGTGACAGTGCGGACTACGCCATCAGGCTCCACGAGGGAGTACTTTCCCTTCACCACGTCGCCCTCTCGACTCTCGCTCTGACTCTTCTTGTCACCGGTCTTGGGGTCGGACACACCGTAGTTGAAATCGTAAGAAGGGTAGGCCTGCAGCAAATGCAATATTAATTGATGCACCCATGTTGTCATATTATGTACACGCTAGAAGAATATAATTATACCTTTTTTTAATTTGTTTATTCACTTTATTCATAAAAATACAGATAAGATATTATACAATATACATAATATTTTTTTTTAATTGTAACGATAAAAAAAATATGTACAAGAATCACTTTCTTGTTTTATATTAATTGATGAAATAAAAAATAAAAAAAGCACATTGTAATTAATTAATTAAAAAATATTTAATAACTGAACGTGATAAAATATTAATAAATTTCAATTCATAAAGAAACTTTGGTTACCTGTTTGAAGAAGTTTATTGTTTGACTTTAACTTATGACCATATTGTTCTGATATATATATATATATATATATATATCAGAACCATTAAAATATTATTTAGTACTAGAAGTAAGTGGACCTCTTATCTTCTCTTCTTATTAAGTAATTTATAAAAAAAAATATATATATATACCGGAAAGTAAATTATCTGTGTTACAACATCTGGCATATGCCATTTGCTGCAATCTCACACAATCTTTAATTTTGTTATACTAAAATAGATGAGAACAAGGAAAGAAGAATTTGAAATGACATACCATGGCATGAAATAAAAGAGGAAACTGCAGTATATTTGTATGAATTATCATAATAATATATAATAATAATGATACAAATATACTGCAAAAGCCATTATTATACTTCAAAAATCTAATAGAACTGAAGTAAATATCGGGTCCTACACAGCCTATAGTACTAAACGTATGCGATTATACAGTTTTAATTTAGAAACGATTCTTAGTCTTTATCATACGAAAGCATACGATACGAAAATGTAGCTCGGCTATACATGATCACATAGGTTCTTAATTTTTAAAACATGCTCCGTATACTTTGCAATTGATGAAGATAGCTACACAAATTTCCCTTACTGAAATTCGATTAATTTTATTTTTATACTTACGTAATAGTCAACGTGGTGGTAGCCCCCACCCCCTCCTCCGTGTCCACCCCCATGTCCTCCCTCCCCTCCGCCATGACCGCCCCCGTCGTCATGTCCTTCTCCACCTCCCCCGCCATGGCCTCCTCCACCGCCCCCATAGCCGCCGCCCCCACCACCATAACCTCCAGGTGAGGCATGGACGTAGAATACGAGCAACGCCAGGGCTGCGACACTGAGGACCTGAAACAAAGGGTGAACAGCATTTAAATTAGGAAAAGTCAACATTCTTACAGTAAAAATTGAGAATTTCAAGAAAGCTAGTTTATAAAACACTGTTTTAATTTATACACCAAATATAAGAATAAATATCACATTAGAAATAGAAAAATTATGTTGTTTTGGGATGTTAGTCTTAGTTGTACCAGTAATTATCACTTTACCTGGACTGAAGCCATGCTAACTGATGCTGGGAGGTGAATGGTGCTCTCCCTTGCCCCGGGTGACTCTTTATACTAGTTCTTTATTCCGGTTCATCGGCGCGCGGCGAGCAATGAGGCTTAGCCGTGGACGATGCGACGGACGTGATACGGATCATCGCAAGTTGTCTGCAAGTTCATCCATCACCGGTCGTCACTCGGAACCAAGCTCTCTTTCCATTTTAGTTCTGCTGTTAAAATGAAGTCGACAAAAAACAGTAACGTTTTAACATTATATATTTTTAATTAAATGACCGAAAAAACTTTTGTTGAACAAATTCTGGGAAATTGTCATATAGAGAAAGACATAGTATAATCATTATGATATTGTTACTAAAAATATAATTAGCTTTATTAAATTAAGTAGCATTGTGTGAAATTAATTTAGTTAACAATGGGAAAATGCAGAGCAAAAAAGTTTGTGTGCAAATCTCTGGTATTCATTATTCTTGTCAAAATTTAATATGCTGACAATGGAAATCAGCATTTTTTTATTTTCATTTTTGCCCTCATATATTTTTTAATTCAAGAGCAAATAATTCTGTTTTGATGTATTAATTGAATCTGCATGTATTTTACTTCGTTTATTTAATTAAAAATTTAGAAAGTTTAGTTTTAGTTTATACTTTATTTATATATCATCAGATTCATAACTATTTATGTTACTTTTAGCAGAAGAAAAATAAAATAATAGGTCTTTTCGTAAACCCTCTACCCAATGTCAGGATTTGTATATACACAAATCCTGGCCCAGTGTACACTTTCTGCACCCGATCGACCGTATGCACTTGGACACAAGGTCGATTGGATGCCGAAAGTGTACCCCGAGCAGAGTTTACGATCAGATCACGGTATAACAGACCTAATATTATAATAATATAAATAAATCACGCGGGAAGAAGTGATATGTCCACAGATTTTTGCATTGCATCTCATGATCTGAAAAAAAAATATATATATAGTATAGAATAAATTATACTAATCTATTTTTAAAACCAACAAATCCTTCAATATTTTCTTTCCTTACTAAACACAATATATAGAAAGAGACAAAAGTTATGCATTATATATATATATTATATATATATATATTATATATTATATTATGACAATAATCAATAAATAAGTACATAGCTAATTCCGTTCTAATAATAATCTTGGAGACTGCCATGGAGAACATTTCAATTTCCATTTACTATTAATTTCCTAAAGAATTTAATTGAACTGCTGAAGACATGAAACTTATTGGAGGAGCACTAAACACATAATTGATAATATATAATTATAAGATACATATTATATCAATTACGTTTAGTACAATAGCAATTAAGTGTTGGACAACGTTGACTTAAAAAAGAAAAAAAAATCACTCTTCAAAAATTATATACAATATAGCTTATGTTCTACTAATTTATTCTGCGTTCTGATGTGATATTTCACATGATATTCCATGTACAAATTTTTTTTTGTTCTTGCTCGAGTGATCGAGATCATTACTAATATTTCCCTGCAGATGGTGGGTGGTCGCAAACAACTACACAGCGACCGAACGAGTCAGGAAAATGGAAAGTATAAGAAAATAAAAATCATCTTATGACTGAACTATTATAATTTTTATCTAATAAGTATACATAAGCTTATTATATATTTTTTCGATGAGAAAAAGAAGATAAAATAATTATAAAAAGTATAACAATATATCCTTGGGAATAATTTTTATGCGTATATATAGTGGAACTCCAATCTATTTGTATCTTCCGACTATAAAACAATTTTATATCTAAATTAACTTTTTCTCTTTCCGCCTAGGTGAATTTCAAGCGCATTTAATTGGACTACACTTTCTCTACAGTTGTTAAAGCTAGTTGCTGTTTCGTTGAGACAGATTAAAGAATAATTACGTAACAAAATATTTTGTGTAATAATAATTTGAGTAATAATAAATAAAAATTTTCATAGCAAAGATTAATTTTAATACTCATGAAAATCGTGAGTCTTGACAAAAGTCAAGCGTTCCGTATGATCAACTTTTTGCGTCCACAATTTCCTTCACTCGACGAAGCATGAAGCTTTTCTTTACTTGTTGTTATTGTATTATTATATAAAATAGATTAATATTGTTGTCAACTTGAAATACTGCAGATAAATATTTTACTAATTTATTACTGACAAAAATATTAACTGCATAATTATAAAATCAGTGCTAATTGTGGAGTGTTGCATAAAATAAAGGATCAGCGAATATTGCCCAGCATACATCAAATGGTATGTAAAACAAAAATAGTTTATAATTATTATTATTTAATTAATCGTCCCTTTCAATATAATTGAAGGATAATATCGTGTTTATTTTTTAAGGAGTGAAATAAAATTACTGAAATTACTTAATTATTTCTTGTTAATGCTGAAGTTGATGACAGTTAAAAGTGTTCAAGAAATTTAGAGTACACAAAAACCAGTGAAAAACCCTTAATTAATATTGCAAATTTGCTACCATGTGGCACATTTATATGTCATGTTACATAATTTTTTTATGGCTTCATGCATTTATAAAGCATAACATCATGTTAGTCATGTATTATAGCTTATACAATAAATTTTTATTTTTATTTATTTATTTAATAATTTTTACAAATATTGTCCAGCAGAGATTAATATAAATAATCTCATTAGCTGATGCAAAATTTTACAAGAATTAATTTTTCTTCAAGTAATAAATTCAAAATTATATATATATATATATATATATATATATATATATATATATATATATATATATATATATATATAAATATGAGATATTGAACTTATAATATTATACTAAGTGATATGTGTATTTGTACATGCTTATATCCCATATATTATAAATATAATGAAGATCGATAAAATTATGGTGTATCGTATTACATTTCAATTTTCTTAGCATCGTATTTTTTTCCTGCTAATCGTTGTGTTTTGTATAATATGCCATGAATATATCATTTGTTTTTATTTATATTATAGTGTAATATATTTTATGCATTAAAAAATATATATTTTAGGCATTTTATATAATATTTTCAGTATTTTAATTATAAATTATATAAATATGTTTCAGAAAAAAATATATATTATATATATTACTATTATTTAGTACAACACACAAACTACATAAAGTGATGTAATTAATGAATTGTGTAATGTTGTTAACAAGAGCATTACGTTGGCTTTCCCTTTCCTGTATCAACCTGCTGAAGGACCCCAATCAGTAGTGACTTGGTGGTGCCTGGCGGTGCCGCTCTCTGACTGCGCATATATTGTCTGCAGCCCTAGCTTATAGCTCCTCCTTGCCGGCTCGCCACTGCATTCGATGCACTCTACGAGTCAAGAGTTAAAAGCTATACAATACTTGTTTAGTCAATTAAAAAATAATCAGTATAATATATTAAAAAATTATAGTAACATATTTAATTTATTATTGCATACACATGATTTTATTAATTGCAGTTTGTTTTATTAAAGTGTCACATATTGGACATGCAGCTGATGATTAATGTAATATATATATATATATATATATATATATATATATATATATATATATATATATATATATATATATATATTATATATTACATTTATTTACATGATTTGCCATATATTATAAAATTGTGACAGATCTATGCAAATAAAAGCCATGCAATTAATTTAATTGCGATAGAGGTTCTTCATTATTTTCGGAGATATTTAAAAGTATAATTTCGATCTATTATTCAGATCTGCAGCCCATTGCACATGGGTTTTATAATCTCGTATTATACACCATTATCATAGTGTACTGTAAAAATGAATGAAAGAAGTCCCTCTATATGTTATACATAAAATTTAAGGCACACTCTGCACATGTTATGAGGCTTTATTTCTTGTTAAATTTTTGCTTAAAATGTCCTGCATTAATTATTTGCTGCTCGAGTGAATAATATCAATGAATGAGCCGAACATCGGACCATAATTTCATCATAGATTTATCATGTACTAGCTATCATAATGATCCATGGTAGATCGAGGTCACTGTGGATACTAGTATACGTAGCATTTAATATAAATTTATTATATATTGAATTTTTATTATTTATTAGCTGTATGACCACCATGTTTTTTTTAACATTTTTCCATGACATATATATTATATAGTTTATATATTATTATACAGAAGAAATTACTCAGAATAATGAGCTATTTGCATGATTACCACGAAGTAGACTTTAAAACCACAATCAAGTGCAATCAAGCTCTAGCTTGCTATCTGCTACATCATGCAGGTGCATAATCCTAACATAATCATAAAAATCATTAAAGCTCATTATTCGCTGGATGAGAAACAAAATACTTTTTTTCTTATTATAAATATATATATACTATATTTGAAAATTATACGCGTAAAAACTAAATTTTGTATTTGCTTTTACTCTGTATAATTAATTATTTAAAATATAAAATGTTTTTTTATGAAATTCAATTAAGGCAGTCATGTTGTTAGCTATCTTATAGTTACATAGCATAAAACATACATAAATGTATAATATACTATTTAATAATATATATATATATATATATATATATATATATATATATATATATATATATATATATATATATATATTATACTGTATAATAATTAAGTTTTAATATTCTAATTGTGGGATTCTATAGAACATACCTGTAGAATATTAGAATATATGGCACTATTTCTTAAAATAGTGAGCATAATCAAAAAGGTAACAAGTTTAAAAATTTTAGAGATATTTTATTTTTTTATTTGAGTTTACAAGATTAAAAATTAGAGCATGTTTTGCTAATTTAAGCTGCTGTTTCTTGTGCAACAATTATAACATTGCCAAAATATAGAATAATTATGCGTTTTTTTTTTTTTTTTTTACTCATAATTCCACATTCAGCTTATTGTTGGATTTAATAAAGGCCAGCTCAGGATAAATTCTATTTATTTTTACAGGGAGCTGTAATTCACATTATTTTACTTTTTAATAAACATGCACATTATTTGCTACTTTTGCTCTCTAATCTATAATGCAAATATTGTATAAAATATTATAATAAAGCTATGCAGCAGAGCCTAGAAATAGCAACTTTTGAAGTACTATACTTTGAAGACCACATCCTTTTTTCCTTTCTAGTTAGACAGCATTTTTATACATTTTTTTTAATGTTTACAGGTAATATTTTATAGCTTTCATGACCATGGAATAAAAAATTACATAAAGCTTACTTTAAAATAATATTAATTTATAAAAGGAGATATGATATCACTAAGATACTGTACAGCAATTTAATGAAATATTATTAATTTTATGAATAAAATTTTAGGACATTAGCAAATTCTGCAAGCTGTTTAAGATATAAAACATGACATTAATTATTTCCTCTTCTTCAGGTCCTCAAAGCGTCGTGTGAGATCGTCAAAGTCTATCTCATCATTGCTTGTATTGGCGGGGCCTGGGGGAGGGAAGCTGTCAGTAGGCACCGATGGTAGCTCAGGCAGCTCCTGGTGGTTGTCAGGCGTCATCTTGGCTCGAGGAGCAGGCTTGGGTAGGTTGGCACTCTGTGACATGCGAAAGAAAGAAATTAGTAAAAATGCCATAGTGGAAACAGAAATTATGATAGAACTACAATGGACCAGATAATCCTTTCAAAATTCATTCATGCAAAATATAACTGTTCTATGTGATAGAGAAGAGGTTACAGTTCTACTTGCTCTTTTCACTGCCTAAAGTATAATATAATAAAAAATTAAAGTACTTGAACAAGAACAAAATAAATAGAGAGCAATGTTTCTGAAATGAAAAATTCATTTTTTTTTTTTTTTTTCAACCTTATTGGAGTTCTTATAAGCAAGAAACCTCTACCTTTGTGAAAAATCCAAAACCATATGGTTGATATAGAAGAACCATCATATATGTACTCTGTGCTGTCGCTTTGATATGGCAGACAAGCCAGGAATGAGCACAAAGCCCGAAGAAACAGCAGGTGCGACACGGATAGGCAGGTTATAAAATTCTATTAAATATGTATTTATAAAAAATAACATAGAAAAATTTTGTCAAGTTAAATCAATACGGGAATATGAGAAAAAATATTTTTCTTAAAAAAAGTTAACAATTTATAAATAAATGATCAGTGATCAGCTGCAATACTTCTCATTTTTTTCTTTCTTGCATTCCTTTGCTGCGAATAATATCAAAGGAGATGATGAAGACATTAAGAAAAAGAGGTGGAATAGTGGGAGTAATGTGATAGATAAAATAGGTAAAATTAAAATAATTATTTTGTTTCCCTGGCATATACTTTTTTTTTTTTAACATAACGTCACTGTATAATAGCGCATAAGAAAATTGAAGTATTTTATTTATAAATCATAACATTGTACATATTATCCGTGTCCCACTTGCCTGTTTCTTCAGGCTTTTTTGCGCATTTCTGGCATACTATTCCTGCATGCCGCTTCAAAGCAACAGTGCAGAGTATATGATGGTTCTACTATAGCAAAATGTATAAAGCATGTGCAGGCAGTGCAAAGTGAAGAAAGGAAGCTTGACTTTAATAAGTGACAATTGGAACAGCTGAAGGCAATAATACATGCTTTTTCTCTCTCTTTTTTTAAAAAGTTAGCATATATTATATAGAGCTAAGCGTGCATGCTTCAAACTTTAATGTATACTGTATATTTACAATTTTCAAGTATCATTATCACTTATTCTTTGCATGGTTAATATACCTGCTTATTAGTATCAGCAATGTCAGGCGGAAAGCTTGAGTACGGAGGAGGGGGCTGTTCATTATCAGGCATTGGTACAATGTTCAGTGCCTTATTGGTTGGTTTCTCAAACCCCATTGATCCTTCTGGTTTGTTAAACCCCATGGCATTCTCATTGGTCGGGGGAATGTTGTACGAGAGAGAAGGACCAGGCATCGAGTATGGAGCGTTGGGGGCTGCTGACGGCAGCGGTGGAGGCTTAACAAAGCCGGCAGCACCTTCTCCCATGTTTGTAGGCGATGGAGCCTAGAGGACAAGGAAATAATTAGAAACAGTAAAAAATACAATGGGAATTTTGATAGTTTACGTAAAAATTATCTCGAAACACTACAGTATATAATATAGTTTGACATGAAATTCACAGAAAGTTTTTTTCAGCACTTTATAATGGAAAAACTTTTGTTGTTAGCAATGGAGCATGAGTAATAAAATCTGGCAGGCTAGTCCTTCAAATGCAACTTTAAATTAACTATGCAACTAAATTATTCTAATTGTGTAAAAACTCAGTTTATATTTTTATTTACAAAATGTTCACTATATTCCTGATGACGTCAAGTATTTTGTTTTAATTTTAAGTTGAGATAACAGCCACATCCTGGTGTACTTACAACATATGAAATAGTGTCTAATTTATGCTTTGTGTGTTATCGTTTCACCCTACAGAGTCTAGTGAGTATTTTACTTATTTATAATATATAAACAAAACAAAATTAGAGTAGAAGAAGAAGCATGTTGCTTAAGTGGATTCTAGATTGTAGCCAGCATGCATACTTACAGGGTAGTTGAAGGGCTGGAAGTCGGAGGGTGAAGGGCCAGAGTTTGGTAGCTGTGGTGGCTGCGGGAAGCCAACAAAACCAGCAGGTTCCGGCATGCCTCCTCCTCCCCCACCAAGGTTGTTGCGGTCGTTGTTAAGATCAATCAGCAGGGCATCCAACCCAGTTGTTTCTTCATCTTTCATCACCTGAAATAACAACGACTGTCAGTTCTTGTTGCAGGGAGGAAAAGATACTCCTAAATAAAAAAAAATTAAAAATGAAATAAAAAGTTTAGAACTTGGTGTTGGTACAATATTTTAGTACAAATATTTTTCTTAATTATAATCTGTAAACTGTATATACGTACCGGTACATATAATACTGTCATACAATCATCATACATAATAGAGACATGTTTTTCAAAGCAATTTAACCAAAATCTTTGTCTAACAAGAATGCATTCTTTCATGATAACCCACTCACCTGGGGATCAGGTTCGTAGTTGACATTGTAGTTCTTGGCGATCTCAATCAAGTACTTCTCCACAAGCAGCTTCGGGGGCGCCTGGACACTCAGCTTGTGCTTGAGCTTCTCGGAAATGGTTCCTACTCCTTCTTCGCGACAGGCCTACAAATTTACACAAGTTCAAATACAGGGCAGATGAACCTCTTGAGTGTTTTTTTGTAAATGAGGAGTACATAAATGTCACAAATTGCAGTTTTTTATGTTTTTTTAATGAAGAGAACAATAGCAACTTCTAAGTTTGACCTTTTAGTTTTTTCTGATACTTTGATCTTTTTGGTGGCAAATTGCAAATATAGTGATTACATAATATACAGTACATAGACTACATACTAATATATGTATTTATACAATAGTGAAAATGTCATGTACGTATTCCATAGAAAAATATTAATCGACTGTATTCATTTTACTAATTGATTTCAAAAAATATTTATGATTGATATAGAATTATATACCAACATTAAAAGCTCAGGATATTAATCCTGAGTTTTACAGCACTGATGCTATGACATGTAAACATTGGTGCCTGCCCCAATTGGATAGATCCAATGTTAGAAATGTTTTAACTCGCCAGGCTGTTCACGGCTTCCACCATCTAATTTGTAAATCTTCTGGTTATCATAAAGCTGAACAATCTTGTGTATGTAAATTATGTAATGAATATTGTAGCCAATATCATTTAAATATCTGTAAATCTAGAATTAAGCCTATTAGCGATTATGCCAGGGGAGATTTCATATAGTCTATAGATTTTGAATAGCAATGAAGCAATAAGTTTTTTTATTCTATCTATTTTCTATGTCATATTTTGTTTTATATATGTGATTATATATATGATATATTATTATTATGATGTAACAGGCTGTTAGTATCATCTGTTATTTTATTTTATATTGTTTTATTATCATTTTCTATTGTTCTATTATTCTGTAACTATTATATATGTTTTGTATGTATGTTTTATGTGTTCTATTGTAATGTTTTTCTATAATGTATGTTTCTAGTGCTGTTAATATGTACACTTTCTGTGTTTAATAAAAGACTAATAATAATATACCAACATTGAAATATATTTCTGTGTGTTTTGCTTATATTATATACAGTACTTAAAAATTCGTCTGCTACGCCCCTTTTATATATATATATATATATATATGTGTGTGTGTGTGTGTGTGTGTTTTTTCGACTGCAGCAAGCCATCCTGGGGACGGATGGTGTGTGTCCTGTCCCAAGATTACTCTACATAAGGTTTGACGCTCCGCCGTCTTGGCGCAGCTTTTGTTAGGGCCTGTGACGTCACGACCAATCACCGACTGCCACGAAATAGGCACGGAATTGACACTTCTCTCTGATTGGTTCAAATACTGAACGAAAATGGGAATCCAAGCGTCAAACCTTATGGAGAGTAATCTTGGTCCTGCCCCACGATTTTGCCAGCACATTACCGTCTGCTTACTCCACCGCACGTCACTATGATCATCATTTAGAATTCCTCTACCTTCAATGTACGTACCTGAGAGTATGGTTTGCCATACTTTGCTGACAGTTGCTCTGCAATGACTTTTAGCTCTGCTACATCCGTCTGGAGTCTTGGTGCAACCCATATTAGACTGGATATGGCTTCTGCCAGTCCCTCATCAAGTGTCCTGAAGGAAATGAATATTTACATTACTTACAAATTGACAGTAATTTATTGGCATAATTCTCTCTAGAGGCAACCAGACTCAAGTCACTCAAGGATGATTCATAATTATATGCATCCCGGTATACGCATAAAATACAGCATGTACGGTATGCATTCTGTACTGTATGTATAGCATACATAATCATACTTACTTCATCTGCTGAATTAAGCCGTAGCGAGCCAAGAGAAGATCACAATACATTTCCACAATTTCCATGGCTTCAACCAAGTAATCCTCACGTATTATCTGCTCCACACGAATTTTTGCTCGTTCATATTTACCAGCAGCAATATAATCAGCTATTTCCTTCCTTGCTTTCTGTGCAATTTCAGTTTTCTTTTTCTCCAATAATTTAAGTCTATTAATTGCTAACCTTAAGTTGGTCTTTAGTTTAGCATAATTGCAACCACTAGAGAACATTTTTTTAGCTGTCGTTCGCTAAAATCACACGAAAATTTGTTATTTCACCTTCTTATTTCAGTCAGATGACGTTTGGGTGAACATCAAACATGAATCATAAACAGGTGATGCAAAAAAAAAAAAAAAAAAAAAATCGAAGCAGTTGCGCAGTTGTCATGAGAAAAGCGGTAAAAATTTGAATGTTTCCTTTTTACAACCAATAAGTCCAAAATTAAGACTATCTGCATGATCATGCAAAAACAAAAACCAGAGACCATATCCTATGTTTTATGGACAGAACATTTATAATGAGTTTCAGAGATTCCATGGTTTCTGGGATGGTAGTGGTAGAGTGTCCTTGGTGACAGTCGGACAGTGGCTGCATGGCATGTCAGTCGGTTATAATGTCCCGCACAGGGAACCATGAAAACCTTTATTCTGAAATTTTGGTATGGTTGTGGTTTAATTCAGGCCATAAAACACTATATATAGAGGTTTCTGATGATGGTTTTGAATCTGAACAATAGTTTTTATAGAGATTTGGGTATTTGTCAATTAAAATGATAAACGGTTATGGATCGAGAATTCCCCCAATATGTCATATGTTGGTTGTTGGCACCTCTAGCTGAAGCATGATCTTTTTGTTTGTCAAAATATATTCTTTTTGTTACTATTTAGATTTCTTTTTTCTTCAATAAAATTAATTAAATTAAGTCCTATATATTTTGTAGCTGCGTATTAATCAACATTAATTGATTATTTATTAAATTGTTCGTTTTATATTTTCTTTTATATATATATATATATATATATATATATATATATATATATATATATATATATATATATATATATATATATATATATATATATATATATATATATTATACTGGGATATACATATATCATGATAAAGCCACAGTTGCAATTATTAAGGCCTCGGAACAAATAATTTGTTTATAGTTAATAGTTTTCTGGATGTAGAAATGTGCATGCAAGCTATAATAATTAGAAAAACTTAGTAATCCCCGTAATATTTCCCGTTTATGGCTTAATTAAATTGTACATTCCACACAGCATTATATAATTGTCAGCATTAAAGCTTAAAGTCTTTTTATGATTTCGCTTTTATAATACATATAAATAGAAATTAAAATTGTCAGTTGCTTTAATAATTATAAGACACATATGTTTTTGTAAAACTAAATAATTTATTAACATAACTTACAACATAGTAAATATATAATTAAACATTGGATATTCCTTTTAAATAAGATATATTTTATGAGGAGATTTTATTAATTCCTTTGTTAGTTCTATATATTAGGTAAAATAGACTAGTGTCACATTGTTAGGTACATAAGTATAATATAATATTGTTGGCATTAAAAAAGTATGAGCCACATCAGAATTTTCTGAATCAGGAATATGAACATTAATTATCACTGTGTTGTTCAAGTAAATTATGATTAAACTCTTACTTTCAATGTATAAATAATGAAGTGCATATTATATTATTAACCAGAAAGGAACAAACACAACTTAAAATTTGGGATTATCTAAAATCATGCATGTTCTATAAGGTATCTAAAAATCTATTTGTGCGTCTCCCATTGCTCCCAGTATTCCCTTGTTTGCATTTCTGATAAACGAGAAACTGTACGATCAAAAGCAAACAATTCTTCTTCACCCGTAAAGATACTAGCAGATGCATTTTCCTGTGAAAATAATTACTCTCATTAGCTCATTAATTTCTAAACACAATAAAAAACTTACAGATCCCACTTGGATGTTGAGGTCATCCATCAGTGCTCGGTGGTCATCATGTGAATGGTGATCATCGTCAGTCACAAACAGTTCTCGGTGGGATGCAGCTGCAGAGATTACCACTCGGATCTGCAAGAACACGCACACATTAAAAATAGAATTTAATTAGTTTTCAAAAATACCTTCTGATGCTGTATTCTTATTGATCAATGGTACCGCAGCTAATTTGACCATGCAACATCAAATGATGCGAGGTGGCAAAATGGACTAGCAGAAATTGCCGAGCGGTGGCTGAAATGACTATAACGGCTATTTCTACTATACTGCTGTAGTTACTTCAGCCACCGCACAGCAATTTCTGCTGGTCTATCTATTTTGCCACTTCGTGTCATTCACTGTTGGTCAGATTAGCCAAGACACCATTGATATACTTGTATGCTTATTGCTTGTGTACCATTTTGTTGCTAGCAGGACAGTATAATCATGTTTATTGTGTTTGCTAGATAGTTTGCAATTTACTGCTATTTTTTGTTAATAATAAAATTATATGGCTTACAGCAGCAATTAAAATGAAGTTTTATTGGAGGGCAAGAGGGAGTGTATTTGAAGTTTCTTTCTTACCCTGTTGTCATAAAGAGTATCAATGAGTGTGATGAAGCGTCGAGCTTGGGACTTGCTTTTTAGACTGAGCTCAGGTACATCTCGAATGATAATTGTGTGGAACGCTTGAGACATCTGGAGGTAGTCACCAGCACCAAGGGGCTGAAGAGCAAAGACTACAGTTAGAGTATGTAAATATTTCAGCTTTATTTACAGGAATGAAAATCTTTCACGGTCAGACTTAAGTTTTATAATGAAATGGGACTAACAGGCTCCAGTTTAAAAGAAATGCTAAAAAATTCAGGCAAAAATTAATGTAATGAAAAAAAAAAAAGTTCAAGCATAGAAATTACTGCGACAGTATGGAAGGTGTAAGTCAAAATTAACCTCAATTTTTATAATATTAAAAATTGATTTGAATATGTTTACAAAAAAGACCAAACAAACCACAGCATTGACATCAATAAATTTGAGAGGTTTTTATCAATATTTGTTTAGAAGTCTGTCCATTAGAGTATCGACCTCAAATTTTTTTTATTGCAGAAATGGATAGAGGGTGCAAAGTTACGCTACCCTGAATTTTTTAAGATTTTTTACAGTCCTGGAAGTATTTTTAAAAAATTATTGAAAGTCCTTTTTGTGACGTCACGCTGCGTCTCTCCTTAATAAAAGGATAGGGCTTGCCGCCGCATGACGTCACAAAAAGAAATTTCAATAATTTTTTAAAATATTTTCAGGGCTGTAAAAAATCTGAAAAAATTCAGGGTACCATAACTTTGCAGCCTCTATCCATTTCTGCAATAAAAAAAAATAGGTTGATACAATTTTCCATACAAGAGTTATAACAGTTTATAAAGATAGAACCTTACTCTGTCGCAGAGTTCACTGAAGGTACAATCGGCAACCTGGCCGCAAGCTCGCTGAAATGTGACATTCCTGCCTCTGATCCGTAATGTGCGTGGTCGAATGATGTCATTCTCCATGGAGCACAGAAACTTAAAGATCTTTGTCACCTCCTCATCTGCCGCACAGTCTTTTTTACTAAAAAAAAAAAAAAAAAAAAAGAAGTCATTAGAGTAGTAAAAGAAATGTCCACTGATTTACGATTTTTTTTACAAGTTACTCCCAATAATATTAAAGATACTTTACATTGTATACTTAAATTTTTGGCTAGCATGCAAATTTTTCAGGTATGTATTTTAAGTTTGTGACTTACGTAATATCAAGGAAAACAACCTGGTTATGCTACTGTAGGTAAAATTAATTTAATGAACCCTCTGTAAAAAAAGTAGTCTTAAAATAAGATTAAAATTAAGGTAGATATATTATGGACATTGATTTTTAGCAGGTGAAACGGTAAGTTGCTCACACAAAGTAGCTTCTCTGCTTTCCAGGAAGAGATTTAAGACGGTAGTCAATGCCCGAGTCCAGGGAGATCACTTTGCAGTGGGCCTTCAGTTCTCCAATGAAGGGCATGAAGTTTGTGCGCTGCAGTCCATTTTTGTAGAGGTCATCGGGAGCTCTATTGCTGGTGGCCACAACAACCACGCCAGATCGGAAGAGCTCTGTGAAGAGTCGCTTCAGAATCATTGCATCAGCAATATCCGTAACCTATGGAGTGATATCAAAGTGTTAGTCTGACCCAAGTAGAAGGTAATAAAACAGAAGTGTTTCCTATAAGCTGATTCACAACAAGAAACCCAAGAAGATATTTCATACTAGAAGGTATTCATTTTACCTTAATAAAACTAGCTAGGATAGGATAGTAAAAAAAAATTTAATGAAGGGCACAATTGATCATTTATTATCATTTGATCAATGGGACCCATAAATTTACAATACATTTAACAAATACTTAAGATTTTCTGCAAAATAAAATTTGAATTAATTATTTGAAAAAATCAAACTAAGCTATATTTATTTAAAGAAGATAGAAGATCGTATGTGTTTCTATCTTCTTTACATAGAATTTGAATGAAAAAATAAATAAAATCTTTCTCTAATCAAAAACCTTATAAAGTCAGATGATAGAAAGCGTGCCACCGGGGCATACAATATGCAATTGAAGCTTCTCATTATAATGCACTGTCAAAAGAAAAAAATATGTCCTATTGAAAAACATAGTTCAAACCCAGCTCTGTGTTGTATTGGATTAAAATGAACAGTACTTCACCTGAAATTCATCAAAACAGATGAGCCAAGCCTCTTTGCTGATGGCCTCTGCTACTGGAGGAATTGGGTCGTAAGAGCGAGCCTTGCTTCCTTTGCTGCTTGTCACGTCCGCTCGCAGCTGCTTGTTTTGGTGGATGCGAGTGTGTACATCCTGCATGAATGCGTGAAAGTGGACTCGCTGCTTCCGTGACACTTGGTTGCAGCAATTGTAGAACAAGTCCATCAACATTGTCTTGCCTCCGCCCACTGCTCCGTACAAATATAATCCTTGTGGAGAATTCAAGGAAGATGTTTGAGTACCACCAAACCATTTCTTAAACATTCCAGGAGTAGGAGGTTCATATCCTTGAATGTCTTCAAAAACTCTTTGTAGTTCAATGGCTATTTGATTCTGGTAGTCATCATGCATCAATTCTCCTCGTTCAATTTTTTCTTGAAGTGAAGATATAGGTCCTCCAATTTGAATACTACTAGTCTTTAAATTATGTATTCTACATGTTCGTATATGAATAAATCCTCTTGATTTTAAAGGTCCCAATAAACGGAGAACGTTTGTAATAACCACCATATTTTAAACTCGTCAGTGTACTGTATAGTATCTGAAAAATAAATTTATAATTTATACACATGTCGTATTGTATTAAAATAATTTGACCTTAATTAAAATAGCAAGGTTGTTATAAATTTATTAAATTTTTATTTATACTGTATGAAATGCATTATGTACATACCCTAAGAATGTAATCCGTTCATTTAATTAAGCTGTCAAATATGTTAGCTGTCACCGCCTTGTTTCACCAAGCCTGAAAAAAATGTAATTTTATTTCTATTAAAATATTGTAAACCGTACTGTACAGTAGAAATTATTGTTGCTAAGTGGTGCAATATTCCCAGTTTATATTGAGATTGAGAGTGCAGCAAACAGGGTCACATAAGGTCTACTGCATAGGGTCATCAGATGCGAGCTCATTATCAAGCTTATTATAAAATATTATTAGACTGCAGCGACAGATATAAACATTGCATAAAAACCTACATAAAAAACAGATTCACTTTTTACTTACATAACTCTACACAGATTACACAGATGGGCACAAGAAGAAGGAAGAAGTTAAAAAAGTAAAGTATTTTGCTTTACGTCACAGAAACATGACGTTCTAGCAGACGACAAATAGCCGAAACAACATAACCAACATTGAAAGAATAATTCTAAAATGTTTTTTCATTTCATTGATTTATTTAAATGCAGTTTAAAAATTAAATTAAAAAGTAAAAAAATCATAAATAATAAAAATTGATTCAAATTTATTTGTTTTACAAAGTTTTTTTTCTTTAACGTACATTTTTAGTTTCACATATTTTTAAAATCATTTTAGGGAAATGTTGGTACCCATGGTAAAATATATAGGTCATTGAATTATTTTACAGCTGATACATGTCAACAAACTTTGCAGTGCGAGGTGAATAAAGTGATTTAGTCATTTAGTTTTAAGTTTGATAGATTTTTAATTAGGTATGGTAGCTCAAATAAATATACATTATGTGTATCACTACCCCATTGAAAAAGTCGTTCAAACGCACTTAAATAAATACCCTACGCAGAAGGAAGCAAACGTGGTTGAAATGAAAGAAATGGAAGAAAGAACAGGTATGAATAAAATATTATGCATATAATAATAATATGCATGATCATGCAAATGATTTCATGATTTCATTGATGGGTTAAATTTATTTTCTCTGTTTACAGAACCTAGTGGGGTGAAGTATTCTCGTCGTATTGCTACCATTGTTAATGTCGTTCCATTCCTGTTACGCAAGGTAAAAATTAAAGTTAAAAAAAAAGGATTTTCCATCTATTGTGCAAAAAATGGATTAACAGGAATGATTCTCATGTTACAGGTACTGTTTTTGGATATGCCATTCGTCCACTTGGAAGAGGAGTGTTGGCAGGACCAACGAGAGCGTCGGTGCTGGATCAAGAGCAGAAACCTGACTTTCACTGAGCACGCATCAATTCTTGAGACCTCCACGTTTGACCCTGATCCAGCAAACCCTCAGTGGTGAGTAGGAATAATCCACTTTTTTAATTGCTTGCAGGAATTATTGTTTTTTAGTCTTGGGATTGTACATATATATGCATATATATATATATATATATATATATATATATATATATATATATATATATATATATATATATATATATATATATATATATATATATATATATATATATATATATATATATATATATATATATATATATATGTAGGTCAATAACCAAGCAAATATTTAGGAGAGGGGGATTGCCATAAGGAACTATGACCATTAGCAATGCACTTTCCATGTGTTTTGTACTATATTGAACAACTTTGAGGTGGTAAGAAAGGGGTTCTTGTAGGTAAAAGAGATGATACCATAGTTAGTCTGATTTTCTTTGGACATTGGTAATTAAGAAACTTTTTACCAAGTTGACTTTGACAAATTAGACGCTATACCAGGGTGATATCTGTCATATATGCATACTATGTATAATATTGCTATAGAGATGATTTAAATTTTACTCCTTACATAATTAATTATTTTTATTTAGTCCATTTAACAATTCCGTTCTTGAGTATTCTTTAGCCATGCAGATAAAAATTTATAAAAGACTGCGTACAGTACCTGAAAATTGTTAAATCCTGAAGTCTAATTATAGTACAGAACTTGTACGTAAAAATGCAACAGTAATTTTAAACTATAGAGTAAGCATAATTATTTTAATTCCTTGTTTTTTCTCATATTTATTAGCGTGGTTTGGGCTAATTCAGCTCTTCTCTCTTTGTCAGCCCATGCATGCAGTGATTAAATTTTTTATGAGTATATATACCGGTATATTTTTTATTACAGTACTAGTATCATTATTATATTTTTAATTTACTTATTTATTAATATTATGTTTATTTTACCAGTATTTTTATATTATTGTTAAAGTTAATTATTGATCCATTATATATTATAAGTATTATAACTCTAAAGTTCCATGTTAATAAATTTCTCTTTTAGGACAAAGTTTGCACAAGAAGGACACATCCAAGTTTCTGGGCTAGGAAAAGCTGGATACTTACTTGAAGTATTCATTAAAAAATTTGTAGATCATGGAGTATGGAAAAGTATTCGTATCATGGAAGAGTTAATGAAGGAATCTCATAAGCATGATCAACCTTAAAAAATAATTTCTTTATATTCACTAAATTAATTTATTTAATATTTGTAGACTGTTCATGACTTATATTTTGTATATTAGTTTTTTTAGTAGTTTGTTTTCTAAATGTGTAATTATCCTCTTTAATTGTTTTGTAATCTGTGAAAAAACTAGTTCCCCATTTAAATTGTACCTTTTAAGTAGCACTTGCGATGAATCTACAGTAGTTGTGTATTTGATATATATATTACAGTACTTCAATATATGTTGTGCCTTTTAGGTATGTCACTTCCATTTACTGTAGCACTAAATTACCTGAAATTAATTACTGGTATTTTTTAAAGTTAATTTATATTTGGCATCATTCTCAGTTAGAAAGTATCTGCAAACAATGAACAGAAAAGATTTTAACTTTGACTATATAAATCTTAATGACAGATTTCACTGACTTTTTAACATTGATGAAATGGAGTACTGACCTCAAAATTTTTTATTGCAGAAATGGATAGAGGGTGCAAAAATATCCTACTCTGAATTTTTTCAGATTTTTCTGAGACCGGGAAGTATTTTTAAAAAATTATTGAAAGTCCATTTTGATGACGTCACGAGGCGAGGTCCTTAAGAAAAAGATAGGACATTAACGCCCGTGACGTCATAAGACGGACTTTCAATAATTTTTTAAAAATACTTCCCTGTCTCAGAAAAATTTGAAAAAATTCAGAGTAGCATATTTTTGCATCCTCTATGCATTTCTGCAACAAAAAATTTTGAGGTCGGTACTCCATTGTATTATTTAACCAAAGATAGTAAATTTGATTTTTAAGAAAATGAAGTAATGAAATCAATGTTTTATCATCTTGCCATGCTTGGGCTTCATTGCTCAGCAACTAAGTCTCAAGGATTAAGACATTGTGAGATGCTCTACTTGGATGCTAAACAAGTTGCCTAACCTCAAGGCAAAATGATCTGCCAAAGCAGATATTTATTGTTTAAAAATAATTCACCCTCGTCATCATTGACAATATCTTCACCACAAGATGGCATACTGGACATTAAATTGCTTGAACAATACTACAGTATTGCCACCTATTAATGAGGGAAATTTTCCAAGACAAGGAGTGTACAATTGGCTTAGTCTTGACAAAGTTACTTTACTCAATTAAGTCTCAATTTTCATATAAACTGTCTTGTCTTGCAGTCAATATTTTGTTTTGTTATCTGTAAGTATACTAAATTATTGCCCTGTAATGATAATTATGTTCTGTACCTAATATGTTGATTTATGTTAAAACTTAAAACTATAATGTATTTTAACACTAGAGTAAGTTGAACATAGTACAAAAATGGCACATAATTATAAATGCAGATCAAACCAATCATGCAACAACAAAAATACTTTTTTAATTAATTCATTACATACTTGGACTATTTTAACATGTTGTTATATTATTACTTACTTAAGTTTGAAGATATTATTAAAAAAATATATGTTTTACTTGTCATCAATTGAATTTGATAACTCGAGTGAGATTCTATTATTTATCTTAATTATGTTATTATGCATGGTGTTTTAATATTTTGTGGTACATAACCTCCATGTATATATATATATATATAGTTTATTTTTAGTTTAGGATTATCCGCCAGTATTATATTTTGTGATTAAACCCCTCTGACTATGGTGAAAATGTTATTTTTATACCTGCACCAACTTCTATGTATAATGTATGTATGTTGACTGTCGTTATTTCTTTATTTAAACTATCAATAAATATGGATTGAAATTTTTATTTTAACATGGCTTGTTTTCGTTTTCGTTTTCGTTTTTTTTTTTTTTTTTTTTTTTTTCATTTATATGCCCCTAAATTATTCGTAAAATTTACATCACAAGTAGGTTATATAAATTCATCTCTATAAAATGCAGTATAACAATAAATACGTAAATTAATTCAATTTGAAGAATGTGAGTCTATTTATAGTTTTATTTGTTTTTAATACAGTAATTGAAACTTTAGTATACTTGATACTTGCTCTTTTCACCTTTTAAACATCATTTGAGTGTTTAAAATGCATAATATAATATGCAATATCCATTAGAATGGATAGTAAAATAATTACTCTGCTGTATGCATTTCATCCCTACATATATATTCTAAGAGGAGATTTAAAAATAAATTTGATAAATTAACAAATGCAGTAGTTACGAATGGAAAAGGCTATTTATTTTCTTGGTGATGTTCTGTGGATGGCTCGGCTGGTATCTGGTAGACCTGCAGAACCGGCGCGGGAGTGAGACGAGGGGTGGCGAACTTTCCAGGGGCGGGGTGTTGTTCACCTGGCTTATGCGAGTTTTCGATCTCCACCCTGGATCGGGTAAACAAAGTTAAAGATAAAATTTATTTTACAGATATTAATTAAGTAATGAATCCACCATTAAATGATGATCAAAGCAAGACAAAAACTGGAAGGAATCTTAACGATTGACCTCAGCTAGTTTGGAGTCAAAGGAAATTTCTGTCAGACAGAATAGAATGAAATATATTTTAAAATTTCGAGAACGCTCTAAAACTTAATCGCTTATGATTTGGGCAAATTCAAACGGGTGCATGGTTTCCTCATAACTCATAACAGCTCCATTTTCGGGTTTCGTCCATTAAACTTCTACCTCAGTTTTCTCAAAACCGATCAGACAGATCCACTTCAAAATTTGCATGCCACTTATTGATGGCGAATTGTAAGTTCCCTGCTAGTCTTGTAGCATTCAAATCAGCCAATGGAGTACCGACCTCAAAATTTTTTATAACAGAAATGGATAGAGGATGAAAAGTTATGTTACTCTGATTTTTTTTCAGATTTTTTAGGGACCGGGAAGTATTGCTAAAAAGTTTTGGCGAGGTCGGGTTCGAATCCACGTCCCTTTTGGGTCCTATCTTTTATTATGAGAGGCGGCAATTAAGAGGCGGCACTTTTTCTGCACTTTCAATAATTTTTGAAAAATAGTTGCCGGGCTCTAAAAAATCTGAAAAAAATCAGAGTAGCATATATAACTTTGCACCCTCTATTCATTTCTGCAATAAAAAAAATGAGGTCGGTACTCCATTTGAAATCTCAATCAACTGTATATATGTGCTGAGGTCGATCATTATTTTTTTATTAATTAATCATATTACATACAATTTAAACGATTTCATTCTTATTCAAATTTTACTTATAAAAGGTGACCCCTGCTCTTCGTGAATTAATGGAGTATCGACCTCAATTTTTTTTTTTTTATTGCAGAAATGGATAGAGGGTGCAAAGTTATGCTACCCTGATTTTTTTTTCAGATTTTTTAGAGCCCGGGGACCATTTTTAAAAAATTATTGAAATTCCTTTTTGTGACGTCACAAGACGCCGCTCCTTAAGAAAAAGATAGGACTTGCCGCCTCGTGACGTCACAAAAAGAACTTTCAATAATTTTTTAAAAATACTTCCCGGGCTCTAAAAAATCTGAAAAAAAAAATATATGTAGCATAACTTTGCACCCTCTATCTGCAATAAAAAAAAAAATTGAGGTCGATACTCCATTGCGTTAATAATTAAGACTTACCGAAAGCCGAGGTGGTCTGCGACGTAGTGGACCTTGCGCACGTTACCGTCCGGCTCGACGAGACCGTAGCTGCCGCGCACCGTGCCGTCCGCATCACGACTCTCCTCACGGAACTGCACGTTGCCAGTTTCCGGGTCCTGTATGTCATAGCCGAACGCGTACGTGCCTGGACCCTGAGGAATGAAACAAAATTAGATTAAGATGTAGCCGAAAGAAAGTGTCTGTGTCTGCTAGCTATATCTTCTTGCAAAGCTCTGAGCTAGAGGTTGTTTAACATATATTAAAATAGAGTTAATTCCTTAATTGAGCCTGCTTAAATGTAGCCCGGCCACTCATATATAGGTTGCTTAGCCTCATGACGAAATTTATTTTCAGTTATTTATTTGGTACGCTATAATAAAACACTTATCAATTTATTATTACTATTAACGCAGCAGTTTTAATAGACAAGCTACGCATTGCAGATATTGCGAGTTTTATAGTCATGCACTCTCAAAAAGGTTTGCACGCGTCCATAATAATTATACATATTAATTGTAAATCACAAAATTACATTATTAATTTATTATTATAATATTCACACAAGCAATTTATTAATTTATTATTCCAATCAAGGAAAACGATCCAGCTGCCTCCAGCTATCCAATTAATGCACAGATTAAATTTGAACAGCTAGAAACACCAGTCGTACATACGATTCGTTGTCTTCATGGAAAATAAATTTAAAATAGATTATTGTATAATATTATAATAATTAATAATAATTTTTAAAAAAACTGTTCGTTTGTTTTATGTAATATAATGCAAACGGGACGAGATAATAACATAAATAATGTTGAAATTATCGCGCTAAATTTTGCACCTGTACTTGTCCGCACCTAGTGGCAGAGATAGCTAGAAGAAGCAAAGCTAGCTCACATCGATCAAATCATAGCGCAGTGAAAAGGAGGCTCGTGAACATCCTGGTATTGATAGATTTACAACTATTTCAAGTGCTTGTAATACATAGAAAAAGCGTTTTTGTAAACACGATAACATCAACATTGAAGAAGGGCGCATAAAACTACAATTTAGTACCAAGATAAAAAATTTAATTTAACAGCGTAAGTCCATTATGGTACTATATATGGTATTGCTGTCAAAAAGTATTTGTGTGAATGGATATTAAACTTCAGCAGGTGATTATTATTTCTCTTCGTGTGACTGACCTCATGTTCGCGCTCATAGTAAGACTCCCACTCGACGGTGGTGAGGCGGTTGGAGGCAAGAGCAGCCCCACGACTGGGGGCTGTGCTCCATCTCAGTGCGGGGGCTGCGGAGGTGGTGATCAACAGGAGCACCATCAGGTAGAGGAGCAACGCTGAATGTCGTGGTGCTAGTCCTTTCTGTAATTCATAAAGTAAGCGATATGTTTTGTTCAGAGTTCGATCAGTGGTGAAAAAATGGATTGTATCTAAATTATCCTATATATTGTATTATCATGTACCATATATATATTAAAAATCTTAGGGAGAAGGGGGTCCAACTAATGTATCTGTACATATGAAATTTCTCGACGTGTATAAAAATAATAAAATCTACGTCGTATAATAAAAATTAAAATATATTGATTTTCTGTCAGTCTATAATAGGGAGTCTACTACCATCCCACAAAGCACGTGCTGTACGACACACAGTGGATTTTAATCAATAGTGATTTTTATACGACATATACATATTACATAATGTAAAGTGTTGGTGATTATAAAGAACCGTTACATTATTGGAATAATTGACAAGTATAATGGATTATATCTGAATAATTTAAACATGTTTAAAAAAAAAAATGTTGATCGCCGGGGAACAATATGTATATTTACAGTATTTACTGACGAAAGCTTACACAGAGCACATGCAATTAAACTATAATAAATTAGTACTTATTAAACGATTTAACATATTCTAATATTTCTCAATATATACAAGTTTCAAATAATTATACCCTCTTCACTACTATGTTGCAAAAAGATAAGTTATTGTTTTTCTTCCTTTATAATACTACCATCTTCAAATTTTAATTAATTAGAATCCTCAAGGTTTGAAATTGTGAACCACGAAACGATCCTCCTACGGTTCTCAACAAGGTTACGTCCACCCACTTGCTTGCTGGAGAACGCGTAATTGCCGCGTGTCTAGCGACCTCGCGGTGCCGCCTGTTTTTCTTCACACGAGTGACGGGTCAGATCACTCGGAGTGCGGCGATAACTCTCTGTAACCCACGTGTGACCCGCCACTGTCATCGGAGCGAACTAAGAATTCAGACGTATCGCATACAGTCGAATTAACTTTAATTTAACACCAGAAGTATCCGGATATACAAGTTTTCTGATGGTGTTCTGTGAATTTCAAATATAAAACTTTACAGAAATACTATAGTGGTGGCAAAATGCGTTTTACACAAAATTTTAATGCGATTAGTTGCTCTGTCCACTTCTTTCGTTGGGGAATGTCAAAATAATGTGACTCTAGCATGGTACTAACTGGCAATTTAAAGATAAATCGGTGTAATTTATTCAATATGCAAATTGCTTTTTCATATAGGAGATGTTATATAAATATAATTATAACATAAATGGCAATACTAATTTAAAATAAATTTATGTATATACTACGGCTAAAGAGGGATTGAATTCCCTGAATAGCCTCAGCCCTTGTGGCTGAATGTACAATGAATAATAATTTAAAATACATTAAAAATCGTTTTGTTTATATAGAAGTGATTTTTGTTACTTGATATGAAGTTCGTTAACTTGAGTAATAAAAGATTCTGCGATTATACGTTAAAAATAAATTGAGTATTACGCATGAACATTTTTGCCGAGGGAATTTATGTAACGAGATTTTTTTTGTCTTGGCTCACAATATTTTTGCTCTTGCTTCCTATAATATTCTGAAATATAATATTTTATTTTTAAATATATTTCCAATCCACACGTTGAAGAATATCTTATCATCATCCTACCATCATAATTTTATATTTTATACTGTCATCAAAAGAAGCTAATAATGAGTAACAGAATGTACCAATTAATAATGCAATACATAATTATATTCAATCAGACGAGGACTAATTTTATTGTTGTAAATCAATTAGTCAGGGAGCGAGTTTCGAATCTTACTATAATACTTTATTCCTCGAGGTTGTGGTAGGTTTATATACTTAAAGAAATATATATAATATATGCTTGTTTGTTTTTGTTTTTTTATGTGATAGTTGTTTCAACTTGTGTCTATATGCAGTTATGCACAATTATACATAATTTTAATATGTAACATACATTCATTTATGAGAACCTATATGTTAAATTGATATGCAGCACATTTAATATAAGCAATACAATAGTGAAAAGGATTCTTGACCATGTCGACAAAGAGTGTAAGTATAATATAATATGACTATTACGTACTTGTAGTAATAACATTATTTCCTCCATAAAGTGATTAAAATGAAATTATCTCCGTGGCATCCTCTATATAACAAAGTGCATCAGGTATAATAATAATTGTATTTTAAACACTTCGTATTGCATCGTCATTTCTTTCTTGTTCTCTGTTCCCAAGAAGTCAAAGACTATAGGAAATTGCAAAGCACTTAAATTTAATATTTAATAAAATACTTAAAGACGTGCGGGTGGCTGCGAGGAAGGGGCAAAGAAATACACGACAAAATGCTGTCCAGGAATTGAAAAATAATGTATTCTGTGCCGTTGTTTACAATAATGCAATTTTATATGAAGCTGATGACTATATTTCATCATACAGGTGTATGTTGATCATTTCCACTCTCCAGGTGTCAATTAATTCCTGCATGTGTATATGCTATCTTTTTAGACAAAGGGTACACGGGCGCGTACACTACATGTATGTACCTGAAAATTTCCACCATTATAAGAGATGCAAGAACATGGATATTGTTTGAACAATTAATATATTCAATGATGATTCTTAAATTAAATTTAATTAATATCTTTGTTAAATAAAGATTTTAAAAAAAATGAAAATTTACAGGGATAACGATTGTACCTCTTAACTGCATCAGGATAGGTGGTTCCTAACTAGTAATACCATGTTTGAGGGTAAGGTAACGCCACCAATGTTAAAAAAAATCCCTCACACAAAAATTCTGAAAAAAATTTAAAATGTTCTCCTCTACACCCCCTATCAATAGCTAAAATATCAGGTATACAAATACGATCTAGTTTTTGAGTTATGAATTTTTAAAGTTGACTATACTTTAACATGGAGAAATGGAACTCCCATGTTAAATTAGTCAACTTTAAAAATTCATAACTCAAAAACTAGATCGTATTTGTATACCTGATATTTTAGCTACTGATAGGGGGGGGGGGTGTAGAGGAGAACATTTTAAATTTTTTTCAGAATTTTTGTTAGAGGGATTTTTTTTAACATTGGTGGCGTTATCTTACCCTTAAGAAATTTAAAAATGGTTTGAATATAAAAAATAAATTCATGCACAATAGATTTATTGATATTTCATAATTCTTTCAATCATTGAAATTAATAATTCATTAAATATTGCATTAATTAATTAATATGTACACCACTATATAAATCGATCTTTAATTATCTGAAGATGAGCACCGTACCTTATTGTGAGGTGCATGTTCACATCGGAGGAGGAGGATCATTTCTGAAGACGCCGGTGCTCACTGCCTACTGGTGCGGGACTGTTGGTCCACAGCCCGCACCTCCACTTATAGTGGCGGTGCGAGCGACGCGCGGGGCGGAGCACTACTCCTCCCTCGCATACGGGCGGCCGTCCTAGTACCGCGAAGCACGCGACCCCGCGGTAATGTGAACGCTCGGGAAATCTGCATGTGCATCAAGTTGCAACCATAACAAAGCTATCGTGTGTCAGTTGCAATGTGAATTTCTTCCCCGATTGATTCATCGTAACTAAACCACAATGACAAATTTTACTTCCGATTTCATGCATAAATATGTTCATTTATAATAAAAAAACTTGTTTTACTTTTGTTTTAGTGAAATAGTTGGTATAGGTTTATTATATATGTATTAATTTTTTATTGATTAATTAAATTAGCGAGTTTATTGGCAAATAATTATAGAGTAATGAATTCGATCCATGAATTAATTAATTAAAATATTGTATATAACTTTTTATGTTGTACGTATACATGTACAGTATAGTTATATTTAATTTATAGTTTTCATGTTTACATGATTATTTAGATTATGGATGTAAGATATATAGAACACATGACATGGGACAATATTGATTGTAGCACATTCAAGAACAATTTTGGGCCTATATTTTTTTTCAATATTATTTCAATTTTTAAAAACAAAAAATAATTAGCTTGCATGGGATTCATACAACTCACTAAATAGTTAATTAGATATAATTAATTTTTGTATAATATAGTCTCATCGATCCTTATAAGCTTTGATAAAATAAGAGTCGAAGCTCATCCTTATAGTGCCATGGTGTTTAATTTTTACTATAATACTTACATATATACTAAGATATAATGCATCAACAAAAAATAGGGTAACATACATTCATAACAATAATTATAAAAAATTATAGAAGAAAGCGATTATATATTAGTCAGTGAGTATTTTTTTTCACAAGCATAAAATGAACAACATGAAGTACCACAAAAACCTTCACAAATAACAATGTGCTATTTGCTTAAATATTTCCACCTCAAATATACGAACGAGTAATTTTATAGCTTAAGGAGGTTTGTGGAAAATGTTGTATTATTATTATTATTATTATAGTATATATTATTATGCAGATATTTTACTTAACATGATATGAAAATCACTGTCGTGCTGAAGAGAGGGAGGAGTACGAACGAAGATGTTGCAAACCGAGCAGGTATATTTAATGAATAAATAAAGTAGCGTGCAGTCATAATCACTTTAATGCGCCTTGTCAAATAAAGGAGTGATTACATGGTGACGTGAAGTGAGTTAGTCATAACACTGGTAACAAATTCTGCTGAAATGTCAACCAACAGGACTAACCAATTTTTATTTAGCTTTTTACTTTGTATCTCAGCTTGTCATGTTGATGCATTGACATAAAAATCATGAGAGAAAAAAAAAGAAAAAACATAAATTTGTTTTTGTAATTAAAGCTACAGATTTGCTTGTAAATACGTGAATATGTCATGTTATAAATTTAAACTCTGGTACTAAAAAACAACCTTCTTTTGGAGAAAAAGATATTGTCTATATTTCTTAATTTTTCTAAGTTGAGTTTAAAGTCTAATATCTAATATAAGATGCATGCAGTGTGTTTTTTATGTTATTTGATGATTATAATTTCTGTAAGTGTGCCTCAACCGTGCATGCAGCTGAACTTGATCGTGTCACTTTACTGGCTAAGTTCGCATCAGTATCAAAAATGTCCACAGCAGCCACTTTTCAACGTCTGCTGGCCTTTATTATTAATATTTCATATACACCTTACTTTCCCACTCGCATTCTCAGATGACAGTTAAATGTTATATATAATAATAATAGTAAAAAAAAAAACTATAGGATGTCTGAGACGCTCAATTGGAATTGCATGTTTGTCATATCGTGTCAATTACAGCAACTATTACGAAACCTTGTTATATAAAAATATGTATGAATTATAGCCTAATTATTTGAAATACTTGAAATGAAAATTAAGATTTTTATCAATTTAAATTATTCAACATTTCTGTACACTCATTTTAATTTTGCAAGAGTCATAAAATATTTATGTTATTTAATAATGACATTGTTGATATTTCAAAATAAAAATACAATGATTTTCTCACAGTATGGTGCTAATAATACTAACTTCTAAATCTTTACCTTAATTAAATTAATTGTACTTGTGGCCTAGGTATCACATAAAGAAATGTTATACAGAATTTCTCAATAACGTTAAGTTTAATTAAGTTTTAACCAAGAAGTCATCCTTGTGTAGGATTTATTTAAATTAATTGTCTAATTTAATACCAACAAACAAAGCTCCTGTCGTGTAGGTTTCTCATTGTCCGACATAAGCAAAACATAAATCTTGGTTTAAAATTGAGATTATTTTACGTCCTTTGTAATATCCGAGGAGTAGTAAAATAAAAGACCGAGTTGCGTGATTTGAACAAGATACCTTCCTACCTACGGCATTATTTTACATTTTATTATAGTGTATGAAACTGCATGCACATGCATGCAATCTGTTGACAATGTGTTATTGTTTTTACTAAATTTATTATTTTTTTAAAAAAATTCTAAACATTGCTCGAGGTTTATGAAAATGGGTTGAAAAAATAATTGAGTAATAATTTTCATCAAAAAAAATATTGAATTTCAGGACTTTTCCTTTAATATTATACAGGATCTGGTGTATTTTACAATTTTTTCTGTGAAAGGAAATAATCAAATTTTAAAGAGTAATATAAACAAGGCTTGCAATTAAAATAAGCAAAATGTCATTAACGTGATAATATAGCAAACGATTTGAAAATGTTTTACACAACAAATTATGAAAGAGATCTATACACATTTTTTATTGTTTACGCTACAATTTACATACAAGTTAGTAATTGTAAATACAACAACAACAACCCCACTAGTAAACAGTAAACTATTCCTGCATGTACTATTTTTACTATAAAATTCTGTATTGAAATGAAATGAAATGAAATGAAATGAAATGAAATGAAATGAAATGAAATGAAATGAAATGAAATGAAATGAAATGAAATGAAATGAAATGAAATGAAATGAAATGAAATGAAATGAAATGAAATGAAATGAAATGAAATGAAATGAAATGAAATGAAATGAAATGAAATGAAATGAAATGAAATGAAATGAAATGATCTTTATTTATATAGCTTTCGCTATTCAGTACAAATATAGTTTATATATTGTTTTAATTAAACAATATAAAACAGGTGGTTCATAAAATTTATGATAGTTCATAGAATTTTATGCCTACAGTACAATATTTTAGGATACAAAAAACCATCTTAATAATTATATATTTTATATTATATAAGAATATAATATAAGGAGAAAGCTTTTTGAAAGAACTTTTTTATTACTTTCATAGAAAGTAATTCTGACTATCAATATGATTTATTAACATCAAAAAACGCCTAAAGCTACAAAATAAATGTAACAAGTGAACATGCAGACTTCTTCGTAATTTGCTAGAAAGCTTAAACTGAAATTCCAAACTCTGGGAGGATAGTATCTCGCGTTCTGACTTAACCCTGACCCCTTGTAAGATTTCATGATCACCTGAATTCATTTTGACATTGTTCTCAAAAGTAAATACAGCACGCCCTGATGTACTTCATATTCCTTGTTGTTGTTGATTTTTATAGCCTTCCGCGACCCGCATTATGATCATATATAATACAAATACGCCTGCCACTTGATGCATACAAGATAGGACCTTAACCTTTTTATTTTCACATAAATTTTGTTATATTTTATAAAAGGAGGGAATTTTAATTTAGCATGAACACGAACTCTAACTTGTATGATGTACAGATTGTACAAAACAGTGAGGTACAAGATAAATGCTCACTCTAAACTTGTTTGCATGCCATGCATCTTAATTGTTTATATTATTATATCAAATAACAATACTGCATTTTGCATACTAACTATATAATTTATATTATAAAATGGATGCACTTGTGTGTGGTCTATACCATTCTTGTACATTTAAAGTAAACATATTAAATTGTCTAACAAAATTACATAAATCTTATACTGTATTATATTACATAAATTGGTATTTAACTTTGAAATGTTTTGAATGAAGTCGATAATTTTTGTTAATCATCAAATCAAAACGATAGTTTACAAAATAAATAGAATTGAATATAATGATATTTTTAAAAAAAATGTAACATAAAACCATAATTAGTACATTTACTCGATTTTCTTGCAAATTTTAAAAGTTTAATTTTTAAACTTAAATCAGACATGTTATTTTAATTTTAGTATTTTACTCTTTTAATTATATATTAATATTAGAGTTTACGTCATACAATCAAATGAGAATCAAGAATCGGATGAACTTTATGAAAGTTATTTCTGTTCGTTGTACGTATCTAATTTTATAGATCATTTAATCTAATTTTATTCTTGATTCATGATTCATTTGTGTATAAATATTCACGAAGAGACTTCATATAAAATAAAAAGTAACAAGAACATTTATACTAAGACAGTTAGACAAGAAATTTATTAAATAAACTCCAATCGTAAATTATTATAATTTTATACTGGAAACGATTGAAAGTAATTTAAATATTAATTATCAAATTTTAAATTTCCTGTGTTCGTGTTTGGCTAGGACTAGACTAGCAGAACATTTTTATATATTATAAAACAAGTGCATGAGTGTGGGATTGTTATTAAATTAAGCTCCGATATTTTGACATGCATGTAAGCCGCAATTATTTCTTGCCTATACTGGGGACCGCGAAATGACCAAAATTTTTGCAAGGGCAAAAGTAACTTGCCTTGGGATACATTTAGGTAGTGTTACATGAAGTACCAGATTTGATTGTAAATAACATTGACGAATTTGTCATGCACTACTTTGTGATTGGCAGAAAGCGTAAATTATTGTCACACTTAATTATTTAAACATTAACATTTGAGATTGAAGTTCATATTTAAATATATTTAAATAACATTTTGCCTTGATATTGCAGATTTGACAATGTTATATAATTATTGAGGTTTACAACACTCTACGAAAAATTATAATTTTACATTTAATTTTATACTAATATTCGATGATAATATTAGTGAAAGCAAAATATGCAAATGATCTGAAATGAAACATAATATAAAATTTAACATAAATTTTGCTTACATTTGGAAAATTATAATTTAAAAAACAAGTTATTGAATTTATATTTATAAAATTATATTATTTATACATCAGGTGCAAAAATTAAATGATAAACGGTATTTATCAAGGCGGCCCTCTTGCCTGCAGTTAGATTTATTGCTACCAGTATAAAAAGTAACGATCGCTGCTAAGCGTAGGTCGTGGCGGGCTATAATAGAGAGAGTCCCACGATGTCTTCATTAGGACAAACGAGGTGCCAACACACCTGTAATTCTATAGTTTATCTTGCTCGCGGGCTGCTGAATAATGGAGACGTTAAATATTAATAATCAATTTTGAATCAATAAAAATGAACGTCGTTAACATAATAGGAGGTTTAGAAATTGACGTGTGTCAAATGTAAAACACTTCTCTATAATATGTATAAGGTTGGCATTATTTACCGTTTTGCATTTATAAAAACTTTAATACCGGCTTAACTATAAATAATTTGAAAATTAGTATTGTTGAAATTTAGTAATATTTTTATTATAATAGAGAAAGATCAGGTGATTTATAAAAATAAAGCAAGTCTTAGAACAAAAAACTTTTAATCATTATGAAAATTTATGTATAAACAAGATATATAACTTTGTGGACTGCATGGCTGTAGCAATGTAAATGTATTACTTAGTGCAATGCAATATTCCTGTGTAATTACGTGCATTTTCATCTTCACGAAAGTTGCATGAGATTTTTTACCTATTTTGCCCCCACCCCCTCTAACAAACTCAATGTGCTGAATCACAAGGGAAAATAGAAATCTAATTTGCAAGTATTCAAGAAATCAAACCATTATCTTTTTGCTTCTTACATTGATGGTTATTAATTTTTTGTCCAGTGTACATCAAATTTTGCTAAGTAATCATCAGTAAGTCGTCCGATGTCGTGTAAAATGCTATTTCTTTTCTCAATCGGAACTGATTT
Source organism: Siphlonurus alternatus (assembly GCA_949825025.1). Taxonomy (NCBI): domain Eukaryota; kingdom Metazoa; phylum Arthropoda; class Insecta; order Ephemeroptera; family Siphlonuridae; genus Siphlonurus; species Siphlonurus alternatus. The sequence goes on along the minus strand of OX463780.1, from coordinate 23,740,738 downwards.
TTATAATTAAAGAAAGGTAAATTAAATTTCAGACACTAAATTTATAAATACTTTATTAATATTAATTGTTTTAATAGTCTGGCACTATAATTCTGTATTTTCAATAAATAAAAGATTTGCAGATTCGCAGTGTTCAGGGAGACAGTCAACCATCTCCAAGGAGTTAAAGGATCTCAATAAATTCACTGTTCATGACACCTTGTCCATTAAACATTGGAGAAGGGGTAATGTTCTGGATATCTCGATGTGTCCACATTTCATACAAGTCATAAACTGAATTCTGTAGCGTAAATGTCCGCTTTTAGACTGGCATGTATTACGAAACTTCTCACCACAAATAGCAAAACGAATGATGATGATACGTTAATGAAGATGTAGTTACGCGGTGCTCGAATTACGGAAACGAATTACTTGAAGTGCGATCTCTCCGGAAGTCACGTGATCTTCGTGGTCTGTGAGGAGCTAGATGATCGAGTGGCGGGAGAAAGAGGTTCCTCAGAGAGAGTATATAAATGTGCGACCGCGCCCTCTCCAAAGGCGCCCAGCATCCCGGAGCAGCTTCATACTCTCGCATCATCTCTACTGAAGACACAATGTCCATGTCTCCACTTGTCTCCAGCTACCTGCTTCTCCTGCTGGTCACCTGCGTCCTGGCAGCACCTGTGTTTGACACAATCAGTCAGGTATGTTATTTATTTATTTATTTATTTATTTATTTATTTATTTATTTATTTATTTATTTATTTATTTATTTATTTATTTATTTTTATTCGACTTATAATATATGGCGAGGGTAAGGCAAAAATGCCTTTTCATACCCCTGTGTGGTTTTAAACCATGTTCAAACAAGAGACTAATTAAAAAAATCATTTACCACAATTTTACTCTTTCATGAATCTCTATATGTAATTTCTGCTATCATGAATGCTGCCTCTTTCATGTACTTTCTTCCGTAGATTCAAAATAAAAAAGTGCTATTTTAATCACAACGAAGTATCGACCTCAATTTTTTTTTATTGCAGAAATGGATAGAGCGTGAAAAGTTATGCTACCCTGATTTTTTTCAGATTTTTTAGAGCCCGGGAAGTATTTTTAAAAAATTATTGAAAGTCCTTTTTGTGACGTCACGAGGCGGCAAGTCTTATCTTTTTCTTAAGGAGCGGCGTCTCGTGACGTCACAAAAAGAACTTTCAATGATTTTTTAAAAATAGTTCCCGGGCTCTAAAAAATCTGAAAAAAAATCAGGGTAGCATAACTTTGCACCCTCTATCCATTTCTGCAATAAAAAAAATGAGGTCGATACTCCACTGATATTATAACGTATTAAAATTAACTCTTAAATTTCAAAATTTAAAACGATCTTTCTCCGGTAAAATATACAAATTTTAAAAGGAAAACACTAAAAGAAAACACTACCATAATCATAATTAATTCATATAATATTATTTTTGACTTATGAGTTATGATATCAAATCATCATCAATAAGAAACAACTTGGGAGGAATAAAACGGTTAATTATTGCTACAATTTTAGTTTTCATCACTTTATTTTTACTTTCAAATAATAATACATTCATTAATTCATCACTGGCATCATTGCCATGACATAAACCATACCAATTCTGAGAAAAGGTAATTATTTATTGTCTTAACACAGTGGGTATAACTTGATAATTATTAACGCTGCTGCTACAATAGCCATGCATCAAAATTATACTTTGATTGACAGGTTACAAGTATTGTTAACTCCGTGTTCGACATGACATAACAATGTTCGTAACATTGAATGTTAGCCTTATGAAGCCGTGACTTTGACCTTTATGGAGAAAGTCACGCTCCAATTGGCAGCTCAGGCTCCAGCAGCCAGCGCCACGAGTGGCGATCCTCGTTACTTTCACTGACCGACCACGCGGAGTGCGAATTACGTTTCACTCTCACTCTCGCAATTGACTTTCTCCATCATCGCTTCCCCGAGATCGAGTCATAACTTTGAATCAATTAGAGAACTTTTACATATTTCAAGAACTAAACGATTAAAAAAAACTGGTTATGAACTTAAACTTGAGTAAACATAGCAGTAAAAACTATATATATAGTTATATAGTATATATATATATATATATATACTATATATATATATATAGTTTTTATAATTATATATATATATATATTATAATATATATAATTATAAAATTAGATCACATTTCTGATTTCTAATTATTCAATTTTTTATATGCTTATGATAACCTGTATATAATTCTAATTTATTTTAAGGTGCATGTGTCAGCTAAGTATATACCCCCCCCCCTATTTTCTTAGATTACATGCATGCATGATGGGCCTTTTATTTGACGCTGAATAGATATGCAGTACGTACGTCAACGATAATTCGTATATACTTACGTACGTCAATAATCATTCAGCTAGCTGATGTAAGGGTCTGTAACTACTCTAACTTGTAAATTTCAGTAAAATTATCAAAATTGGATCAAATAATCGTTCTCAGGGTATCTCATCAGGGAGGCACGCAGTGTTTCCTATCACGAGATTATTCTCTAAACGCTACCTCATCTTTTTTTCTTTTGAATTCGCCATTCGTACTCCACTATATACTAGTAACAGATTTACTGTATATATAATTAAGCTATCATAAATGGGTTAGAGCTGCTCTGAAATCGACCACTCAGGTGCAAAATCTGTGATCATTCTGACGGTTCACTGTGTCTCCAGGCTGAGGACGAGACTGACGCGAGCCTCAACTACAAGTTCGGTTTCCAAGTTCGCGACCCGCACAATTACAACTTCCAGGAGCGACACGAGACGCGCGACAAGGGCGTCATTAGCGGCTACTACAGGTAAGCACAACCTGAATGTCCGTCTTAACTTTATTTGAATCTTGGGCTGTTTTTTTAAACTTCTGATATTTTTTTTCTTTTCCATGACATATTTTATATATTTTAAATTACTCACTTAACTTGTAGATTTGTTTTTTTAAATAATTCAATTAAAAAAACATCATTTAATATTCGTACCAATAAATCAGACTCGCTTAATTAAAAGCCTGCTTTAATAATTTTAGTTGCTTTGATAAAAAATAATTAATTAAGAGTGGAGATGTGGAGACATGTAGTTTCATGTACATATATTTTTTTAAACAATCAAATTGACTGAATTAATTCACTGCAGCTCTAATTTTGATGAGCTATCATTGGAATATTATACTGTATAGTAACTTAGTAACTATAGAGAATTGAAGCAAATAAAAAAAAGACATAAATAACTACGATTATTACTGCGTAAAAATTTTTGGCTCATCAATAAATTGCATAACAATGAGAAACATCTGGCAATGCTAAAAATGTGAACCATGTTTGATGGCAGCTGCCCAACTATGCTGCACTACATATTGCACGTTTTGTACTGGATTTAACTGTTGTGAAGCACATGTGTGACGTCACTTAATTGAATTCATTAAGTGTATTACGTGTTTACAAGTAACTTTCACGTTACATTTTCATTCACTGACTCGTAAATTTTAAATTCTCCACATTTCTTTGCATATTACTTCGAATTATTTTACTGCCAAGTAAATACAATGCCGTACGTACTATAGCTTCACTGTAAAATGTAATATATTCGTCCATTGTTAAATGTGTAAATAATTTCTCTGTGACCATCCTTCCACATTATTTCCCTGTTGCATCAGACTTTTCTCTCTATTGCTTCACAAACCAGCAGAAAAATCTCTTCAGCAGCTCAATGATTTCACTTCCATTGACAAACTATTTTGTTTAGCATTTAAAATCAGTAGACTGTTAATTAATAAACTTTAATTTTGGTAGTGCTCAAACAGTTGCCTAGATACAGGATGAAGTACTGAAACATTATTTTTTATGGCGATCCTTTCTTTTCTCGTAACAATTACAACATATAATTATATTTATTAAATATTTTTCTCACAATTTCAGTCATACTTAAGTAATGCTATGCATGAATAATATATATAGAAAATATAATTATTTGCAATAATTTGGAGCAATTTAATTATTTAATTTATATTTTGTAAGCTACACACGATACTATTAATCAACTATATACCAAGAATCAAACTGCAATTACAAGTATTTATAATTATGTTGAAAGCAAATTATACATGCTAAAAGGGTACAAGTCCATTGTTTATTAGTACAGTTTTTCTACTGAAAATAATTCTCTGTAGATGATACTAGGCTTAGTTGAATACCAAAATATTATTTTTCGTGCATAATATTAGGATCAATTCACGAAAGAGTATTCAAAAATATAACCAGGTATTTCACTAACCACGGTCACTGTCATTGATTCTTTTAGTCATATATAGCAGCACCTAATAGCTGGTTAGTGAGAAATCTGGATATCTTTCTTCTTGAATTATTATCAGATAAAAAAAATTGTAATTATTATCCTGTAGAACAACGAGTGTCGGTATACTCTTATAAAACTTAACGATAAAGTATGCTCTCTCTCTCTCTCTGTGTAGCCTGCTGGAACCAGATGGCTCTCTACGCGTGGTTACATATACTGCGGACCACGACGGCTTCCGCGCGCTCGTGGCGAGACAGGGCTCGGACAGCGGTCAGGCCATCTCAGCCACCGCACATAACTGACCTCTCAGCATAGTTAATATTTGATAATTACTAAGTCTACCAGTACCTTAAAGTATTAATGATGAATTTTTATATACCATATTGTTACACTTCTGCATGATAATACCGATTATCAATACTTCGGCCAATGTAATCCAAATTTGCATTCAAGCAATTACTGATGTTTAAAACAAACAAATTTTCATTTTTGTGTTAGTGGGAACTTCAGGTTTCATACCATTAGTACAGCAATTGATTATTGTAAAGCTAATACATTTTTTTTTTTTACTATCAATTGACTGCTTAATTTTATTTTTACATCATTCGGAGAAAATGCATTTTTCTTCATATGTTACAATTGTCCATTCTTATACTTTATTGTTGATAAATTCAAGTTATTCTTAAGACAAAATAAGAATATATACACACAAAATTTACAATTAGACGATAATATATATTATAGATTTTAGCCTTGAAAGTTTTATTGGAGGCGATTCACGAAAGAGTTATCCAGGTTTTTATCCGCGTTTAGCTTAACCACGTTTAAACTATACTTGTTTTACGTGTTAAATCACCTTGCTAAACGTGGATAAAAACCTGGATAACTCTTTCGTGAATCGCCCCCATTAATGATAATTAATGGATTTTTCAAATTCAAATTCAAATTCAAATTTTTATTTCGATCATAGGCTGTACAGCATGGATCACGTCAATTATTACATTAAATATGTAACATACTTAATTCTAATTAAAATTAGCCTAAATTTAATAAATTTAAACACATATACCCAAACAATATTTAAAATATATATGATCTATAAAATTAATACAATAATTAAAATTGTGTCCTTTTAAACATCACATTAGCACCATAATATATTTAACACACAACTTTTAAATTCAATTAAAAGTCTATACATCTTGACAAAATAATTAGTTATTTTAACAATTTACTAGTAGTAAATTAGTTATTTAAAAAGCACTTTTGCATAAATTGTCATATATTCACATAATTTATTTCTTCTTTTCACAGTACAATAAGTTTCTTGATGCACTTACTCTTCTTGTATGAATTATTATGAAAATTATTTTTATATTTTTATCAGTTAAAGATAAGATTTTAATATGAAAATTTAACCACAATCACATGTTTGATGTTATTTTTCCCTTTTTTTTTTTTCACTGTATCACATTATCTTGATGATCTTAATGGATGATAATTAAGTTTTACATTAATATATTGGTTTTCTCACTATAGTAATTATTATGCTGTGTCAGCTACGTTCCAGTTTGCTACATCTCCATCTGTTATTTTTGTGTCCTCTGAATAAAATTCTTTAATATTGTAATACTCTTTTTTTATTAAGATAGTTTTCAGTTTATTTTTGAATACATTATCACTTCTTTCATCTCGCAATGATTGTGGTATAAAATCGTGAATTTTATGCGTTTGGTAATATGGATTATTTTTATAAAAAGCAGATTGGTGTTTTTTTACTACTACCTTCGATTTATTTCTTGTATTGTATGGAGAAATGTCGGAAACTTGATCGTATGACTCAGCATGTAGTCTTTTATACATTGCACATTTGTAAATATAAATACACGGTAAAGTTAACATGTTCAGTTCCCTAAAATATGTTCTACATGAATCATATTTTTTAAACCCTTTTATTGTTTTAAGAGCCCTTTTTTGAAGAATAAACAGTCTATTTAACATAACATTATCACTACCCCACATTATTATACAGTAGCTTAAATGAGAATATATATTTGCATAATATACAGACAGTAATATAGGATCTGACACAATTCTTTTTAATGAATACAACAAAAAATTGCCTCTATTTATTTTTTTTTGAAATTTCTTTTAAATGTACATCCCAATTTAGTGTATTATTAATATTCAACCCAAGAAATTTGGTATCACTTGCTTCTTGGATAATATCCCCATCTAGTTTAACTGTAATATTTATTGTTTCTTTACTTGTTGGTAATTGAAATCTGATGCAATTAGTAAATAATCGATTTACTAATTGCCTGTATATGATATCAAGATTTATGTAGTGCTGAAAATTTCTAAAGGCTACATTTATGCTCAGTTACTTGGGTATAGCCCTTTAATTTCAATGTTATTTACTTTTGTATTGTTAAAAATAATACTGATGTTTTAAGATATTATGCGTTATTTTTGCTTCGTAAATATTGTACAATTTTAATCAATTTATATAGGTATTGTTATGTAGTTTGGTATGTTTGAATGTATGTAATACCAATAACGTATTTAATTATGAGAAATAAATATATTTTAACAGTTATTTGGTTATACTTATCCTCTAATACAGGCGTATAACAAACGCAAAGATTGTAATAAATATTCATGTCAAGAATTTAACAAGAAAGGTTCAGATTTCTGAGGTTGTGTTCAGTAAAAATAGAGGCAACATATAATTATAAGAATAATTTTTATTCAACGAATCTCAACACACAATGTAAGGTTGCAGAAACATTAAATATCAATATTATGTACTCGCCACAGGCGAGAAGGAGACCAATATCGTGAAGAATGGAAATGGCAGCAATAATTAGCCCCTAGTGAGTCACCAGAGAGTCACATCCAGGTGACACGTCCTCGACTAACTTGAGGAATGAAAAGCAAAGATGAGATGTTTATGGGAGGTAGAAGACTGCAGTCTTAGTGGTGATAGCCGTAGGCATAAGCAGGGGCAGCCAGATGGGCGTAGTTGTGGGCCAGGGGAGCAGCATACGCCAGGGGGGCGGCGTAGGCGAGGGGAGCCTTCACCACAGCGGGAGCGGCGTATTGAGAAGCATAAGAGGAGGCGTAATGGACAGCAGGACGACCGTAGTGAGCCACAGCGGGGGCAGCGTAGTGGACAGCAGGGGCGGCATAGTGGACAGCGGGGGCAGCCACGATGGGGGCCTTGATGATGGCGGGGGCGGCGTGCACAACAGCGGCGGCCTTGTAGACAGGGGCGGGGTGGACGGCGTGTCCGGACTTGGTCACGACGGCGTTGAATCCGTTGTGGGCATCAGCGGTATAGTCGACGGTACGGGTGGTGCCATCGGGCTCCACCAGAGAGTACTGTCCCTTCACGAAGTCACCATCGCGGTGCTCGCTCTGGCTCTTGTGGTCTCCGGTGTGGGGGTCGTTGACACCGTAGTTGAAGGAGTAGCGGGGGTGTGCGTGGTAGTCGAGGGCCTTGATGGAGACGGGGTGGGCGGGGGCGGCGAGCAGGGGTAGACCAGGCTCAGCACACGCGGCCGCAACCAGGGCCAGGGCAACACACAGCATCTTGGGAGGGAATAAAGAAAAACTTGTCAGACAATTTCGTGTTGAATAATGTTTTTGCAGAATAAGAATTGGTTTTAAATCCATGATGCAATATTTATATATACTAGTACTTACATAATTCAAATTCATCTCATAAACTAAGTTTTTTTATTTGTAATTATTTCAATTTATTATTGTTTGCATTCTTAATTAAAACGCTAAAAGAAAAGTGCTATTATATATGTCGTCCAAACAGAAATCTTTAAAAAATTATTTTGGCCATTATATGCTTAATATATATGAACAAAGAAATGCACATTCGATTCATAAATAAAAAATGAGACCAGATATTTTTTTAAATTTTGTTTCAAATCATGTTAGTATTTACCTTGGCGACCATGTTGATTGTTTGTTGGTTGGTGCTCACTGGTAGACAGGAGGAGACTGAATGTACCGGACAGCGGACACACAGGCTTATATACGTGGTGTCCACATCCCTCGGAACTGCCCCCCGTGTTACATCACCGAGGTGCGACGTACGGAGCAAACATGCACGCTTACTGGTGCACGCGTAATACGTGATTACTTTCCCTCTTCACCGTGACCCTCCCTCCCTCCTCCTCCTTCCTCAGTTCCTTGCTGGCATAGCTTGACCATAGAGCGTGTCGTGCCTGCTATTGCCTTCCTGAACAAACCCACCTTGCTACAGTTTCTTTTTATTGCCAATAATACATACATAATATTGTATATATTGGTTTAGTACAAAACATATAATATGGAGTTTAATTGTTTATGTCATTTATAAAATGTTTATTTAACATATAAAATAATGAGAGCGTAACTGTTTCAAATTATTTCAACAGATACTTAATGATTTTTTATTTGTTTTATAGTTAAGTAATTTATATATATCATAATGATTTCAATGATATTTCATTAAATTCATTTTAATCATTAACAGAGAATGCTTGTTACGTGTTATATATCTGTGGCTTTGACAAATGTAACACTTAAATAAGGTAGAGATAATACGGATCAGCTGATCTAATGCTAAAAAAATCACATTTATAAAAATTATGAAAAAAAAAATAAAATGTTCTCCTCTACATCCCCTATCAGTAGGTAAAATATCAGGTATACAAAATCGAGCTAGTTTTCAAGTAATTAATTTTTAAAGTTCTCTAATTTACTAAATTTAGCATGGAGAACTGGAACTTATATGTTAAATTAGTCAACTTTAAAAATTAATAACTCGAAAACTAGCTCGTTTTTGTCTACTTGATATTTTACCTACTGATAGGGGATGTAGAAGAGAACATTTTAAATTTTTTTCATAATTTTTATGAATGGGATTTTTTTAGCATGGGGCCAGCTGATCCGTGTTATCTCTATCTTAAAAGCAAATAAAAACATGGTTAGAAACTTTATTAAAGCCTTGCACGTTTTTAGTCAACTGTACTGCATGACCACGTTACTATAGTTGGTAAATACGTACATGTTGATCTTCAGAATCATTTAATTCGTTGAGATAAAAAAAAAAAAAAAAAAACTAGAACTCCCTGCGATAAACTGATGGAAGCAACTACTTAATCTTTGACTGTATAGTACATCCAGATAAAATTTTCGATCCGGCTATACTTTAACTTGTCCGGATTGGACATTTTTATTCCAATGGAGCGTTTAACTCCTCGATAATTTAAACTCTTCATGCAGTTACTACCTATTTTCAGACCCAACGTTTGGAGCCAGCCACATCAAAGTTAGAACTTTGCAATATATCAACAGAACTCTCGTTTGAAATGGAAAATAATCCATCTAAGTATATCCACAGTTTTATAATTATCAACATGAATCTATGGGATTTTCAAACAAACTCGATTAAAAATAAACTCATTACTGTAGGCTAGTCACCCAAATTTTACATTTCTTCTGTTGTTGCTCAGTTATTTATTATAATAAATTGCTCATATTAAAGGAATGGTTTGAATATGATTTACTTAGCTATATCTTATATAGCCAATAAAAAACGGTTGATCGGAAGTCTACTTATTTCAAGCTGGTCAACTGATGCTCCAAGAAGAAGTATCCGGACCAGTTTATGTGATGCCGCGCATAAGGGACAGCAGACGTATCTCTTATAAAGTCTCTACATAATAGAATACATAAAAAGTGACCTTTTCTCTGCAGTTCAATTCAGAATTTCTTTTCAATCTGCATTTCATGTATGCAATTTCCTTGTTCTAAATATTATTGGTAAAAAAAAACTCTAAAATGAACTTAACTGCAGGCTCGCTGCGAAGCCCCTGTGAGTAGGAGGGTCGTGCACGGTGAGCGCTGAAGGGTCTGGGCGTGAGCCTGCCTGGAGCCGCCATCAGTGCAGATCTTGGTGGTAGTAGCAAATTCAAAAAAATAACTTAATATATATTATCTTCTATATTTATTATCTCTAGTGTTTGTTTATAAAAAATGTCTGCATGATCATGATGAAAGATGTTATTATATTTTACGATAAATAGAGTGCATATAATTAAAACTGCATCATATAATATTTTAAACATACTAACACACATACTATGAATATTATTGTAATTTATCATGATTAATTTAAATTATTTTTTTCATTCATAACTTATGTATTGTGTGTAATAAGTAGTAACATTATTTATTATTATAATGTAATAATCTCTTATTATTTTTGGGCTCAATTTTAAAAATATGACAATATTTTAATATTTTTAGGGATTATTTATTGTAAGAATGAGGCACATTAAATAATTTACATGGTTCGCCACGGGCGACAATTATGACTGATGAAGTTGACAAAGAAGCCGCAACAATCATATCATTGCAAAAGAACAGAAGAAGGAAGAAGAAAAGTTTGTACGAGGTGGGATGGCGAAGTGGAGATGCTTCTTAGTGGTGGTACCCATAACCGTAAGCGGGGGCGGCCAGACGGGCGTAGTTGTGAGCCAGGGGAGCTCCATAAGCCAGAGGGGAGGCGTAGGCAAGGGGAGCCTTCACCACAGCGGCGGGGGCAGCGTAGTGAGCACCATAGTGAGCCACAGCAGGGGCGGCATAGTGGACAGCGGGGGCAGCCACGATGGGGGCCTTGATGATGGCGGGGGCGGCGTGCACAACAGCGGCGGCCTTGTAGACGGGGGCGGGGTGGACGGCGTGTCCGGACTTGGTCACGACTGCGTTGAATCCGTTGTGGGCATCAGCGGTGTAGTCGACGGTACGGGTGGTGCCATCGGGCTCCACCAGAGAGTACTGTCCCTTCACGAAGTCACCATCGCGGTGCTCGCTCTGGCTCTTGTGGTCTCCGGTGTGGGGGTCATTGACACCGTAGCTGAAGGAGTAGCGGGGATGTGCGTGGTAGTCGAGGGCCTTGATGGCGACGGGGTGGGCGGGGGCGACGAGAAGTCCGGCCTCAGCGAACGCAACGAGGGCCAGGGTGAGGCACAGCAGCTGTGGACGCGAGGACATTCAAATATAGCGATACGTATATAATCATATAATTGTTCTTAAATATTTAATGTTATAGAGCTTGACTATTTTTTTTTAATTCAAGGTAGATTATGTATAGAAATAAATTATTTGAAATTAAATTTTATACTGTTCATATTAAATATATTTATTTTCTAATGAATTTTACTGAAATTATTAATTTCTCTTGTGTTTTAGTCTAAGAAATTTGTTTCCATTTTTTAATTGGAGTTAAAATTTACCTTAGCGAACATGATGTTTGTTGGTTGGTGCTCACTGGAAGACAGGAGGAGACTGAATGTACCGGACAGTGGACACACAGGCTTATATACGTGGTGTCCATGTTGCGTTTCCCTCCCTCGGAACTACCCGCCTTACGTGATCACTGAGTTGCGACAAATAAACATACACATACATACTGCTGCTGCACGCGTAATGCACGATTACTTTCTCCCCTTCCTCTTCGCCGTCAAGTTCCTGACATTGCTAGGAGCTGTTGACCATAGAGCGTGTCCAAGCTGCACCTTCATTCCTGCCCACGCTTTGCTGAGTACCAGGACACTTACAAATTGTTAGCATTGCTGTTATTGAGAAATTTCAGGACAGAATCTGTGTTCTGTATTTGTTAACGAGGGAAATACAATAAGATAATATGAAAGAGTTGAAGATAATTTTTTCCATGAACGTTAATACTTTTTTTCCAGCTTTCTTATAATATACAAATATTACAAATATGTATTTAAAAAAAATGGTATTCAGTGTCAAGAGCTCGCTAGATAGCTAGATATTTTATAGTATATAATGGAAAATTTGTGGGGAAAAAAACACAATGATTTCAACACACAATATTACCATACCAAAATTTAAATGATTATTTAAATTACTTATTTTTTTTTAATGTAAATGGTGAATTGAAAGCATCTTACAATGATATAAATTAATATCTTAAATCTTAAAAAAAAAAAAAAAAAAAAAAAAAAAAAAAAACGAAAATCTGCATCATGTATTTTTTAAATTTTATTTTTTTTCTATTAGTATCATTATCATTTTTTTATTAACTGAATCAGGGGGAGGGGGAAGGGGGCACAGCCCACCTTCAAAACTGCTGGGGGTGCGAGCATGGAAGCTTTTCATTAAAAATTTGCTTCCGGAGGAGATTTACAGCTTGTTGTAGGCAACTGATGAGCCTAGTGTAGGTAATTTGATTAAGATCAATTAATGTATATAGTGTATGATTGTAAAAGAGTAAACCGGGGAATTCTTTAAATATTGTTAAGTTGTATGTGGAGGATAAAGCACATTGCATTCATTTAGTTTCTTACACCCTTCACTGCAAAAACAACTAAATACCAAAGGCATTGAGAATCTCCACAATCACTTTTGCATCACCAAAAGTGTTTAGCTTCTCAATGCTTTTATTGTTTACGGTCTTCATACCTGTTGTAAAAAGCTAAAAAGTGATCACCAATCTAACTACTCGCCAGCTTAACTTCGGTAATCACTTTCGATCATACCCTTACCACTGCACTGCTAATGCTTTCTTAGTAGGAAGAGTATTATTGAGGTATATAAAATAAATAAGAGCTATGGTGAAATGATAAGGGTTCATTTTAATACAAGGTTATACAAATTTCGACCCTAGAGTAAAATTTGATGACGGTTCTAATGGTGACCCTTAAATTTGCGACCCTTTGACCCTTAAGGGTCAAAAGACCCTGAATTTTTTTTTTCGTGAAAAATTGCGAAATTGACGTTAGCAATTTCCTTAATTAACTTTAGAGCTCTTATTTACGCATTTTAAGGGTCGACCCTTGGGGTCTAACAGGGGTCATTTTTTAAAAGTATACAAATATTTATAACAAAATGTGTCAAAAACTGTGAGGACTATGGATTTAGCATTGGCTTTAATTGATTCAGTAAGAATAATGACCCTCTAAGGGTCGACCCCTAAAATATATTACAATCTATTCCGCATATAATACTTCTAAATGCTATTAACATGCAATTTCTGAATGCTAATTCTATTAACAAAAATCTAATGTTTAAAACGTTAGTTTTTAAATGGTAAAAACAGTGATTAAATAGCAAAGACATTTAGCTATTTTTCTAAATACTTTTAACGTTCAGTAAATGTTAAAAGCATGGAGGGTCTGAATACCGATTTTTTGCAGTGTTAAGTCGTGATAGAAGTCCCTGTGATGTCAAATGATAAATAATTTTAAACTGCATGTGTTCTTTAAATCTTTAAATTATATAGGTATTTAATTTTAAGTTAAAATCCAAGACAATATAGTAATTTTAATTCATAATTATTTTAGATTTTGAGTTTATATGTGTATAAAAAGCTATGATTTCTTTATTGTATTTATTAATTCAAAACAGACACACCACTGGCTAGTTAGTCCCATTGCCATGGCAAGAATGTAGTACTAAATCATAAAAAACATATTTATATAGTCAAATAATACATAGACAATATATTAAATTAATATACACATGCAGAAATATATTATATAATTAGTCATACATAATTAACAAGTTAGACATGTTATACATAAGGGAAATTAGTTTTAAAAAAATTACATATCCGTACAATTTCTTGCGCAAATTGATGGAATATGTATAATATATACAGTATATAATAGTAATTGTTCATTGGGTTAAATATTACATGCTTGGTAGGGAACAAAATAATATAATAATGCCTGAAGAAGATAAATAATGCCCATACACAAAGTTAACCATCTAGTGAACTATGTCTAGCTCATATTTTCTCTAAACTACATTGCAAAAGGATTGAATTCTGTAAATAAATGCATATTTATCAATATTTATTCTTGGGTTTGGGATGTAAAAAAGGGAAAAATGTTCAGTTGTGCCGCGCTGCCAGTTCAGGATAATCTTCACGATGATAATATAATTGGTTCTTTCCGATTCGATCAATCTCTCTGGTGCTTGAATTTGGTGGTACTGCATGGTAATTTAATATATAATTAAATAATTAAATTCTATATTAAATTTCAGTTCAAATATTTACATAAAAAAATTATCATGCCGTTTGTTGACATCCTTTATAATTTTATATGTGAACATTTGGATTTGAAAATAAGATTTTGGAATGTTTTGTAATTATATTATTAATTGTGCTTTAAAAAAACTTTTTTATGATATAACATTGTCTTTTTATTACTAAAATATTGTTACTATTATCATGACTATGTGCTCAATACTATCACCATAATTTTTATGAAGTATGAATGCCGGGTTTGAGTGAAGTTTACTGAAACACTGTTATTGTTATTATAGACGATGTCAGCTCGTCAGCATCAGACAATATCATGTGAACAGTTTTAAATTAGATAAGTGATAGTTTATTTACAATTAGACTTCTCTATTAGCCTAGAACTCTTTACGACTCTGCAAAACATTGCCTATTTTGTTATTATCACCATAGCTATGTCAGGAACTTGCTGCGGAGGAAGAGGGAAAGTAATTAATTACGAGCGTATGTCACACCTCGGTGACGTAAGGGGGGCAGTTCCGAGGGAGGGAAACGCAACATGGACACCACGTATATAAGCCTGTGTGTCCGCTGTCCGGTACATTCAGTCTCCTCCTGTCTACCAGTGAGCACCAACCAACAAACATGTTCACCAAGGTAACTAATAAGTATACTAACTATAGTAATACATTGCAAATTCATGTAAATTAAAAGAAATTAACATTTTAATTACCGTGAATTTATGAAAAACCTAAAGCTTATTTCTAATTAACATGTTATAATGTCAACATACAATACTGTAAATTCAATTAATATAATGGGAAAGTATAGTTAATTTTAGTCACATATAATATATATAAATAATTATATTGCTATTTATCAATTAAGTAGTATGATATGTGTAAACCATAAATAATACTGTAGTTGATTCATAGCATTTTTTTTTTTAACGAGTAAGAAATATTAGTAATTGAATTCAATTCACTACATTATATGTTATATTTTATATGCTCTCGCGTCTCTAGCTGCTGTGCCTCGCCCTGGCCCTCGTTGCGTTCGCTGAGGCCGGACTTCTCGTCGCCCCCGCCCACCCCGTCGCCATCAAGACCCTCGACTACCACGCACACCCCCGCTACTCCTTCAGCTACGGTGTCAACGACCCCCACACCGGAGACCACAAGAGCCAGAGCGAGCACCGCGATGGTGACTTCGTGAAGGGACAGTACTCTCTGGTGGAGCCCGATGGCACCACCCGTACCGTCGACTACACCGCTGATGCCCACAATGGATTCAACGCCGTCGTGACCAAGTCCGGACACGCCGTCCACCCCGCCCCTGTCTACAAGGCCGCTGCTGTTGTGCACGCCGCCCCCGCCATCATCAAGGCCCCCATCGTGGCTGCCCCCGCTGCCCACTATGCCGCCCCTGCTGTGGCTCACTATGGTGCTCACTACGCCGCCCCCCTGGCTTATGGAGCTCCCCTGGCTCACAACTACGCCCGTCTGGCCGCCCCCGCTTACGGTTACGGTTACCACCACTAAGAAATTACAACCCTTCTTATGTACAAAGCTCCTCTCGCTCCCTTCTATCCTAGTGCAATGACAACTCCTATCATGTCAAAGCCGCCAACCGCCATACTCATTGTCAACCTCATAGATCACATTTCTCGCCCATGGTGAGTCATATAAATTATATGTACTGTGTGTTTTCAATAATAAAAAGAAATACCTCAATAAATTTTGTGTACTTACATTCCACAATCCTCAATCATTAACAGTGAACTTACCAATACTACTATGATTATTATTCCTTGTGTAGTTGCCAATGACAAGCTTCAACGTAAAAATGCCGCAGCGCCGCATTCTGACATCGCTCCATAAGGTTTGTTAGGAGAAAAATCTTATTTATTTTTTCATTCAAATTCTATGCTGCACAAAATCTCGAATATTTTTTATGTCGTGTAAAGTGATCTTTCCCGTGGCTCATATGAATTATTAATCTTGCCCTTCATAAGAACCGTCGGAAAAAATTAAAAACCAGGTACCGCTGGGTTAAAGGATAGGAAGCTTGATAGAACATGTCGTCGCGCGCAGTTCGCGCGCTAGATTTTCATTGGCTGAGAGAATTGTGTCGTCAATGTTAAAGCTTCTCATTTAAATAAGTGTTGATTTTATAATCCTTATATATATCTAAGTAGAATTCATCTTTTATCTACCCACCAGCACTGATTGTGAGAAGAAATTTTGAACGGTACTGAAAAATTACGTTCTGTAATAAAGATTTGTATAATAATAAATTAATAATAATAATATATAAATAGTGCAATATAATAAATTTGTTCTATGAAAAATGAAACATAATTTAGTTTTAAAACAGCTGCTAAATTTTTTTATAAGTTTTGCGAAAATATAATTAATAATTATAGTAATTAATAATTTGGCATTGTGTTATACCAATAAATAAAATGTTTTTCATGGTTTTTCAAAGTTTTGCAATCTTTTATTTTTTCGTGTATTGTTCAAGGAGGTTGTATAGAACCTCCTTGGCATTTTTTATTGTTTTTAAACCCCAAACATAAACCTGAGTCTTAAAATATGGCAGAATAGCCAGCGTAAGGAGCCGTTCCCCCTCCTCCCTTCTCTGAGAAAGAATAATATGTTATTTATATTACAAGATACTTACGTAATTAGTAATTATCATGCCTTGAATTAATTTTAAAACTAATTAATGAATTCTTTTGGTTCTAAAAATAATGCAAATACTAAAAATAGAAAGTTAAGAATATTGCTAAACTTTAAGGAATCTATAATATACATTTGGTATACTTATGTTTACAAATTATTGTGTAGGGTGTTAATTGGAGTGCAGGTTATAGTACTTGTAATATTTCCTCCTTGATTTCTTTATTTGGTTAACAATTAAAAGCAAGGATAAATAGAATCATTGATTTAATTCAGCATGCCACTTTTTTTTTATTTAAATAGCTATGGAAACCTTGGATAAAATGGACCGTGAAAAAGCAGATCACGGTAGTTAAAACTAGCGTATAAA